>BSBK01006542.1:0-623195 GCA_027943335.1 Chamaecyparis obtusa
ATATATGTATGTATATATATATATATATGTATGTATGTATATATATATATATGTATGTATGTATTATATATATGTATGTATGTATGTATATATCTATATATATATGTATATATATATATATATATATATATATATATATATATATATATATATATATATATATATATATATATATATATATATATATATATATGTATATATATATGTATATATATATGTATGTATAGATGATTATTACAAAATCAATTTAAATGAGTTAAACATTGATAATCATTTCACGGCATAACAAAACCCTAGAGACCATTGTGAAGATTATTAAAAATCATTATAATAAAAAACTCGATAGCATTGAGATAATCATTTATAGTCAAATAAAATCCTCAATGACATTGAGATAATTATAGAGATGTGCAAGTACAAAGGAAATATTGCACCATTTTAATGCAGCCCTTTATTCATAAGGATAATCATTTAACAACAAAATGAAACCCCTCCACAACATATACCAAATAATAAACATTTTAATAGAAACCCACGACGTCATTGAGAGAATCATTTGACAATCAAATCAAACCCTCAGCATGGACATAATCATTTGACAGTCAAATGAAATATTCAGCATGGAGATAATCATTGAGATAACGAAAGGCCCCGGACCATACAAAAATAATGCAATCATTGAAGAAAAACCTTGAACTTCATTTGAAAAAATGATGAGAAAACAAAGAAAAATGCATGTACAAAGAAGCAAATTTCATCATTTTAATGTAACCCTTTACCATAAGGATAATCATTTAACAATAAATTAAAACCCTCCATGACATATACAAAATAATAAACATTTAATAAAACCCACAATGTCGTTGACAAAATCATTTGACTATCAAATGAAACCCTCGACGACATGGAGATACTCATTGAGATAACAAAAGGACCCAAGCCATACAAAAATAATGCAATCATTTAAGAAAAAACAAGAATGCCATTTGAAAAAATATGATGAAAAAATAAAGAAAAATGCACGTACAAAGAAGTAGATTCCATCATTTTAATGTAACCCTTTATTCATAAGGATAATTATTTAACAACAAAATGAAACCCTCCATGACATATACCAAATACTAAACATTTTAATGAAACCCATAGTGGCATTAAGACAATCATTTTACAGTGAAATAAAAACATCAACAACATTAAGATAATTTCTTCACTATACATACAAGAAAGGAAGCATGCTTGATGGACGTGTGTTACCTAGAAGTTACAAAGCGCATCCCAAATGGTTACAAAGCAGAGGCTTCCTAGGGAAGAAAATGAAAAAAATGCCCAAATGCTTTCAAAGCTTTGGTTTTTAGCGTTTGAAAATGTTTTGGACATGCATCCAAGAGAAGGCATGTATGTGTCCAATGGTGGGCCTAAAAGGGACATGGGGGATTTATTATTATCCCCTCTTTCCGAACACAAAAGTGAAACAAGTGAACGGGCCCATACACCTAAAAAATTTCAATTAGGTACTTTTTAATTTTGAAATTAGCTTTTTTAATTTATAATTAGATATGTAATGAGAAGCTATTAGCCCCATTAGGGTCTTCTATTGGTAGACACATGTTTTGGACACTTTTGGACCCTTACGCAAATAACATCTCCTATAGAGTGCATCATTATTACCCAAAAGTCAAAACAATAGCTTTAAGTAGTTAAGTCGCATACAGAAACAACTAAAAAAATCATCAAAATATGATATAGTTTTCTATCTCAATTAAGCATGCAAAGTTAGCTATAGCCACTACTGCCTTTTATCATAAGAAATAGCCCCAAAGAAAAATATTTATAAAAATAAACTCTTAAAAAACCTATGTAATAAATGGTAGAAAAGACTGTCACCGTGATCAAAAGCATTCTATTAAAAGACCTATTACCAAATCTTTTATGTAAAAAATTAGTTTTATGATATATAGAAATTCTAAAAGTCTTACATCTAACACAAAAATAGATAGAGGATACGAAACAAAACCTTAGTAGTTGAAGCTAAGGGTTTCCAAAATAAATTTATTATGTTGAGAAAGAAGCTCAAACACAAAAGCATATTTCAAGAACCTTGAGAAGATAAATTTATTTTATGAATGCCTAAATAATAATCTGTGGATAAAATAATTTTGTATAAATCAGTGAACATCTCGACCATCCATTTTCGTTATGGTTTCCATTTCCATTTCCCCTTCTACTATCATTCATCTAATCTATGTATCATGTACTCTGTGGATATAGATATTATGAACATATGTATATGGTGCCTAATCATGTGTTGCCTATGTTGTTTCTTTGGTTGGATAGCTACAACTATGTAGAGACACATTTAACCTTCAGATGAAGTTTTTATCCATTTTCCAATCTTGTGGTTCACAATCTATTTTTCAAAGGTATATTGATTCACCCCTCTCGTATACTGGATGTTCAACAATCATTATCAAACCTAGTTCCTTTGGAAGAGTCTGACTGCTCAAAGGAGATTTAAGAGGTTGAAAATTTGACATTGACATCCACCATGGATGATAATGAATTCATGTCGCTATATGAAGATTTGTAATCGGTTGAAGATGAAAACAAGGTCCTATAAAAAATATTTACATGGCTAATGGTTGCATCTAAAAATTGAAAGAGTAGATCCAAAAGTTCAAATCTAGACTCAAAGAAGTAATCAATGAACTCAAGTTAGAAAATGAGACTATCACCGATCTAAGAACCAAATGTGAAGAAGAAGAAAAGACCAAGAAGATTTTGAATAACATAATTAAGAGAAAAATATGATGAATGCAAAAAAGATAGAACAAGAGATATTATCTCTCAAATCAAATCAAGTTCAAACTGAGAAGAGCGAAGAAAATATCAAGACCAATTCGGAGAAACTAGATGAGATTCTAAGATTTCAAAGATCTTCTACAGATAAGAAAGGACTTGTATGTGATACTGGTGAATTCTCTCATAGCTCAAACAAAGATAAAGATAAATCAGTTTTGGTAAGTAAATATGAAATTACACTTGATTAGTTGGATAAAAGTAAGGCTCTGGTAAGACCCCAAGTAAGTATGAATAGTCATTCCTTTAATGGACATTGTTTCAAATGCAATAAATCAAGACATAATTAAGTAAATTGTAAAAGTGGGAAAAATCTGGATAATAGATCCTTTACCAATAGATGTTCCAATTGTAATATTTTTGGTCATAAAGAAAGTCAATGTAGAAAACCTATTAATGATAGAAAAAAATTTACTGGTGTTAGACATATTTTCTATATGGTCATAAAGCTAACCAGTGTAGGTCAAGACAGAAGAAGCAGGGTAACCAATGTTTCAAATGCAAGAAAGTTGGTCATATAGAAATATATTGCAAATTAGTTGATGTTAAGAAAACTAAACCGACAAAGATGATTAAAAAGAAGTTGGAGAGGAAATGAAGAAAAGATGATGGTATCTTCGACTCTGGTACAGAAGTGCATTATGAAAAATAGAAGCCCCGCGACTATCGGTCAAGGGGAGAAATCATTTTGTATTTGTCTCCCATCCTGAGTGATGCAATTATATCAATCTACTCCATTAAGGAGTTACTGGTATAATGAGATTAAAAAGAGGATATTCCTTTTGGTAAAAGCATAAATAGTGGGCCTATGATGTAATTAATGCAATTAATGACACGTGATTCTTAGGTTATACTTAAATATGACCCTTTACAAATCATTTCACTTAAACTATGAAAATAAATTTGAAGAGCTAAGGTGCAAGGAAGAACAGCTAGGGTTTTTTAGATGGGTTTCAAGAATTTTCTCTACAAATTCAAAGGTACTTTCACAATTAACTTTTAATTTTTTTTCTCTACAATGGCTTTGGTTGGTTAGTTTACTCTTAATTTGGTAGATGAGTCTTTTGAGCCATGGCCAGTATTCAAACAGTGGCCTAACATTTCAACTTAGAATGATATGCCAGGTTGTTTGTCATGGATTCCTCATGGATTGGTTCTTGATGAGGATGTAAGGATTCATCTCAAGTAAAAATTGGATGAATTTGATCACTACAAGCTATATAATATTTGGGAAAAAGAATTGTCAACCGTCGATGGAAGAGTGAAACTAAAATTTTAGGTTTTTGTCAAAAAGAAGCTAGATGTGTTCAATCATTTTCCACACTTTTGTGGAGATGAAAATTGGGTAAAAATAGTCATAAATCATTTTCACAACACCTTTCTGTGGCTAGATGATTGTCATATGTTAAAAAAAGGAGGTTATGAAGAGGATTAATGGACTGAATGATAGTTGTGAGGTACCGAAGACTAAGTTTGTCAAGATCAATGATGTCATAGCTCTAATGGGTGTTGTTTTCGATGGTAGATCACTAAAAGTAATCCCTATTCCTGAACCAGCAGTCAAATATGCAACTTAGATTGTTGGAAATAAGGTCTAATACACAAACTGAGAATTCAGTCTCAGCAATGAAATTTGTGTAGCATATCCAATGGTGAAAGGTCGTTTATGATATGTGCACCCTTGTTAAATATCAATTTGTTGAAAATTTGAAGGAAATTAAAACTAGTAAGAAGAATGTGGCTTCCCATTTTGGATCATTATCTATTTGTCTATTGTTATACTTTTCAAATGGCATACTGTGAGAAGGAAGATTTTTGTGGTCTGAAGATGCCGCAATTGCTCATAAAATTCAGAGGAAATTAAGAAAGAAAACTAGGATGGCTAATAGATATGATCGGTTTACTGAATTCTTTGTTGTTTTGCAACAAAAAATGCACAATAGGGATAGGATCCCTTCTATTATTGAGAAGTGCATCTAGATGACATCACTTTTATAGTGACGATTGATCGTTACATAATGCAATTTGTACAACCATGAGAAAAGGGGGTTTCTATACTCGGTTATAAGGTAACCAAAGAACAAGTAGAAGAATATGCAAGGGTTTTTCTTTCCATCCCATTGATACCTCTAAAGAGAGGCTCGATACGGCTCAAGAGAAGTCAGTTGAAATTTACAGCAAGAAAGCATCCAAGGACGCTCAAAAGAATGTGGAAAAATTGTTAAAGGAGGTCAGAGAATTTGTTGGCATCAATGAAGAAGAATAGACTACTTATTTGAAGAGAGTTACATGCAGTTCCATCGATAATCCTTCTGATACAACAACATCATCTACTCCTTTGGTGAAAGTTAAGGAGAGTCCTTTTAAGAAGAGGAAGAAGTTTGAATCAGTTCATTTTATCTCAAATAAATCCAAGGAAAAGATCTCGAGTGTTAATCTTGTCATACTTGATTCCAGTAATCAGTTTGATGAGTCTACAAAGTTTGACAGTGAAAAAGATAAGTTTCGGATAAAGGTGAGGAAAGACAAGAAAGGGAAAAAGAAAGAGGGATGTCTTGGTTCTGATCCTCTAGATACAAGTATAATTTTTTAAGTTTTAATGGATGGTGGTAAAAAGGGAATTGGTGAGTTGTATGAACATGCATCTCATGAAGGTAAACAAGCTATTATTAATGCATTTTTATGATATAATCCTAAGATAGATGTAGAGTTAGAAGATTATAAGAATAAGGTTCCTATGTCTTTATGGAATGAATTGAAAAAGATCATATTAGAGGCAAAATAAATGGATAGAGATTGATGAACTACAATTGATTTAGAACCTGAATGAAGAATCTATGATTTAAGATCACTGAGAATTTGTTGATTAGATATGTAAGATGATTAAATTAGTATTATGTTGTCATTGATGTCAACTAGCTTGACAATACTTATGTTGTAAGTTACTATATCAAAACATCTGAAGAAAGGTGAAAGAGATGAAGAATAAAAATATCTACATGAGGAAGATGTATATGTCAGATGAGGATAAGGAATACACTGAGTAACTTGTTGATGAGTCTATGACTTGATGATATCGACTTTATTATGTTGCATTCATCTATGATGAAGAATAGAGCTGAAAGACTTAAAGCAGTGTTGTCGGTAAATGAAGCATTCCAATATACACTGGCGGAGTGTAGTGTATACCGAGCGCAGTGCTAACTGAGATTGTGTTCACCGACACATTTCTTTATTAACCAAGCAGAACAGAAAGGAATTAAATGATTAGTTTAGCCGATAAATTGATGAGCTGGAAAGTGTATGAAATCAAGGTAACAGATAAGGTTTGTTATGAAAATTGACGGCTAACATAATTCAAGGAAGATCTAATGGAGCAAATTGAAATGTGTTATTGACACATCAACCAAAGAAGGTTAGAGCGTAAAAATCAATGAATGAGATTAAGCGGCAAAATCTGATGGACAAAAAGAAAATGATTTACTCGTCTATATAAGAGACATTGGTTTCATTGTTAAAGGGACGTCGAAAGAAGAAGATACTGCAGAATTATCATGTGAACAAGTTTTCATGCATTCTGATCATACTGGTTAGTGAGAACCGAACTATAGAAAAATTACCGAGCTACAGAGAGTAATTACTAACAAACAATAAGTTGATATAGTATTGAATCTGAAGTGATATATTGATCAAAAAGATTTGAATGAGTTGAGCATTGATCTGTAAATTGCAATTGAATTTGTTTCAAGGTAGCTCATCTATTGTTACATATTTAACCATTGTACACAGTCAAATCTCTTAACCGAGTGGACTAAGAAAGTCTTTGTGTGTTTCATTCATAGAGTGAACATTGTTATCCTGTCAACCCCAGAGTCACTACTGGTTGGATGATAACTTCTTGTCTAAAATCCTCTAGCAAGGTCACACCTAATAGTGTGTTTGTAACCTTTAACAGGGTTGGGTCTTCACCGACCTCAATTCAGAAAAGTGAATATTTTTGGGTTGCCGGTCCCAGGTGGTTTTTCCCTTCACAGGGTTTCCACGTTAAATCTCTTTGTGTTATGTGTTGATTGTGATATTTTTTTATTATCATACTTTGCATATTACATGTTAGATTTGATTGGTAACTACTATAAGTTTTAGACTGATAATCGGTAAAAGCACAGACAGTAAAAGTATTTTATGTTTACCGAGTAGCAGAAGTTGAAGAATTGTTTTGGATTATACATTTTGTTTTGGGACACTGGATAATTGATTTGCCCCCCTCTCAATTATTCTAACAAATAGTATCAGAGCTGTGGTTTCTTAGAACAGAGTTTTAAGGACTCCAGCACAAAGGTCTCAAGATGTATAAGAGGGAAGTGCCAAAGCTAAACAAAGAGAACTTCCCAGTATGGCAAAGCCGGATGAAGTTGCACATATCTAGAATTGGGAACTCAATGCTAGAATTGATGCAGAATGGCTACATTGAACCGACACCAAGTCCCCTGACACTTGATCAACTGAAAGATAGGCATGAACACAACATTACTATGATGGAACTTGATGTTGCCTGCACTGATGCCGAATTTGAAGACATTAAGGGATGCACTACTACCAAAGCCATGTGGGATAAACTGACTCTAATATATAGTGGAGATTTGAAGGTTAAGAGAGCCAGAGCAGAAAGCATAAGAGGTCACTTTGATGATAGGAAGATGAAAGAAGGTGAGAACATTGTGCAATACATAAATAGACTAAAAGAGGTAGTACATGCTATTAGAGCATCAGATGGAATTATTGAGGATGAAACAGTGATAAGCAAGATTCTCAGAACTCTACTACTAGTTTATGCAATCAGGATCTCTGCAATTCATGAAACAAGAGCTACATCCAACCTTGCTCTTGACGCACTGATCGGTAAGCTTACAACCTTTGAATTGAATAACTTTGACAACAGTGTTGTACCTTCTGTTGAATCTTCTTTCATGACTTCTTTGAAGATTGGTAAATCTAGTAGCAGGAATAATAAGAATAATGATAGTGATAGTGGTACCGATGAAGAACTTGATGAGCTTGAAGCTCTTATGGCCAAAAGGTTACCCAAAGGTAAAGGAAGGTATAGAGGTAAGCTACCTTTGGCATGATTTAATTGTAAAGAAGTTGGCCACATCGCTGCTAGATGTCCGAATAAGAAAGATGATGATAGATCCAAAGACCAATCCAAAGGAAGCTATGGGAGAAGAGTCAACAGAGGCTACCAACACAAGAACAAAGATAGTTGTGATAGCTATGATAAAGGGAAAAAGGTATGTTACATAGCTGAAGAATTTGAATTTGAATCTGATACTGATGATGATGTAGAAGTAGTATTTGTTGCTATGAAAGATGACTAAGAGAAAGAAGAGAAACATGAAGAAACAACACTAATCTCTAAAGTAAGCAGAAATGATACATGGATCATAGACAGTAGTTGTACACATCATATGACCAGTGATATAGATAAATTTGATCTACTTGATGAATACAATGGAGGATCTGTTAGGATGAGAAATGATGCACCCTGTATGGTAAGAGGTAAAGGTTCACTGATGATCAATGATACAATAAAATGTGAAAATGCATATTGGGTAGATGGACTGAACTATAATTTATTAAGTGTGGCACAGCTAAATAACTTAGGCCACCGACTTGCTTTTGAGAGTAGAAAGGTAAAAATATATGATGATGGAGGAAGACTTGTCGGAACCGGTACACAATCCAGAGGTAATCTATTTTATCTTGATATTGATCAGTCTTCTTGTTTATTAATGAAGGATGAAGATGCATGGTTGTGGCATAAGAGGTTATTCCATGTGAACTTTGATAACATGATCAAGATTAGTAAGAAGAAAAGAGTTAGAGGGTTGCCTAACTTGTCAAAACTGGATCATGCTATGTGTCATGAATGTCAGAAAGGTAAGATGACTAAGTCTAGTTTTAAAAGCAAAGACTACTCAACAAAGAAGATACTTGAGTTGGTTCATAGTGACCTATGTGGTCCCACGAGAACTCAAAGTTATTATGGTGATAGATACTTTATTCTTTTTTTTTATGACTATACTATACTGATGACAGTTATGTTCTTAAAAGAAAAATCTGAAGCATTTAAGATGTTTAAGTGGTATAAGGCAAAGGTAGAAAAAGAGATTGGAAAATAATTAAAATGCTTAAGATCTGATAGAGGAGGTGAATTTATCTCTGATGAATTTACTAATTTCTGTAATGAGCATGGTATCAAAAGATAGGTCTTTGCACCGAGAACACCTCAGCAGAATGGGATTGCTGAAAGAAGGAACAGGTTAATAATTGACTATGCAAGAACACTAATGCTACAAAAGAATATTTCTCAGACATACTGGAGGGAAGCTATCAGTACAGCAGTATATGTGCTTAACCTAGTACAACTGAAGAAGGATACCAACCAGACACCCTATGAGCTATGGTTTGGACACAAACCTACTGTAAGTTATTTTAGAATTTTTGGAAGCAAATGTTTTATTTTGAAAGATGAGAAAAATGGAAAATTTGATTCAAAAGGTGATGAAGGAATATTCTTAAGATATTCTACTAAGAGTAAAGCATACAAATGTCTAAATAAGGTTACAAATAAGATAATTGAAAGTACTAATGTCTGTGTTGATGATTTTGATGACAAGAACACAGAGGAAAGTAGAAAAGAACCAGAAGACTTTGGTAGATTCACTTACATTGAACTTCCTAATTATCTACCGAAGTCACAACCTGTGATAACCGGTCAGCAGGAAAATAACCCCGAGGAACAAGAAAGGGAAACCAATGAACAAGATGGAGCTACTGAGCAAGCACATAAACCTGAACAGGATGAACAAGAAAGGAGAAACTGAGTACTGGCTAGTTTTGTTAGAAGACATCATCCTGAGATACAAATTATTGGAGACAAACAAGCTAGCACGTAGACAAGAAGCAAAGCAAGACAAGGTACATGTCTAGTTTATGAATTTGAACCAAAAAATGTGAAAGTTGCATTAGAGAATGAAGAATGGGTTAATGCAATGAAAAAGGAAATAGAACAAATAGAGAAGAAAAAAAAATTTCTCCTTAGTACCCAGACCTAAAAATAAAAATATTATATGTACTAAGTAGATATTCAGGAACAAACTGAATGAAAATGGTGAAGTGACAAGAAATAAAGCTGGATTGGTATGCAAGGGATATGCACAGGAAGAAGGCATTGACTATGGTGAGACATTTGTACCTGTTGCTAGATTGGAAGGAGTTAGAATGCTACTTGCATATGTTGCACACAAGAAATTTAGAGTTTATCAAATGGATGTGAAGTCAGCATTTCTGAATGGTATACTTGAAGAAGAGGTCTACATAGAACAACCTGAAGGATTCGTTGATCCAGATAACAGAGACATGGTATGTAGATTACATAAAGATTTATATGGTTTGAAGCAAGCACCGAGAGCCTAGTATGAAAGGCTACATACTTACTTGTTAAGTATTGGAATTGTAAGAACGAGTGAGAATAGCAATTTGTACATGAAAGGTGATACTGATGACACTATTCTTATTGCTGAGATATTTGTTGATGATATTATTTTTGGAGATCAAGATCATGTAGTAAATCTTTTTCTAATGACATGAGGAATGAGTTTGAAATGTCTATATTCGGAGAGATTAAATTCTTTCTTGGACTACAAGTGATTCAGTAGAGTGATGGGATATTCATCACACAGTCTAAGTACATAAAGGAAGTCTTGAAGACATTTGGCATGGAAGATGCTAAACCTGTGGGAACACTGATGGCTACTGGATGTAAACTGACAAAGGAAGATGAAACTACAAAGGTAAACCAGACACTTTACCGATCCATGATTGGTAAGCTAATGTATGTAGTTCACAGTAGACCAGATATAGCACATGTTGTGGGAATTGTTGCTAGATTTTTTGCTAACCCTAGAGAGTCACACATGATTGCTATGAAAAGGATCTTAAGATACCTGAAAAAGATAGAGGATTATGGTTTATGGTATCCTAAGGAAGGTAAGTTTAAACTGATGGTCTATACCAATGTTGATTGGGCTGGAAATGTGGAAGAAAAAGCACCACCGGAGGAGCATTCTTCTTTGGTGAAAGACTTGTAACCTGGACAAGTAAAAAGTAGGCTTGTATTTCTCAATCCACAACTGAAGAAGAGTATGTTGTTGCTGCTACTAATTTCTCAAACATTGCATATATCAAGCAAGTGTTGGAAGGAATGAATGAGGTAATCACTGACTTGGTGATTATATACTGTGACAACACAAGTGCTATCAATATTTCAAAGAATCTAGTGATGCACTCTAAGACAAAGCATATATCAATTAAGTATCACTACTTAAGAGAACAAGTACAAGAAAAGCAAGTGAAGTTAGAATTTGTTACATCTAAAGAACAACTTGTAGATATCTTTACAAAGCCTCTATCGAAGGACACATTTGAATACTTGAGGACTAGACTTGGGGTCCGTCCCCTGTCTATCGGTCACTAATGTGATCTGGATGTTGCATCAGCTTAAACTTATCAGAAGATCACACATGTTGATGCATCATAGCTCACACTTTGGATAATGTTCAAGGTTGTGATTAAGTTTGAAGAACTGAAACAGATTGGGATATCAGTATACAAAGATACAGAGACTGTATTGGACAACAGAGAGTTACTTAGCTACTACAAAGATGATTATTTATTTGTTTCTTTGGCATTGTTGTCAAAGGGAGAGATAAATAATATGAAAGAAAAGTTAAACATGCACTGATGAGAACTATCTAAGGGAGAGATAATCTAACAGAAATAGAACATTGAAGATCAGTTACAGAGAACAGAAACAGGAACAGGAGAGCTGAAAAGAGTATATCTGATGATTGGCATTACAGCATTATAAAACATGTTTTTAGTAACATAGTGATTAAACATATTAAGCTAGGGAGAGCTTGTATAGCATTTCTTCACAGATTTTTAGAATACATGTTTGGTATGTGTATGTACACTTCATATTACTTAAGTTGCCATCAATGCCAAAGGGAGAGATTGATGAACTACAACTGATTTAGAACCTGAATGAAGAACCTGTGATTTAAGATCATTGAGGAGTTTCTGATTAGATATGCAAGATGATTAAATTAGTATTATGTTGTCATTGATGTCAACTAGCTTGGCAGTACTTATCTTGTAAGTTACTATACCGAAACATATGAAGAAAGGTGAAAGAGATGAAGAATAGAAATATCTACATGAGGAAGATGTATATGTCAAATGAGGATAAGGAATACACTGAGTAACTTGTTGATGAGTCTATGACTTGATGATATCGACTTTATTATTTTGCATTCATCTATGATGAAGAATAGAGCTGAAAGACACAAAGCAGTGTTGTCGGTAAATGAAGCATTCCAATATACACCGACGGAGTGTAGTATATACCTAGTGCAGTGCTAACCGAGCTTGTGTTCAGTGACACATTTCTTTGTTAACTGAGCAGAACAGAAAGGAATTAAATGATTAGTTTAGCCGATAAATTGATGAGCTGGAAAGTGTATGAAATTGAGGTAATAGATAAGGTTTGTTATGAAGATCGACGGCTAACATAATTCAAGGAAGATCTAATGGAGTAGATTGAAACGTGTTACTGACACATCAGCCAAAGAAGGTTAGAGTAGCAAAATCAATGAATGAGATTAAGAGGCAAAATTTGATGGACAAAAAGAAAATGATTTACTCGTCTATATAAGAGACATTGGTTTCATTGTTGAAAGGACGCCAGAAGAAGAAGATACTGCAGAATTATCGCATGAACAAGTTTTCATGCATTCTGATCATACTGGTTAGTGAGAACTGAACTACAGAACAATTATCAAGCTACAGAGAGTAATTACCAATGAATAGTAAGTTGATATAGTATTGAATCCGAAGTGATATATTGATCAAAAAGATTTGAATGAGCTGAACATTGATCTGTAAACTACAATTGAATTTGTTTCAAGGCAGATCATCTACTTTTACATATTTAACCATTGTACACAGTCAAATCTCTTAATCGAGTGGACTAAGAAAGTCTTTGTGTGTTTTATTCATAGAGTGAACATTATTATCCTGTCAACCCCAGAGTGACTGTTGGTTGGACGATAAATTCTAGTCTAAAATCCTCTAACAAGGTCACACCTAACAATGTGTTTGTAACCTTTAATAGGGTTGGGTCTTCATCGACCTCACTTTAGAAGAGTGAACATTTTTGGGTTGCCAGTCCCAGGTGGTTTTTCCCTTCACAGGGTTTCCACGTTAAATCTCTTTATGTTATGTGTTGAGTGTGATATTTGTTTGTTATCATACTTTGCATATTACATGTTAGATTTGATCGGTAACTACTATAAGTTTTAGACTGACAATCAATAAAAGCACAGACAGTGAAAGTATTTTATGTTTACCGAGTAGCAGAAGTTGAAGAATTGTTTTGGATTATACATTTTGTTTTGGGACACTGGATAATTGATTCACCTCCCTCTCAGTTATTCTAGAAAGAGATATCTTCCAAGTTGCCTTAGATGAGGTATGAAAAGTAGTGGTAGGAAAATAGTATATAGCATTTTTCTTTGCAGTTGCAAAAGGATGTGGATAAATCAAGGAAGAGAGTATGTTCTCTCATGGAAGAAAAATCCATAGATATTCAATTAAAGCAAGAAATGTTAACTTATTTGACCACCCTTTCCAGTGAATTGAATTTTCTTTCTTGAGTTGACTCTGTAGGACCTTCCTCTTCCCATTGTTCCCCTAGAAAAGAAGTTGTTACCACTTAGTTTAATGATAATGAAGTTTATAACTTAGATCATAATCCTTGAAATTGAGCCACTCAACTCTTAAATGACTAATATCCTTCTAGTAGGGCCATCTTTTGTGATAGAAGAAATTCATGGAGAAAAAGATAATGTTGTCATTAAGGAAAAGGAAAAGGAAACCAAGAAGACACCAAAAGTAAGTGAAGAAATTAGGTTAGAGAAATCCAACGTGAACCCTGACACTTTCATATCAGAAGAAACAGATGTACCTAAAAAAGATGTGTTAGAAGGAAAGAAAAAAAAGGAAATAGGAAAGAAAGAAAAATAAAAAGTGGAAGAAAAGAAAACAGAAGAGGACAAAAAGGATAAGAGGGTTTTGGTGTCGATTTCTATCAACATTATTGTAAAGAGTATTTCCAAGAGAAAAGAACTAGAGATTGAAGTAATTCACCGAAGAGAGGACACTAGTACAAGTTCTGGTAAGTTTCTAAGGAATTCCATTCCTTCACCTCTTACAATTCAACTGGTTAGTACTTTAAGGTTGTTCGTAGATTTTGAAAAAATTACCCCAAGTCAAAAGGTTTCGTTTGGGCAAGTCATTACTATTTCAGCACATGAAAAAGTATTGAGAGAATCGAAGGAAAGAGAAGATGCCATTGAAGAAACTATGTCATCTCTTTAGGCTATGGTTCCCTATTGTACAACTGATCCAACATGTACCATAAAAGATAAGTGTAAATTACTTGTAAATACAGTAAAGGAGTTGACAACATTGGTAGATAATAAAGTTCAGATGAAAGATGAAGAGACTAAACAGGTATTTCTGCAACAGCTCAAGGGCAGGTATCATAAGGCTTTCTCTAATTTACAATCTCTGGTTCAAGAAGGACAAGAGCTATTGGATGATAGTAATGACTTGTTTGACTTTACATTGCAATGACATGTGTCCACCAAGAAAATAAAGCAATAAATGGATAGAATGAGCAGTCCATCAGAAATGCATATGAATCTTATAAGTTAATCGATGATCTTGATGGAACAGTTAGAACTAATTTGGAACAATTGCAAAAGAGGTTCTTCTTATTTCAGCAACAAAGAGAAAATATCATTGTTCCTTTATAAAGTCTTCAAAATATGTGTGTTCCTTGTATTTCTACCTTGATTCATGCAATTCTATTTGCACACAGGTATTCTTTAGAAGAACAAACAATAATTTAAGATGCAGAAGATATGCTAGGAAACATCTGTGTCCATCTCTATTGAATTTCTCAAGCTATCACTGATTAGAACAGTAATAAGGATAAGTAGATTTCAAAACATCAAAGGTTGAAGAAGACACTTGTATCAATCTAGTTTAGTGATTAGTTCTGTAAGTTTTCCATGTTTTTCCATTTGTATAGTTTTATTGCCTATTTTTCATTAATGCCGAAAGGGGGAGTAGTGAACATAGTGAACAAAAATGAAAATGTTTTCTACAAAATTATTTTGAAAAAAAAGTAGAATTTATTGGTATATCTCTCTTAGGGGGAGTTTTACAATCTTTCAGTGTTTGTTGGCAAGTTTCACAATTTTTGGAGTTTTAGTTTTTTTTTGCATTTTTTTGGCCTTCCAGAATAGTTTGGTTTGTCATCAATAATAAAGGGGAAATTGTTATATTACCCCATTTTTCAGTTGTCATCGATTTCATTAGTCTGGGTCTTTCAGTATGGTTTCTTACAGTTACATCTTTCGGTATCAATTCTATGTTAACCGACAACACGCACCGACAATAATCATCGACGTGAAAGATTAGCGGTATCAACAGTAGTGAATTATGGCCAGTACAATACACGGCTATTTTGGTCCAAACATATTATATTCTTATGCTCAAATCATTTTGGTATTGCTGACAAGAGTTATATATTGAAGTTGGTAACATTTTTTTTTTTAGTCTCGGTCGACATGGAGAGAATGTATACCAATGATAGTATATAACCATTTTAACCTTAGCCATTGTAATCATGTAACACTTGATGACATGTCATATGTATATGTGATCTATAATATATTGACTATTGATGTGATGCAGGAGCATCTTGGGTTTAAAGCAATTTTGCATCAACCAAATATATGTCTTTCAGTTTGTTTGTTGCTATGTTCCAATTGGGTAGTTTTCTATTTTTAGGTAGCGATCATCCCAGTGGGTTCGTTAACTTATGTGATCGTTATGATGTGATCTAGACTGTTGTAAAAATGGTCAGCGCTCCCCTTGGGATTCATGACATGGCTTAACTACCTCATGTGTCTTCTATAAGTCTAGTGGTTGTATCGAGCATTAACAGGTCGATCCTTTGGTGCAACGAAAACTACTACTTGTAACAAGTGGTATCAGAGCTTGGTCATAGGTTCGAATCCCCTCAGGTAATGTTGAGGGGGAGATTGTTGGAAAAATGGTCAGTGCTCCCCTCGGGATTTGTGACATGGCTTAACCGCCTCTTGTGTCTTCTATAATTCTAGTGGTTGTATCAGGCATTAACAGGTCAATCTTTTGGTGCAACGACAACTACTACTTGTAACACTAGACATCATGGAGATTCTATCTCTAGCTTCGCAACTCGTTCTGATGTTTCCAGATGAAGTTATCTTATGATGGGTCCAATCTTATATTGCTTTCTTGTTCTAACGGTTAGGTTGGCAAGATTCATCTTGCGATGGAGATTCATGTTATGTGAAGCTTCATGACGCATCATTCTATGTTCTTATACTAACCCCCTTGCATGTTTTCATGTCATGATCTATCTACTTGGGGGTGTTCTAATGGATTTAGGTCCTGACCTATATGTTGTAATATGTTTCCTTTATCTTGGATATTGTTGATCAGACAGGCCGACTTGTGGCTAGTAATCTTATATATAAGTATAGTAGCATTTCTTGTTCAAGGGGGAGAGATTGGTAATGAGGATAGCTAATATATCTGATAGTGAAGATACTTAATAAGGCTTATTTCCTTAGTAATGAGGAATGTCTGTTGTAAAATCTATAATTTGCATTTGCAGGCCAAATTGATGATAATTAAAGAGCATTGTTCCTTATTTGTTGGTATTGATGATTTCATTGTTTTGTCATTTCCACTGTGTAATATCTAGCTGCAAGGTTGGACATATCCATTGGGGATTTCTCCTCCCTTGACTATGTCAAGTGGTATCAAAGTATAGTTGTGTTTCCTAAGATTACAGATCTGAGTTCCTGAACTTGCAAAGTTTCAAACTTGTTTGTGGGGTTGCAGAATTGAGGATCTGACCTACATCAACTGGTGGCTTGCACAAGGTGATCAAAAATAGGATTTGTTATTGATTGAGCATGACAGAAGGATTTTTAGAAAAAGGATTGATCAGATCAAATCCCAGAGGTTGCAAACCTTAAGATCCTAGTTGTGAGGTGGCATAAGTTAGATCTAACTCACAATTACATAGGATTATATGAAGGGAGCCACCGGAAGAGTCAGAGGATCGATTGAGAGGCAAGTTGATGATTTTCTATAATAGATAGATTGTTTGAGGTAGATTATGGGTGTTGGTATATTATTTGATTGTGTTAGGGAAATCAACATTGGTGATCATATCGTCGAAGCATAGGAATTTGAGAAAGTAATTCCTTAAGTTTGTAAGAATATCATCTTGAAGAATGAACCCTAAAAGGCTAGAGAAAATGATGGAGGAATTCAGGAATGAGATGAGGATTGAGATCCTAAATGCTTTGACTAGGGTAAGAAGGAAGCTTAAAACTGAAGATGAATATGAAGAAGCTTTTGAAGATCTTGAGATAGCTGAGGTTGAGATCCCTACATATGAAGAATATTACTGAGAGCTATGGCATAAATGGGTAAGAGTCATAGATTGGATGTTTCTTGTTTTTCTGGTCCATTACATCCTGAGGATTTGATAGATTGGATTAGTGAATTAGAAGACTACTTTGAGCTTGAAGATATTAAGGATCCATAGAGGGTTAGGTTGGTACAAACTAAGTTGAAGGGTCATGTTTCCTTATGGTGGAAGGAATTGCACAAAGATAGGGAAGATAATGGTGAACCTAAGATCACTAGGTGGAGAGTTATGATTTCTAGACTTAAGGCCAAGTTCATACTGGAGGATTATGAATTGGAATTTTTTAGGAAAGTGTAGAATCTGAAGCAAAAGGATTAAGGAGTGCACCAAGGAGTTCTACAAGATGAAAATCAAATATGGACATTGAGAATCATCTAAAGATAAGGTGGCTACATATATCAATGGTATAAGACTTAACATTCAGGATGACTTGGTTATGTTGAGGATTAGTGCAATTGAAGATGCTTATCAGTATGCCCTCAAGACAGAAGATAAGTTGAAGAAACAAGGGTACCCTAAGGGAAGGGACAGACTAGTTGGTGATAAGGGAAAATAAAAGCTTATTGTTGAAGGGGAACTAGATCAAAAGATTCTTGCAAGGATCAATAATAATAGTGGTTTCAAAGGTACTTGTTTCAAGTGTGGGAATATTTTTTGTTAAGGTAAAAACAGGCTTTGAATGGGCCCCGAAACCATATACATTCAATTTTTTAAGGGAACTGTAACCCTAGGAATAATAGGAAGAATTAGCTTTGATCTAAGTGAAACAGCTGGGGGAAAAAGAAAAACCTTACAACACCCCCCCAGCACATAATGCCAGTAAAACTACCAACAGCACAAATCCAACAAAACAACAACAGCCAAACGAAAGATACACAGAAAGGCTCAAGTTGCTGAAGCCAAATGAGTAAAGCCAACGCTTTACAACAACAAGTATCTAGGGTTTTTAGGCTCCCTAAACCGGAACAAAGCGAGGGTTTTACAGTAGGCACCCACAACCTGGATGAGACAAAGTATGAAATGTTTTTTATTAAGTGAAAATAAGTTTTGAAGGGACCCAAAACCCTGTACAAAGAAGGTTTGGAGGGACCTAAAACCCAAATATAAAGATATTCAAATCGACACACTATCTGAAACTAGACCATAACAAAATGGGAAAAGCCAAGAAAGGGGAGAGAAACCAGAGATATTCCCCCAAAAAACCAAGAGGTTGCATGAAAAGAGGGAAAAAACCCATGAAATTCTAGCATGCAGCCCAAACTACCTAAAACAACTTAAGGTTTACCTATTGATTTACTCTTATGAGAGTGAAGGGTCATATCAAACGTGGCCTAGGGAGATTTAGACTTTTTACTTTTAACTGTGATCCAACCCTCTTCCACCTTTGCATCAACATTTTTCCAAGAAATCGAATTCATCATAGAAGTACCCCCACCCTAGGAAGGAAGACCAGTAGAAGAACCCTAGGTAGAACCAACAAAAACCTAAGGAATAGGATTAGCAGAATCCTAAGAGGCAGAAGGACCCTAGATAGTTCTAGCAGTAGTCTTAGAAGCAAGACCGATAATAGGCAAGGGAGCACAGCCATCAACCATCACTTGATCAACAGAAGTACCAGCACCAAAACACTCATTTGAACTAGCAACAGTAACATGATCGGTACCAGCAGCCTGATCCTCATCAGATTCAAAAGAGCCAGCAATAATACTCACATCAACAAGTTGAGGCTAGCCTCAGCACTCGAAGGATCATGTAAAACCACTTTGGAAAAGTTTTTTTTCCTAATAGAATAATGATCAGAAGAAACACCTTTCCACCAAGAAATAGATCTTTTCTTTTTCTCTAACTCACACTAAGTAGACACATGCCCAGTTTGAAACATCTTCAAAATTTGAAGGGAATGCCTTCATAATCATGTGGTTGAATCTAGAAACCCATGGAAGACTCAACCGAGATTGCAACAAGGAGCCCCTTAGAAATATCCAAGTCAACTAAAATCCGAGCATAAGTAGAATGAAAAGTATCAAATGAGTCTTTAGCTATCATCAAAAAATCCCCCAAATATTCATCCACTTCTTCTAACAGGGAGTCATTCCATAGATGAAGGGGAAGGTTAGGGAGTCTAACCCAAATAGGAATCTTATTGAACTTCTTTAGAGAGGGGTTAAAATTTGGATGCCAAGGTTTAACCATCAACAAATACTTAGCATCACAGCTGAAGAAGTGATCACATAAAATCTTAGTTCTATCCTCAACATTATTGAATTTTGTAATGAAATAACCCTTAGCCATAGGATAAAAATGAACAGAACCTATAAGGAGAGGTTCCCAGTGATCATAAATCCAAGCATGCAACTGTGGAAGGATAGGCTAGAAACCTTGAAACTGAGAAATCAAGCCATGGGACAGGAAAACAGAGGTATTGTGAGAAATCTCCTTTGTATCAGTCGACAACCCATGGGCCAAGGACTCCACATAGGAATAGGGGCCCTGTGCAACACATATGAAGCCCTAACTAGACCTTCAGGAGAAACATTGGAAAGAATAGAGGTCTCCAAGGACTGGGATCCTACAAGCAATGAAGGGATACCAACCAAAGGGGGAGCCCAACCAACACCCGCGGAGTCGAAGAACATCCATTAACAGCAGACGACACACCACAACCAACCACCATGGGTTTGAGAACGTGGGGAAGAGGAAGAGCCCACAGGATCTGACGTCTTCAAAGGAGCAAAGATCGAAGGTATCACAATGTCAACAAGGAAACCCCTAGCGGAAACCACACAAGCACAAGCGCAAGCGCGAGCCATTATCAAAAATTCCTTAATGACTTTCAAGTGTGGGAATGTTGGTCATAGGGCTTTCCAGTGTTTTGAAAATTCTAGCAAAGGCAAAGGCAAATAGAACTTGGTGGCACATGATGAGCAAGTTGAGGATGAACCTGTTGAAAGAGAGGTTGCACCTAAGATGGGAGAATCTATGATGTTCCGAAGAGTTATGCTGCGTAAGAAGGAATTTGAGCCTGTCCAGAGAAGGTAGTTGTTCCTAACAATTTGTAAATCAAAAAACAAATGTTACAAAGTGATAATGGATAGTGGTAGAACTAAAAACCTTTTATCAAGGGAGATGGTACAGAAGCTTGGATTGAGGAGACTTAAACAACTACATTGGGTTAAGTTCAACATTGGACCATACCAGGATAAAGTATTATGTGATATGGTTAACATGAGTGCTTGTCATGTTTTTCTTGGAAGACCTTGGCAGTATGATGTTGGAACTATTCATGATTGTTGAAGGAATGTTGTGTCTATAATGAAGGATGGAAGGAAGTTTACTTTAATTCCTTTGAAAGAGGGAAGGAAGGTTGAGAGTATGAGTGTAATGAGGACTTACACCTTAGGAGATCGAATTGCTTTGGATCAAAAGGTGATGGATTTGTAGCAGGTGGTTGAAAAGATTTATGAGGTTGTTAAATTGCTGAAGGATTAGATGAATGAACCTAATCTGGTGGAGTTGAAGGATGAAGATGACGAGATAGTATTGTAGCATCATGTTACTGAAGTGGTATCAAATGAGCAACTGAATCTTGTGACTAGATCGGAAAGAAGGGAGTTAATTACTGATATCAAAGGTGAGTCAAGCAACAAAATTGGGAGAAGACATTAGTTATTGAATGTAGCACCAAAAAAAGAAGCAGTTGGTGTGAGTTGGATAATCAGAGCATTAGTAGCTGAGAAATACTACTAGGTTTGTGGATTTGGATAGTAGGCCTAGCCATTTGCAGAATATGATGGTTGCAGACAAAGAGGAAATGAGCATGGGATTTATGTCTTTAATCATGTCAGATGTTCATAAGTTCCTCTTATGGAACATCTTTTATTCACCCGGGTTGTCTGATCAAGTGCATCTTGGGTTCGGAGCAACTTTGCATCAACCAAAAACATTTCTTTTAATTTGTTTGTCGTTTTGTGTTTTAGGTAGCGATCGTTCCAATTGGTAATACATTTCCTTTATCTTGGAGATTGTTGATCAGAAAAGCCAACTTGTGGTTGGTGATCTTGTATATTAGTAGGGTAGTAGTTCTTGTTTAGGGGGGGAGATTGGTAATGAGGATAGCCAATATATTTGATAGTTAAATTCGGGAATAAGGCTTATGTCCTTAGTAATGAGGCATGTCTATTGAAAAAACTGTAATCTGCATTTGCAAGCCAACTTAATGATAATTAAAGAGCATTGTTCATTATTTTTTGTCGTTGATGATTGCTTTGTTTTCTCATTTCCAATGTGTAATCTCTAGTTGCAAGGTTGGACATCTCCATTGGGGATTTCTCCTCCCTTAACTGTGTCGTGATGATAGTTTTGTATTGGTAAAAAAAGATCTGTAACTCACCAAGAACTGTATTTAGTGCATTTGTAGATGCATGTCTTTCAATTCAAATTTTGTATAACCTTTTGTATCAGTACAATGAGCCCAAATGGCAGTGAGCCACACCGATAGTGAGGCACACCAGTAGTGAGCCACCTATGTATTAAATAACTAGTTACCTAATACTTGAGAGCTGACCCTCTCTGCGGTTTTTCCCATCTTGGATTTCCACAGAAAAAATAAATTATGATGGTATGCATCGTTTTGCTTGATGTTTTTAGTTCTGTAGTTTCCAACAAAGTTGAAATATGTTATGTGGGCACTTACTGTCGACTATTCATGATTGTGCCAATAGACCCTATTTAATGGAAACAGATATAGGATTTCTCAAGGCATTTTGAACAAGGGGGAAATTGCTCAAAAAGTTGTTCTATTATTGGTTTCAAGCTTATATCAAATACAGGCTTGATAGACTTAATCCTGGCACTGATAACTGAGGGTACAAGGGGGGTGTAGAGCATTTAATCCCACAAATCCATATGAATTAGAGGTAGACATTATGGCAGTCGATATTAACTTGATTGATATCTTGCATTCGCTATATGTTCAACTTATGACCATCTCGTTCAAGGGTATAATAATTCACATCTCACCTCTCAATATATCAAATTTTCAACATTTAATTATATATGTTTAATGACATTTAGTGCTAATTATTTATCCTTTCTTATATCTAGTCACAATTTATTTAATTATAAATTTAATAACATTTTATGCTACTTATTTTCCTTCATATGACAACCCTTCATAATGATTTGTTTTATAATAGACATTCTTTAAATATACACAATAAGAGGCATCAATTGAAAATTTGAAGTGTAATATTATATCACTCTTATCCTTCCATTATACATTTTTACAAGATATTTTGATACATAGGCGTATAGTTGAATCTAGTTGAAAATGTGAAATGCCTTATCATAGCACTCTTATCCTTTCATTATATATATTTGGATAGATAGGGGAGAGTACCCAATAGTTGAGCTCCCTAACTTTGTGCTTCTCAAAATCCTACATGGAAATTTCAAATCACTCTCATTTCTTTGCAACTTGTGTAGCTAATGTGGCATCACACAATTGGTTATTTTTTAGAACAAGGGACACATTTCAATCAATTATGACTAGTCATCATTTTAAATTAACAACTACTATCACAACCATTAGAACGCGAGTTGTCTCCCCTACTTTGATATATAGATTTTATAGTTGAATCTAGTTTGTCTAATAGATAATGACAATTTGGATATGTGAAATGAATAGACTAAAAATACCATATTGGTTCCAAACACTCACGCTCATAGTTTCATACCATAACCAATGGAAGAACCTTATAGCTTAATATAATTTTATTATATACTTTAATATATTAATTTAATGGCCATCTTTTGTGTTATCTTCAATATTAAGAGCTAAAAAAATTAACTTTATTCATTAATTCATTTCACATTCTTAATATAATTTTATTATATACCTTAATATATTACTTCATTGCTATCCTTAGAGCATATTTTTCTCAAGACTCCACTTCTGATAAAGACCCTCCTTCCGATCCTCTCAATCCTTTCTAATGATATATTTTCCAACGATAGCAGATTATTCCTATAAACAAGATATATTAAATAAAAATATACGTCTTAGACATGCACAAAGATAATACAGCAAAATAATATCCATGTGCAGAACAAAATAAGTCACAAATGTTTTAGACTTGCATAAAGATTAAAGGACAACATAATAACCTCCTCACCACTGCCGGAGTAAATGAAACAGGCACTGTAGTGCGGTTATGAGAGAATGACCGGCCATGACGATGCATGAAAAGGACTTTTTTTGGAGGTCACGTGGACACGGTGAGGCCGTATTTATCATTATTGAAAGTTGGATCCAAGGTTATTGAACAACCGCTGAATGCCTCAACAATTTGACAGAATGTATCAGGACACCCTTGTGCACTTAGAAAAAAAGTGTCAATGTATTGTTTCGCACATAAAATTGTTATAGGTAGACTCCACAGACGTCCTGATTTCTGTAGACCAATTTCGAAGGCAATGAAAACAGCTTGCCAAAGATCAATAACACAGAGCCTTAATAGTTATCTCACTGCCCTTTACATAGATAAAAAATTAGCGAAAACTGTAACTGGGGCTACATGGATCAACAGATCAAACTTTCCAGCCTAGCACTCACAAATATTGCTATCAAAAATCTAATATAAAAAACCGTGAAATCTTTTAATTGGGGCTCAGGAAAAATGTTAACACCGGAAATTAATACAAGGAAGATAGCCATAACACCTGAAACAACTATTGCAATTGCAAAAATAGCAATATACAATCAACCAGACATGTTGATGCTGCAAAAATGCAAGAAAAGCTTGTGAAGATAACTAAACACCTGAAACAACTAATGCAAATGCAAAGAAATAGGCAGTCAAGCAAACATGCTGGCAAAATGATGCAATGCTGCAAAATCTCATCATGCACTAAACTATCCAGCGAGAAAACACCTGAAACAATTGATGTAATTGCCAAAAAACAATTAGGCAATCAAGGAGAAGTTGGCATTGCAAACAACCGCAATAGCTCATAATGCACTTAAATCCAACAAGATAGCCAAAACACATGAAACGATTAATCCAATTGCAGAAGTAGCAAAAAAATGCAAATCAAGCCAAAGGAAATATTTCGGCAATGCAATTGCAACAACAGGAATGGGCAATCAAGCAAACAAATATAATCCACGTATCGCAATTAATGAATGTAGTAGTGACTAGTGCCTTTAACAATTTGACAGAATGCATCCAGACACACTTGCGGACTTAAAAAAAGTCAATGAATTGTTTGGCACATAAAATTGTTGAAGGCAAACTCCACAGAGACGTTCTGATTTCTGTAGACAAATTTCGAAGGCAATGAAAACAGCTTGCCAAAGATCAATAACACAGAGCCTTAATAGTTATCTCACTGCTCATTACATAGATCAGAAATTAGTGAAAACTGTAACTGGGGCTACATGGATCAACAGATCAAATTTTCCAGCCTAGGACTCACAAATATTGCTATAAAAAATCTAATATAAAAAATTGTGAAATCTTTTAATTGGGGCTCAGGAAAAATGGTTACCACCGGAAATTAATACAAGGAAGATAGCCATAACACCTAAAACAACTATTGCAATTGCAAAAATAGCAATACACAATCAACCAGACATGATGCTGCAAAAATGCCAGAAAAGCTTGTGAAGATAACTGAACACCTGAAACAACTAACGCAAATGCAAAGAAATAGGCAATCAAGCAAACATGCTGGCAAAATGATGCAATGCTGCAAAAGCTCATTATGCACTAAAATTTCCAGCAAGAAAACACCTAAAACAATTGATGTAATTGCCAAAAAAACAATTAGGCAATCAAGGAGAAGTTGGCATTGCAACAACCGCAATAGCTCATAATGCACTAAAATCCAACAAGATAGCCAAAACACATGAAACGATTAATCCAATTGCAAAAGTAGCAAAAAATGCAAATCAAACCAAAGTGTTGGCAATGCAACAATGCTTCACCTGAAACAACTTGTGCAATTGCAAAAATAGCAAATTGGCAATCAGGGAGACATATCGGCAATGCAATTGCAATAATAGGAATAGGCAATCAAGCAGACAAATTGGCAAGATACAATGCCATAAAAGCTCATAATGCACTGATATTCAATAATGAAGACTGCCAAAACACTTGAAACAACACAAATTCATATACTGTGAACTCTTCTACGCAAGAAGCCACCATACCAAATCAAAATAATTCATATAAACAAACAAGTAATATAATCCATGTATCGCAATTAAGAATGTACTAGTGACTAGGCCACAAAATAACATCCCAAACTTGAAAGTGTCCTCGCACAAAATACAAGACATTTGTAGCATCTCTGTTTCAACATTAACAATAAGAATTTCATATTATTGTTGCTGATTTCATGTTTATCTCTTACGTATGCTATATTTACTGCAGAAAAATAGAATCATTCATGAATTTAGAAAAGAGAAAAAAAATTGCTAACTAATCCTGAGGATTAATATAAAACAGATTTATATAACAAGGCTTCAGAATAATAGACTAATATAAAACAGATTTCTTTCCTTGCCATAAAGTTAATTTTGCTCTAAAGACTTACAAGTTAGTAAGTCCTCAACTAAAGGGATGATAAATTAAACAAAGTTTCAAACATATGAAGAGATAAAACTCATATAAGCAAAAGCCGGAGCCAAATTGAATAGCATTGGCTATTTGTCAGCGGAATGTCCCTGCTAGAACAGACACATTTATCACTTCATTAAGATGACAATTGTGTACTAAGTTTTCCTAATTGTATAAGTCATCATCATCTTTATTATCTGCTGTAGCAAATACATCCGAAGCACCAGCAGAAGCACCAGCAGGTCTATCTGCAAATCGAAATTCAGAACCAAAGCCTCGAGATTGCTGTAGTGTTTGTGCAAAGGCTTGATACTTCCGAATATCAGCATCACTGACACTTCTTCGGGCATATTTCATTGACTCCTCAAAATGAGCAGCCTTTATTTCAGCTACCTCGTCACTATCATCCTCATCCATTGCCTCCGGGTTCTCACTTCTTTTTCTTTCACGTTCAATATCCTGTAAAAGTGCAGAGGAAAGAGGACATGACAAACTGAAATAATAAGATACAAGTGGAGGGAAATTGAATTAAAAAATGTAAAATTCTAACACACCAGTTCAAATAAAACCATCAAGAAATTCATAACCAAATCTAGTTTGCAAAAGCCAGCACAATTGAAACTCACCTTCTCAATATTTTCTCTAATGGCATACTTGCAAGCCCGCTGACAAATCTCTGTAATATCAGCTCCACTAAATCCCTGGGTATAACGGGCCAAGGCCATTAGGTCCACATCCTTTGATACGGGTGATTTTCTCAAGCAAGACTTGAAAATTTGATAGCGTGAGGACTCATCGGGTAAGGGAATATATATCAACTGGTCTAGTCTGCCAGGCCTTAGCAATGCAGGATCAATGATATCGGGTCTGTTTGTAGCACCAATAATGAACACTGTTTTCTTGGCTGTCATACCATCCATCTCAGTCAACAATTGGTTGAGGACTCTGTCTGCAGCACCGCCAGCATCCCCAACACTGCTTCCACGCTGCAAACATGCAAACCAATAATGCATCACCAGTCAGAGCCTATCTCAAATAGTTCAAACAAAATTCCTACTCAAAAATAAGTCACCATCCTCAACTTGAACTTCACTCATAAAAAATCAACATACCTGTGTAGCAATAGAATCAAGCTCGTCAAAAAACAGGACACAAGGAGCTGATCCTCTAGCTTTATCAAAAATCTCCCTCACATTAGCCTCACTCTCTCCAAACCACATTGTTAAGAGTTCAGGGCCTTTCACACTGATGAAATTGGCCTGACATTCGTTAGCAATGGCTTTTGCTAGTAATGTCTTTCCACAACCCGGTGGTCCATAAAATAGTACTCCTTTTGAAGGAGACATGCCAAATTTCTCAAATTTTTCTGGATGCTCCACTGGATATTGAACAGTCTACATAACACTCATAATGAATTTTGTTAGTTGTTATCTCCTTGAAAAGCAGACTTTCTGCTTTAAAATAAAAGAAAAGCAGAAATAGTGTACCTCTTGAAGCTCCCTCTTGACATTTTCCAACCCTCCAATATCTTCCCAAGAGACATTTGGAACTTCAACCACCTGTCAATATTTTTCCAACATTCATAAGCAAACTTGCCAATATTAAAATCTTCAAAATTAAACAAACTTAGAAAAATAATTTTTTTGGGGCCCAATAGATCAATGTTTAAAAATATAATCCCTATATAATCGATATGAGAAAAAATGAAAAAACTCACAGTTTCACGCAGAGCAGATGGATTGCTAGAGCCCAAAGCAGTCTGGAAGTGCTCATTACTAACGGACATGGAGTTTAGAATCTCAGCATCTATTGTCTCATCTTCTAAGTCAATAACATCCATCTTTTCCCTAATGCACTGAAGTGCAGCCTCAGTACACAAAGCAGCAAGATCTGCTCCAACATATCCATGGGTATTCTTAGCAATCCTTTCGAGATCAACCTGTAACAAGAAAACTAAAGATTAATAGATACGCCATCAAGAAACATAAAGATTAATAAATGCTTTCAAAATCCAAGAACTGTTTAACATTAGATATAGAAGTACAAAAAATAAGGCCCCAATATACGTACATCATCAGAGAGCTTCATATTCTTTGTATGGATGCGAAGCACTTCCAACCTGCCCACTTCATCCGGAACCCCAATATCAATCTCCCTGTCGAACCTTCCAAACCTTCTGAGGGCTGGATCAATACTATTTGGCCGGTTAGTTGCTCCCATAACAATAACATGGGCACGCGATTTAAGTCCATCCATAAGCGTAAGAAGTTGAGAAACAATTCTCCTCTCAACTTCACCGTGGGTTTTTTCCCTCTTGGGAGCTATAGAATCAATTTCATCAATAAATATAATGGACGGTGCATTCTTCTCAGCCTCCTCGAAAGCCTTCCGGAGATTGCTTTCACTTTCTCCAGCCAACTTTGACATGATCTCAGGTCCATTGATACAGAAAAAGAAGGCACCGGTTTCATTTGCCACTGCCCTAGCAATTAAGGTTTTCCCAGAACCAGGAGGCCCATAGAGCAGAATACCCTTCGGGGGCTTTACACCAATAGATTTGAAGAGTTGTGGGTGCCTAAGAGGAAGTTCGACCAATTCACGGATCTGAGCCATTTGTTTCCGTACACCACCAACATCATCATAACCTATTTCATCTAATCTATCTTCATCCTCCCGTTTCACGGGCTCCCCCTCACAGAAAATTTCAGTATCTGGAGAAACAACACAATATTCCCCAGGGTCTGTCTCAATTACCTTAAACTCTACGCTACGCATACCACCTCTTACAAGGAAAAGATCTCCTTTTCTCACTGGACGATAAGCTTCCAAGAAATAGGCTGCAAGCAATAAATGAATAAAATTCAGAAAAAATTTCACAGTCTAAAACGATGAAGTCGAAAAAATTCTGGATTTGACCGTGCAAATTTTTGTTTCCAAAATCTGCAGGATCAAATCTACAAACTATTACTTTACAATGTAATGCGATGCAAAAAATAAGAAGGGTATGTAGGAATCGCTGCAAAAATATGGAAAAGAAAGGGCAAAAAACTCACGCTTTAAATAGGCATCAAACAAACTCCCAGTGACACCCTCAATGGTATCATCAATGGGAAGTATATGGACGCGCTTGCCGTACTTAACATCGGGACATTGGTGAACAGAAACGACGTCTCCCAAACGAACCCTCAGATTCGACCGCACGACCTTGTTCATTCTAATCTTGGGCTCATCGCAAGTCTCGTCCGCCAGGGCAATACAGATCGTATCCTTCCTCTTCTTTCCCTGCAACACGGCGCAGATGAGAGATCGAGGGCAAATGGAAAAAAGAACATACCGACGCTCCTAATCCCAAAGAAATACCCTAACCTCTCGCGGGCAAAGGGCCGAGGAAAATACCTTAATAAGAATTGTATCACCGCGGAACAATTGCAACTTTTCCATGGTTTCTGGGTGCAGGCAAACAACCGAGTTATCGTCATTAATGGCATCGTCCACAACCAGCCTATTCGCTGCCTTCTTCCGCTCTAAAATTGCTGTGCTGAAATCCCTTTTCGTTCCTTTCCTGTTAACCAAACAAAACACTACATAATTTTAGCAATCCATGGAAATACCTAACCAGGCGAGGGCAGAGAATGAGAAAGGGGCAGAGAATTGATCTTACGGTTCTGAGGATTCTCCCTTGTGAGCCATCGCAGAGCAGTAGATTTTAGTTGTTTCGAGTAGATGCAAACAATGAAATAAATTGAGAAGAATGATTTTGATAGTTTCGAGTAGATGCAAACAATGAAATAAATTGAGAAGAATGAACCGCGCTGGGCTATTTATATGAGAAACCGTCTAAATTTACAGGAGAAACCGTCTAAATTAGGGGTGTTTGGCTAACTTCAATTTAATTTAGTAGAATGAATTGTTAAATTAAATGAAAAGAAACTGACTTGGCCAACAAGTAAGAATAAACTCATCTTAAATAGGGAGAAAGACAACAGTGGAAAAGGAGAAAGGCTAAAGTAATAAGCCAAGGACTTTAATATGCCGTGAGTGGGGCAGGTAAAGGCTCAAACCTCTCCTTTACAATTTATTTAATATTTCCACTAATTTAGTTAGAGGGAAAATCTAGCATTTCACATGTATTTTAAATTGATTATCATTAATAAATCTTTATTAAATTTGAGGAATTAAAATTACATAAGTCTATTTTAAAAAAACATGCAAGTGATATATCAAAACTAATATTTATGTCTATTTTTTAAAAGCATGAAAGTAATATATCAAAACTAACATTACATAAGTCTTTTTTTTTTAAAAAACATGTAAGTGACGTATGAAAAAAAGCATGAAAGTAATATATCAAAACTAACATTACATAAGTCTTTTTTTTTTAAAAAACATGTAAGTGATGTATGAAAACTAACACTTTACATGCAATTAAATTGATTTGTATCAATAAATCTTTATTAACTTTAAGAAACTTAAATTAGAAAAGTCTAATTTAAAAAAAAAAGTTATAAATAGTAATTTATTAAAAGTGGACACGTTGAAAATATATGTTTTATTTTTTAGTGGATTTTTAAAGATTATTCTATTAGTTTAATTAAAATTATTTGATAATAAAAAGTTTAATATTTATTTAATTTTATTAATAATTAATTATTGATAAAAAATAAAAAAAAATAAAAAATTAATGGACATTTCTTATTTTTAAGGGAGAAAAAAATGTCTTTGCTCTGGCTAAACTGCGAAAATGCGACTCTAAACAAACAACTCTCCTTCTATGGAAAAATAAAATATGTGTCTCAGGATTTTGTATATGCATTTCGAGGGAACTAGGCTCCCCTTCTTCAACCAAAGAAGGAAGATGGATGGCACTATGTGAAGTCAAAACAAAAAAAAAAAAAAAAAAAAAAAAGAGTGAAAAGGAGGGGTGATCTGGGTTATTTGGAAAATAGGCGGAACCCCCCCCCCCCCCCCCCACTCTACAATCAATTCTGAAACTTGAAAAAAGAGGAGGAAGGTTCAATAAAATTGGTTCTTGCTCAAAGAAGGAGTTCTTCAGAGAGGATCCGATTAGAAAATCGGATAAATCGAGGAAGTAATCATTCTCAAGTTAATACCCTTTGGCATAAAAACCATGTTTATATGAACATACCGAAAGGATCAAGTCGTCCTATAATAAACCCTAGGGAGATAGAGACCATAATGTTGAAGGAAACCTTAATTGCTCAACAAATGAATGGCATTGAGAAGGTTTCACCAATAATTGATTTAAAAGATAATATAATAGTGGAGTGTAGTGTAACGCCCCGTCAGGGAACCCAAAAGAAAAGCACTAAAAATTAAACTAAGTTATGCAACATTTTTTTTTTTTTTGTTTATTAAAGTTTACAAACACATTGAACATAGAACACAATGATATACAAACATGAGTTTAGAATAAAACATATCATTACATTATCGTTCTCAAGGGTCCCTGACGTCGAATTACGTCATCTAACTAACACTACGCTAACATGATAAATGCTTAAGAACTCTTAAGTACAAAGTAAAATTAAATACATCTCTTAATCAATATTTCATTACAACTCATGATCACCTACATCCGCTACACATGTCGTAGGGTATGCGGTGGAATTTAATACAATCACAAATATCCAAATACATCATGGATCCACATAGGGATCATTACAAATCAAGTGAAAACCTCCTAGAAGTACAACATAATAACTTTTAACATCTGGGTACATAAATCTGCAAGAAAGAGATAGACTGATCCAAGTGTACAACCAAGTGACGAAGGGTAGTCCGCAATTGTCTCAATGGAGAAGTACACTACCACCCGACCATGTGGAACCCAGAGGTCCACCCCACCGTGCGAGGGAGATAACACCAGGCCCACACACACACTAAGGACCAATCTCCAAACCACATCTAGGAGAATATATCTAATACAAGAGGGTATACGGGTTACCAGAGGCACTGACATACGTAGGATATCTACGGTGTGAGTAGGAAGGTGTCATCACGTAGATCCACCCTCGAGTTTAGTCCTGAAGGTTCCTCACTGAACCGACGGCACTCAAGTGATCATACGTGGCATCGATATCTCTCATGAAGACAAGTATATCGATGATGCATCTAGCATCTTCCCGCATCCATCCTTAGTCTTAACTAGCACTCAAGGCATGGGCGAGGTATTTCAAATTATTTTTTTTTTAATGTTATCCTGACTAAATCAATTTTTATAATGTTATCACTGGAATTAAGAAACTTGTCAATGGATGATCCGTCAGCCACTTGCGGGCCTCGGTGATCCATTGCAAGCCACCTTCTACACCACATCTAGATAACCTACCCTAGTTCCACAACAATACCCATCCTGGTTTGTGGCCACTTATGACACATTAAATTCCCATAACCAAATAAACAATTAAAGCAAATCTCATTTCAAAACATAAATTCACTTGGCCACTAAATCAAGTTTTAACCCACCAGGAGGAAATAATAACAGGGATCGGTTTGACCATCCCATCAAGGTCTCACATTGACCCTAATCCAAAACAAGCAAATGAAGACAGAATCCACATTGCACCATGAATAAAATCAACAAACAGATAACTGATAAACACCACAAGGTACCCGACCTCTGGATTTAACCCCCTATTCGGTTATCTAATCCCGTATATAAATCACTATAACAACAGTATACTTCCATGCACAAACAGTATATGTAAAGAGAACATCTTGCACAAGTAATTAACATGTCGTAAAATAAATCAAGACATAATGATCATAATAACAAGTAATTATTTGCTCACACTAGTTAATTACACTAATCAGAATGTCCACGTCTATAGATTAATAACCACATTGTTATCATTCACTAATGCCTATAATGGTTTGATATAATGTCTTCGTTAACTTATAAAAGATGTCAATGTAACATATCGATAATGAAAGTAATGACTAAAGTTAAAGGATTCTAAGGTGATTATAATTTACTCAGTAATTAATCCTAATATTAATTATACAATAGCTCATGAAGTATTAATTCTAACTAAATCCTTTTAGTTAAATTAAATGGTAAACATAATATATTCTCTAATAATAACAAAATGTCTAATATTACACAATTATAAACAAATTCAAAAAGTGCATTTCCCCAATAGATAACAAATTCAAATAATAAATTAATTAAACATTTTATTTATTAACTTATTCAAAACATCAAAGCTAGCCAAGTCTACTATCCCCTAGGTTCCTAATCCACTTTACACCTCATCCCCTTAGTGAATAAGATAAACTATATAAAATAAGGCAAAAGGATGCAAAACCCAAGGTGGGCGTCCATTTTCAAAGGGGGTCAAAACATGGCAATAAATTCATAATCATGGCCAAGGAAAACCCATGCCACCTTTGCAAGGGCTGCTCATATATTAAATAAGATATGGGACTTTGGTTTACCCAAGACAAAGGAGAAAAGACAAGTGTCCTCCTTCCCAAAGAAAATCTGCAAGTTAGGTGTGCGCTAAACAAGGTGGGGAGACAAATTTAAGGGAAAAGGAAGATGTCAGACATCAATCCCAAGCAAGGTACGCATGGGAGGTGGAGAAAAAGGTCAAACTAATATATTAAGTGTTGGCAGGACATTCAATGAAGGAATAGCTCTTTTTAAAACTTTTTATTGTTTAAGTTTTAACCTCATGCCAAAAGCCAACGTGGGGAGATGGATTTGGCAAGGATTTTTAAATACAACACTTTTCAAAGACTCCAAACACCTGCACCAAATATCTTTGTGGGGCCCTCAACAAGTGGGAGATGACATAAGAGCCCTAAAAGCAAGTTTAAAATAATATTAAGAGGGAAATATAAAAACTAAAAGATATTTTAGGGAATCAAAGAGAGAATATTCTCTGTGTAAACTTGGGAAAAATAAGAGTCTCATATATTTTCCAGAATGCATGTTTACTCCCAGTTTTAAGTTTTTTTTTTTGTTGTGCTTGTTTCCTCTTTTCTCATAAGGACTTAGTAAATTTGACATCTATATAATGAAGTAGGGTTTCCCTAATTGTTTCCAAAACAATATATATTGAATTCTAGATTTCAAAATGATAATTATATTGATCAATTAAATGGATAAATGGCAAATATATGGTTCTAAAAACAGTGGTTTTCATAGAGATTGTGAAGCATCAACTCTCTTGTTTTTCAATATAGTTTCAGTGGTTTTCATCTAATGTTGAATTAAGAAGGTTTACAAATTGAAACAATGAAATCTCACAATATAAAATGTAATTCTGATTATCTCTTTTCCTCAATCCAAATTTAGAGAAAGTAGATATACTTTCATATTAATGGAAATCTGAAACTAACATGACAACATACTATGGGAAATTGAAACCTACCTGATTCTCAAAGCAGGTTGATGAACTCAACTGTGATTCCAATTGTGCTCCACAAAATCAATCCTCCTCTTCTTCTTCTCCAAGCTTTTCTCTAAACTTTCATCTTCATAACCAGTTTTTCTCCTCTAAATTTAGCATGAAAATAACATAATAAACACTTCCTTTTTATCCTACTTCCTTTCCATACTTATTAAATGCACTTTTCCTACTCCTAAGGTGACATGGAATAATCATTTATATATATATATTTTCTTAAATCTTTTCCTTTCCAATTTAGAATATATCAAACTAAAGATTTTCTTTAAAAAAAATTATAAAATAATTGATATCCATAAACATATAAAAGATATATTTATCTAATTATAATACTTATAAAAATACACTTACTAATACGTCAACATAATTCAAATAGCCATCAGAGATCATACATGAGATCTACAAGGTCAAAAATGTAACACCGACATGAAACAAAACCTAAGACAATATCATGCTCAACCGGGAAAACATATATCGGATTCATTCTACCAGAACGAATTCAATTTAGGTAAGTCAAGTAAGGTCTCATCCGTGATTTTAGGATGGTTAGGTTAGGGAATTGGCCTAGGTGCTAACTCCCCTTCTCCGCCATTGAGACATAATAATGACACGCTCATCCTGTCAAGCCAGGGAAGTCGATGCCTGGTACCTGCAACCTGCATAAAAACCATTGCATGTACATGTGCATATATAACATACTATCAGACAATGGTAGGGATGGCTAGGACGTGTGGACCCGACTAAATGCAGGTAACTACGCCTCCTCCTCTACCATACATGCATGTCAACAGAAAAGAAAACATAATGATAACAAACATAATACCATACACATGCGGGTATGGGGTAAGTACCAAATATAATCATCATCTAATTACTTCAATTTATACATGCATTTGAAACATCATATAAAATCCATCATTACTAGATTTAACCATTACGTAAAGTTCTGTTTCAGGTTCAAACATAACAATTAACATCCAAACTATAACTGTTTAATCACACACCAAAATATAAATATAACATGTAATATATGTCTGATCTAATCAACCAAGATAAAACAGTGTCAAACTAAACATAGTATCAGCAAAAGAAAGATGCGAGGGGTACTACATGTAGGGACGGAGTAGTAGAGGAATCGCAGAAAAATTTGTCAGAAATATGGCATCATTGCAAGATGGAACGGTCATGGAATTCCTACAGAACAAATAGTTGAGTGGTTCCAAGAGGCCTATAAACAGGTAAACATAATTATATTATCGAAAAAATTTCTTTATATTGATTGTCCAATAGATCTAAAGAATAAGCTTTTAAAAGAATATTCACCTAGATTTAGAGGTAATGGTTTCAAATTTATAGACTGGAAGCCAAATTTCAACCCTAAACACCTAGAGAATTTCAGAATAGAAAGAGCAATCTTGCTCCCTAATTTATGAATAGAATTAGTAAATAAAGAAATAATAAGGATGATAGGTAATAGAATGGGAACTTTCGTAGGAATGGAGGAAGGAAAATTTGCAAAAATCAATGTAATTATGGTACTTGAAATGGATATAAACATTAAGGAATTAAAACCAGTAGAGGTTATGGATAAAAAGTCCTCATACCTTATTCACCTGGTTTTCTTTAAAGGTACTTTATGTGAATAGAAACCCCTAGAAGGGGAAGGAAACCCTAGGATAGTGGATGTCGAAACAAAGATGCAAGTAAAATTCCTAGCAAACCAGGGAGGGTTTGTGATCGAGAGGAAAGATAAGGAGAGAGAAGTAGAAGTGGAAGAAGAGGAAATTGTGGAAACACAAATTAACGACATAAATCGAGAATATGAAAGGAGTAACAGATTAAAGGGGAGTCAAATGGCAGAGGCCATAAGAGAGGAGGTAGGGTATGAAGCGATTAACCTCAAAGCAAATAATGAGGAAAATAGCATAACGATGACTAGGGAAGAAAAATACTGGGGACAAGAAGTAGAAGATATTAGTGTTGACCAATACAAGGAATCCTTAAGAGATATTTTGGATCAAACAAAAAGGATGAGGAAAGAGGTTAATCAAGAGATAAGTTCTATAGAGGAGAATGCTTTTGAAGAAGTTTGGAAAGAAGAGGTAAGATCGAGTGAATTCAATAAGGAGAATGACAAGAAATGACTATCATATAGAGGGAAGAGATAGAGGAATTAAATGAGTTTCTAGGTTTGGATCTCATTTAAGAGGATAGAGGACTGACCAGAAGAAATCAAGATACGTTAAGCAGAATGGTGGATGCTTTAAATGATGAATCGATAGAGGAACTGAGGAAGGATGTGGGAGGAGCAGAAGAAGATTGAATTATAGTTAGCAAATCAGTAGGGAATATGGAAGAAAATGAAGAATTGAAAAGTTTGGAGTTTGGGGCTTCTAACTTAGGTATTGCCATCAAAAAAAAGGAAAGGAGAAGGTTGATTGCACTAAGGAATGAAAAATAAGGGGGAGAAAGTCTCTAAATGAGCTACGAACAAAAGATGCATTGGCGATAGGACAAGCCAAAACCACCACATTATATGCAGGGAAAGGGAAGGATCTTCCCACAGGGAAATGAAGGTGATCACGTAGAATGTTAGGGGACTTAAAGCTCCTAACAAATAGTGCATCCTAAAGCACTTTATTTTTTTTGTATTAACATAGTTCAAAAATCTGGGTTACATCATTGTTTTAGGAAATAACTGAGTCGCAAAAAAGCTTTACAAATGGGTAGAAATTAAATAGCTACCTATTGAGAATTGTTAAATACATCATGAAGTAACTTTCAGTCTACTATATCTGTTAATACAAAAAGAGTCAAAATTTTCCTCAAATTATCTGGCATTTGATAGTCTTCCATCCTTAACCATGTGTCCTTGTACTTGTCTGATCATGGGTCACTTTTTTGTTATCTGCATGTCTATCTTCAATACATAAACCTTTGATGAACTGGTTCAGGTTATCAAGCTCTCTCTGTCAGAGCATATCTTTGTGTATAGAGAAGGATTGGCATGAAATTATGTCCTCTTTATGGATCAATATGTGTCCTTCTTGCATCAACATCATAAACCTATCTCTGGAAATATCTAAAGCAACATTAACCTGTGTCATGATATGAAAATGAATGAGTTTACATCCAAACTCAGTAAGTTGTCTCCTCTTTTGAAAAATCTCTCCATTTCGTTCCTTCCATAAGAACCAAAGAATCTCACAAGTAAGAACAAACCAAAAAGTGTTAGTTTTTAGATCAAAGGACTCAACATAACCAACTAAAATTTCACTCCATGACAGGCCAAGTCTACTGTTCCAAACAATGGGTGACCCAAAGAAGATGGACCAAACACCACGGGCATAAGCATAATAAAAAAAAAGATGCTCAAAAGATTCAGGAACATAACATACATCACACATAATAGGACAACCTAAGTCACGAGGCAAGGTGTTATTGACAACAAGTTTCCTCAAAAGCAACAACCATCTAAAACAGGCTTTTTTTGGTTCACAGAGAGAGTGCCAGAAAAAGTTAAAGATAACCTGCCACCTAGAGACCGAGTATTACAGCCCCCAGCCATGATTCACTCTATCAAAGATAGAATAATCTTATTTTAACATATTGTATATCTGATTAGTAGAGACCTTACTAAGTTCAGTGCCATCCTTCCATTTGATCCACTATAGGAATTTCTTAGTGTTCATAGTATGCCCAGGGAAGAAGTTACCCACAACTTTAGCAATAATAGAGTAAGTCTTTCTCTGAGTATTAGATTTCATCCCAATACCCTAGCTGATTGTCAACCATAATATCTTTAACAAGAGAGATGCTATATTTGTACCAATTTTTAGCAGAACAACTTTGGGTTAATGCAAGGGGTTTGTCATTAGCTTCAACTCCCCACTAGACTGATCTATCCAGCACAAAATAGCTAGGAGGACCACCATTGGCACCCCTAAATAGGATAAGGTTTCTAACCTAAGACCATTCCTTCCAAATGGATTGAAAAATCTTGGAAACAAATATGGATAACTGCACATTCCCCAATTGAAGAACTTTATTAGGAAGTATGAAACAAATATATTGTTGTTACAAGAAACAAAGCTAGGGGCAAAGGATATGGTAGGTTTGAAAAGGAAATTATGTGTATGGGATGTGGAGGGAGAACCATCTTTAGGAGCTTCGGCTGGTTTAGGCATATTATGGAACCCCAGAAAACTTATCTTTGCAAAAATGGGCAATGGAAGGTTTTGGATTGGGGGTAAAGTAAAAAGTATAAGTGGAGCTTTGGACTGTATAATAATCAATGTGTATGGACCTTCAACTCTTCAAGAGAAAGTAAGAGTCTGGAGAGAAATGAAACCTGGGCGGGTGTTTGGAGTTGGGTACCAATTCTGCAGAAGTTCGCGGTGAGAAAAAATTGCAATAAGAAATGGGCGCCCGATTTTTACAAATCGGGTGCTCGTTTAGGTTCGGGAGCCCGATCCATTTTCAAAAATTGGACACCCATTTCTAAATTCTATTTATTTATTTTTTAAAGTGATTTCTTGCCATTTTCACCTTCAAAAAATGGGATCACATTTAGTAGAGCTCGGGTGCCCGATTTAGCTTCCTCTGCCGATCCCATCTGCCATTTGTTTTTCATGTTCTAGGTACGTACTATTATTATTTTTTATGATTTTTGTCATTAAAATTTGTATTTTCAAGTTATTTTTAATAAAATAAATGTAGTTTAATGTTGTTTTCAAAATTATTGTATAAATTTAATTATATTTTATCTTTCAAGTAGTTCTTTTTAATTTTAATTTACTTTGTAAATTAGCTTACCAAAGTAGAAGAAATGTTAAAAATTTTAATTTAACCCTATACAAAATTAAATTATGAAACCCTATGTAGAAACCAAAACCCTAAGTAGTAAAACAAAAACGTAAACCTATAGAAAATTAAATTAGGAAACCCTAAACTTAGAAAACCAAAACATAAATCTAGAAACCCTCTCTCTCTCTCTCTCTCTCTCTCTCTCTCTCTCTCTCTCTCTCCTCTCTCTCTCCTCTCTCTCCCTCTCTCTTATTTCTCTCTCTCCTCTCTCCTCTTTATTCTCTCTCTCTCTCTCTCCAGTTTTAATTATTTAAGTCATTCTTTGTAAGGTAAAATATAATTTACAGTATGTTAATTGTAAATTATCATGTTTTTATATGTACGTAGATTGGCAGTATGGATGATTTTCATATTGATGAGCTTATAGGTCATCATGCACCACCACCACCACCACCTCCACCTCCACCTAGAGAGTTAAGGGATAATATTAGGAGAAATGTAGAGGTGATAATGAGAGACATAAATATTATTAGAAATAATCCCTATCCATCAACCTAGCTACTACGCCTTGTAGATAGCATGCAAGGCATAGTAGATTCTATACACACATTAGACTCTAAGATTGATAGTTTTGAGTCATGGAGGGAGAGTATGCATGTATATTATATATGGCACACTTTTTTTATAACCCTGCAATGGGGTGAGCAAATACTTGGCAAGAAGCCATGTATTTCCATTAGATGGTGTAGACACCACGGTATAGCAGAGCATTTTTGGGAGTGGTGGTGGATGGTATTTGACCATCCACCACACACTAATCATGAGGTCCCGCTTTATTTTTGAAAATATTATGGGCTAAATTTGTATTGGGTAGGAAACCCTTATTTTGACATGAGATCAGTCCAGGGGGTTGGTTGGGGCATGCCACAGGATAGGCCAGGGGCCAAATTGAGTGATAGAACTAGAAATTGTGTGCACAATTAGCCTCTTGTTCCTCTTCATTCTCTTGTAGTTCCTGCACCTATCTTGTTAGGAATAGTCCCAAGAGATAACTGAGAGGGGGGGTGAATCAATTATCTACAAGTTTCAATTCTTTATCCAATTAAGTATACTTAAACATAAGCATAAACACAATGAAGGAATACTTAACACAACACCAATATTTTGGTTATGGGGAAACCTAAATAGGTAAAAACCCTGGTGGGTATTGACACCCACTAATATTCTGCACTAGTGTATTATGATCCTTGTTAGAAGATCCTTAACCCTATTAGGAGTTGCTTTACAATATATTTAGTACTGTAGACCTGGTTAAGGGTCGGACCCTGTTAGGAGTTTTTTTACAATAGTCCCTGTTAGGGGAGAGGACGCACTATCTGAGAGCACACTACTCAAAGAGGTGAAGGCTACAACCTTTTGTTTAACAGATACATACTATATCTGGATCTTGGTGAATTACGCTTTGACTTGTTGTCTGGATCAGTTCCAATGTATAGCACAAATACTTTACTTGGTCACATAGACCTTCTGATGGCTCAACACTTCGTACACTCTTCTCTGCTCTTACTGTTAACCATGAACCACACTCAAGCAATCACAAATGACTACCTATAAATATCTTTCCTCTAAATGATATAATCAAGTCAGCCTATTAGAACCATCTTGAAATCATATTAGAGAAGTCATATCAAACTCTAATAGTAATTCAGTCGGCTCTACTAAGCACGCAACACATTATGGGACCTATCCAATAAGATAATTGTAGATACATGCTACACACTGTCGGTTCTACCAAAATAACTATATATTTCTCCTCAAGCTAAATTACTTCATGCACTCTTAATTAAACATCACTAACTCTTCTCTAATCTTAAATCCAAGGGCACATACTGAAATGATAGGCGCAACTCCAGAACCAATATAATCTATGTCAGCTCTTCTAAACAAACACAGGAAACTGCTACTGGTGAATAGCGACTACATAACTTCACTTCTACTAATCATCAGACTCTGTGTTCATGAATGTAACATCACTAACATGTCTTCATCACATATCCAAACGCACAAGGCTCCATGATAACTATACAGACAACCATACACAGAACACTGCCTGTTACTTTGTCAGGAACACTGTTGACACAAGCTGCTATATAACTGTCTGTACCAACAGTTAACCTCTGCGTCCATGATATCATGTTGATAACATGTCCATGCTACATATACTTAAAGCTTACTTCATAAGTCATCCATGCATGCTACTTACCATATGTTGTCATCAATGACAAACATACAATCAATATTGACCTGCTAGTAAATCTCCAACAATCTCCCCCTTTGGCATTAATGGAAACATATGGAATGAAAAAATCCACCAATACAAATGAATAATTCTTGTATTACATTCTCCATTTCCTCTTCAAAACTCCCCCAAGGAAGAATCCTCCATCTGTTGCAATATTTTCAACATTCTCCATTTCCTCAACTGAACTGCTTCCATAATTGAATGTTACTCCCCCTTAGTATATTAATCCTTCTTTTACTATTATTTTTCATGACTATATAATACTCCCCCTTTGACATTAATGGCAAAGGGCACTAATCAGTTTAAGCACCGGTACTACTCTTGAAGTAGAGTAGTCAACCATCCATCAGTCCCTGAGGACTGATGCTCTTTCTTCTTTCTTCTAAGCAAAATTAGGGAAGGGAATTACTCCCAACTTCTCCCTGAGATACTCAAAAGTATCCTTTGGCAAGGGCTTTGTTAATATGTTTGCAAATTGATCTTTAGTACTCACATAGTCCAAATTGACTTCTTTCTCTGTCACTTTCTCTCTTAGGAAGTGATACTTGATCTCATTGTGCTTTGTCTTTACATGCATCACAGGGTTCTTCAACATGTTGATAGTGCTAGTGTTATCACAGTGAATAACAATAGGATAATCAATTTGATTTCCAAAATCCTTTATCATCTATTTGATCCAAACAATTGTAGAATAATTCAGGGCTTCTACAACATATTTCACTTCTGTTGTTGACTGAGAGATACAATTTTGCTTCTTACTTGTCCAAGTGACAAGTCTGTCACCAAGAAACACTATTCCACCTGATGTATCTTTCTATCATCAATGCATCCTGCCCAATCTGAATCTGTATACACATGAAGCTCAACATTTTCTGAATTAGGATACCATATACCATAGTCTATAGTGCCTTGAAAGTATCTGAATATTCTCTTTACTGCCATGAGATGACTTTGTTTAGGCTTTGTTGCAAGTCTTCCAACTATGCCAACTGCATTTGAAATATCAGGTCTAGTTTGAGTAAGATAAATGAGTTTACCAATCATAGACTTGTACAATGTTGTATCTACTACTGGAGAATCATCTTCTTTTGTAAGCTTGTATCCAGTGATCATAGGTGTCCCTACTAGCTTACAATCATCCATCTTGAATTTCTTTAATATCTCTTTCACATACTTGGACTGATTTATGAAAATACCTTTCTCTGTCTGCTGCACATTTAGTCCCAAAAAGTATTTGATAGGACCAATCATACTCATCTCAAACTCACTCTGCATTTCTTTAGCAAATTCTGCACTCAATTTATCATTACCCCCAAAGATAATGTCATCAACAAATATAGCCACAAGTAGTAGTCCTTCAGATGTTTCTCTTATAAATAGGTTACAATCTAATGCTCCTTTCTTGAATCCAATCTTTGTTAGATATCCATCAAGTCTCTCATACCATGGTCTAGGGGCTTGCTTAAGTCCATATAGGGCTTTCTTCAATCTGCATACCATATCAGGTCTATCTAAGAGGGTGAATGCTTTTGGCTGCTCAATGTATACTTCTTCTTTTAGCTCTCCATTCAAGAATGCTGACTTAACATCCATCTGATAAACTTTGAAGTTTTTGAATGTTGCAAAAGCTAGAAACAACTTAATAGCTTCTAACTTGCTTACTGGTGCAAAAGTGTTTGAATAGTCAATACCTTCTCTTTGTGCATATCCCTTACATACCAATCTTGCTTGGTTCCTTACTACTGTACCATCTTCATTCATCTTGTTCCTGAATATCCACTTTGTTCCAATCACATTCTTATTACTAGATCTTGGGACCAGTTCCCAAGTATCATTCTTGATAATCTGATCTAGTTATTCTTTCATAGCATCATGCCAATCTGAATCTTTGCATGTATCTTCAACACTTAAGGGTTCAATCTGAGATAGTAAACATACCGCTTCACTGCTAGCTGAGTTCTTTGCTTGTGATCTTGTTAAGACTTTGTCGCTCTGATCTCCAATGATGTCTTTCTTGGAATGGCTTCTAGATGTAAACTTTGGAACTTTAGGTGATGCTTGTAATACCCCAAAAATGGGCTATAGGTTCATTTACCTCCTATATCGACACATCAAACGAAATCGACATCAAAGTCCTAACCTAAGGCACATCTAAACATTATCGAATCCTAATTGATTATCCTAAATTATGCATCGGGGAATATTCCTAGTAATATTCCTATTTATCCTAATTATCTTTAATTTAATGATTATTTGGTGATAGATCCTATTTATCCTAAAGTTTGATTAATTAAATATTCCAAATATTTAATTAATTAGATTTAATACTGCCACTTAATTATTTAATTGAATTTAATTATATTTAATCCTAAATTGTATTATTTCATTTTGACAATAAATCAAATATCCTGTGACTAATTGATTAAATTCTTATTTAATTAATTAATGTCAATGGTCAAATTTAATAATATAGTTTTTGAATAAAAGTTTGATTTAATAATTGATTAACCCATAAATCAATTGTTTTATTTTAAAAAATTAGTTAAGTTGAGGATAAATCACTTTATTTATTTATTTAATTCATAATTATTATGCACATTCAAAAAAATAGTTAAACTTGAAATCAAAAAATCAATTCAAGTTGTTTTAAAAATAAACTCAACTCTGATTTGAGTTAAAAAGCTGTTTTTGCATGATTTTGTGAATTAATTATCTTTTATTCTTTGATAACTCAAAAATCAACATGAGTTTATCTGAGTGATTTATGGTTTTTTCCATGCACATCCAAAGCCCTGGATTTCTATAAAATCAAGCCTCAGCTCTTCATAATCATATCTCAAAATTTGTAGACTTATGCTGGCGAATTGGTATCTGAAGAATTGAAGCTTCTTTGCAAATCAACAATTTTGGTGAGACCAATCTTGTTTTAGTTTCATATCATTTAGTATATCATTGTTAGATTAATTACATTGCATATTAGTTTTTCATCTAGAATAGATTCATATCAGTTTATTTCATCTTATTGCACAAAAAACTAAAAAAATAGATTAATTTGCATCTAATTCATATCTAGATTCTGCATTCAAATCTTTCATTTAGGTGTCGTCAATGTCACTGATCTCGGTATAATCTGAGAATACATACTTGCATCTACTAGAAGGCAGTAAATCACTTGGTTAGAATAGTTTCCATTTCACTGCATGATTTTGATTTCAACTAACCTCTAATGTTTTACTGAAGTGTTGTGTCTACAGACAGGTACAAAATTCACACACATTTTTGGCCCCCACTGTGGGGCCCTGAAATGGGTTTCCATTCCATTTCTATCAATTTCTATCATCTTCTTGTCATTTTCTATTCCAAGCTGTGATTTTTAATTTCTATCCGTACATTTTTCGTACGAGTTTTTTCAGAAACTCGTACCAAGGGATACCCACTATTGTACGATAGTTTATTTGATCGAGAATCGTATCATAAGGATCACAGTGTCATTTGAAGTCTCGATTGTCATATGACTTGGTGCCCAGTGTCGTATGAGTTTTTGGACTATCATCTGGGAGGTAACCCACTGTCGTAAGAGTTTCAGTGCTAGGTTTCAATTGTCATTTCACCTTTTTTAGGCAATTTTCCAGATTTGTTTTCCTGATTTGGATTGACAGCTAACATTAACAATTGAAATTTGTTGTTTCTAATTGATTTCTAATAATTTTTGATTGGGAGAAGCGTGAGAGTTGCTAAAAATAGGTAAAAATCTACTAAGCACATTGCAAGGAATTTAGGTAATCTTTTTAGTTGATAACGTTTCAATTTGGATTAAAAAGGACTCTTGTGTGTCAAGCTTGTGTGACCATTATTGCTTTCATATCACATATTTCATTTTGGGCTATAAAAATGAACATAGATTTGTTTTTTTAGCATCTTTGTTACACATAGTAAATAGGCCCTATGAACTCCAATCCAATCATTTTCCTAAAGTGGCCTTTCGAATTCGATTCAGCCTTCTGTTTTATCGATTTGAGTCTTTTTCATCTTGTGTCAAAACCTTATCATAACTACCAATCATCAATCAATCTTCAAAAATGACTAAGTGTTGTGAGCTCATGTCCGCTATCTTTTGGGCGTCTACCCATACATCCAGGGAACAATATCCTTCATCCATGTCTAATCTAAGCTTCAATCAATCAAACCTTGACAAGGTTGTGTCATCTGATCTTCTTGATTCAATCCATTCTTCAGTTGTCTCCATCTTATTCTTTTGCTTCACCAAAGGTTAATGGTGGAAACTAGAGCTTCCTCACACAAGAAATCTGGAGAAGCATCCCAGACCTTACCTATAACCGCTATCAAGGGTCCAACTCTTGAGCAACTCTACAATTTTGGTCTTTACGAAGATGACGGTCTTGGCAACTTTCAATTAAAAATAGGTTACATCCCTCCTTCATCAACTCATGGGGGTAATCAACAAACTCCGCCTCGATCTATCCCAGGGAGTCCTAAAACTCCTACCATGTCTCAATTAGGGACAAACCATGGCTCTCAAAGAGCTCAATCTCAACATGGCGCAGATCAAGAACCTACACCTTCTGAAATTGCTCAGTATCAAAATGATGATAAGTTCAAAAGAATGATGAAGCATTTCTTGAAAGAAGATAGAGAAGCATACTTTTTACAATTAGCTCATCAAGGAGCTAAGCTTCCTCCCAACTTTAATGTTGAAGATATCATTACACATGAGGAAGAAACTCCACTCATAGTTATGATGAAATAGATGCATGCCATGCAAGTCAAACTTAACAAACTTGAGAAAGAAAAGGAACCCAAGGAGTTCTCTATGGAGGCCCTATGTCCTTTTCCATTTGACAAAGACTTGTACATGCCACCATTCCCTAAAAGGGTGGAAATGCTAAAATATGATAAGTATGATGAACACTGTGACCCCCAAGATCATGTCAGAGAATTCTATGCACAATCTATGGAATTCATGCACGAACCAACCTATCTGATGTGTCTCTTTCCTCGATCTCTGGGGGGAGCAGCCATTCATTGGTTCTCTAGATTGCCTTCTCCTATCAAAAATTTTGAGGAGTTGATCAAATTGTTCTATCAGCAATACTCCTACAATATCCAACATCCAGTCACCATGATTGATATCTGCAATCTCAAAAAATATCCAGGAGAACCATTCCTAACATTTCTCAAGAGATGGAGGAAGAAGTTCTCTCTATATGCTAGGCCTATTCCAGAAACTGAGAAATTGGAAATCTTCATCAATAATCTTGTTCCAGAGATCAAATACCCTTTACAAATGCAAGATCATAGATCTTTTGATAAGATGGTAGACAATGCGATCAAAATTGAAAAAGTACTTGTGAAAAAAGGAGACATCACACTTCAAAAGGACAAGTATGAATTGGGATCCAGTTCTAAAGACAAGAACAAAAACTAGAACAAGAATAAAGGTGTCATCACAGATGGTGTTGTTGATACTATCCATGCCCCATCAAAGGCACCAACTTTCAATCTAACCATTGGTACCCAAGCCATCAAAGCTTCAGAACAGAAGGTGCCCGAACCATCTCAAAAGAAGCCAGAATACAAATCTTGGTTTGCTGATAATAAATGAAAGTTCACTCCTCTTGGAGAATCTTTACAATTAGCTATGAGAACTCTGTTGGCTAATAACATCATCTCTTTTCCTGAGATCCGACAATCTGACCCTGACCCTAAATTGAAGTGGTGGAGAGAGAATGAATTATGTGATTTCCATCGAGGTAAAGGTCACAAAACTAATAACTTCTTACACTTGAAACATACCATTCAAGATCTGATTGATAAGGGAGATATCACGATTGACAATCATAAGAGCAATAATGATCATACAACATTCATAGAACCATTTTTGAAACATGGTCAAGAAGTTTCATCTTCTCAGCCTAATATGGGGGCAAAGGTCAATTATGCTTATCCCAGAAATAATGTTGTTATCAATATGATTGAACCTTGTCTCTTTGAGCATTGCAATGTCATCATAATTGTGCGAAGAGATAGAGATCATTCTTCAACTAATGTAGTTACTAGATCACAAGCTCAGGCACATCTGAACGGACAAATCCCAGATTCATCAAATGTCCCTAAGATGCCCTTCAATCTTTCTTCCACTTCCAAACAAAAGGCTACTTCAAAATCTTCCAATCCCAAAGATACAAGGTCAACATCTTATAGCATTGTCCAACAACTCCAACACACTAATGAAAAAATCTCCATGTTTGAGTTGCTTCAAATATCTCCAGCTCATAGAGCTATTCTAGACAAAACTTTGATCAGATCCAATGTTCCTGATGACCTTGATTTAGATAGGTTCCAAACTATGGTTGGACATCTTACATCTCCGCAATATATCTCCTTTTTAGAGGAAGATGACAACTCCTCGAGTCACCCACATAACCAACCCTTGCATATAGAAGTCTTGATCCAAAATCATAGAGTCAAACGTGTGTTGATAGATGGGGGCGTTGGCCTCAACATTTGTTCTTACAGCTTGGTCACACAATTGGGATTTTCAAAAATGGCTATTGATCCTAGAAAGCAGATAACTATAAAAGCCTATGATGAACAAGAAAGATCTTCTAAAGGCACCATTGTCTTACCTATCAGAGTAGGTTTGGTTATCAGAGATAATGTTTGTCAGGTTCTTGATCTACCTTTGGCTTACAACATTCTTCTAGGAAGACCATGGATACATGAAATGCAAGCTATTCCTTCTACTTTCCACCAATGCTTGAAATTTCCTTATGAAGGAGTAGAGGTCACTATTCTAGCAGACATATCCACCACTTGCAATACATTGAAGGAAGGTGCGGATAAACTTGTATCTAATAACAAAGAATCTTCCATTGAGCCAATGAAAGAAGCATCCACATCTAAAATGGAAGATATGGCAAAAGAGGTCAATATCAAAGAAAATGGTATGGGAGAATATACTATAGAGCCAGTCTTATCTTTGACATCTCTCCCTATCTCACCTAAGTCTTATGGGCAGTCTTTGAAATAGTCCAAACTAGAATCTAAAGAACCTCTTGAGGCATATAAAAATAATTTTGTAGTAGAACAAGTCTCCAAGCAAGAATTTGAAGAAGATGAAGTTGTGCTTGCATGGCTATACAAGGATGAACCTGAATCTCTAGTTGTCCCAACTAGTGACTCTCCAGTATCCAAAATCCCTTCTAAGTCATATGGTCTAAGAGATAAATTGATAGCTACGATGGGATATTCAGGTAAAGGACCTCTAGGAGTCAGAGGAAAAGGTCTTATAACACCTATTTCACATACTAGTAGAGAAAACAAAGATATTGTTGGCTTAGGCTTTAAAAAGAAACCCTTCCACCTCAAAGGTAATTGTTCTCATGTCATAGAGCAGATCGCACTAGGAGAACCCCTTCTTAAGAAGGAAGAAACTGAACCATTAGATAGTGATTCAGATAGCTCAAAACTTATTCCTTATGAGCATTTGCCTAAAGAAATCAAAGACCTTCTTGAAGCTGAAGATGATCCAATAAAAAGAATCAATGTAGTAGAAACACAAGAACCTACTATAAAGCAAGAGATAGCTGCAACACAAGAACCATCTCATCTCAAAGACAATCAAATAGACAAAGAGGAAGGTGGTAGTTATTCTAAGATAGATTCCCATGAGTATGAATTCAAATCAGAATCTGAGGGTAACCCTTCTTGGGGTATTCATCCTGACTTTACTCATGTTCTTAGATTTCCTAGAGGCATAGATGAAGAATCTAATGACTATGAATGGGGAGCCATTCCAGAGGAAGATGAGCTTATCACAGAAAAACATGTTGATGTTATTCACCAATATGCACCTACACCCAACGTAAGTCTAGAGTGAAGTAATGAACTTATCGAGTCTGATCCACTGATGGTTGAATTGGACTTCCACAATGACATTGAGCCTATTCACGAATTAAATGTCTTAAGTTGTAATATCACCTTTGAACTCAAGCATTAGGTCAGTACCAATGATGATAGATCCATATCCGTAAACACTATCTCCCAATCCTTCACCACTTTGACTATCCAACATCCTGAACTTCTTGATCAAACCTCCACAAATATGAGCCATGGTATTTACACCTTCCCGAATGACTATTCCCTTGCTTGCTACCTAAATGTAGTTGAGCCTATGAGGACTTCCATCAGTGAACCAAGTGTTAGCATGACAGGGTCAGACATCAAATATCTTAGTCAAAAGAATAAAAATAAAAAGAAAAGGAGTTCTAAGGGTGAAAACCACTTTGTGGCAGTCTTAGAACCTACAAAAGTAAAAATAAAAGATGTATCCAAAGGTGAAAACCTCTCTGAGGCACCTAAGGATGAGATATTTGATGTCCTTCCGAGTCATTTACAGGATAGATCTCCAGTTCTAATTGAGCCCACTCAATCCATCAACTTGGGAACAACAAAAGAACCACAGTTGATTCATGTAGCACAATCTTTATCAGAAGAAGAGAAGCAAAACTTTACAACATTCTTAATAGACAAGTAGATCAACTTTGCATGGAAATATTCAGATATGCTAGGGTTGGATCCTAATCTTATAATGCATCATTTATCTATAGCTCCAAATGTCAAACTTGTTAAGCAAAAATTGAGAAAGATGCATCCTCATGTTGCACTCTTGGTAAAAGTTGAATTAGAGAAGCTCCTGAAAGCTGGATTCATCTGAGTTATTGACTATGTAGAGTGGATCTCTAATATTGTACCTATTTCAAAACTAGATAAATCAATCAGAGTGTGCACAGACTTTAGAGATGTAAATAGAGCATGCCCTAAGGATGATTTTCCACTACCTAACATTGATATGATAGTGGACATGACTGCGGGCTTTGAGATGTATTCTTTAATGGATGGTTTTTCTGGGTATAATCAAATAAAAATTTCTCCAAAGGATCAAGAGAAAACTACTTTTACATGTGCATGGGGCACCTTCTTTTGGAATGTCATGCCATTTGGGCTTAAAAATGCTGGTGCTACATATCAAAGAGCAATGACTTCTATTTTTCATGACATGATGCATAGAACTATGGAGGATTATGTTGATGATACTTTAGCAAAATCTATGATTAGAGCTGAACATCTAAATGACTTGAGCAAGATATTAGACAGAATGGAAAAGTTTAGTCTTTGACTAAATCCTAAGAAGTGTGCTTTTGGTGTCACTTTTGGAAGGACATTGCAAGGAAGAGTTCAATCTATCAGGAGATTCATATCACAGCTTGCAGACATATCACAACCTTTTCCAAAAACATTACATAAAGGTGTGACCTTTGCATGGACTGAAGAATGTGAGAAGAACTTTGACCATATCAAACAATATCTATCAAATCCTCCTATCTTGATGCCTCCTATTCAGGGGAAGCCATTGATCTTATATGTCTCCGCAACAGATACATCACTGGGGGCATTGCTAGCACAACATGATGAGAATAAAAAGGAAAGAGCTATATACTATATTAGTAGAACATTGGTTGCATATGAAAAGAACTATTCAATGATTGAGAAAGCTTGTCTAGCTGTGATCTTTGCATCACAAAAATTGAGACACTACATGTTAGCTCATACCACACATTTGGTAGCTAAAATTGATCCACTAAAGTATCTACTAAGCAAAGCTGCCCTCATAGGTAGATTAGCCAAATGGGTCATGCTATTAAGTGAATTTGACATTGAATATGTGGAAAGAATAGCTATAAAAGGACAGGTTATTGCTGATCAATTAGCAGATGCACCTATGATTGATGATACACCAATGCAAATGGAATTTCCAGATTCCTCTATCATGACTCTTTCTTCTAGAGAATGGTAGTTATTCTTTGATTGTTCCTATACACAGAATGGATCTGGAGCAGGAATATTTTTCATAACTCCTCAAGGATACTCAATACCAAAAGCATTCAGATTAAAGTTTCCTTGCACAAACAACATTGTGGAATATGAAGCTCTTCTTAATGGCATGAAACTAGCAATTGAGTGGAGAGTTCAAAGATACACATTCATGGAGACTCTCAACTTGTTATCCATCAAGTCAATGATGTGTACCAAACTAAAGATGAAAAGCTCATTCCTTACAAGATAATGGTAGATGATCTCAAGAAGTATTTCCTATCTATCACATTTGAGAAAATACCTAGAACAGAGAACAAGGCTGCCGATGCAATGGAAACACTATCTACTCTATTACAGTAGCCTGAACATGAGCTACGCTACAAGTTCCTGGTGGAAGCACTATCTTATCCTGCATATGACTCCCCTGAAACCCACATGATTTGCACTATTGTGGGTCATGATTCATCCAGATATAAAAACCTTTTTTCCTATCTCTAAGACCAAATCATTCTTGATACCTTCAACCGCCATGAAAAGAGATACCTTATCCATAATGCCTCCTGATATGTCATCATTGGTCATGATCTTTATAAATGAGGTCTAGATGGTACACTACTTAGATGTTTAGAATAGGAAGAGTCTCAACGTGCATTAGAAGAAGTCCATGATGGTATTTGTGGGTCACACTCAAACGGTTTAACACTAGCTCAAAAACTTATTAGGGCTGGGTACTATTGGCCTAAAATGGAGAAAGAGGCTATCAAATTTGCTAAGAATTGTCAAAAGTGCCAAGTACATGGTAACTTAATTCATGCTCCAGGGAGAGATCTAATTCCCTTCACTACACAATGGCCTTTTCACCAATGGGCCTTTGATCTTATAGGAGCTATACATCCTCATTCTTCTAATGGACATACCCATATAATCACAGCTACAGATTATTTTACAAAATGGGTAGAAGCAGTCCCTTTGACACAAGCAATGGGAAAACAAATATCTATGTTCATCCTAAACTATATCATATGCAAATATGTGATCACACATTCTATAATCACAGATAATGGGGGACAATTGAAAAACAAAGACCTAGATGATTTATGTGCCAAATTCAAGATTACCCAACATTGGCCTTCTATCTACTATCCTCAAGGGAATGGACAAGCAGAGGCTTCAAACAAGAATTTATTGAAAATCTTGCATCGTACAATTAACAAAACAAGAAGAGATTGGCATCTCATGATCAATCTAGCTCTCTGGGCCTATAGAACAAGTATCAGAATGCCCACTGGGGCTACACCATTTGCTTTAGTTTATGGGTCTGAAGCGGTACTACCTATTGAGGTTGAAATCCCATCACTAAGAATCAAAATGCATGGTCTAGTAACTGATGATGACTACAGAGTGTCTAGGTTGCAAGAACTGGAACTACTAGATGAGCGCAGACAAGCAGTGTATGATCATCTCAAAGTATATTAGAAGAGAATGTCTAGAGGTTACAACAAAAAGTCAGACATAGAGAATTTCAGGTTGGCGATCTAGTCTTGAGAGAGAATCCTAAAAATCAATCACATCAAGAACGCAAGGGGAAGTTTGAACCCAACTGGTTGGGTCCCTTTGTTATCACTACTACTTTTGGCTCAAGTGCCTATCAACTCTCAATGACTGAAGGAGAACAGCTCCGAGAACTAATCAACATTCTGCATCTGAAGAAATTTTATGCCTAAGACATTCAGTGTATGGTAAAATGTCCTGAAAAAATAAACATCTTGGTGAAAACCTAGCAATGGGTGCCTTGATGATTCACAAAAAAAAAGTAAAAAATATCAAAAGTGCAAAAAAAATTGGAAAAATGAAAAATACAAAAAAAGAAGAAAAAGAAAAAGTGCCTTGGTGAAAACCTAGAAACAGGCGCCTTGGTAGCAAAAATAGAATCTCTACCAAGATGGTGAAAACCTGGCAAACAGGCACCACTTGTTAAAAAATGCTCCATCTATCAGTGCAATCTTGGTCTTTTCCAGCTTTCAGTCTTGCTTTAGTTTGTACATATCTCCTGGTTTGTTCCTATTTTACAATTTTCAATAAAGTCGGTATGTACACCAATCGGTTCAAGCGTCTGTATCCTATCAATGCTTAGCAGTTGGGGGCAATCAATGTCATATCCTATGGTCTCTAGTATACCTCACCGAGTCATATCCAGTCAAGGTCCTTTGAATCTTTATCTGAGTCAGTCAGTCAGTCTCCTCTCCAAAAATGATTTTGCATCTACAACAACACAAACATCAACACAAAATGAAAACAAGTTGTGCTTCATGCTTTTATCTCCTTTTATGCTTACTGATTCACATTGAGATTTTTGCATATTTTGTTCCCACGAGCTCTTCGATGATGTCCTTTTCAGGATTTAGAGAGTGATGACTGGGGGCATAATCTTTTCTTTGTTTTCTTCTTATATGTGAAAATCTAACAACTTTGGAAATTCTAGATTGCAATGGTGTCCGATTGTAAGAGCCTCTATCTCGAAGTGGATGGCCATGCATACCTCGACCATTGATACCCAAAAAATTCAAGGAAGTTTGATCTAACCATTGTCTTTTTGAGTGAGTTCTTTCTCCTATTGTGAAATGCAATCTTACCTAAGGATGTGAATGATAAAGGGTCACTACGGGTAATTCACATTGGATTTAGAATGATCTCTTGATTGTTTGATGTGTTTGCATGCAAGGCATATTTAGGTCATCACAACGTTTATGTTTTGATGCTTATACAAATTGCTATATCAAAATGGATATGATATTCAGGTCATCCTGGCATTTGTGCCTTGGTGCTTATATCTAATCTGACATTCCGAAAATAAAATCAATATTCATATGTCCATGGTTGCCTAATCAGTGGGTGTTGTAATGATTCTTGCGCATACAAATTGATATTCATATGTCTATGGTTTCATAACTAGAGGGCATTGTATTGATTTATCCGATTACCTAAAAATTCAATGATGAGAATGACCGACACATGATCAGTGACTAGGTCCTAGGTCTTAGGTTGCATGTCTCTTTGCATTTTGCATGTTTGCATGATCTCACAATAATTAAACAAACTTCAATGCTTAAATAATTCTTCAAATGCATCTTCAAATCTAACAAGAGCTAAAACCTAACTTGAAGGTCTCTTCACAGAATCGCAAGCAGTTACCCTCCTGGGTTAAACATCCTTTTGACATAAGACTGAGTACTTGTCTTCATCAATACCTACAAAACATATCATGTACATCGTTGCATTTACATATCATAATCATCTGTTGCATTACAATTCATCCATGTGCATAAGCATAAATCATACATACATCTTTTCATAATCAAATACATTTGCATAACATCCATCCATATGAAAGAAATCATTGCATTGCATTGATCCATACATACATTCTACACTACTCATAGCATAAACATCACATGATATCATCATAAATTAAAACATGGCAAGTACACATGAAGTCACAACCAAAATATTGATCTCATAAATATATCAAAAATCTCAAACTAGTCAGGGGTGCACTACTGGCACAATATACAAGAGAATACGCTCATGTGACCTATCAAAATCAGAACAATATATTCATGATCAAAAAGAGTACAGTATATCAGAATGTATCAAAACAAATCAGCTATCAACATGATCCTCTACATCTGGTGGAGGAGGAGGTGGTGCATCTGGTACTACCTCTACTCTGGGTGCTCTGGCTCCCTCTGATGCCATCATGTACTGTGAATAGGAGGGAACTCTCTACGTAGCAGGAACAACAGTGTAATAGGTAGACACGTAGTAAGTGGCCCGGGAGGTCTGATGAATCACCTCTTCCTGTAATTTTTGAACCTATGTATGAAGCTTAGTACGCTATCTATCAGCCTCTATGTATCACTCCTCCCATTGAGCACTACGTACCTTTAGGTCCCTGACCTGTGCACTAAGTCATCTAATAGTATCTTGTGGAGTAGGAGGAACATTAGGATCAATGTCTAGCATCTCAGTATCTGGGGGAGGCTGTTATGTAGTCTCTACTCTTTGCACCTTACGACGTCTGATCTCAGCACCTAAATCAAATCCAGTATCACCTTGTAAGGGATTAGTATCTCCACCTACCACCTGCTCAGCTGCTAGTACCTCATTGGCTGAACCAACTCCACCTAATGTACCACCCTCTCCCCTAGTCCGTCTGTGAGAATCAGAAGATCTACCTGCTGAAGAACTAGTGGGATGAGGGGGCCTCATCTGTCTTGATGGTCTTTGTTGTGGATCCATTGCTCTAGGTCTCAGAGGTGTGGGATGTATCATGTGAGCTTGTGTAGGTCTGCGACCCTATCCCATCAGAGCACCTGTAACATCCATTGCCTCCTCCATGGAGGGTATCAGCTTAGTCGGATCAGAGAATCTATGAATAGGATGGTCAACAAGCCATGAAATGAACCCATCTATAACACCAGCATCAAGTACATTTGGTCTGTACTCCCAGTCTCTGCCAACAATAGCACTATACTCCTATGAACACAAAGCATAAGAGAGCCTTTGTGTCCATCCAAGTCCAATCTCACGACCTATCTATGCATATGTAGCATAATCCTCTGGGGCATCCTGTATATAACCATACTGCCTCCAGACCCGGGTAATAAGGAACCTCTCTATAATGGAGGATGACCTCCCAATCAATACACGACTCTGGAAAAAGTAACTAAACTGCTCTCGAGCAGTAGGCCAAGGCTCAAGGGCTACATATGGTCTCCAGCGCATGAAAGTCATATCATCGAGGCATCACCTCCAGTACTCAGTGTGACCCATTCATCCCTGTATAACATATCCGACATATATATAAATGACAGGCTCCTGAGGCTACCTCTATGAAGTACATAGCAGTCTCAACACTGGGATATGCTCCCACGCCCAAATCTATAGAACTAAGGCTCCAGCTGCAAATGACTTTCTCTCCTGATACACTACCTCGTGCATCTCAGAGAACATATGAGCCAAAAGACACTGACCCCATGCCAACTCAGAGGGAGTAGCCATCAATCGTGCTACCATAGGGGCCCAGCCCATCAAAAGACCATTCTACTAACGGTCAGACATGATAATGCCACCAATCATCCTGACAATGATGCACTCCAACTAGTGTTTCTATCCATATCTCTACACTAAATTCTCCTAGGAAATGGTGGCCATCATCTGAGTATCATCTCCGAAGAGACGTCTAAAAGCTAATAAACCTGAGTTCTTCGAACTCACGTACTCTAGCCGTCGACTTGCATGGAAAGGAATGCGCAGTATACGATACGCATCCTAAGGGGTAATAGTAAGCTCCCCAGTCGGCAAGTGGAATGTTTGGGTCTCCAAGTGAAATCTCTCACTCAAAGCTGTCAAAAGTCCATGATTTACCCTAATCTTGGGTAAATGTATCAAGTGCTCAAATCCACAAGAAGCAAGGTGGACCCTCATAGGGTCTGGCAATGACACACACAGTCTTTGAGTGGCTAGGTGTGAAATCCGTACATGAACATCTAGATATATGACCTACACAACACAGAAATAGGGATTCCTATCAGTAATTTGGTCACAGAACATGTTACAAAGGTAGAAATGGGGCAGTTCAGTATTTCAGAAGGTAGGTTAGCAGGTCAGCAATCAAGCTACAAAATAAAAAAAATAAAAAATTGGACCTAATACTAAGTTTTAAGCTCACTGTTTCCCATACGACACTTCAAATTGGCATGAAAAGTTGTACGACTTTCTATAGCATACCAAATGATAAAGCATAGTGACACGACAATGAATTCCTCCTCGTACGAGTTATGAGGGACCCGATGGAATGTCGTATGAATCTTGGGTCCCTCTGATACAAGTCTTGGGGGGTTATGAGACAACAACCTATCTACAGTTGAAAATTCGTACGAGTCTCGCTGGCGAGTTGTACGAGTTTCTGTGCATACAAAATTCAAAAATGGAAAAACGTATGAAACATTGCTAAAAATCCTTAAAATGCTATAAAACATGGAAAAATTTGACATTTTAGCAAAGCAAAGAGGTCCACCTACCAGATGTCTGTACTGCTGATGTCTCTGGTGTCTCCGACTGCGCTCAAATCGATGCGAACTCACAAGTACCTTTGGTTCTACCATTTTCTCTCTCAGAGGGCTCCATAAGATTTCTAAAGTCAAAAGGTTGAAATGAATTGAAAATGACCCTTCCGGCCTTTATATAGCTTTTGACCTAATTTTCAAAAGTGCTCCATTTTTCATGAAAATTGCACCCCTGGCTAATGTCGATGCTTTGATTCCATTTTCGGGATCAAAATTGAAATTTGAGATCATTTATTATGTCAAAATTGTGATTTAAATTTTCAGACCTAGGACGGTCTACTGCTTGCATAATCGACCTTCAATCATCAAAGGAATCTAGGATTCAACTTAACTAATTATCTTACATCAAAATATCAAAATTTTAACTTGGTCAATCATGGTCAACTCATGGTTTAACCTAGTCCAACTTGGTCTCTGGGACCTCTAAATGATGCAGAATGCATTCTCAAATGTGTATAACCACTTCTCAAATCAGTTAACATGCTTCTAAACCATAACGCTGACTTTTCTTGTCAGATTTCAATTTTAATCCCGAAGGGGGCATGGTATTGCATATCATTCAAAGTCTATAATCTAAAGTTGAAATCATATCTTTCCTCAGTAATTGAGACAACAACCACGTCTAGTTGCTGATTCATCAAAAGACCTCATCGCTCGGGGCAAATCAATCATCACTTGGGGCATATCAGATTCATCGAGATCCATATCAATTTGGTATTCTCTTAATCTTGTAAATTGTATTGGCTTTTGTAACTATCGGTTCATTAGCGTCATTTCCTTGGTTCTTCGTAACTGATGGGTTCATGATCTGATACCAATATGATTCTTATCAACAATCAGGTCTGGAATTGGTCACTCACTTCTTCGCAATCATAAGGTTCAGAATCAGACATTTTGACACTTTTTCACAATCATCGGTTCATTTGCTGTTATAGTTAACATTATCTTTGGTCATTCAGGACCTAATATCTTTGAATCTTTCATATCACAATTTCTATTTCATATCAATTTCAATTTCAAACATCAGTTTCAACATCATACACAGACTGTCTTTGAACCACTGCGCTTCACACAGTAATTCAAAGAGGGGCAAAATGTAATACCCCAAAAATGGGCTATAGGTTCATTAACCTCCTATATCGACACATCGAATGAAATTGACATCAAAGTCCTAACCTAAGGCACATCTAAACATTATTGAATCCTAATTGATTATCCTAAATTTTGCATCGGGGAATATTCCTATTTATCCTAATTATCTTTAATTTAATGATTATTTGGCGATAGATCCTATTTATCCTAAAGTTTGATTAATTGAATATTTCAAATATTTAATTAATTAGATTTAATACTGCCACTTAATTATTTAATTGAATTTAATTATATTTATTCTTAAATATTATTATTTCATTTTGACAATAAATCAAATATCCTGTGACTAATTGATTAAATTCTTATTTAATTAATTAATGTCAATGGTCAAATTTAATAATATAGTTTTTGAATAAAAGTTTGATTTAATAATTGATTAACCCATAAATCAATTGTTTTATTTTAAAAAATCAGTTAAGTTGAGGATAAATCACTTTATTTATTTATTTAATTCATAATTATTATGCACATTCAAAAAAATAGTTAAACTTGAAATCAGAAAATCAATTCAAGTTGTTTTAAAAATAAACTCAACTCTGATTTGAGTTAAAAAGCTATTTTTGCATGATTTTGCATGATTTTGTGAATTAATTATCTTTTATTCTTTGATAACTCAAAAATCAACATGAGTTTATCTAAGTGATTTATGGCTTTTTCCATGCACATCCAAAGCCCTGAATTATAAAATCAAGCCTCAGCTCTTCATAATCATATCTTAGAATTTGCAAACTTATGCTGGCAAATTGGTATCTGAAGAATTGAAGCTTCTTTGCAAATCAACAATTTTGGTGAGATCAATCTTGTTTTAGTTTCATATCATTTAGTATATCATTGTTAGATTAATTGCATTGCATATCAGTTTTTTATCTAGAATAGATTCATATCAGTTTATTTCATCTTATTGCACAGAAAACTAAAAAAATAGATTAATTTGCATCTAATTCATATCTAGATTTTGCATTCAAATCATTCATTTAGGTGTCGTCAAGGTCACTGATCTTGGTATAATCTGAGAATACATACTCACATCTACTAGAAGACAGTAAATCGCTTGGTTAGATTAGTTTCCATTTCACTGCATAATTTTGATTTCAACTAACCTCTAATATTTTACTAAAGTGTTGTGTCTACAGATAGGTACAAAATTCACACACACAATGCTGACTCATTAGCCTTAGGAGTTTCTTCTTCACTTGTCTCAGGGTCATTGAATAACACATCAATACTGTTAAACATTTCTTCAATAACTGTCTCACTAGTGGAGGTTCTAGGTTCTTCTTCAATCATGGGTGAGTAATCATGATATCTTTCTTGAACCATAAACTTTTCATCAATCTCAACATGAGCACTTTCAATGATCTTTTTCAATCTTAAATTGAAGCATCTATAAGCTTTACTTTTAGTAGAGTAACCAAGGAAAATACCTTCATCACTTCTTGCATCAAACTTGCCTACTGCTTCATCCCTCTTAATGTAGCACTTGCTTCCAAAGATTCTAAAGTATTTTAGTGTGGGAACATTATCAAACCATAGCTCATATGGTGTTTTGTCAGCACCAGGCCTTAATTGAATTTTATTGATAGTATAGATTGATGTATTGACTGCATCTCTCCAATAGGTGTGTGCAACTTTTCCTTCAATCATGATGGTGCGTGTTGTATCAAGGATGATCCTATTCCTTCTCTCTGCTATTCCATTCTGTTGAGGGGTTCTAGGTGCACTCAACTGTCTCTTTATGCCATGTTCTTCGCAGTACTCATAGAATCTATCAAAGGTGAATTCTCCTCCTCTATCTGATCTCAAACATTTTTTCTTTAGTCCAAATTCATTCTCAACCTAAGCTTTGAATATCATGAACTTTTCAAATGCTTCTGATTTATCTTTCAAGAACGCAACCCACATCATTCTAGTATAATCATCAACAAACAAAATGAAATATCTTTCACCATAGTATGATCTTGTTTGAGTTGGTCCACATAGGTCTGTATGAATCAAATCCAACTTATTTTCTGCTAAATTTTGCTTGCTCTTGAAGGAGTTTCTAACATGCTTTCCCATCACATATTCCCTGGATATGGTATCAACTGGTTTTACTATGCTAGGTAGATCTCTTACTATTTTTACATTGCTTATCTTTACTATATTATGAAAATTGATATGACATAGTCTTTTATGCCACAACTAACTATCATCAACTTTAGCAACAAAACAACTTGCTTCTGAATTGAGTTGGAAAATATTACCTTTAGTCTTTGATCCTAATGCAATCATAACACCATCCTTGTTGTTAATGATGTATTTGTCATCTTTGAACTCCAACTGATAACCTTTTCCAAGTAACTGCCCAACACTAAGAAGGTTATGCTTCAAACCATCTACATAGAGAACATTATCAGTATTGTTCTTTCCATCCAATGTGATAGCTCCTCTTCCAATGATAGGTTTAGGAGTGTTATCTCCAAATATAACCATGCCACCATTGTATTTGTCTAGATGAACAAATCTGTCTTTATCACCTGTCATGTGATGTGAATAGCCACTATCTATAATCCAGTCTGTCCTTATATCAGCTTGTGAAATCAATGCTAGCTCTTGTTCTTCTTTCTCATCTTTATGATTTGTCTTATTATTCATTTTCTCTATAATAGCAATGAATCTAATTTCTTCTTCAGCTAAATCATCATCTGAAACTCCATCTCCAGCATAGTAACATTCCTTAGAGTGCTTAGGCTTGTAGTCATTTTTTAATTTTCTAGCTCTTATAGGACACTTAGATGCAAAGTGACCAATCTTATTACATGAAAAGAACTTAAATGGAAATTGACCTTCATATTTTTCTTTTCCTTTCTTTTCTGTTTTAGAAATCATAGTAATGAAATCATCTATTGTTTTTTCTTCATCATCATCATCAAAATTACCAGAAGTGTTTGTAGATTTCTTACCATGGACTGTTTCTTTGAAGGTTGTCTCACTTTTAGGTTATGTCTTCAATCTTGAAATCTCAAAAGTTGAGATTTTGTTGATCAAGGTCTCTCTCTTGAAATTTGATTTAAGCTGCATGGTCTAATCAAGGATGTTAATGTTGTTTTCATATTCAGGAGTGAGAGTAGTCATCAATTTGTCCATAATGTCTTCCTCTGAGATCTCTCCACCATTGTTCCTGATTCCGGCAACTGCTTCATTGATCCTTTGATTGTAAGCTCTGATGTTTTCTTTAGGAAGCATCTCTAATGCATTGTATCTTTTCTTCCATGTCTTTCTACACACGTCCTTTTCTTGTTTGTCTCCTTCAAATATGTCTTCTAGGTGCTTCCATATTTTGTGGGTTGTATCTACCTTCTTTATTTCTAAAAATTCACTATTAGATAGGGCGCTGATAAGGGCTTCTTTGGCTATTGCATTCTGATGAAACAATTCCTTTTTCTTTTCAGTAGCATCATCCTTTGCAAGGTCTTCCAAGGTAGGGATCTTGACTGCTTTGATAGTTACATCAAAAACTTCAAAAGCAATGTATTACAAATGAGTCACCATCTTGTTCTTCCAATCAAGATAATTTTCTCCATAAAACTTAGGACTTTCTTTTCTGAAGTATGCCATCTGATCAACCTCAAGTTGTTAAACTTTCTCTCCGAGGCACTTGGCTCTGATACTAATTATTAGGAATAGTCCCAAGAGATAACTGAGAGAGTGGGGGGGGGGGGGGGGGGGGTGAATTAGTTATCTATAAGTTTCAATTCTTTATCCAATTAAGTATAATTAAACATAAGCATAAACACAATGAAGGAACACTTGAACACAACACCAATATTTTGGTTATGGGGAAACCTAAATAGGTAAAAAAACCCAGTGGGAATTGACACCCACTAATATTCTGCACTAGTGTATTATGATCCTTGTTAGAAGATCCTTAACCCTGTTAGGAGTTGCTTTACAATATATTTAATACAGTAGACCTGGTCAAGGGTCAGACCCTGTTAGGAGTCTTTTACAATATTCCCTATTAGGGGAGATGATGCATTGTCTGAGAGCACATTGCTCAAAGGGGTGAAGGCTACAACCTTCTGTTTAACAGATACACACTATATCTGGATCTTGGTGAATTGCACTTTGACCTGCTGTCTGGATTAGTTCCAATGTATAGCTAAAATGCTCCCTTTCTAATTTTTATATCATATTTTCATCCTCTAATCAGATTATTAAATTAAACAAATAGCACTTGAAAGATTATACAATTTCTCAATAAAACTCAAATCGGGTGTGCCCGAAATAGTGCTAAAAACTTCACAGCTTCACATATTATTAATAAATATGAAAGTAGACATTTTTATAGAAATTTCACCAGAATAATAGCCTAAAAAATGAAATTTCTAGATCTTCAAAGAGTTTACACAACAACTCCAAAATGGAGGACAAATACAATGCTCATCGAGCCCCCGAAAACAACACAAAATAGCCCGAAAACACCATAAAACACTAACAATCTATCATAGAAGTAGAATCATGACCCATGGCATAAATTCAGCTCTATTTTAACATAAAAATGGCTGCAATACAATAGCAACCCAAACTGATATGAAAAACTCAACTAAAAACACTAAAATCTTACAAAAACACACTCGAAAACTCACAAATCCGCACTGTTCAGCACAAGGGAAAACTCTGCATGAGATTGCTCATGAAATGGCCTCAAAATCCCATCCTTATCCCTCCTAGAAACCTTCAAACTCCCATCTTTGGATCTCCTTCTCCACATGTTTGGCAGCCTCTGAAGAACAACAAAGCAATGAGCAAAAATCAAGTTCTAGAATGACCCCAAAATGCCTCCAAACCCCTTTAAAAGAGGGCATAACCCTAACTCATGACCAAGAGGGATGAATAAGACATATTTTAATAATATTCAACATTTATTAATCCATTGGTTTCCAAAGATTATCCCTTTTTCCTGAAACTTTACTTTTTGAGCAAAAGTTATTATTTTTAATTATTTGAAAAGGGGACATGAAAAGTCCTCCCTCCCAAATATTTCTTGTCCTCAAGCAATGAAGGTTGGGATGCTCAAGAATATGTGCTCCTTCCCAAGTTTCATCCTCCAATGGTAATCCTTTCCATTTGACCAAATGCTTTGTGATGCCCCTATTTCTCAATCTTTTCTCTCTTGTATCCAACACCTCTTATGGTATTAAGACTAATTTCCCTTCATCATCAAGAGGTGGTAATTTTGTAGATACTATGGTTTTCTGGCCTAGAACCTTCTTCAAGCAAGAGACATGGAAAACATTATGTATTTTGTTGTTTGGTGGGAGCTCCAATTCATAAGCTACCTCTCCTACCTTCCCGATGATCTTATAAGGCCCATAGAACCTTGGCTTGAGCTTCTCTGCCCCACTCCTCTTCAAGGTGCTTTGCTTGTATGGATGTAACCTAAGAAATACCAAATCTCCCACCTCAAAATATCTTTCAGTCCTTTTCATATCAGTGTACAACTTATGTTGGTTCTGTGCATGTTGTAGATTATCCTTGAGGGACCTTATTATGTCTTGGCTTTGCTTAATGAAATCACTTGCTGCTGGTACTCTGCTAACTAAAATTACTAGATCAAAAAAGGAAAGGGCATCATAACCATAGAGAGCATGAAAAGGAGGCATACCAATAGACATGTGATGAGATGTATTGTAACAATACTCCCCTAGGTGCAACCATTTCACCCAAGCATGTTGTTGATTTCAAACATAGTTCCTCAAATATCCCTCTATCCATTTATTAACTATCTCTATTTGTCCATCTGTTTGAGGGCGATAGCTAGTATTGGGAGTGAGTTTAGTTCCTACCAAATGAAAGAGCTCCTTCCAAAAAGAGCTAAAGAATCTACTGTCTCGGTCACTGACAATGTTTCTAGGCAAGCCATGTAACCTAAAAATTTCCTTGAAGAATAATTCTGCCACTTGTGATGCCTTGAAATTAGATGTGATGGGAAAGAAATGTGCATACTTAGTTAGTCTATCTACCACCACATATATGCAATCCTTACCTTGAACCTTGGGCAACCCAGTGATGAATTCCATGGAAATACTTTCCCATTTTTGTTCAGGAATAGGAAGTGGTTGCAACAACCCTAGAGGAAAAATTTTCTCACTCTTGTTTTGTTGGCATACCATGCATTCCTTAATGTGTTTGACACCCTCCTTCATACCCTTCCATGCAAACTGCTCTTGAAGTTTCCTGTATGTCTTGAAGCATCCTTGATGACCAGCCAAAGGTGTGTCATGAAAGGCCCTCAATATCCTTTCCTTAGTTTTTTATCCTGGCACTAAGAACATCATGTTCTTGTAATAAATCAATTCATCAACAACCTTGTACCTGTTATCATCCACTAAATTATCCAAAATCTTGGTGGCAAAGGAATCTTTAGCATACTCTAAAATTATGGAGACTTTCCAATCAGTAGAGATAGATGTTAAGGAACACAAGGTGGGCTTCCTTGAGAGAGCATCAACAACCACATTATTCTTTCCTTTCACGTATTCAATATCAAAATCATAAGCTTGCAATTTGCTTACCCATTTTTGTTGACAATCATTCAAATCCCTTTGGTTCAAGAAGAACTTGAGGCTATTATGGTCTATCTTTACAATGAATCTCCCACATACCAAATATTGTCTAAACTTTTGAAGTGCATGCATGATTGCCAACATTTCCTTATCATAGATGGAGTAACCTTTATCTAATTGATTTAATTTTCTACTCTCAAATGCTATTGGATGTCCCCTTTGAGTTAGGATAGCCCCTATACCTTCTCCAGAAGTATCACATTCAACAACAAAAGGTAAAGAGAAATCAGGAATTGCAAGCACAGGGCATGAACTCATTACCTCCTTAAGCTTATCAAATGTTTTTTGTGCCTCTTCTATCCAAATAAAAGTTCCTTTCTTTGTCAAATTATTCAAGGGGGCAGTGGGGTGAGAAAATTCCTTGACAAACCTCCTATAGTAGCTACACAACCCAAAGAAACCTCTCAGCTATGTAAGATTAGTAGGTGGAGGCCAATCCAAAATTGTCTGAATTTTTTGTTGATCAACCTGTACTCCCTTAGAACTTATAATATGTCCCAAATATAGGATCTCAGTCAAACCAAACTCACATTTAGATAACTTAGCATAGAAGGATTACTGCTCCAAGATTCCCAAAACAATGTCTATGTGCTCTAGATGCTCTTTCCATGTTGTACTGTAAATCAAGATATCATCAAAGAACACCAAAACAAATTTTCGAAGATGCTTGTTGAATACCTTATTCATACAAGATTGGAATGTTGCAGGTGCATTAGTGAGGCCAAATGGCATAACAAGAAATTCAAAGTGCCCATAGTGACATCTGAAAGCAGTCTTTTCCACATCTTCCCTCCTCATGCGGATTTGATGGTACCCTGATCTTAAGTCAATTTTTGAGAAGTATATGGTACCATGTAACTCATCAATGAGTTCATCTATGCGTGGTATGGGATACCTATTCTTTATGGTCTTCTTGTTTAGAGCCCCATAGTCTATACACATTCTCATTGTACCATCCTTTTTCTTGACAAGTACCATAGATGATGCAAATGGACTAGAGCTAGGCCTTATGAATCCCATGTCCAGGAGTTCCTTAATAGTTTTTTCTATTTATTCCTTGTAACCTCTTGGATGGTGGTATGGAGTTGTTATAACTAGCTTGGCACCCTATTCTAACTCTATAACATGCTCAAAACCTCTATCTAGTGGTAATCCCGAAGGAAAATCATTGAAAACTATACTATGCTTATCAAGAATATTTTGAATTTCAAAATGGAAATTACCTTGATTCTTTGGAGAGCTTGTTGGATAGATTATGACTCCTATTGCCCATGCTACTTGTCCTCTTTGAAAAGTCCTCTCCATCCTCTTTGCAGTGACCACCTTAGGTGCTCCATTCGATAAGCCTCTCAATAAGACTTCTTTCCCATTGGAATGAAATTTAAACTCCATAGTTTGATGGTTCATGTAATAGCCTCCAATAGAGTGCAACCATTGAACACCCAATACAAGATCTGTCTCCCCAATGCCAACAACATAGAAGTCATCACATAACTCATAATCTCTTAAGGTCATCCTGAGTTGTTTCACCACCCGTGTGCAAGGCATAATGAATCCATCAGCTATGGTAACATTGAATCCCTCAAAATTTTCTGCTTTAAGCCCTCTTTTCATGACAAATCCCTCATTAATAAAATTGTGAGTTGCCCCACTATCAAGAAGAACTGTCAACCTTTGCCCTGCTAGTACCCCTCAAATTCGAAAGGGGTAGTATCTTGGGACTCCTGATAATGTTGCTAAAGTGCCACCCTTGCTGATTTCTTTTTCTTTCTCTTCTTCTTCCTCCTCCTTAGTGTCATGAAATTCCTCCTACTCATCTGAATCAGATTCTGAAGCAACCTCAATATAGTGCACTTAACCTTTCCCCAAACATCTATGTCCTAGAACCCATGGCTCTCTACAAGTGAAACAAATCTTTTTCCTTCATAATTCACTCCTAGTCTCTTCATCTACCTTCTTTTTTTCTACATTTGTCACATTCTTTGGTGGTGGTGCTGGAAAAGTCTTTTTTCTAAAAATTCTCCTTATGTTGCCAAAGATTTGGGGGTTTTTTATTAGTGACTAGTTTCATAGGCACACAAGTTTCAAGTTGCAAGCTTCTTTTGATAGCTTCCTATAAGATTGAGGGTGAGAAAGCCTTAACCAAACCCTTAACAAATTCTTCCAAACCATCAAGAAAAAAGATAAACAATCCTTTTTTCACTCATATTAGGTACCATAACAGCTACTTTTTGAAACTCTTCTACATACTCATTAACTGATTTAGTTTGCCTCAACTTTGACAATTCTTTAAAATACTCTTCATCATTCTTGAGATCAAATCTATCTATCACTCTTTGACTAAAATCATCAAATGTAGTTACCTGATCATGACCTTGAGTAGTCATTCCATGATACCACCAATCATAGGCTGTATCTTCCAAGTGTAGACTTGCGAATTGAACGACATCACTCTCCTTCATGGGGTTAAGTGTGAAGAAGGTCTGTAATTTTTGTAGCCATGCTCTAGCTGAAATTTTATTTGTTCCATCAAAAGTAGCTGTTGTAAACTTACTTATTTTATTTTTGAGTTCTCTTCCACTTATGTCTTGCCCCCTCTTATGTTCTTTCTTGGGCATCATAGTGTTCATCATATCCACATATTCTCTGAAAGGCACCGAACTGTGAAAGTCATCATCTAAGCCATTGTAAGTAGCCCTCAGTGCAATCAAGTTACCTGTGACCTCTTCCATAGGATTAAGGGATGGATTTGGTGCCAATGGCTCATCTGCAGGTAAGAAAATAGTCTTTATTGATTTAGAAGGTGTGGGTTTCAAATTTCTTGGCTCCTCTGAAGTTCTCCCTCTCTCATTAGTAGATACAACTCCTTGGAGTTTTTCTATCAATAACCGCAAAGCCTCTCTAGTTTCTGCCAAACTATCCACTGTTTGCTTTTAAGTGTTCTGGATATCCTGAAAGAATTTTTTTGCCATCTCATCTAGGTTAGCCATACTTGTTCCTTCCTTGGATTTTGTACTTTTATTTTCAACTGGAGGTTTGATCAAAATTTCTTTATTATTTTCTCGTTGCAAATATCTCTTTTCTCTTTCACTTAGTTGCATGCAAACTTCTACAAGCCCTCAGGCTAGCAAGATCATAGCTCTGATACCATTGAAATGTCCCCTTTCTAATTTTTATATCATATTTTCATCCTCTAATAAGATTATTAAATTAAACAAATAGCACTTGAAAGATTATACAATTTCTCAATAAAACCCAAATCGGGTATGCCCGAAATAGTGCTAAAAACTTCACAGCTTCACATATTATTGATAAATCTGAAAGTAGACATTTTTATAGAAAATTTTCCAGCATAATGGCCTAAAAAATTAAATTTCCAGATCTTCAAAGATTTTACACAACTCCAAAATGGAGGACAAATACAATGCTCATCGGGCCCCCGAAAATAACACAAAATAGCCCGGAAACACCATAAAACACTAACAATCTATCATAGAAGTAGAATCATGACCCATGGCATATATTCAGATCTATTTTAATAGCAAAATGGCTGCAATACAACAGCAACCCAAACTGATATGAAAAACTCAACCGAAAACACTAAAATCTTACAAAAACACACTTGAAAACTCACAAATCCGCACTGTTCAACACAAGGGAAAACTCTGCATGAGCTTGCTCATAGAATGGCCTCAAAATACCATCCTTAGCCCTCCTAGAAACCTAAAAACTCCCATCTTTGGGTCTCCTTCTCCACAGGTTTGGCAGCCTCTGAAGAACAACAAAGCAATGAGCAAAAATCAAGTTCTAGAATGACCCTGAAATGCCTCCAAACCCCTTTAAAAGAGGGAATAACCCTAAATCATGACCAAGAGGGGTGAATAAGATATATTTTAATAATATTTAACATTTATTAATCCATTGGTTTCCAAATATTAGTCCCTTTTCCCAAAACTTTACTTTTTGAGCCTGTCAGCCTTATCAAAAGTTATTATTTTTAATTATTTGAAAAGAGGACATGACAATAGCACAAATACTTTACTTGGTCACATAGACCTTCTTCTGATGGATCAACACTTCACACACTCTTCCCTATTCTTACTGTCAACCATGAACCACACTCAAGCAATCATAAATTACTATCTATAAATATCTTTCCTCTAAATGATATAATCAAGTCGGCCTGTTAGAACCATCTTGAAATCATATTAGAGAAGTCATAACAAATTCTAATAATAATTTAGTTAGCTCTACTAAGCACGCAACAAATTATGGGACCTATCCAATAAGATAATTGTAGACACACACTACACACTGTCAGTTCTACCAAAATAACTGTATCTTTCTCCTCAAGCTAAATGACTTCATGCGATCTTAACTGAACATCACTAACTCTTCTCTAAGATTAAATCCAAGGATGCATACCGAAATGATAGGCGCAACTCCAGAACCAATATAATCTCTATCATCTCTTCTGAACAAACATAGGAAACTGCTACTGGTGAATAGTGACTGCATAAATTCACTTCTACTAATCATCAGACTCTATGTCCATGAATGTAACATCACTAACATGTCTTCATCACATATCCAAATGCAAAAGGATCCATGATAACTATATGGACAACCATACACAGAACACTGCTTGTTACTCTGTGAGGAACACTACTGACACAAGCTACTATATAATTGTCTGTACTAATAGTTAACCTCTGCGTCCATGATATCATGCTGATAATATGTCCATGCTACATATACTTAAAGCTTACTGCATAAGTCATCCACGCATGCTACTTACCATATGTTGTCATCAATGATAAACATACAGTCAGTACTGGCCTGCTGGAAAATCTCCAACATATCCATCATCGAGCAGTGCAGTCATCTCTTGGTTCTTTGAGTGCCCTTACGGGCAATTTGTTACGACACTTGATTGAGGCGAGGGCTGCCCCCAACATAGCACATGTTTGCACGAGTTGTGGGGGTATATGTAGGGGTCTCCAGTCTAATCTTGATGTTGCCTATGCTTCCCATGGTGGATATGCTGATGATGATGGTGGTGCACATGGTGGATATGCTGATGATAATGATGGAGCACATGGTGATGTCAGAGATGATATCTCATCATATGTTGATTTACTCAATGCAGACAACGATCATCCCGCACAGGTAAATTTAATTATAATTTATATAGTGCAATATTAAATTTCTTATTTATACAATTATGAGCCATAACATGTGGAGTTTTTGGTCAATAGAGGAGGGTTGACCCTCCATCATTCATTAGCCATCATCATATGACATCGACACCTTGACATCTCGATGCTCCATTCATGGTATGCACTTTGATCTTGATACATTTAAACTTTAAACAAAATAAACTTTAATTGATAATGTGTTTGACATATTTTTGTGATTTTATAGGGTCTCTCATGTACCACTGAGATTGGCAATCCTTCATTTTCTTCCCCACCAGTCATCGAGAGTCAGCCGCATATACCTGTAGTATGTTTTTCATTTTAAAATTTTAAGTATTTATATTTTACTAATTTATGTACAACTTTGATTCACACTTATTTTTTTGCAATTGTAGGCTTTTGGATTGTCTCATGTTGCACAATAACATTTACGTCCTGACTCATCAGTGACATTAGCTACATGTCACACACAAGTAATGTACAAATATTTTTATTCCATAAATGTATAGTCAAGTTATATATACTTTATAATTTATGTATATATGTACTATAAGTTTGATTCATGCTTTATATATGTTGTTCAGGTCGACACCACCATGAGTCTTGGCATGGCTATAGGATTAAGCCAAATGCAGCCATCGGCATTATTCTTTGAGGTGATGATTAAAAGTAATTTTTCAATGTCCATTGTGTATCTAGATCTTTTACACCTAATTATTAAAAATTTGTACTTTAAATATTTTTACAGGACTTGGTTGCATCCACTTTTCATGTAGCTGAGGATGAGGGTACTCGAGACTAGACAAAGCAGGATGAGGGTACTCAGGACCAGACAAAGTATGTTGATGCATCACAGTCCTCTTCACGTGGAGTGAAGAGGACTACATATCATTTAGATGAGTAGAGTTAGATTATGATGTCTATTTGGACTTATTTTATGATGATGATTATTTGAACTTGTTCATATTATTTTTACTTGTTGTTAGAGTAGGACTTGCATTACATACTAGTCCACTTGTTATCATATATTGTACTTGAACTTATTTTTAGAGTAGGACTTTGTTTTGTGATTGTATGTATATATCATGAGTTGATATGATGGACATTATGATACATGTAAATTATTTCAGGACTTGTTATGTTATTTATCTTAATCACGAGTTGTTATTTATATATATGAGCTTATGGAAAAGAAATCATTTTTAATATCAATTGTAATTAAATTTATCAATATCCTAAAAAAACCATCTATCTAACAATGAGATCTATTAATACATGTAATTGACAAGAACAATATGGATGTTAAAAACTTAATATTGACTTTCATAATTAACTATTAAAAACCATTAATTAATATTGACTTCGATGTTACAAGTAATTTATTGAGTTTGATTAACTATTAAAAACCATCTATCTAACAATGAGATCTATTAATTTGAACAATGAATTTATGGATGCACAAATAAATCTATCATAATCTATTAAGTGAACATAATCTGACCAATGTGCATTGTTTAATATTTAGAACAAAATTAGGTGAATACAAAGTTATGAATTTAACTTAAATATTTAAAACAAAATTCGATGAATAAAAGTGAGTTCATGTGAACTTAAATTACAAATCCAAAATTGTACGAATACAAGAGTGCATTGTTCTACATAAATAGTTCATGTCTATGTTCTTCCAAACATCCCGCATCATAAAAATAAACATGTTGAGATGTTAGAATTTATACAAGTTCATTTAAAGTCAATTTAATTTAAATTTCAAATCTATATCTCTAAATTATAAATTATGACACTTCAAAGAAGACATGTAGAAAACATATAAAAATATGACAAATTAAACAAAAACTTACATGTATAAATTTGATTCAACCTAATGTACCATCAACATCCTCTCTTTTCTGTAATGTGTCTATGATTGTCTCATGCTCTTCCATTGAAAGTGTCCATAATATTTTATTAGCAGGTCTCACTTTGTATCTTTCCAATTTGATATTTGTTGCCACTACCAAATGGGAATAGTGCATAATCTTCTTTTCCGATTGGTAGTCTTCAAAAGCTGGTAAACCATTCCTTCTTGTTAGGTATTTGCGTAGCCATGTACCAACTACCATAACAAACCCAATTGGATATTGAAAATCATCATCATCTACTTGATGACATATCAACTTTTTCTTAGGTTCTACACATCGAGCTAACCAATACTCTATCTGCTCTTCATTATCCTTAGGTGCAACAACATCATACACATGTCTTGCAAAACAAAATTAAGTACATGCACAAATAAAACTTGTTTAAAGGTTTATAATTCAAATATATAATCATAAATTATATGACATACACATGTAACTAATATAATTTAAAGTTTTACAATAAATTGAATTAAATTACCAGGTTGTATGAGGTCTGAAACATGATCATAATCTTCTGATGCAAAGGCATGATCCAGGTCTTCATTTATTATATCATCTTCATCTTGTCTCTCACTAGGTGTTAAGGATTTTTGTTGCCATTCTTCAACCCATTTTGTATTCTCGCATTCTTCTCATTCACCTGCAACACAAAATTGACAAAAACATGCAAGCTCCCTAGTCCATATAGTCCAAGTGTTAGAATTAGAACTCCTAAATGAATGCCATTTAGCCAATCCACTGATTGTATTGCAAGCATGTCTTGAAAGGATATTCTTCTCTTCAACTAGCTAGAAAAAATGTCTGATTGTAGAGTTTTGACTTGATCCTGTAGAAAAACTTGTTGAGTTGATTTTGATTTTTAAATTTTGATGTTGAGTAGAAAAATGTGCATCATTAAATTTTGATTTTTCCTCAAATTTGAGTTGCTCTCTACAAAGGGCTCTCTTAACACATGCACCAGCACCATCACGTTCTCCCTTCCCATGTCCAGCCTCAAAAAAACTCTAGATATGTTGGATATTTATTTTCTTGTGCATCCTACTCAACCAATAAAACATTCTAGCATTCTTGAATTGCTATGTGCAATTATCTGACCATATTAGATGTTGTGATATATGAATTTCTCTCTCCCTTAAAATTTCATAGAAAGTCTTAAAGCAATACTGGACAAACTTTGATGAGTGTAACTTATTATCACTCATATAGAAATGGTACTCTCTCAATATTTTATGATCCTCTTCTATACTATCAGATGCATGTCTATAGACAATATGAACAAAAAATGTTACTTGCACTGAATTATAATATTGTGGTTGGATCTCATCTTGTGGTGCAAGCATGTAGTTCTCTGCAAAGTCAACAACTGAAAGTATACTACCAATTGGAAATGTATTCTAGCATATGCGAAATTATCCATCAAGCCATCTGAAATTTTGAGAGTGTTTCACATATTTAGGTACGACCTTACTCTTGAATTCATTCATAAAAATATTAAAACTAAGTTTTTCAGTTATTAGGTTGCACCGTTTTCCAACTTTTCCATCCTTCAATGGATACTCAACAATTTTAAATCTTTGTACATCAACTAATTGTTGTCCAAAATCAAATGAAATATTTTCATGCAAACATTCATCTAATAATGTAAGACTTCCACATACATCACATACACCAAAAACACAAGCATTCAAAAGATAAAATTGCTCATTAGGTGGGTTACAAAACAAATTTGATATAAACTCCTTTATAGTTTGAGGTGGTGTATTTATACCACATTCCTACAATATTTCATTAGTATGCATAGTAGAACGTATAGATCAAAAAATATCATAATTATAATGAAATTGAACATGAGTTTTGCAACAACAGGTGATTCTTTCTTTGTTAATCCTTACATATCATGGTTTACATTTTTCAAAAGATCTTTGACTAATACTAATAGTTAACACCTTATCATCCACAAAATTTTTATACAATTCTATTTGAGTCATATCTAAAAGGTGTTTTGTATGTGGAGCATGACCTTTTGAACTAACTCTTAATTTTAGAACATCTCTAGCATTAGGGGATACTCTTGTATTATCATGACAAATTTTTAATCAAAGTTTTGACTTCACTAGAAAGTTTCATGTCAAACCTCGGGAGTCTACCACTGAAGGTCCATAAATGGTTTGTCAGATCACTTTCAAAGTTAACTCTTCTCTTTACAACTCTTTTTAAAGTTTTATGATGAATATTAAGATATCCACTTATGTTTGAAATCATTCTTTTATCAATAGTAGTTATGTTTACTAAAGTTATTGTTATTGCTCTTCGTGCCACATTACTATCTTTAAAATGACTTTTCTTTCCAATAGTGTCAAAGGCACTAGCAATAGTTGATACAACTTGTTTTAGAGACTCATCCTTCTTCTTGGATTTCACATAAATGCCTAACCTCTTCATCACTTTTTGCATTTTAGACATTTTAATTAATTGTAACATTAATTGACATTGAAACCCAATTTATTTTTTATAAAAAAATAGTTTAAACAATCTGTTCGCATGTGTCCTAATCTGTCTCCATAAAACCAAACCACGTAGATTGTCTAGTACATCATTTTTTATTTGAAATTATTTATTTATTTCATTATCATTCAAAGGAGTTTCTTTCTCAATCAGTGTTTCTATGTCTACATCCACATTGTTGATTTCAATCTGAATTAGTGTTTGATTTTCAATTTCAATTGGGGTTTGACTTTCAGTTCCTTTATCATTATGATTATTACTAATTTTTGAAATTTCACGTGCAATTAAATTTGTTAATATATTTTCAAAAATAAAATTTAAATCATTTTTATTGTAACCTACTTCTAGCAAATCATGAACATCTTTATCAGAATAAGTTACATTTGGATGTGAAGACATACCTGTATCCAATACTGGATTAGAAGATGCACCTAAATTTTCTTCTTCAACCTCTGCATCCATTATGGTGTCTTCATTGTCCTCCTCTTCTGAAACAATTATTGAACTCGATGCTCCAACATTATTCAGGTTTCAAAGTCTTTCTCTTCTTTCTCGTTGTCGTTTTGCCTCCTCTTTATTTGTTGCAACCTCCTCAGATGTCAGAACCTTCCTTGGCCTCTTTCTACATTGGTTTGATCCCATTTTTGCACCAAGATTCAAGTTAAAACAATTATTTTTGAATGTCAGATCCAAAACAAGACAAAAGTACAAAATGTTGATAGAAATATTTTATTTACATGGTATGGATCGATAAAAAATTGATTGAAAACTCATCAATCATTGAGATCAGGCCCACAGTCCTATTTTTGGCTACAATGACTCTTTATGAAATGGGCGCCTATTATTTAAATCAAAACAAGCGCCTGTTTTGTAGTTTCACAAAATAGGTGCCCATTTTGTAGTTTCACAAAATGGGTGGCCGTTTTGTGAATTTAAAAAAATGGGTGCTCATTTTGTAAATCTATGAGCAAGAACCATACATGTTGGCTTGGGTTTTGGTTCGAGATAGGCTTGGTGGGACCAAGCCTATGCTTGACCCTGCAAAAAAATGGCTAAGGCATTACAGAATAAAATTTATGCCTTGACATAATTTTTTGGACACCTTCCCGAATGAATTTTTTGATAAAACGAAAACCCATTTTAGCTCTTATTGTGAAAATTATAAAAATATAAATTTTATAGTGATATGATAAATTTTAATATTTTTGCAATATTTATTAAGCCAACATGGTACCTAAACTTGAAATACTAAGGTTAACTAAAACTTTAGTAACTTTTTAAATTTTATGTTTTTTGAAAAATGAGTTATATGACACCAATCTACATAGAATTTCCTTCAAATTAAAAAAAATTGAAAAAAAGTGAAGTTATCATCAAATTATGGTGGTCGTACACCAGAGGTTTTGAAAATGTACTTTATAATCAATTAAAAATTAATAAAAAATAGATTTCAATAAAAAAATAAGATTAAATATTCTCACCAATCTTCAGTGATTTAGGTACCTTTTCCCAAAAGGATTCACAAAAATACATTCATTTACTTAAAAAAAGTGTGGACGTACACGTGTTTGGTGTGGTCCCGAAATAGGCATGTTGAAAAAGTGGTTTTTAAACATGCCTACTAAAATTCAATTTATACCATGTGGGTATTGAAATAAATTACATATTTGAAAACTAGACTCCGAGCACTAAATTTTATATTAGTCAAGTTTTTCAAAATTCAATCTTTAAGTGCCTCAAATTTTGACATCAATTGACAAATTTTTTGAAAAATAGAGAAAACACTTCCACTTTTTGGCCAAAAGTGGGACTCAACTTCTTGCAGCCACCCACCTTTTTTTACACCAACCCAAGACAGGTTTTTATCTTAAGAGGATATTTTAATGCGATTCTTAATAAGGATGAGAAAGTTGGGGTTTGGGAAGTAAATCATAAACTATGTTGGCCTTTAAGGAATGGGTTAATAGGAATGAATTAATGGATATCAATACAAGTAATGGGACATTTACTTGGACTAACCGAAGATTAGGATTTAGGAACATTACCAAAAAATTAGATAGGCTCTTTTTCAGAGGATGTTTGATAGACTTTAACTTTGAGCTAGAATCCTTTATCCTCCCTACCTCTAGGTCAAATCACTATCCAGTAACTCTTTGGATTAAAGAAACCAGCAAACCTACTAGATGTCCATTCAAATTTAAGAAAATGTGGTTTAAGGATAATGAATTGAAGTCCCTGTTGGAACAAATGGAAAGAAAAAGTCTTTGAAGGATCCAAAGCATTTATATTTATGGAAAAATTGAAAGCCAATAAGAGGCGACTAAAATAGTGGAATAAGAATAGCTTTGGGGAGATCTTTGAAGATAAGGAAGAGATTGAAAAGTAAATTGAGGAATTAAATGAGAGGTTCTAAAGGATGGTATGAATCAAGATAGCTTTATGAGAGAAAAGATTCTATTAAGAAAATATGAAGACACTCTGGCCAAGGAGGAAATCTTTTGGAGACAGAAGTCTAGAGAAATTTGGCTAGTGAAAGGGGATAAGAATACTAAATTATTTTAAAATAGTACAAAGATTATAAGGAAGATCAATAGAATAGGGGAACTAAAGAAATCAAGTGGTGAAGTGGTGGAGAAACTAGAGGAAGTTTTGAAGGAAGTGATAACCTTTTTTAGAGATCTGTTAAAATGTGATTCCTCAATACTGGGCACTCGGGAAAATATACTATGCAACATTCCACCAATTATTAGTAGAGAATAGAATAAGAGTTTGAATGCAAACATTTTAAAAGGTGAAGTGGAGGAAGCTCTCAAACAACTTTACCCAGATAAATTTGTAGGACCTGATGGTTTCCCAACCTTTTATCAAAATTGGTGGTCTTTTCTAGGGGATGAAGTGACATAATTTTTGGAGAGTATTAGAAACTCAGGAAAAATTCTAAGAGAGATGAACAACACTTTATAGCATTAATCTTGAAGAAAGAGAAATCATCAAACTTAGATGAGTATAGACCAATTTCATTATGCAACACTATATATAAACTTTTAACAAAAATGATGGCAAATAGATTAAAGAGCCTACTCCCAGAAATTATATATGAGGAACAAACAAGCTTTGTACTGGGGAGATCTATTTTGGATGGGGTAATTATCTCCCAGGAGGCAATTCAAACTGTCCAATGTAATAAAACCCCTAGTATGTTGATAAAGCTTGACATAAAGAAAGCCTATGATAAAGTGGATAGGAGATTCCTTTGCATATGCTTGAATGCCTTTGGCTTTTCTAAACAATGGATTAATCTGGTGTTTGAATGTATTTCTACGCCTAGAATTTATGTTTTAGTAAATGGAACCCCAGAAGTTTTCTTTGAAATTTCTAGGGGTCTACGTCAGGGGGACCCTCTATCTCCTTTCCTATTTATTATTATGGCAGTAGCTCCAGGGAGATCATTGAATAAGGTAAGAGAGGAGGGTAGAATTAAGGGGATTAAGATTACTAGTGGATTAGAACCAACCACTCACCAATAATTTGTGGGTGACATAATGCTTTATGGGAAGATGAATATAGAAGAGGCTAGAAATATTAAGAAATTATTTAGAGTATTCAAAGGCATCAGGTCAGCTTATTAATAGAGACAAGTAACAAAAAAGCTTTAATACATAAGTAAATCTAGAAAGAACAATTTTGAATATTTTGGGTTTTAAGAAAGGAGAACTGCCTAGCAAATATTTAGGCCTTCCATAAGGTAAGGGGAGTAAACCAATGGATTTGTGGAAATATGTCTTGGCTAAGGTAGAAAATCAAGTGGCATCATGGAAAGGAAAATGGCTCTCAACAGCCAGGGGAGTGACAATGTTGAGATCTGTCCTTTCTGTTATTCTTATTTTTTAGATGTCGTGTTATAATATAATGAAGGAAATTAATTCAAAAATTCAGAATGTACTTTTGGTAGGAATAGTTAGGAAAAAATATATTGGTCTTAGTTGCATGGAGCAAGATTTGAAAATCCAAAGAGGAAGGGGGATTCAACCTAAAAATTCTAGGGGATCAAAATGCAACTTTAGGAGCTAAGCTGGTGCGGAAAATGATCAAGGAACCAAAATTTAAATGGGTTAAAATAGTCAGGCATAAATATCTGGATGGTGAAGACTCACTCAACATCCTTCGCCATGAGTCCCCTCACCGGGGATCAATGTTATGAAATTTTATGAAGGGATGCAAACCAATAATAAGTAATAAGGTTTCATGGAGTATAAGGGATGGGGGAAACACTCTGCTCTGGGAAGATTCCTGGGGAGGATATATGATTCTTCAGAACCTTGTAGAATACCAAGAAGTAATTAATTTTCTTATGGTGAGGGTGGGTATTTACATTGGGGACTACATGGACATCCCAAGTGGAAACCTTACTTTAGGAAGGAGATAGAAGTTAGATGAGATCTGTAATTTATCGACAAATTTTAAAGATAGGTTAAAAGAAATTCTAGAAACTGGGCTTATCTCTCCAAGCTCTAGGAAAGACAATATTGTGTGGATAAGATCTAAATTAGGGGAGTATAACTCTAGATATGGATATGAATCTATGCATAAGACCTATAATTTCTCGAGAACAGAGTTACCAATAGACCTATGTTGGAACAAAGAGTGTTTACCAAAGGTAGGTATGTTTGCATGGGAGGCCTTACAACATAGGATATTAACAACATAATGGTTCCAGAAAAAAGGATTTCTTGGACCCTCTAGGTGCACTTTATGCAAAAAGGAGGAAGAATCAGTAGAACATATTCTTCTAAACTATGACTACACTAATAGATGTTGGGTATGTCTAATGAATAAACTCTGTTGGAAGACAACCCTACCAAAAACATTAGGGACTTATTGCAATATTGGCCTAAAAACCAAGGAAATGATCTGTACGGAAACTTATGTATGGTTTCTCCATATCTTTTAATTTGGAAAATATGGAAAGAGTGGAACAAGAGAATTTTCAAGGAAGCATAAATGCAGTTAGACTAGATAACCAATAAATTAGAGAAATGTATTGTTGAGACTATAAATAGTAGAAATAGTCTTAAAATGAAGGGAGAGATTCTCTAAATGGGATGTGTAGACTAGGATTTGAGCGTGCACCTAAACCTGTTTTGAAGGCCAAAGACAAACAAACGTCATAGCATATTATCAAATCAAATTTAATAGTAAACAAACTAAAATCAAAGCCACCTCAGTTTAAGCCTAAAATGGATGCGCCCATGCACCGTTTGATATGCTTGGATATAAATGGATGTGGGTGTGCAAACTCAAGCACTTGGAGCATGCAAATAGGATGATTTGAGGATCAAGAAGACTCAAAATGACACAAAATAGGTATGAGGAACCTATTTTGCCTCAAAGGCCTCAAGAACACACAAATATGCAAAGCTAAAAGATGAACTAAGATTGATTAAATAAGAAATGAATCTATGTTAATCCAATTAAGCTAATTTAAATGTGATTTAAGCTTGAAAATGATCTAAAATGATGAGTTTATGCTTATGCTAGAATGAAAATGGCATTATAACTTTGCTATTGAGTTTGAGAGTTGAAAGATGATTTGCCTTAGGAAGTGAGGGTATTTATAGGAAAAGGGAAGGGCTTGGTTAAAAAGGATGAGTCAGAGTTAGGGCTAAGGTTAGGGTTGAGTCAAGGACAAGTGTCCTGACAAGTGTCAAGGGAGGATTGAGTTGAAAGTTTGAGGGCATGTGCACAATTTGGTAAATGTGCCCAAGGCCAAGAGGTGGCAAGGAAGGGATAAGAAGGTTTTAAATGCATAATGAATGCATGTAAGAAAGATAAGGAAGGCTTAAATGCATCCTTAAATGCATTTGCAAGAGGTGGCCAAGAGGTGGCCATCTTTGTTGACTAAGGAGGATGACTAAGAGGAGGTTAGCATAAGTTTTGGTAAACCTTTTGCTAATGGAATGTGACAAGATTAGAAAGGGGATTAGGATTAGGATTAGGGGATTTTAGGATTAGGATGGGTGAAGAGGTTGGGTTGAGAAGTTTCTAGAAGAGTCTAGAATTCTCCTAGGTTTTATGGAATAAAAGTTTATTCATTCCAAAAGCTTAAGTTTGGGAAAATTTATTGAAATATTTTCAATAAATATGAAAATTAAATATTTAATCTTAATTAAATATTTTGAGTTGAGATTAGGGTTAGAAAAGATGGGATTAGCCTTTTAATCGAAATTAAGAAGGGATTAGAAGATTTTGGAAGAGGTTAGTGGTCTTAAGAAAATTGGCCAAGTTTTGGTCAAAAAATAAATTAATTATTTTTTTGGAGGATTTTTGGTCAATTTATTAATTAAAATAATTAATAAATAGGGGATTAATGTTTAAATAAGATTTAAACATTTTTGGGAGGGATTTCTTAATTAAATATTTTTAATTAAGAAAAAGGGATTTAATGACATAAAAATAAATTAATTAATTAAATAATTAATTAATTAATAAATGATGATGTCATCAGGGATTTTTCAGAAAATAAAAATACTTTATTTTCTAAAGGATTTTTAGGTGTCTACATTTTGCCCCTCTTTGATGCGATGCCGCAAGTGGCATGGCTTCAAAGACAAGAAAATAAGATGCCCCAGGCTAGAATTTAGAGGAATAAGGGATTGTGCCCCCTCGAGAAAATAACGCAAGGAGTAAACATTGTGGAATTTTCTCGAAAGGAAACAGAGAAGGAACGACTGAGGAAGCAGGGGAGATAAATTACCAAGCTTCCAAGAGCAAAGATGGGTGAATGCAAGATGAGATGGAAATGCAAGATGCAAGATGCAGCTATATGTAAAGATGCAAGATTAATCTATATGATGAATGCAAGGGACCAGATAGCTCCAAGTGCAAATGGGAGTGCACAACCTAGATTTAATATAGCTATGTTAGAGACCTGCCAAAAATACTGGGATCACGAGGCCTGTCAACAATGTCGCAGAGGACTGACGAGGACTGACACTAAACAAACACACAGGGTTGCCCCAACATCACACATGAAGCGCAGAGGCGACATGGCGGATCCGATGCTGAAGGAACCACAAACACACAACTGACTCACAGGCAGAAGCGAAAGATCAAAAGACCTTGCCCTAGATTATCTGCACACGCAGCACACCGTGATATAAAGAATCGTGGTGACCCTGGTGGGATAAAGAGAAGCCAAAAAGATTAACAAGACCCAAAGGACAAAAAAATCCAAGATCAAAATGATAACTCCAAAAAGACATCCTTTGCCAAGGAGAGAGATTAAGTTTGATTGATGGTGGGAAGATTGGTCGGACAGGAGGAACGATATATCCTCAAGGACCAGGATGGAAGATTAGGTCAGACAGGAGGAACGATATATCCTCAAGGACCCATGGGTTGGTGAGAGAATAAGTGTAGTTGTTCACTGGCAAAAAGCTGAAGTTCAAAGAATAATCAGGATGAGCAAGGATAAGTCATCAATTAATATTGCTGAAGCACAAGGCCTGAGTGGGACTACAAATTTTCTGAGGCTGGGGATGGGACAAGACATTTGATCAAATGCTGCTGCAGGACGGACAAAGGTTATGTACAACAAGGAGGAACGATATGCACAAGGGATATGTACAGAAGCTCAGGATTGGGGATAGGAAGATCACACTCGGCGGGACTCTCACTAGGACAGAGACAAGAAGGATAAATACAGGGAGGAAAGCGCTGTATAGGAAAGGGATATGGTACAAGATATGGTACAAAGCTTTGGAATAGGATATGGATTGCAGATGGGTTGGAGGAAGATGGAAGCCGAATGCTTGGAGGATAGGGGAGATGGAACTGCTGGGAGATCTGTTATGGATGGAGGAAGAGGACGGTAGCTGAAAGGACAACTGAATAGATAAATAGCCCAGTTTACTATGTTGGCGCCTGTTTACCAGGTTTTCACCAACATACTTGTCCAAGGCGCTTGAATTGCCAAGTTTTCACCGTTTGGACGATTATTTTCTCTTTCTCTTTTCTTTTTTTCTTTTTTGCTTTTTTTTTTGCTTTTTTTGCTTTTTTGAATGTTTTTGAATTTTCTGATATATGCAGGATCAGGTTCAGGCATAGAACCTCTTCAGATGGATGATGTTGATAGGATCATTCAAGGGCTCACCTTCTGGTGTTGATAGCTGATAGGCTCCCGAGCCGAAGGATGCGGTGACAACATAGGGGCCCAACCAAGTAGGCTCAAACTTTCCTTTCTTTTCTCTATTTGCTAGGACCTTCTGATTTTCTTTAAGGACCATGTCACCGACCTGGAATTGTCTAGGATGGACCTTTTTGTTATAACTCCTTTTGAGTCGATTTTGGTATGCCACCAGGTGATCGTAAGCTTGCTGTCTCTTTTCATCTAGCAGATCTAGCTGTGTGAGCCGGGCCACACGATAGTCTTCATCAGTTGTATAGTTCTTCATGGAGACGCGCAAGGATGGGAGCTCAACCTCGATCAGTAGAACGGCTTCAGCACCATATACAAGAGAGTATGGGGTGGTGCCTGTGGGAGTGCGATAAGAAGTGCGGTAGGCCCAAAGGGCAGGATTGATTTGGAGGTGCCAGTCACGACCAGAATCATTGACAACCTTCTTGAGGATTTTCAAGATAGTTTTGTTGGTTGCCTCAGCTTGGCCGTTTCCTTGAGGGAAATATGGACTAGAGAAACGGTGATGGATGTGGAGCCTGGCACACAGATCATCCACATGCTGGTTTTCAAAAGGTGTGCCATGATCTGTGAAAATGGTAGATGGTATGCCGAAGCGGCAAATGATATGGTAGAGGATGAACTTGGATATTTGGATGTCAGTAGTAAGGGTGAGCGGAATCGCTTCAACCCATTTGGTAAAGTACTCTATGGCTGTTATGATATACTTGTGTCCATCCGAAGAGAGGGGGGTGATCAAGCCAACGAGGTCGAGGCCCCAACATGAAAAAGGCCATGGTGGTGCAATAGGCTATAGATCCTGTGCTGGTGCATGTATCAAATTGGCATGCTGTTGACATGGGAGACATTTCTTGACAAATTCACACGCATCATGTTCCATTGTTGGCCAATAATATCCAACTCTAAGCAGCTGCTTTGCTAGAACCATGCCACTCGTGTGGGCACCGCAAATTCTAGCGTGAACTTCTTGTAAGGCCAGGATGGCCTCGTTTGAATCTAAACATCTAGATAGGACATTGTGATACCCGCGACGATATAGGGTGTTGGCTACAAGAGTGTAGCGGGAAGCTCTGCGAATAAGGTTTTGGCGTTGGTTATTGGTGAGATGGGGAGATATGATACCATTTTTTAGATATGCATGGATGTCATGGTACCATAGGGATTGAGGACCAACCAAGACACATACCATTTCTGCATCAGTGTTCTCATAAGCTGGCGTATGTAGCTGCTCGACTAGGAATTCATACTGTGATGCGTCGCGTGGGATTTCTAACAAGGATCCAATGGTTGCCATTGCGTCCGCTGCTTTGTTCTGAAGTCTTGGGATCTGTGTGAACTGTAGATGCAGGAAATGCTCTTTCAGTTTATCCACCAGTTGCTTGTAGGGTAGCAATTTGTCATCCTTTGTCTGATACTCATCAAGGACTTGCTTGATAATGAGCTGTGAATCTCCAAAGACTTGTAGTTCTGTGATGTTCCATTGGATAGCTATTTTGAGACCTAAGATGAGTGCCTCATATTCTGCAATCTTGTTGGTACAGGGGAATCCCAACTTGAATGATTTTGGAATATAGTCACCTTGAGGTGTGACGAATAGGATTCCTGCCCCAGAGCTATGGGATGTGTTGGAACCATCAAAGTATAGTTTCCACATGGGCTGCTCTTCAATCATGCACAGATGTTCATCGGGGAATTCCATGATTAGTGGATAGGCATCCACCAGTGGTGCTTCTGCTAGTTGATCGGCAATGACTTGCCCTTTGATTGCTTTGCGATCTACATACTAAATGTCAAATTCGCTGAGTAACATGACCCATTTTGCCATACGGCCTGTGAGGGTTGTCCTTGATAACAGATACTTAAGAGGGTCCACCTTTGATATGAGCTTGATTGTGTGGCTAAGCATGTAATGTCTAAGTTTTTGAGTGGCAAAGACCACTGCTAGGCATGCTTTCTCCATGGGTGAATAGTTAAGCTCATAGCCCACAAGAGTGCGACGGATGTAGTAGACAGCTCGTTCTCTGTTTTCATCATCATGCTGTGCTAGGAGTGCCCCTAGTGCTGTAGCTGTTGTTGAGATGTAAAGGATGAGTGGGCATCCTGGAACTGGTGGTACAAGGATCAGAGCGTTAGCTAGATACTCTTTGAGCTTATCAAAGCTTCTTTGACATATGGGATCCCACTTGAAGTTGGTGTCTTTGCATAAGAGATGTGAGAAGGGTTGGCACTTGTCTGCTAGTTGAGAGATGAATCGCCGAACTGATTGAAGCTTGCCCTGTAGGCTTCTGAGCTGTTTGAGATTTCTTGGTGGAGGCATCTCCGTTATTGCTTTTACCTTTTTAGGATCGATCTCTATGCCTCGTCTAGAGACGATGAAACCTAGAAGCTTGCCAGATGTAACACCAAAGACACATTTCTTAGGATTAAGCTTTAAGCCATAATGATTCAGACGATCAAATACACGCTCTAGGATGTTGAGGTGCTCGTCTCTTGTTTTGGATTTTGAAAGGATATCGTCCACATAGTCCTCAAGGATCTTGTGGATCATGTCATGGAAAATGGCTGTCATTGCTCGCTGATATGTTGCTCCTGCATTCTTTAGCCCAAATGGCATCATGTTGTAGCAAAAGGTACCCCATGGGGTTGTGAATGTTGTTTTATGTTGATCTGCTTTCGCTATATGAATTTGGTTGTAGCCTGAAAAGCCATCCATTAATGATAACATCTCATGACCCGCTGTGAGGTCTACAAGCATGTCTATGTTTGGCAATGGGAAGTCATCCTTAGGGCATGCCTTGTTCAAGTCCCTGAAATCAGTACAGATTCTGATGTCGCCAGAAGGCTTTGTGACTGGCACCATGTTAGAGATCCACTCTGAATAATCTATTGCTCTGATGATCTTAGCTTGGAGGAGCTTCTCAAGCTCTGCTTTGACGAGCAATGCTACCTTTGGATGCATTTTCCTTAGCTTCTGCTTCACTGGCTTGATGTTTGGATCTACTGATAGATGATGAACAACAAGGTTTGGATCAAGCCCAGGCATGTGGGCGTATAACCATGCAAAGTTGATGATGGATTCCTTGAGCAAGGCACTAAGAGCCATTTCTTCTCCTTCTGTTAGGTTGACTGCAATGTAGGTGATCCTTGGACATTCTTCTGTTCCCAAGTTGATTGGCTTGGTTTCCTCTATGATGATCGGCGACTGCTCTGGTCTATAATCTTGGATAGGGGGAAGAGGCAAGGCTTCATCTTCTAGCGCCTGAATTGCCAGGTTTTCACTAGAAGATACGCCCTTTATTTTTACTATTTTGGAATCAGAATGTGCCCCAAGAGGGTTTTCACATAAAGACTCATGATGTTCTCTTGCTATTTCATTTTTGTGACTAAAGCTTGCCTCTTCCCCAAAATATCCTTCTGGGTGAAGTTGATAGACAGAGGTTGATGTTGGATCCTATTTGCTTGCTGGATCTGATGCCCCCATGAATTCTAGGAGTGCTTGTGCGCTTTGGAACTCATCGATGTGTGTGATGCTTGGTTGGTCCCAATCTATGAGGTCGGGGTTTGTGAGGGGAAGATCTATGAGGTTAATGGAGAGTTGTTGGAGAACAGAAGTCCCCAGGAGGGTGTCATCGGCAAAGATATCGTCGTAGGATCGGATGTCTTTCTCTTCGGGGATGTCTTCGATTTCCACGAGGTCATCTCGGCTATTCAAAAAGTTCACGTTGGTCATGTTAGTGTCCGCAGTTGTGGTATTGGGCTCTTGTTCAAGTAGGCGAGAGGTATTAAAGCCAAGTCCTTGCTATTTTGGATTTTGGGATGGTATGATAGGAAACAAATTTCCGTCCTCTTGTGGTCCTAGACCACCACCTTGATAGTTATAGTGTTCTGTGACATTTTTGTAGGGGATTGGATATTTCTCTTTGAAGTACTCAAGAAGTTGTGTGTCACGTGATGGGGGATCTTTGTATAACCATTTGTTAATATCTGGATCCATTTTTTTGCTGTTGATGGTACCATGAGACTCAAAAGTCATGTTTTCGATTTGCTTGAGCTTATAATGTTCCTCAACAGGCTTGTTTTGACAACTTGGGCGCCCTTGAGTATGTGGATCACGTGGAAGAGCCCCTACAGCAAATGCATCACTGAGGCTGTATTCGCCACAACCCTGGTTGTTGATCTTGACGGATGATAAGGTGGAAGAGAGGATGGTCTCTGGATCGCGATGGGATCGGGATGAACTAGCAATAGAAGTACCAATATGGGTTCCAGGACAATGAGTAGAATGAGGGAAAGATGCTTCCATCGCACGGCAGTATGCGAAGGGGTTAGGATCAGCGTGGATTGTAACCTCAGTGCCTTGATGTGGAAACTTGATGCACTGATGGTAAGTAGATGGTACAGCCCTAATGGAATGGATCCATGGGCGGGCGAGAAGAATATTAAATGGTAGGTCAAGCTCAACAACGTGGCAGACAGTATCTTGCGTTGCTGGGCCTAGCTGGATAGGCAAGGTGATAGTACCTTCAAAGGTACGCTCCAAGTTATCATATGCTTTGATGGTGATCATCTCATGTTGTATGTCGGCCTCCGTGAACCCGATCTTCTTGATGAATTTTAATGTGCACAAGTTGAGGGCTGAGCCATTATCTATTAAAACCCATTTGATGGCAAAGTCTCTGACCATGACGGCAATGTGGAGAGGGAGAGTATGGTCAGGAGCAACATCTGGTATATCAGATTCTTTGAAGGATAAGGCACATGCTGCTGATAGGTTTCCCACAAGAGTTTCAAACTAAGTTGTGTTAATGTCCGTGGGGACATGGCCTTCTTTTAGAGCTTTGTCCAGGATCTCCTGATGGATGGGTGATGTGTGGAGCAAATCCAAGATAGATATTTGGGCTGGCATGTTCCCAAGATGCTCTATGATATTGTATTGTGCACTTGGTGCATTATGCTGTGTTGCACGTGCATTTGATACTGGCCTGGTGTTAGACTGTGCTGTGGATGCAGTAGACGTTGGCCTTGGAGGAGCAGCTGATCTCGGAGGAGCACCGGCAACAGTTATCCTACCACTGCGGGTAATTGCAGCACATTGTCGATCCGGCCCTCTGACGTGGATGGTATTGATGGTGGGCTCATCTTGGATGGGCTCAACTTGAGTTATGCATCCGACATACCTTTCATAGTTGATGTAGGCCGCTGTGTGATCTTCTTGCTTGCCTTTGCCATGATTTTGGGGTTGATTGGCGCTGGCTTGATTCTTCCCGGCATCGTGTTGAGGGAACACATTTTGATATATTTGCAAACTGGCGTTGGGTGAAGCTTGAGCTGGTGCATCGACCTGGATCTCCTTGCGATCAATGAGATCCTGGATGTAGTTCTTAAGCCGCATGCACTTCAATGTTGTGTGCCCCTTCACATGATGGTAATCACAGTATTCATTTTCTTTATACCAATCAGACTTTGGTGCGTTGTCATCCTTCTGTGGGATGGGAGGATATGTGATCATATTTGCTTTGGCTAGCTGATAAAAGATCTGATCCAGAGGCTCACCCAAAGGTGTGAAAGTCCTCTTTGGATTATTCTGATTGTTGGGCTTGTTCTGCCTTGGGGCAACGTTAACTGTGTTAACAGGATTGCCTTGACGTGCTGGCTGTTGCTGTTGGTATTGCTGCTGATACTGTTGCACAGGTGGTTGATGCGCTTGAGGAGGCTGCTGATAAATAGGCGCTTGATATGCGGGAGCTGGTGGTTGCTGATAGATGGGCGCTTGTGGCGGTTGGTATGTTTGAGCTGGTGTAGGACTAGCCACAATGAATTGTACATTCTTAGTGTCAGTGGCTCCATCTGTAACAACATTCTTGTTACGATTCCAGTAACGGGATTTATCATTGTTGGGTTTGTTCTTGGAATCATCCTTGAAGTGACGAATAGTGCCTTCGTCTAGGAGAGCTTTCTCGATGCTTATGCCTTTGCTCTTGATGTCTTGGTATGTCTGGAGACAGTTCATTCGCATGTGATGGGATAGCTTTGGATGCAGGTTATCAATGAAGATCTTTGTTAGATGCTTCTCTGGCGGTTGATATGATAACCTGGTTGTAAGATTCTGCCATCTTTGCAAGTATTCTGCAAGGCTTTCTCCGTCTTTTTGCTTTGAGTTGCATAGGTCTAGCAAGGACAACTCATTCTCCACATTATGGGCATAGTGTGTGATGAACTTCTCAGAGAGTTCAGCAAAGGTTTTTATTGTCCCATGTGGTATTTTGTAAAACCACTCAACAGCAGTTCCTCCCAAGCTCTTGGGAAACAGGCGCAGGAGATAGTTATCACTGTAAGCCACTTCTTGGCATGCCATGTAGAACTCTTTGATATGATTTACTGGATCTCCTTTCCCCCGATACTTGTCGAACTTGGGCATCTCAAAATGCTTGGGGAAAGGGATAGTTGCTATGGACCGATCGAAGGGATATGAGCACAACTCTTTGAACTTGTATATTTTATTCTCTGTTCCGCTTTGTAGCTCCTTTAGAGCATTTTTCATTGCTTCCCACTCAGCATTGAGTGGCGAGGGAACTGGGACTTCTGCTTGTGATGGAAGTTGTGGAACTAGATATGGCGCTTGCTGTGGATAAATGGGTTGGAACTGATTTTGGGGCAATGGTTGCTGGGGATATTGCTGGTGTGGCATAGGGGGATATTGTGGTAAATGATATGGAACCGCTTGATGTTGTTGGGCTGCTTGCTGTTGTTGAACTGGCGGTTGTTGTGGGACTGCTTGCTGATATTGGACATTTGGAACTTGCTGTTGTAACTGATGGGTGGGAACTTGTTGTTGCTGGGGGATGATAGGGTTTTGTTGCTGAGGCTGATAGCAAGGGACTTGCTGTTGTTGAGGAATGATGGTTGTTTGCTGAAAGGGGACATGTGGTTGCTGTGGGGGAGGCTGTTGGAATGATGCTGCTTGCGGGTATGATGGTGGTAGTTGCTGAGGTTGGCTTTGGGTTTGGCTGATATAAGCTGGGTGCATGCCTGCGTTACTTAGAGGTGGAACAGATGTGGGGAAGCTAGAAGCAAAGGGTGATGGGGTAAGATAGCTGGGGAAAGTTGGCTGTTGAGGTGGTGGAACTTGCTGGAAGGTATTTGGGATTTGGGACAAATAGCTTGAAGCCGACGGTGGTTGGGGTAGTTGCTGCTGTGCTGCTTGGGCGAAGGCGGTTTGTTGACTTGCAACCATAGATGTAGGGGATTGAGATGGGATCCCCCATGCCTTCATTTCTTCTTGTGTAAGGCCCCACTGAGAGCTTGTGTTAGGGTGCACTGCAGTGGATGATGGAATGGTAGGAGCAACGGGAGCTTGGGACACGAATGATGTTTGAGAGAAAGGAGCTTGTTGAGGTTGTGGTTGAGCGGATGCTTGTGAGGAGGAAAATGAAGGAAACACCCAAGAGAAAGATGAGGTTGGAATGGGAAGCGATTGCGCTAACCCCAAAGAAGAAGGTACGGGTGCTTGGGGGGTGAAGGGTGACGGTGCTCCTTTGATGGTGAAAGGCGTTGCTTGACTTGCGGATGGCGGCGGTGTAAAAGCTTGTGTGAGAGGTGGAAGCTGACTTTGGGTTTGGATTTGGGCTTGGGTAGCCATAGCAGATGATGAAGTAAAAGGGGTAGGAGATGGAGCGGATGGCGTTGCAGTTTGTGTTGTGGGACTGGCGAGGCTTCCTTGCAAGAAAAGGGGAATGGTGGAAAGCTCTTGGGGTGTTTGCATGATAGGATCGGGAAATGATTGGACAAACGGAGAATACGCTTGTGCTGGAACTTGGATAGTTTTGATGGGGATGCGTGGATAGAGAGATGGTGGGATGGAGGTACTTTCTAGCAGATAGTGGGCAAATGTGCTTTGCTGATGTTGCGGTACAAGGGCATTGGTCGCTGGTGGGCTTTCTGGAGGATTTACAAATGCTTGGTTTGCCAAGGGGGATGAAGGGATGTTTGGATCTTCACATGGGTTACTGGCTTGGATGTGGGGATTGTAGGTCATCATGGCGTTGGTAAAAAGTTTGGGATCGGATGAGGTTGTTGGTGGATAAGGATTCATGCTTCTTCTTTTCCGAGATCTGGTCTCAACAGGCATGGAGATGCAAGTGCTAATTGTATGCAAGATGTTTGGCTAAAAGATGTTGATGGATGCAAAGTTGATGAACTTCTAAAGATGATGACTTCTAAGATGCAAATGCAAAGATAGGGATCAAGATGGTGATGATGGAAGCTGGATGGAACGGATATGGATCAAGACGGTGGAGGAAAGATAGGTTGCTGGTGGAAAGCTGGTGAAAGATTACTGAGCGGTCAACAAATGAGCTGCTATTTTTCCCAAATGGAGGATCAGAGATATGATGGGGTCAACCTAAGATAGACTGATGATCTTCGGTCAACAAGTTTCTTATCAATGCACTCCAATCTCTTGCTCGAGATGATGGCTATGCAAGGACAAGGTTTGATTTCTTTATGACAACACGTTGTGTCAAAAAAGAGGATGATGGTCTCTGATCTTGGATATAGGATAGGAACAACTCAAAAGGTAGAACACTAAGTGTTGGTGGATCTCTAGATTTGGAACAAAAGATGATGGATCTGCTGGAAAGATATGGAAAGCTGATGGGGGGAATGCTGGTGGAAAAGGTTTTGAAGGGTGAAGGGACAATGCTCTAGAAGGATGATGCAAGTGCAAATGACAAGGACTGATTCTAAAATGCTGGTAGGAGGATGAATGCAAATGCAACTAAGGTTTTGATTAATGATGCAAAGATGAAAGCTAGAATGAAACTAAGATGCAAGGGTGTTTGAGATAAGATTTCAAGATCTGAAGATGGAACAAGACATGAACAAGGATTTGGCTAATCTTTTGGCTCAAGGTTGACAAAGTGATGGTTAACTCAGAAACGGAAGGTGAACTGTTTGATGCGGGCGTTATGGGCAATGTTCTCAAGTCTGGCTTGGGATTTTTCCTCTGCTTGGGTTGCTTGGATAATGGATTGATAGGTCTTGGTGTTCTTCTTGGCAAATTTTCGCTCTTGATAGGCTTGGGATTTGGGCAACTTCGCTTTAGGATGTTTGCTCTTGCTGGGCATCACTTTGGAAAAGAGGCTTCTGATTTTGAGGCAAAGGTTTCCAATGGCAAAAGTTAAAGTCAAAGCAATCTCCGCAAGGGACAAAGCAACCCTGCGGGATACAAACAAAGACAACTGACTCTGACAAAGCTTTGAAAGTGTATGTTTCAACAAGTGTTTTCACGGAGTCTTTGATTATGAAGCACTTCAAACAGATCTACCTAAGGAAGGTGAGTATCAAAATCGCTTGCCCACAGCTTGGTATCTCCCAGAAGGGAATACAAATGGTGAGTAATCTTGAGGCGACCCGGTAAACCCCTTAGAATCGGTCCTTGCACAAGGATTTTGATACTTTTGGATGTAGATAGGGTAGCCTCTATTTTATCAGGTTTTTAATAGTTTCGTGGTGTCTCCATACCCGATTTTGCTGATCATCCGTGACTCACTTAAGAGCCTTGCCAATAATGCTGGGGGAGAGGAATGTTTACCATCCCCAGACACGTGTTTGGCACGAATGCCCGGCGATTAGGAGATATAAGTGATTCTTTTGGACTTCACTTATTTGTATACCGGCCGGAGGGGATACCGGTTTGAGGTCATTCTCCGAGGAGGAAGCGCTTCTCCTTGGACAGGCCTCGCTAAAAGTAGAACAGGTGAACTTGTCCAAGTTCAAATGTTCCACGTTGCTTACTCTAACAAGGATTATGCAAGAATTGAAAAACTCCTACATGCACATCAAGCAGATTTTGTTCATTTTCCCAAATTTGATTAAGTGATGTTTGAACTTTGAAATGAAGACACTCATGATTAGATTTTGATTTGTTCCTTTCTCCAAAAAGTAAATCAAGCGTTTGCAAGTTTTTTTGACTTGGGCATTCAAGATTGAGTGTGCGTGTTGATTAAGAACTTTTAAAAAAACTTTGTTCTGATCTTTAAGGCATTCAAGATTGTGTTTGCTTTTCAAATGGAAAATGACGCTTTAGGACCTAAGTTCTTCCTTTTAGCTTCATTCAAGATTTTGTTTTGACTCGTTTGAATGCAGATTTGATGTTCTTTTTATACCCAAAAAGATATGATCATTCCTACTTTGCATGAATGCATTGTTAAAAATCTTTGATGTTGCAAGGATGCAAATGCCTTGATTAATTTTTTTGTTTTGTTTGTTAGAACAAATTTTGCAAATTTTAGTCCTTAATGCATTCAAGAATGATTTGGGGGTTCATTTTAAGCACTAAAATAAGGTGTGTATGATTTTGTTTCCTTATGGATTTTATTATTATTTTTGAAAAAAAATGGCCATGACCTCCTTGCTAGAAGAAGAAGAAGAAAGGAGACGGAATAGAAGAAGAATATAGACAAGAAGAGGAAGAAGAATATAGATAAGAAGAAGAAGAATGGATCTAAGTGCTACGTCCACCTATAAGCTTTGAAAAATCTGAAAATGGTCTAAAACTCATCAGAATGTTTGCAAAGAACCCGTGAAGTGGGTCCCACCGGGCGTGCCAGAATGTAGACTAGGATTTGAGCGTGCACCTAAACCTATTTTGAAGGCCAAAGACAAACAAACGTCATAGCATATTATCAAATCAAATTTAATAGTAAACAAACTAAAATCAAAGCCACCTCAGTTTAAGCCTAAAACGGATGCGCCCATGCACCATTTGATATGCTTGGATATAAATGGATGTGGGTGTGCAAACTCAAGCACTTGGAGCATGCAAATAGGATGATTTGAGGATCAAGAAGACCCAAAATGACACAAAATAGGTATGAGGAACCTATTTTGCCTCAAAGGCCTCAAGAACACACAAATATGCAAAGCTAAAAGATGAACTAAGATTGATTAAACAAGAAATGAATCTATGTTAATCCAATTAAGCTAATTTAAATGTGATTTAAGCTTGAAAATGATCTAAAATGATGAGTTTATGCTTATGCTAGAATGAAAATGGCATTATAACTTTTCTATTGAGTTTGAGAGTTGAAAGATGATTTGCCTTAGGAAGTGAGGGTATTTATAGGAAAAGGGAAGGGCTTGGTTAAAAAGGATGAGTCAGAGTTAGGGCTAAGGTTAGGGTTGAGTCAAGGACAAGTGTCCTGACAAGTGTCAAGGGAGGATTGAGTTGAAAGTTTGAGGGCATGTGCACAATTTGGTAAATGTGCCCAAGGCCAAGAGGTGGCAAGGAAGGGATAAGAAGGTTTTAAATGCATAATGAATGCATGTAAGAAAGATAAGGAAGGCTTAAATGCATCCTTAAATGCATTTGCAAGAGGTGGCCAAGAGGTGGCCATCTTTGTTGACTAAGGAGGATGACTAAGAGGAGGTTAGCATAAGTTTTGGTAAACCTTTTGCTAATGGAATGTGACAAGATTAGAAAGGGGATTAGGATTAGGATTAGGGGATTTTAGGATTAGGATGGGTGAAGAGGTTGGGTTGAGAAGTTTCTAGAAGAGTCTAGAATTCTCCTAGGTTTTATGGAATAAAAGTTTATTCATTCCAAAAGCTTAAGTTTGGGAAAATTTATTGAAATATTTTCAATAAATATGAAAATTAAATATTTAATCTTAATTAAATATTTTGAGTTGAGATTAGGGTTAGAAAAGATGGGATTAGCCTTTTAATCGAAATTAAGAAGGGATTAGAAGATTTTGGAAGAAGTTAGTGGTCTTAAGAAAATTGGCCAAGTTTTGGTCAAAAAATAAATTAATTATTTTTTTGGGGGATTTTTGGTCAATTTATTAATTAAAATAATTAATAAATAGGGGATTAATGTTTAAATAAGATTTAAACATTTTTGGGAGGGATTTCTTAATTAAATATTTTTAATTAAGAAAAAGGGATTTAATGACATAAAAATAAATTAATTAATTAAATAATTAATTAATTAATAAGTGATGATGTCATCAGAGATTTTTCAGAAAATAAAAATACTTTATTTTCTAAAGGATTTTTAGGTGTCTACAGGATGATAAGATCAGAAATAGATGGGAAAGTCTCAAAATACCTCCCCTCGGTGAATTCTCAAAGAAGGATTCTAACCAAATGAGGAAAGATTATGTTTGGAAGGCCCCAGCTGTGGGATCACATAAATTAAATTTTAATGGACCATCTAGAGGTAATCCTAGAATTACAAGTGTAACATGTTAAAAAGGAGGTGTATGAGAAATGTAATGTATTGAATGTGTGGTGGAATATAGGATCTATCCCTAATCCAAATTCCCAAAGCAGAGATCCAAATTGATTAATCACAAGGAAGTGATCAATGCACAAATGAATCAATTTATGTAGAATATGAAGAAAGGAGAAAACCCTATAGTCTGTTAAATCAAATGTGTGTTGTTGAAAACTTAATTGAATTGAAGACAAATACTAACCTCAAAATAGTGTAAATCTGGAAAATACTATTTTTTGATGTTTGTGTTCAGTTTCGGGAGATTCTGCAATCAGATCTGGCCTAGAAATGCAGAAATAGAGAAAACCCAAAAACCTCTATCTTTCAAAGCAAGGTCATCCTTGACCTCAGGATCGGGGTAAGATCTTACCCCGAGGTACAATCTTGACCCCCACTGAAAGTCATTTTTGACCTGAAACAACTCTGATGGAAATTTAGTTCATGGATCTTGGAAGTTCACCAAAAAGGGTATCCCGATCTGCACTAATATTCATTGTCCTGCACCTATACCTGCAAGAAAAATTGTTTTGTTTTTTGGATGAGGGGTTTTCCTTGGTCAAACCCTGGTTTGGAATCAATCTTGAAATGTAATTGAAATTGCAATATATAAACAAAGTAAATGGAACTATTCACCTTGCTTATGTTGAAATCCTTGTGGAGGATTCAAATCCTTGAATCTACATGTATGGATGCTCCAAATGAATATAGAGTTGTATGTAGGATGTCTCAAATAAATTTCATTAGATCTTCAAAACCAATCTTGAATGGATCTTGGAATAGGAAGAAGCTTGGATGAATTTAGGTGAATGAAATCTTCAACAAGAGGGCTCCAAAGAGATTGAATCCTTTAATGGCTAACAATGGATCTCCGTGATGAATTGGATCTTGAATGCTTGAATTCTTGAAGATGAATGTTTGAATGCTTTCCTTATTTCTTTCTTGATCTCTTGATTGCACTTGAGAGCTTGATTGATGACTAATGGATGTTGGATGTGAAAATGAAAGAGGAAGACTTCCTTTTATAGTGATTTAGGGCACAAACTTCTAGAGGGGCCAACATAGGGGAATTAAATTCTAATTAAGCCTTAACCCCTAGAAATATACCTAGATTAAATATAATTTAAAAGTTTACTGTTCTGAAATCCAAAACAGCCGACCTAGAAGTGGGAAATAAAACTTTCCGAAGTCCAACATCTTGAAACCTCCAGAATTTTAAATTTGGACCCAGGGTAAGGGTCGATGTTGAATCTGACCTAGGTTAGAGTTGAGGTCAAATTTGACCTAGGTCAGAGTTGAGGTCGACCTTGACCTAGAAGGTTGACCTTGACCCTAAGGTCACAAATCTCAGTTTCTCAGGACCAGGTGCCAGAAATAGGCTGGAAATAGGTGGAGAGAGAAGTAGAACAAGGGGAAAAAGCTAGATCCATTCAAAGACCTATTCAAGGCACCTGACATGACCCCAGACCACTTACTCAGAGGGCTAAACCAGTCCTAAATAGAAGTGCTTCCATTTTCTGACAATACATTTAGCCCCCACTCTAGCAAGAGTATGGACTCGATGCAAACTCTTGGTAAAGGAGATCATAATGAAAAGATAATCTTATTGAAATCAAAAGGGACAAAGGAATCCTCAATCCCCTAGGAAATCAATTCTTTGTCAACTCCAAGATTATAATAAGGGAGACATCTCTAGAAAAAGAGAAAGAGAGAGAGAGTGTGATTACCTTGCCTAATGAGAACTTATGTCCCATTGTGAACCACACAAAGAAACAACACAACTAGAAAGATGGAATTGAACCGCCTAGTGAATGTGGCTACTCACTAGTCAACCCATCAAGGATTCACCCTTAGGAATATTCTATTCCACAAGAGTAAAACCAAAAGCAAAAGAGATCTAGTCTTAAGGACACCTTCGACCTTAAGGGATCAAAAATTTGAAACTGGAGGGATCAAGAGATCCTAAATAAAAATCTATGCTTTAAGGATTAGTCACTAATCCATAAAGGGAGAGAAGTGCCTTGAAAAATATACATAAATTGAAAGTGCGTGTGTGCAATAGGTGAGCAGAGCATATGCCCCATTTTAAAGTCATTGCTAACACTTTAACAGGTGCAATGGCTTGAACAGAAACATAAACAACTTTACTGATTACGTTTCCACTACGAGATGCCCCCAAATGAAGACAAATCAAAGGAAATACCACATAAACATACAAAGAACATAGACGGGACCTACCTGTTGTGGGGTCAGTATGATCATAAGATAATATATATATGATATTATTACAAATGAATTGACATCATTCCCCAAAGAAAGTAGAACTACAATCACAATGGAGGAAAGAACACAGAAGAGATACAAAGAAGAGTCTTTTCAGACCACAACATGGAGACAAAAAAGATTCAGTGCTACCAAGTCACAAATCCAAGTGAACTACATAAGGAAACATTCATGAACAATAGCACAAGTACAACATAACATGAAACAACATATAGAAGAATATGAATTGTACAATAGGTTTGATTCCTTTATCACCTTGCACCAACAAAGAAACAAGGGTTGTATAAAAGAATCTAACAACATTTAGCAAACACATCACGGGAGAAGCACAGTACAACAGGCAAACACACAAAAAGCTACCATAAAGGACAAGCTAATCAAGCACACCGCCTACTCTCCCCATCTCATTCTATATCATTTAGGGAAGGTGGGTAACTCACAAGAGGGACTATATCCAACATAGTAGGAATGATAGCCAGTTCCAAACAAGGATCCTCTTGAGAATCATAATGTTTGATACTAGGTGTAAGTGTCAATTATGATGAAAATATATTAGGTAAATCAATGTCAATGTCAATAGTCTCATATTCATCATTAGTATCATCAAGAGTATCTTCCTCATCTAGATTAATCAAAATAGGATCTAAGATACAAATAGAATCATCATAATCTTGCATTTTAACATCATTATTAGTAGTAACTTCCTCTAACACATCATGCATAGGATTGTCAAAAGAAGGTAAAGAACTTCGAAGAATAGAAGTACGAGCCTTTGCTTGAGCACGACATTTCTTATGATGTTCATTAGCAGATCGATTACATTTTGTCTTGTTTGAAATATGTTGAGAACTAGGAGGAACACCTACTAGATCCTTCATAGATTCTATAAGAGGATTAGTAGGATTCTTAGCCGATTAACAAGAAATACTAGGAGCTTGATTAACAGAACTAGAAACCATGGATAATGGAGGTATGGAAGGTGTAGGTAAAATACCACAATTAAGATCTAGTGGAGGCATGATTAACTCAAGAACCTTATGATGCTTATAGGCTTGATATGAACAAAAAATATTATCAGGTTGAGAAGGACATGAATTAGGTAATGAAGGCCAAAAGAAGTCAAGGGTAGCACAATACCTGGGCCTAGAAGGTTGATATAAACTATGATTAATTGTCTTCACTTCTTCATCATGAATGAATTTAAGATACTTATGGATAGGAGAAGAAACAACATGCATGGCATTTAACCATGACAGACCAAGCTTAACTTGAAATTGATCAGAAGTAGGAACAACAACAAAGGTAGTGTTCACAATTTTACCACAAAGTTCAATTGACAAGTTAATAGAACCAAATGATGGATACAAAAAACCATTAAAAATTTGAATCCACACATCAGATGTATCATAAGAATCATGTTGCAAGTTTTTCATAAAAATATTTTCTTTAGTAATAATATTGACTAAGGATGTAGGATCAACAAGACAACCACGCATAGGTATCTGAGAAATCCTAGCATAAATGTAAAGGGGAATATCATGAGCTTTAATAGTCTCATAATCATCAAAGGTAATCAAAAGTTCCCAAGGTCTTTTATTCTTAGGTTATTTTTGAGGTTTAGGTTGAGATTTCAGTTTAGGCTGCGATTTTGGTATAGGTTGAGGTGGAACTTGAGGTTGAGCTTGAAGCTGAGGTGGAGATACAGATTGAACAACATTCTCCACATGATTAACAATGTGATTAAGATCATCCATCTTTGAATCATAAATAATATCCATAGAAGATGGTTGAGAAATGGTATTAGTATCATGTTTAGGTAAAGGATTCGTATAGATTTGAAGATTTTGATTAGGAGGAGAGACAAATTTGTTCCCACTACCATCAAGATGATCAACATATAAGGCATTAGAATTGATTAACTCTTGAACCTTATGTTTTAAAGAATAACACTTCTCAGTAACATGACCATTATTACGATGATATTGACAAAAAGCTTTAGGATCAAATGATTTGGATGCACTACTATAGTAGGTAAAAGAGGTCGTATAGGAGGTAAGGTAATCATATTAGCAGTTAACAACCTATTCATAATAGAATGTAAAGATTCAGAGAGAGGAGTAAATGTATGATTTAATCGCAAAGCAGTAGATGCAGAAGTGGCATTGTGGGATGCAACAACAACTTGATCAGCAACTGCATTCACTTGTTTGTTTATCTTCACATAATTGTTGAATTTTTTAAATTTGTTTGGATTAGGAGAAACATCACTCTTATCAACTGGAACATGAGCCATTGGAGTGTTGCTCTCAAATTGACTCACTTGTAATTGATAATGATGAAGAGTTGCACAAAGTTGTTGAAAAGAGGTAAATTTAGTAAGGAGAATCTTATCTCTAATATCCTTTTGCAAATTTGAAATAAACATATGTTGAATATCCATATTAGGAACATGATAGGAAATCTGAGCATACAAATGCTTAAATCTACCAATAAATTCCATCAATTTTTCCTTAGTGTTTTTTTACAATACATCAAATCAATCAAAGACATTTGCGGACCAATGTTATTTTGAAATTGTTGAATAAAAGCATTAGCAAGTTTTGGAAAAGAGTCAATAGAATAAGGAGGTAAGGAACAGTACCATTGTAAGGCCTTGTCACAAAAATTTCTAGCAAACAACTTGGCTAAAATCCTAAGGTCATGAGCATAATCACTACAAAGGATTTGAAATGTTTTAACATGAGTAACAGGGTCTCCCTTACCATTGTAATTCTCTAGATGAGGCATATTGGCTTGCCGATGAACAAGAGTAGGAATGATGTCTAGGGACAAAGGACTTCCCATGTCACATGTAGGAATGCTAAACTTGTTTTGAGTCAAGGATGCAAGCTGTTGTTGTAAAGATGACATAGTTTTAGCCAAACTGATGATTGTTGAATCATTAGAGGAAATAGGAGGCATAGAAACATTAGAGACACTAGGTAAAGTGTATGAAGTAGCAGGAATAGAAGAAACAACTGGAGGAACACTTGGAACCACAGTTGGAATAATTAAAAGGAGCATTATGATAGGAATGCTGTGATGTAGGAAGGGACACAAGAGGAACACTCATAGGAAGAGAGGGAACTATTGTAGTCACCAAAGGAGGAGTATAGGTAGGAATACTAGGTAAAGGAACATAAGAGGGTTCCACACTAGTGACAAGAGGAGTAAATCCTAAATCTTGAGCTTCTTGAGCTAAAGGTTTAATATTTGAAAGCACAAGATGAGTAATCGCACACAAGAGATTAATACCTTGATCACTATCATGAAGAAATTTCTTAAGAGCCTCTATAGCTTGAATAGAATATTGATTATGGTTTTCTTGAATAAGCCAATTACCCATTTTATCAAGTTTGATCGAAAAATTTGGACTTGTTCAAGAGGAACTCTTAAAGAATCATCCTCATCATGAGATGAGTGAGAAGATTTTTTCTCCATAGTGGGATCAAAATCATGAATAATCAAATTGTCATCTGGGATCTTAAGGAAAGGAGAGGAAGACTCGAGATCAAAGGCACCCATAAGTCTACGACTTCATCTAACCAGAATATTATAAGTAGGACTAGAGGTAGTAAAGCTCATATACTAATGCAATGCAAATGAACTAAACTAAGAAAACACAAAATATTTTGATTTTATATGAAATGCAAACACATAAAAGAAATCTAATACATGCAAGATCTAACACCATAAAAGAAAGAGTTGTCTATCGTGGGTTTACCAAAATGTAATAGTGAACCAAAAATACAATAGGGCATCTAATTCCACAAAAGAAAGGGGTAAATGTTTCGGGTTCACCAAAATGTAACGTGTAGGTGAACACACAAGATAATACAAAGGGAAATCTAACACAATAGGGCATCTAATTACACAAAAGAAAGGGGTAAGCGTGTCAGGTTCACCAAAATGTAATGTGTTAAAATGGAGGGGTATGAGAAATGTGATGTATTGAATGTGTGGGGGAATATAGGATCTATCCCTAATCCAGATTCCCAAAGGAGAAATCCAAATTGATTAATCACAAGGAAGTGATCAATGTACAAATGAATCAATTTATGTAGAATATGAAGAAACAAGAAAACCCTATAATCCATTATAACAAATGTGTGTTGTAGAAAAATTAATTGAATTGAAGACAAATAGTAACCTAAAAATAGTGTAAATCTAGAAAAGACCATAAACTGATGTCTATGTTCAGTTTCAGGAGATTCTGCAACCAAATCTGGCCTGGAAATGCAAAAATAGAGAAAACCCAAAAACCTTTTATCTTTCAGAGCAAGGTCATCCTTGACCTCAGGATCGGGGTAAGATCTTACCCAGAGGTACAATCTTGACCCCCACTAAAAGTCTTTCTTGACCTGAAACAGTTCTAACAGAAATTTTGTTCCCAGATCTCGAAAGTTTGCTGAAAAGGGTATCTCGATCTGCACTAATATTCATTGTCCTACACCTGCACCTGCAAGAAAAATGGTTTTGTTGTTTGGATGAGGGGGTTTCCTTGGTCAAACCCCAATTTGGAATCAACCTTGAAATGTAATTGAAATTGCAATATATAAACAAAGTAAATGGAACTATTCACCTTGCTTATGTTCAAATCCTTGTGGAGGATTTGAATCCTTGAATCCACAAGTATGGATGCTCCAAATGAATGTAGAGTTGTATGTAGGATGTCTCAAATCAATTGCATTAGATATTCAACACCAATCTTGAATGGATCTTGGAATAGGAAGAAGCTTGGATGAATGTAGGTGAATGAAATCTTCAAAAAGAGGGCTCCAAAGAGATTGAATCCTTCAATGGCTAATAATGGATCCCCTTGATGAATTGGATCTTGAATGCTTGAATGCTTGAATGCTTGAATGCTTGAATGCTTGAAGATTAATTCTTGAATGCTTTCCTTCTTTCTTTCTTGATCTCTTGATTGCACTTGAGAGCTTGATTGATGACTAATGGATGTTTAATGTGAAAATGAAAGAGGAAGGCTTCCTTTTATAGTGATATAGGGCACAAACTTCTAGAGGGGCCAACATAGGGGAATTAAATTCCAATTAAGCCTTAACCCCTAGAAATGGACCTAGATTAAATACAATTTAAGAGTTTACCGTTCTGAAATCTGAAACAGTCGACCTAGAAGTGGGAAATAATAATTTCTGAAGCCCAACATCCTGAAACCTCCAGAATTTGAAATTTGGACCCAGGGTCAGGGTCAAGGTTGACTCTAACCTAGGTTAGAGTTGAGGTTTACTCTAACCTAGGTCAGAGTCGAGGTCAACCTTGACCCAGAAGGTCGACCTCGACCCTGAGGTCATAGATCTCAGTTTCTCATGACCAGGTGCCAGAAATAGGCTGGAAATAGGTGGAGAGAGAAGCAAAATAAGGGGAATAAGCCAGATCCATTCAAAGACCTATTCAAGGCACTTGACATGACCCTAGACCAATTACTCGAAGGGCTAAACCCATCCTAAATGGAAGTTCTTCCATTTTCTGATGATACAATAGGTATTGGGTGTTGTATCCATAACTGAGAGGAAACATTAATAACCAATATAGCGAGCCCTGTAGGAATTAGGATCAATAATGTAGCTAAAATTGTTTCCCTTTTATAATGAATAAAATCTATAGGATGTTAGGTATTGATAAGTTGGAGATATAAGGAGATTCATCCATAGTGGTCAATGCAATCAGAAAAGGAGCCACTCTGAATTGGAAATTAGATGGACTCTTTAATCAGATAATGGAACTTTTAAATCTCTTTAAGTATTTTATGATTAATCACATATATAGAGAAGGGAATAGGGTTGATGATAACTTAGCTAATTTAGGGGCAGATGAGAAGAAACTTTATATTGGATAATTTGGAAAGGTTTATAGTTCTAAGAGAGCAATAGGATAGACCAGAGAAATTTGGAGTATAAGAAAGATGTTATAAAGGTTGGATCTCGAGGTGGTAAAGCCTTATATCCCTCCCAGAGAATGAATAAACAATATAACAAGGTAACAGAGTTTGGTAGAGATTTAGGAAGGAAAAAGTAGTAAGGGCTCATCATAGAATATATAGATATTCACATTATGATAGTAGAATTTAAGTAACAAATATTTGTTATCTCTTTGAATCGAAAGAGAATTTCAATTCTAATAGCTAAAAGATACTCTATAAATATAAGGCTTCAAACTCGATAGATGCAAATCCCAGGAAGTTGCATAGTCTTCTTTCAAACTATAGGGATCGGACTTGTTGTTCAAGAGTCAAAGATTAAAATATTTTAATCTTTGATGCATGGACCTAGTGTAAAACATTTAGATATTTATTAATATTTTTTATTCATAACAATTTCCTTTTTTTTGTATCATGGCGAATTCATTTAGGTAGGAGTATCTTTTATATACTATTTTATATAAATCTAGAATCCTTTGATTAGGGGGATTAAGTTAACAATTTATAATAGAAATAGAAAGGATCAAATAGAGCTTTGAGAAGTGAAATCATCAAGCAAATTAAATAGATAGACGAACGTCATAATGAATAGACTACCTTCAAATTTAATGAGGATTTTGTACACCCGAGAGAATTGTATTTATTAGGAGGCAAGAGAACCAATGTCGATTATGTAGAAATGATATCTCGCATGCAAGAAATAAATGTAATTTGATCTAATCCTCCAAATAATTTTTGATATGTTAGAGCATAGGGAGGATAACCTCATGAAATGTTTTTCGTGTGATCTAAAAATATCAATGAATCATCTCTTAAATTTAAGGGAAATATTGCAGAGATCACTTAATTATATGACATTTAATAGCTAGCAAGCTCTAGCATTTAATGAAAATGTAAGTAGCTCTACGCTAAGAAAGAATGTCCTTAAAAAGCATCGATATGAGGAATTTCTAATTCCTAGTTTATTTGATAGATGTTGTAGAATTAGCCCCTTCTACTTGAGACCAATGGAAACCCCTATCAAGATGGGTAGTTCTAATAGGCAGATAGCCTTCGACTCTGAGGTTACTATAGATAGGATACATAAAATAGATGATGTTAAGAATAAAGTGATTTGGAGGGTGATCCTAAAGATCCTAGGGGAATAATTTGTTAATACCAAGGATGGGTATAGAGAAAACCCATACATACCAGCAATGGTCATTGTTATTGCAATGCATATTTACAATGACTGCTCTCAGGTTGCTAGGCTGTGTAGAGAGATATTTATCAAAGACATATAGATAGACCTAGCTAGGGTCATGGTAAGATCATTTTAGAAATGATCTTACCATTCCTCATCAAAGGAATTACAACATGCTTATAATTATAAATCATACAATAATTACTTGCTTGATTCTCTACTTAGAGGACCTTGTAGGGTTTTGGGCCCAAAGACCAATTATCTAGTGGAATCTGGATTTTATTATGTATTTCTACTAGATTAGAAACCTGACTAGTGATAGTTGGCTTGAAGATTATGTGGTAGTAGAAGGATTGGATGATTTCATTAACATGGTGGAGGATCTACATGACCTTCGAGAATGCATTTAGGTTAACTATTAAATTAACAAGTTAGGCTCAATAAATCTTGTCATATTTTGAAAGATGGGTCTGAATTATAATTATAATTTTAGTATAATACTTTTATACAAACATACTTTATAGATATGGTTTTAATAAGCTTTAGTAGTTTGTTAAAAAGACACTTCAGGATAATATGGTTGTGGTAATAAAATATCTAAATACACGCTCATTAGTTTTTGGTTTTTCGCCCCTAGTAGTGAAGAATGACTCTCTCTGTCTCAGTTGACCATGACAACATTTTATCTCCATAGCCAGTATTATGAGATGTGCTCTCTCTTTATTTTAATGGATGTTTTTTTATTCGCTAACATATTAATATATATATATATATACATATTTATATATGAGTATATATATATATATATACATATATATAGATATATATACTCATTTATAAATATGTATATATATTAATGATTTAATATATTCCATTACCTTTAATCAAATAGGTATATAGACATATATGGATATATGTAATCATATATATATTTATATATGTATATATATACCCTTAGTCATATTTTCTTCTAATGTTGAGTTAAAATGGAGATATTTTTAAGAAGACATGGCCTTAGTTATTGACTAAAGATGAGTTGCAGGCATATTTTTATTAGTTTTTAGTTATGGAATAGTGTAACTGGGTATATGGTAAGCATATAATTTTTTATAGATAAATGTTTCCTTTCTTTCTCTTCCAACTAGGTTGACTTATTCTTTAATTTTGTTTCATTTTTGGAAGCAGACTCTGGTTTATTTTAACATATAAATAATCTACGTAACTTGAATGGATCATTAGATGTATTTATAGTGACTGATCTGGACCTATAAATCTTGATCTTATTTGCAGTTTCACAGTCGGAAGGCTATCTCTTACTATAAAGCTTTTGGACAGTATAGGTGAGATAGCTAACTTCTTTGATATAATTGTTCTTGGATAAATTTATTTTTTGTGAATGTTTAATTTGACCAAGTTCTTAGATCTTAGAGGTATCTTGTCGACTTAGCTTGTATGTTTATATGCTCTTAGATCAGGCTCCATGACTCATTCTATTTAATTGTATGTGTAAATATTTCATATTTCTCTTTAGCTAGTGTGGCCTTGATAATCTCTTAATTTTCTATTTCAAAAAGATATTATAAGGCCCCAATAACTTAAGGGTTGTTCGGGGATAGTGCTCTATGTTGGCTTTTGTTTACAACAATTCTTGGTCTTGGTGTTTCTTTAGTCTAAATGTTAATTTTGGTTGATGGCTGAGTAGTAGAATGTTGTTGCATTCTGAATTATTTAGATAAGTGTTAACAATCAAATCATTTTCTCTATTTTAATACAGTAAGGAACTCATTAAAAGGATTGGATGTATAACAAGGGAAGGCATAAACTATGTATTGTTTGGATCCATAAACTCATTTTTGAATGTTAATGATTCATTATTTGTATTTTTTCTAGGAGAGTATAGGTAATAGAGGAAAGAAAGGCATACATGGTTTTTGTTGGTGTAATTACGTATTCACTAATTATACTTTACTTAAGTTTACTTAGGATAATGCATTTGCATATTACTTGTCATTGAGACACCTAGGAGTTTGCATTTATTTTTAGCACATGGTTAGGAGAAATTAAACTTTAGGTGGTGATAGTTTTCATGTCATACCTCTTTGTGTGTGAGATCCACCTTTAGTGCTTTTATCACATTATTATCCTCTCATTGTTGCACATACTTTAATGTACAATGTAGGATGATCTACCTTTGGTGGACATGTGATTGCACCTGGTGTGGTTGATAGCTTATCATCTCCTTATCATGTAGTCTTATCACATTGCCTATATATTCAGGCACTCCTACATTGTATGTAATCAATCTATTATTCATTATCATTTGATTATTGATCATTATTGAGTTATTCATTTGATCATATCATATTTATTTCTCTTGTGCTATCAATTGAGCTTCTAGATCTTGAAATTTCATTCATTGCCTAAGGAAAATTCTTACATGGTATCATATTCATAGAATATTTCATTGCATAGCCATTGGAGAGCTCATTGCTTCAACTTTTGGAGGGCCACAATTCAGATCTGGGATATATGTATTTTATGGGAGCATCTAGAGAAAGATCTAACCTCACCATTGTGTTCAGGTGGCTGTTTCCATAAATTTTGACTATAAATTTTCCTACTTTAGGCAAAAGTAAAATTCGAGGCCAAAAAAAATTGCAAATTGGACATGGGCAGTTTGATTTGCATTGCGGCACAAATTTTCTATTTTTTTTTTAATTTTTAAAATTATAATCAAATCTACAATTTTTATTATTTGGAAAAATTTGGGGGTTTTATTTGCAAAAAATTAGGGGTTTTGTATGCAGGGTCCCCACCCCTCTATTTGTCAGATCGGTATTTGCAGGTCAGTATGACAAAAATACAGAGATTCAAAGTTGTATATGTTAGAACAAACAGTCACATCCCAGTCTATGTTGGAGTTGATGAGAAAATAACCCATAACTCCCAAAAATACCCACACAAACACTTGTCACAAGAAAGAGAGAGAAACAAGAAGCTAGAGAGCCCTGAACACATGGATCTACGTGAGTGGAGAAATCATTAATGTGCAAAAATTAAAGTTGTAGCAATGTATATTTTGTTATTCTCTGTTACAAAGTTATGAAAACAAGAGGAGAGATCATCCTTATAAAAGGAGATCTAAAACCCTAAAAGGAAACCTAGGTTGCATAATAATAATTAATAAAAGGATTAATTATTATATGCCTAAAGTTTAGCTTAAGCAAAAAGAGATAATAAGTGACTTAGTAATTAAATCAATATAATTTAATTAATAAGTAAAGACTTTATTACTCTAATACCACCCCTTAAGATGAACTTTGGGAGAAGCTAAAAACCTAGAAAGAACTACTGAAAGCAAATGGATCCTGGCAACAAAAGGCATGATCAGGTACCCAAGTACAAAATAGGGTCTCTAAAAAGTGGAGAAATAGAGAAAACCACATGGGAAAAAATCTACTCCAAAAGAGATGAAGACTATTCTGAAGGACTGAAGAAGCCTCCAAAACTAGGAATGTTCCAGAAAATAGGAATAATGATGAACATGTAGAACATCACTAAAATAAGAAGTTACAAACTTTTTCAAGAAGTAACTGTTAATCTGAAGATCCTCTACTAAAATATGACTAGGTAGAGAAGACTGTAATCTGCATGAGTACCCTAAAATGAGACTATTCAAATCAAGAGGCAAACAAAGGAAAATAACTGAACTCGAAGATACAGATGGTATAAAGCACCAAAGCCTGAAAAGTTGATCAATCAAAGATTGAAGAGTGCCTCCAAAAATAGGAAAGAAAGAGTGTCCATATGGTAAATGATCCATCTTACCAGAATGCATAGGTACCCAGCCATTGCATCTGCCTAGTACATAGGATCAAATACTAAATACATAGCTCACACTATCAAACCAAGGAAGCAGAAGAACAAACAATAGAAATCCCCCATAATATTGACAAGGGAGTAATGATAGGAACACTAAAAAGAACGCCTAATATGATCTGCATGATGAAGAAGAACCAGGAACACCGAATACGCAGAAATAATACAAACATAAATAAAGATATCTTGAGGCTAATTTCATTGAAGGAATGCTCACATGACACAAGTAGATGGAAAGAAAAGGAAAACATCAAACCCCCCATGGAACTTTATAATTGAGTGTGAGTAAAAAGAGCACAAACATGTGCAAGATCCCATACATGCAATATAATGACACTTTATCTCAATGTGTGTGCATAAAATAATGCTACAAAAGTGAAGTATACACTACTAAAAGAAGAGAGAAGGTTTCTAAAACAAAACAACAACCTAAGAAAAGCCATCCCCTAAAGGGAAAAGATCTCAGGACCTGAAACATCCAAGATATCCACCAGAGTGCAAAAATGCAAAAAAAATGAATAAAATATACCTAGAGAATAGTCTAGAAAGATGAATCACAACACTGGAAATATTGCGAAACAAGCTTTCCAACAATAGCTCATTTGCCAAAAATGGAGTTCGGATGCTCAAGTTACATCCCCAAGAAGGCAAAAAATAAGCTTTGCCTTTGAACTCTTGGTGCAAAAAATAGAGGAAAAGTCTCCAAAATAAAAATATTAGAAAGATCTGCCTCTGAACAAGCTTTCCAATGGTATCTCATTTTCCTGATTTTGACACTGTATGCTCAAGTTATGAGCAAAAAATTACAAGTATGCTGATGGGCTTGTATATTGGTGTAGAAGGGTTGACATAGTGCTGACATGAGTAATCAACGAGCCTAAATTTGACGGTCGTATGGTCATCACCGCCAAACAACCACTAGGGCCTAGGAGCCCAAAAAATTGGCCCTTGGTCATCTGGGTGACCAGGGGTTAGCGGCTGGGGGATCTGGCGATGGCTCCTGGTCCTTTGTTGTTGGCTCATGTGACCCTACTCCATGGAATTGGGGGTTGGAAGGTGGTGGTCACTGCCTATGACTGGTGGTTACCGTTTGATCACACCATGCAGTGACACCAGTGTTGACCGTGATGAGACCGCAGGGTCACCGCGGTGGAACTGCGGCTAGACCATAGACCACCAGCAGTCATCCAATGGTGGTGCCCATGTGGCTGTCAGGTGGAGCCCAGATGGCACCAAATTTTTTTAAAAATGTTTCACACGTGTTAGTACCTCGAGGTGCATGCTAGGGTTGTACGACCCTAGTAGGCAAAAAAAATTTATCTTGGATTGCAACTGCGTCCAAATCAGATGTACCTTATATCAAAACAAGGGTTCTTGGATGTTGTGAGTTCAACGGTGAGGTCCATTTGAGCCAAAAATGCTCCAAAAAATAGTGACTACCTCAGGATCTGTGTCGGGGCCGGGTGCAAATTATTTTTGCCATAGATTCCAACTTTGTCCAGAATGGAGAAACTTTATATGGATTTAGGGGTTATTGGATGCTTTGAATGCAACCATGAGGTCTGTTTAAGGCTAAGATGACCAGAAAGAGAGGTCCCCTAGATCCGACAAAAAACCCTCTGAAATATAGATCTGACAAACACAACCAAATATCTCAAGAAGAGGACAATGACAAACAGATTTGAAGCTCTAATATCATGTTGGAGTTGATGAGAAAAGAACCCATAGCTCCCAAGAACACCTGCATGAAAACACCTATCATAGAAAGAGAGGGAAGTAAGAAGCTAGAGAAGCCTAAACACATAGATCCACGTGAGAGGAGAAATCATTGATATGTAAAAACAAAAGTTGCAGAAATGTATATTCCATTATTTTCTATTACAAAGTTATGAAAATAAGAGAAGAGATCATCCTTATAAAAGGAGATCTAAAACCCTAAAAGGAAACCTAGGTTGCATAATAATAATTAATAAAAGGATTAATTATTATATGCCTAAAGTTTAGCTTAAGAAAAAAGATATAATAAGTGACTTAGTAATTAAATCAATATGATTTAATTAATAAGTAAACACTTTATTACTCTAACAGTCCGACCTCAGTGTGCCATGATAGTTAAAGCCAACCAACCAACTAGCACAATTACCCACACAAGCACCCAAACCTCTGACAAATTCATCAACAAGCCCGAAAGCTTCTTTGATTAACAGTTGTTGTCGATTAGTTTTAAATAACACAGGAACCTCCCACCTTGCGAATGTGGGTCTAAAGTCCCACATCCCCACACACAACGCAATGGTGCTCCTCTTCCACGTGGGAAATCCATGTAGACCATCCACACCACTAGCCCTGCAACAGTCCACACGGGCTGCCACCACTGCAACCTCAAACCCGGTCACACTGCGACATGTGGCAATGTGAAATGAGTATTTTTTAGAAAATTTGCATTTTTTTGCAATTTTCACATAATTGAATTTGACGGGTGTCAAACCGTCACTGGGGTACTTTTTATTTTGATTTTGACATCCTTAAAGTCGTCAAATTTAACCACATCATTACATTAGTAGTTTGTTCAATTAAAATTGATGGTCATTTGATTGTCATTTCTGGGAGAAATTGCACTACTATGATGGTCGTTTAGACATTAAATTTAACCCCATGATTAGTTGACGTCGTCGGTTTAAAATTTTTTGTAGCCCTCACTAAATGTACTTTTGATTTGGCAGTCCAACTTTGGGAGGCCATAATTTGGTCATCCAGACTCCAAATTGAGTGAAATATTTTTTGATTTTAGGTAGAATTTCCTGAAGTTTTTAGTGGTGCAACTATTTTTTGGTTTTAGTGCACAAATTTTGCAGAAATTGTAGTTTTTGGTGATTGCACCTATTTGATCCCTATTTTTGCAACTTCGGAGGCTTCGTTCGGTCTCATATGGACACATTTTTTAGGTGCAATTTTTTTTGAAAGTGCATGATTTTTTGTCTACTTTCCAGATCTGGTATCAGTTTGGAGAAATTTTGAGTGGACATAGTACTTTCAAAATTTGGTCTATTTTGGCACTTGTAATTATGATCTTGTGTCTTATCTTCTTGAATCTACTATAGCTTTATATTCTCTATTGTAACCACCAAAATCAAAAGTTTTCATTTCTTTTTAGCACATGGTTAGGAGAAATTCTACTTTAGGTGGTGATAGTTGTCATCTCACACCTCTTTGTGTATGAGATCACCTTCAGTGCTCTTATCACATTATCATCCTCTCATTGTTGCACATACTTTGATGTATAATGGAGGATGATCCACCTTTGGTGGACATGTGATTCTACTTAGTGTGGTTGATAGCTTATCATCTCCTTATCATGCAGTCTTATCACATTGCCTATATATTCAGGCACTCTTGCATTGTATGTATTCAATCTATTATTCATTATCATTTGATTATTGTTCATTATTGAATTATTCATTTGATCATATCATATTTGTTTCTCTTGTGCTATCAATTAAGCTTCTAGATCTTGGCATTTTATTCATTACCTTAGGCAAATTCTTACAGTTTCTTTAGATCAATTGACGTAAAAATGTGGTGAAACTTGTCAATTTGTCTTTTTAAGGAGTAATATGTTGTGATCATAATAATATGGTTTTCCTCTTTACATAGCATGGTATATAACAAAGATGATCCAGAGATCATTCCTTTTGAGATGAGTCATTAACACCCATACCTTTTATGGGATACAATTGAATGGAAGAATGATAGAAGACCTTTTTATGGTTAGAATCATATCCCATTGATTAGAATAGAAGGGTTTTGTTTAATACGTATCAAATTCATGCGTAAGATATTTTCATGTACTCTGACAATTATCTTTGCCAAAATAGTTGAGTATTTACAGGACGATCACTCAGGAAAACAACCTTCTTATTAAAAGTGCATACATAAGGCAGAAAGGAAAGGTGTGATATCTATTCAGCTATGTGAGGAGTTCATAAAATTGTATTTAACTAATTATATAGATATTTCATCTATGTAAATGTGGGTATACCCTCATATTTATAAAATTTTGCATCTCTGGACATCCATCCTAGACTAGACTACAGGTTTTCTTCTCCATTCTTTCCTACCAGTGCCCACACCAATTAGAGACAAGTGTATTTCATTTCTTTTATTAATAAAATTATTCTTTGGCCTCGACATTTTACCAAAAAAAGATTCTAATAATAGAATTTTTATTTTGTCTCTTAAGGATAATAAAAATTGACTAATGTTTAAACTTTTTGAACTTTTACTTCTAAATATTTAGAAATTATTCATTAATTATCTTTATGACTTTCTAGATAGTTTGAGACTTTCATATATACTCTATATCATTAGATCCATTTTTAACTATTCTTTATATATTTTACACAATATTTTACTTATTATAGAATTATATTATTTTACTTTTGGTTTAAGAATATTTTATTTTATTTTATTTAAATTGTTTATTTTATTTTCTTAGATTTTAGATTACTTATTAGTACTTGTTGGTAGGCTAAGCAAGTACTATTGCATCATTTTATGGATTTCATCCTTTAACTAGTGATTAAAACTAATTTTTTGCACCAATTACAATTTAGTGTAGTTCTTATTTTGTTAAAAATAACGCATATTCTATAGTCTGAATGTAATTTTTTTAAGTTTATAAATTGTAAAAATTATTAAGAATGAATATTTTTATTCAATTTTACGAATTCAATTTTATTACTCTTCCATATTACTTTATTTATTGTTATTTAATTATTGAATAGCTTAAAGTTTTTTAAATTTTAATTGATTTTCTTTAATTTTTTAAATAATTTTTTTAAATGCATAAAATCTATTTTTATTATATATTAAAATTAAAAAATAGATAATATTTAAAATAAATTATTTATTACATATTTAATCATATAATTATTTTAAGAGTTTTTTCAAACTGTGTTTATTTTATTTATTAAATAACATGCATAATTATTTATTATTTTATTTATTAAATTTATTTCATGAAAATTATTTTATAGATTATAGTAAAGGAAAATAAGTATATATATCAAAAAAGTTTACTAGAGTTAATAAGTTTTTATGCTTTAAATAGTTTTTGTAGCTTTTGTTACCACACTTACACTATTACCACCCACCTCCTATTAATATAGTTATGCCTCTTAGCATAATAAATTAAATGTCAAATTGAGTTTAAATTATAATGGAGGGATATGTTTTATGATTTGAAGAATTGATTTATCGATTTACTGAAATTAGAATATTTATTTGTAAGTACTTTAGAATTTAAAATTTGATTGTGCTTTATTTTGGTCTGGATATGTTTGTAAACTAATCTTTGAATTGTTTTCATGTGCAATTGAACATTGACTTACAAAAGTAAATAAGGGAATGGTTAACTGTGTCAAATTTGCCTCCACTTATTGTACTTTTGTCTCATGTGGAGTGATGCCTATAAACATCCTTTGGGAAATTACTAGGTGAGGGCCATATTGTCCTCAACCAAGCCACCAAATAGTCTGATTTAATGGAGATAAAACAAGATCAAAGACAAAAAAACAAGCATGTAATATGTCTAGGATGATGAATGCTCTAATGAGATAATTAGAATCTTTAATGATGTTTCAATGATGATGTACAAATGGGTAAGAGTATGCAACATACACATGATTTTAAAATAATAATAAAAAATTCCTTAAATACAACACTGTGGCACAAAAATTCATGCAAAATATTTGCTAGGCTAGTTCATAATAGCTAGGGAAAAAGGTCCATAGGATTTAAATTTGAATTTTTAAATTTAAAAGTTTGGGGTCCAAATCCATGACATGAAAATGACTTGGTTCAATTTCACTCTTGTGGATCTAGTCTAAGGTATAATTGAATGGGAATTCAAGATGAGTGATGATGGGATCAAATTGGGATAACTTCATGAGTCAAATTTTACACAAGAATATACCACTTGTAAGTGTATTTGTATAAAAAATACTCTAATCAAAGTGGTCCCAACCATAAGGGAAAAGGTAATGGATGTATATCTCACCATTATATTTTGTTGTCACTTTTATTTGCATGTAAAGGTAAAATAAGCAATTATCATGAAAACTAAATATTTTTAAAATATTTTTGCAATGAGCGCTCTATTGAAAACTTATAAAATTGGAAAAGGTACAAAATGGGTAGTATTTGTCACACATTTAAAATATATATCATCTATAACGTGCTTAAAAAATCTTCAAGCATGGTGGATCTAAAAATGATAAGGGTAAGAGATTTCATCTAAGTGCAACAAAAAATAAACCTACAACTAAATAGAAAAACAATATGACTCTAACTAAGTGAAGGATTTGACAATGTAAAAAGGTTGACAAATATTCACTCAACATGTGAATTATGAGCTTGTAACTACAAAACTTAACTCACAAAAGGAACATTACTAACGTATATGACCCCTCCAATTGGCTATATAGCAAGGATTAAGGAATTGGAGGTAGGGAGAAAATTTTATGATTATGATAAAAATATTGGGCATAGGATAAACAGGGGTAATGGCTTAAATTTTATACCCTCATGTAAAAGGTCATTTTATCATTTGTCCCCTTTGGCCTAAGGCTCAAGATCCCCGCAATCCTCATCATCAACCAACTCATTATCCACTTTGAGATTCTTGTCACACAACTCTGATGACTTTAGACAAGTGCGCATCATAGAGATATCCATACAACACACTCATATCCATGAATCTATAGACATGTAGGTTGTTGTTGGAGTATTATGAACTACCAACTTGTGTTCGTAATGACCACAATGATGGATCGCTTGTGAGGGATTCTATCTTAAACATTCATTTAGTCTTTTTTTGGTCTTCTTCCATAGTTGTTAATCACTATTTGCAGCTCTTGGCTATTCACTTGATCATTCTCACACTCCTTGTACTCTCTTGGCTCTCCAAAACATCATTTTTTTTGTCATGGGTTCTCTATTATCAAGCCATCTAGGCTCTCATATTTGGCTTCACACTACACACTTGGGCTCTTTGTTCTCATAGGGGAATCCTCTTGTCTTCCTTTTTGTGTCTTTAAAGAATATTATTGTATGCACCCAAAAATGGTCGCCTAGACTTTGGGCCCCATTTATTTGATTTATCAATCCTGAATGAGTTTTATCAATAATCAATATTTTCAACATTATCAATTTCTTGATCAAATCTTAGTTTCGATCATATATTGGATTTTTATCCTTGGATTAACCATTTTATCCTAAGCTTTTATTTACTTAAAAGGAATATTTCCTCCCCTTTTATTTAAATAAAAAGCCCCACCTTTTCCTCTTATCCTATGTTGCACAAATAAAGCATTATTCTTATTTTATAAAAAGGAAAAAAGCACTTTTTGTCTCATATAGACACTAAAGTCAACTCCTATTTTCCTATTGGAGGATATTTGTGCACAAGGATCAAGTTTCCATTTTTCTCCATCGTTGATTAAGTCTTTTGCCTCTTAATCTCAATGGTCCATTTCACCTCATTTCTTATAAAAGGAGAGCTCTCTTCTTCATTTTCATATCCATCATCTTTATGCTATTGTTATGCTGCAGGTTTTCTAGATCATTTGGAGCTCTTTGAAGACATTGTTGTGGCATTACATCCTAGTTGCATATTTTCTTTCTTAGTTGCATAATCATGGCATGTTAGCTTAGTTTCTTTTATGCAATAGATTAATCTCACATAGCTTAATTAAGAGGGATTGTAAAACTTGTACTTTCTTTTCATAGTTTAGTTGGCACTTTACTTTCATAGATTAGATTTCCTTTCAAGCATTGCATTTTTATCATTTAGCTTAGCTTGCATCTTCATCTTTAATCTAGCTTGCATTGCATTTTCATTTGGATTCATTGGAGATATTGGCACTCTTGCCCTTGTCTTCAACCTTGAATCTCTCATTGTGTGGTTGACTAGCAAGGTCATTAGCTTCATAGCTCTAGTTGAGAGAAACTCTACATCTTGCAACTCCATACATAGAAAGCTATGGATCAATTTTTGAGGCCTCATTCTTGAGTGTTCTTGATTGTAAGGATTCATAGAAGTGCACTACTTTTGTGTGTACATTTTTGGCGCTCACCGTGGGGTAGAGTAGCTTAACTTTGTCTTTTATTTTCTGCATTTCCGCAAAAAATTTCATCAATTTTTGGCTTTATTTTTTGGTCTCTAGTTTTTTTCTCTCAAAGTGTCGCGCGACAGTTCTTTGTATATCGGTGCAACACTTTACCAGTTAAAAGTGTCGCCCTGTTTGACAGAAAGGGTCACACTGTTTGAGGAGTTCTGTCGCCTACAGTAGGGTGAACTATCGCACAGGAAAATTTTGTCACCCCAGTATACAGAGAAGTGGTGCATGATAGTTCTGGTGACTGTACTGTCGCCTGTACCTGACAGTGAGTTTTTTTAGCCCTTTTAGCCAAGTTTAGATTGATTTATTTGTTAGTTTGATTTGTTGTGGCTAAATAGATTGCATTTCCAAATTTCAGTTAGTTTACTTGCTTTCATAGGCACATCTCTTTTGGGTTAATAAAAGGACATAGATTTGCTTTTGATAGTTTGTAAATGCTCTTTGGTTTCTAATATCAAACATCTCATTTGAGTGATTGAGGGCATGGATTCATTTTTTGTTTACATAGGGAGTTAAATGCACCACTTTGTAGACTCCCTCTATGTTTACTTGGAAAGTTAAATATTCCATTGTTCAACCCTTTTTCATTTGTGAGTAGTATTGATAAGCAACTTTAGATTACTTTTGATTGAGTTTGTTAGCTAAATTAGGTGTTGGACTCACTTATTTCTAATCACCCCTCGTTATTTTCCCTTTGGGTGCAAGGTCAACATTCATACATGGGGGAGGGGTCTACTTGAAAAGAGCGTTAAGTGTTCCACAAAGTTTTGCCCTTTTTATGCTTTCTTGATCTCATTAATTTTCTTAAGTGTGGACTCACTTTGAGTCGGTGTGAAGAGTTAAATGTTCCACTTTTGGGCTCACTTTGAGTTGATGTGAGGATTTAAATGTTCCACTTTTGGACTCACTTTGAGTTGGTATGAAGATTTAAATGTTCCACTTTTGGACTCACTTTGAGTTGGTGTGAAGAGTTAAATGTTCCACTTTTGGACTCACTTTGAGTTTGTGTGAAGGGTTAAGTGTTCCACTTTTTGGACTCACTTCACATTCTCTTGAAGGGTTAAATGTTCCACTTTTGGACTCGCTTCACATTTTTTTGAAGGGTTAAATGTTCCACTTTTGGACTCGCTTCACATTATCTTAAAGGGTTAAATGTTCCACTTTTGGACTCACTTCGCATTCACTTGAAGGGTTAAGTGTCCCACTTTTGGACTCTCTTCGCATTTACTTGAAGAGTTAAGTGTTCCACCTTTAGTGTTTTAAATACTTTTCGATAGTGGATTGCTTAGAGCTAATTGGATTTTAGGATTGTTCTAACCATTATGGAGCTAACAAGTTGTGCTTGTAGGTGCTCTCATTGCTTGAAAATTTGCCCAAAAAAAAAAAAAGAAGCATGTCAAAGAGGGCTACTAATGGTTTTTGCAGGGCTACCCTAAGCATAAAAATCAAACCAAGTGTTTGTTCAATTGCTTTCTTTATTGAGTGTGGCATATACTACTTGTTTCATTTCATAGGAACTTAATACCTTATTGTAGGAATTTTGAGGTGGTAGGAGAGTATGCTTTTCACCATTGTGGTGAAACAGAAATCTTGACCCATCTTGGGATTTTGAAAACAAGGGGGTAATTGAGTTTGCTTGGTGTGTTTGGGAGAAGTTTTTGAGATAGGGGATTATGCTCTTCACCGTTGTGGTGAACCAAAAACCTTGAACCTCAAAAATCATCCACTCTTTATTTTTTATAGGAATCCTTTAGCGGGCCTGCTCTTGAGCAATCAAGAGGAATGACCCAAGTGGGGACAAGCCTTTTTACCGGCTATTTTGACTCACTATAATCTCAAGGCTATCAAGGACATAAAACCTTGGTAGACATAAAACTTGTCTTTTCTTGATGTGAGTAGCTCATGGGATTGTGACCATGGGGAAAGCATTGAGCAAGAATGCTTAAGGTACTCTTGAGGCCGCGAGGTCCTAGTCCTTTATGAGGAGAAAGAGGGGTGTTATAAAAGGAAGCCCTTATTAAGAACCATAGGTTAGAAGCCACCTTTATCTAGCCACTTATCTTCTTAGTGCAAGGATTGATCCAAGTGGACTAACCCGGATCACCCCAAGATACTCACCATATGTGTCCCTTTGGTTGTGTTGTTTAACACTTCCATGACAAAGCTAATATCTCTTATGGGCAACCACTTGGTGTGAGGCAAGGGGACATCAAGTTGTAGGCCTTGTCTTGTAGGTAGATATTGCTTGAAGTGTCTTTGATTATGTGATACCAGTGTAAATGTTCTCAACATACAAACAATCGGTAGCATTCATAGGGGGCTTTTTCAATTTTGATATCATAATTGTTTGTCTTGGCAAGGTTGCTTTTGCCCTTGTTCTAAGTGCTTGAAGACACGTTTGATCCCATACTATTTGCAAACCTGTCAATTTACAGCTATCATTGTGATTACATTCAAAAAATTAACCCTCAGACTGAGAATTTTGAACGAACAAGCCTTAAAACTAAGATTTTAACACTCACTGGTCATAGAGTCGTACAACACTGAACAAGTGGCACATCTTGTTGTGAGAATTGTCACGCGCCAGTTCACCCCTACAAGTCTATCGCCCTGTTTGATGAAAAGTGGCATGCTAATAGCCTGGAAACTGTCGCCTGGATTTAGGTGAAGTGTCGCCTACTTATAAACTGTCACCTTTCTTGCCTAGAAAGTGTTGCCTAGGCAATTTTTGCTGGGTTTTTAGTTTCAGTCAGTTTCAGTTGCTGCCAGTTAAATTAAGTCTTGGAGTAGGTTTCTTGCTCTGTTGTTGGAGACCTGTTTTGGCTCTAAATCTCTAGTTTTTGCCCTCTAGGAATAGCATCAATTGATTTACAAGGCCACTTTGGAAATAGTTGTCAGGTTAGAAGGTTATTCTTGGTGAGAAGGCTTATCTCTAGAATTGTTAGCGAATTTTAGTGCTCTTATTGTACAAATCACTTTCATTTAATCAATTTCAGTTATATTTCGGCTTAGTCCAACCTCCTGATTCAAAAGTGCAAGGGTAGTCACCCTTTGATTTGAGGCACCTCTTTGACAGTGTTGGTAAAGCCCCTTTTTCTATCTTTTCATTCCATTTTGGACAATAGAGAACTTTGATTATCCTAGTCTGGTGTTGACATTTCGGGAGGTCATCTTATCGTTAATAATCTCTTTCTTTCATGTCAATTACAACAAGGTACCAAGTCAATCAAGGGAAGCGACCCCCTATTGTCTTTAGCCAGTTAAGACTCATCAACAGCACAAGGGAAAAGAACCCCTTTTTGATCAATCTCCTAAAAGTGAATTTGAGGTTTGTTTTAATCCAAAAGGTAATCCTAGTGAAGTGAGCACCTCTTTAGCACCACTTTCATCAAGTATGGACATGAGTTACACTTTCACTCGACAATAAAGAGAAGCCATGAATCAAACTCTTGAGGATATTTTCCAACGACATAGGAGTACCAGAGTGTATGGTGGTTCTTCTCATGCTAGTCCACCCAGATCACCCCCCAACAACACAAGGTATTTTGATGCTCACCAACGAGCTAAGAAACATTATAAGCAAACTCACTCAGATTCAGGGTCACAACACGAGGACCAAAACAATGAATCTAGTGACCATCACATCAACGTAGCCAACGCAATAAGGCATTTAAGACAATCTTCTCCACTTAAAGATACCTCTCGATATGCAAATATGAGGTTGAAAAGTATTGAAATGGAGAAGCAAGCCTATCTAGATGAACAAGCCACCAAAAAGGAGAAATTCAGACAACTAGAAGAAGAGGAACGTGCATTATTGGACATAAGAAAAAGAGTCATCCAAGAAGAAGAAGATAGGCTCTATGCACAACAACTCCAAAATCAATTTAATGGGAAGGGTACCAATAGTGGGACCAACTCACCCCCATCTACCCCTTCACCAAGTCCTAGAAGAAGGTCAAGGATGCCCTCAAGATCCCCAAGTCCTAGAGGTAGAAGGACTTCAAGATATGATCACCATAGGAGACAGTCACCTCCTAGACTTTCAAAACAACCCTCGCAACAAGCACATCATGGCTCACAACATGGAGGAAGTTATGCCAACTTCGATCATATAGATTTTATGACTATGCAACAAGAACCATCCTTTCAAGCATATGTAGAAAGGTATGTGGAACAAAACAAGGATCAGTTCCTAGAAAGTCTCATCAAAAAAGGTGCTAAGGTCCCATATAATTTTGATGTGGACCGAAAGGTAAAGAAGCAAGATCCATCAACTAATGAGGTGATCAAACAATTGCAAAAGGATATAGAAAGGATGGGGGCTCCTAAGAGCACATTCAATTTGGATTCCATATGTCCCAACCCAATTGACAAGAGTGTGGCATTGGTTGAGTTTCCTAAGAAAATTGAGTTTCCAACCTATGACAAATATGATGGTGTTGGTGATCCTCATGACCATGTTAGACAGTTCTATATAATGAGCCTTTCTTTTCACCATGAAGACTCCTACTTGATGAGATTATTCCCAAGGAGTCTCAAGGGTCAAGCCATGGAGTGGTTTACTAACCTTACTCCTCCAGTTAAGACATTTAGAGAGCTTGTGGAAAGATTTGTTCAACATTTTGCTTACAACTTATCAAGGTCGGTCACCATGCTTGATTTGTGCAAACTCAAGCAGAATCAAGGGGAATATTTTGTTACCTTTCTACAAAGATGGAGATGTTTGTGCTTGAAATATCCAAGGGCAATTCCTGAGGAGGAAAGAATAGACATCATTGTGAGCAACTTGGTACCGGAATTAAGGTATGAAGTAAGGAAGATCCCATTTAATTCTTTTGATACCATGGTAGAAGTGGCGTGTCACATAGAGGATGTCCTGAAAGAACAAGGAATTTTGGCCAAAACAACTAACAACAACAATGGCCAAAACAATAATAATAATGGTAACAAGGACAAAAAGGCCTCCTATTGGAATAAGAATAAACAAGTGGTCAATGATGGAGTTGTTGACTCATCACAACCTAAGAATGAAGGAGTTCTTAATCTCTCTAATGTAGTCCAAGCCATGAAGCTGCAAACATCTTCAACACAATAAGAGAATAAACCCAAGTATCAAGGGAGACCTAAAATAGAAAAGAGACAATTTACCAAACTTGGGGACTCCTATGTAGACATTTTCAAGACATTAATTGCTCATAATTTGGAACACCCACAAGATCCTACAAAGCACCGCATACCAGATCCTAAGCCTCATTGGTGGGATGAGAAGGCTTTTTGTGTCTTTCATAATGGAATTGGCCATGATATAGAAAATTGTTTTAAACTTAAGCATCTTGTCCAAGATCTTATTGAGAGTGGATGATTACAAGTTGATGGTTTAACCACTAATGTGGATCACAAAGCTTTTAAAGAACCCTTGCCCAAATATGAGAAAGGAGAGAATTCTAACAACAAGAATGGTAAGGCTGCTATCAACTACACCTACACAAATGCTGAAAATGTTATTAATATGCTTGAAGTTGTTGATGACAATGTCAACATGATGAGAGGGAAAGACCCTTATGGATATGATGTGGATTCAAATCCTATGCTTGATGAAGGACCCGTTGTGGTCCTAAGAGGTCCTCACTCATGAAGGATGTCTCAACCCCTCAATGTTGTCACTAGAAGCTAGTCTCAAGCTCCCATTGTTATTAGAGGTCCTAGCTCTAGTAAATCTAAGTAGCCAGTGTCTAAAGGTGTTCTTCCTAAATCTACTATTGGTCCTGAGTTGAATTATAATCTTGTTGACCAATTACAACGTACACCAGCACAGATATCAATCTTTGAGCTTTTGGAATTGTCTCCTAAGCATAAGCATGTCCTTGAGGATGCCTTGTGAGCGGCTAATGTCCCTAATGATATAGATGTAGATCAATTCCAGAATATGGTCAACCACTTGGATAGCCCTCACTACCTTACATTCTAAGAAGAAGATGACAAGTCATTAAGCCACCCACATAATTTGGTCCTTCATAGAGAGGTTATGATCCACAAGACCTGTGTCAAGCGCGTATTGATAGATGGGGGTGCTGGGCTTAATATTTTTTCTTTGAGCTTATTGAAGGCCTTGGGTTATTTAGAAGAAGTCATTTATACAAGGAAGAAGATAACTATCAAGGCTTATGATGAAGTAGAATGAAGTTCTAAAGGATTGGTTGTTCTTCCTATCTGAATTGGTCCTGTAGAGAGATATTTTGTTTCAGATTGTTGATGCTGGTCCTTTGGCTTACAATATTTTGTTGGGTAGACCTTGGATACATGAGATGCAAGCAGTGCCATCTACTTATCATCAGTGTGTGAAGTTCCCTTAAAATGGAGTAGAAGTTTGCATACCCGGGGATAGCACATTGTCAGTCAACACAATTTCAGCAGGATCTCACATTCCTTTGAATAGGGAGGCCGACACTTTTGATACCACATTTGAACAATGAAAAGACAAATTCAAAGCCATGGATCTTGGCATGGGGGATTACAAAATTGATTCATTCACAAAATTGCCAATTTCCCCTAGGTCTTATGGCCAACCTTCTCAAGAAATGAAGCCCTCATCTTCGGCCATGACATTGTTCGATAAGTTTGTGGAATCCTCAGTTCTGATTCAAGAAGAAAAAGAAGAGGTTGTCATTAGGGACTGGATTTACCGAGAAGAGAAATACCTACTTAATGAGAATTTTGCACCTTCCCCTAGAGCTTATGGGAGAGGGTATACATTGGTCAAGAATATGGGTTATCCATGACATGGTCCCCTTAGTCATAGGTTGGATGCTAAGGCTGAACCTCTTAACCATGCCCTTTTTGGATGAAGGAATAAGTCAACAGTTGGCTTAGGTTTTGAAAATAAGAAATAAAAAAGTGTCCATGTCTCAGCTATGACAGGCAGTGACAATGACTTAGACTACACACCTAATCTCTCTAATCAACAAGACATGTCTGATGATTGGGTGCCTTCAACAAATCTCCTTTGGGGAGATTCAAAAGATTTGACAACTGACAGTATGTATGCTAGATTGCCAATGGCAAGTGTTGCTATCCTAGCTACAACAGATAGTAACAATGCTAGTACATCACAAGGCCCAAATAATGATTCTAAAATAGAGTCACATGAGTTTGAATGGGACTCACTTTCAGATACAACAGTTGATTTGGACATGGCTATTGTCCATACTTATAGTACTCAACCCGATGTGACCAATGAGCTTAGTGTAGGACTAGAGGATTGTACTCCTCAAATTTCCTTAGTGGACGACACTTCGTTTGGTAGGACAAATCTTGACTCGGGTACCTTAGGAGGGGACTTGATGAATCCTAATTGTATGGTCACCAGAGATAACACCTTCCACATAAACAATGTTGAACCAATCATTGACTTACCCCTTGTTCACTATGACCTAATTGACTAGTCTTAGCAACATCAAGAGATTGAACTCCTCACTTTTCAGAATGACTATGAAATTGCCTGCTATCTGAATGCTCTTGAACCTGTAGTCTCTTCCACCAGTGAACTGACAACAAGTATGATGGAGCTTGATATTAAGTACCTTAGTCTAAAAATAAAAGAAAAAGAAAAAAAGAAAAAAAGGTCTGATGGTGAAAACCACTTTGTGGCGGTGTCAGAACCAAAAATAGTAAAAAGAAAAGACGTATCCAAGGGTGAAAACCTCTTTGAGGCACCTAAGGATGGGGTACTTAATATTTTGCCAAGTTACTTCCAAGAAAGGTCATCAGTTCTCATTGAGCCTACGCAACCAGTGAATGTGAATACATAAGAGGCTCCCCAAATAGTGCACCTAGCTCAGTCTCTATCAGTTGGAGAAAAAGAGGCATATACAAAGTTTTTGCAAAAGAAGAAAATCAACTTTTCTTGGACATATTCTGATATGCCAGGGCTTGACACTAATCTTATTATGCATCATCTATCTATAGCTCTAGGAATAAAACCAGTTAAACAAAAGTTGAGGAAAATGCATCCTCACATAGCTCTTCTTGTTAAAGTTGAATTAGAAAAGCTCTTACACACAGGATTCATTCGAGCTATTAACTATGCTGATTGGATCTCCAATATTGTTCTAGTTTCAAAACATGATGGGTCCATTCACATTTGCATAGACTTTAGAGACCTCAACAAAGCATGCCCAAAGGATGACTTTCCACTCCCAAACATAGACATGATAGTGGATATGACGGCGGGTTATGAGATATATTCCTTAATGGATGGGTTTTCCAGATATAACCAGATAAAAATAGCTCCCGAAGATCAAGAGAAAATAACTTTCACATGTGCATGGGGAACCTATTGTTGGAACATCATGCCATTTGGCCTAAAGAATGTAGGAGCAACATACCAACGAGCTATGACCACAATTTTTCATGATATGATGCATAAGAACATGGAAGATTATGTGGATGATACCTTGGCTAAATCTAGGAAACAGGATACACACCTCGACAATTTGGAAGTGATTCTAGATCGCATGGAACAGTTTCAACTTAGATTGAATCTGAAAAAGTGTGCATTTGGAGTTACCTTAGGTAAACTTCTAGGATTCATAATTTCAGCAAAAGGAATAGAGGTTGATCTCGAAAAGGTCCAAGCTATCTTGAATATGCCACCTCCAAAGAACATAAGTCAAATGAGAAGTCTTTAAGGATGACTCCAATCTATACGGAGGTTTATTTCACAACTTGCAGATAGAGCACAACCTTTCAATAAAACATTGCATAAGGGAGTCACATGTGTGTGGAATGAGGAATGCCAAAAGAGCCTAGATCAAATTAAATAGTACTTGGCTAATCCTCCAATTTTGATGCCTCCTATTCCAGGGAAGCCTTTGATTCTATACATTTTAGCTACAGACACTTCCTTGGGGGCATTGTTGACTCAGTTAGATGAAAATGGGAAAGAAAGGGCCATATACTACATAAGTTGTACTCTTGTATCCTATGAAGTCAATTATAACAATATTGAAAAGTCTTGCTTAGCTGTGGTGTTTGCTTCTCAAAAGTTGCGATATTACATGCTAGCTCATACTACACACTTGATTGCTAAAATTGATCCTCTAAAGTACTTACTTAGTAAGGCTTCTCTCATGGGTAGGCTCGCTAAGTGGATGATGGTATTATCAGAATTTGACATAGAGTACATTGAAAGAAAGGCCATAAAGGGGTAGGCTATTGTAGACCAACTTGCTGATTTTCTAGTTAAGGATAGCATGCCTATACAAGTGGAATTCCTAGATGAACATATACTGCATATCACAACTCACACCTGGAAGATGTTCTTCGATGGTTCCAACATGCAAAATGGATCAGGTGCGGGAGTATTGTTTGTTTCTCCTCATGGGTGTAATATACCAAAATCTTACAAACTTTTATTCCCATGTACAAACAATATTGCATAATATGAAGCATTAACCAATGGGTTGAAACTAGCTATAGAATGGAACATAACAGAGTTGCATGTCTTTGGGGATTCACAGTTAATTATCAACCAAGTCAATGAGGAGTATCAAACCAAGGATGATAAATTGGTACCTTACAAAAAGATGGTTGATTCATTGAGATGTTACTTTACCTTTGTGACATTCCAACAGATCCCTAGAGCAGAAAACAAAGCTGTAGATGCTATGGCCACATTAGCTTCACTCCTTCAGTTGGAACAACATGAATCAAGATTTGTATTCCTGGTGGAAGAGCTACACCATCCCATATTTGACTCATCTGAAAGTCATGTCATTTGTACCCTTGCCACTCATGAGTCTTCCCGATATGGTGCTATCTCTTCATATCTCTGTGATGGCATCATCCCTGACACATTCAACCATTCTGAATGCTAAAACCTCATCCATAACGCCTTTCACCACACCCTTTTCTTTGATGATTTATATAGGAGGGTTTTAGATGGGACACTTCTTAGGTGCTTGGAAAAGGAGGAATCCAACCCAGCGTTAGCAGACATCCATGAGGGCATTTGTGGTGGACATTCCAATGGTCTTGCCATGGCCCAAAGGTTGCTTAGGGTGGGGTATTACTAGCCCACAATGCAAACTGATGCAGTAGCTTTCTCTAAATCTTGTGAGAAATGTCAAAAACATGGAAACCTAATTCACGCTCTAGGGAGGGAGCTAATTCCTTCTATTTCTCATTGGCCATTTCAGCGCTGGGCCTTTGACCTTGTGGGGCAAATTCACCCCAACTCATCAGGTGGACATAATTTTATCATCATAGCTACTGATTATTTCACGAAGTGGGTAGAGGCAGTCCCTCTTTCCATTGCCTCAGGCAAAATAGTTTCCCTATTTATTTTGAACCATATTATTTGTCGATTTGGAGTGCCTTTTGAGATTATTACTAATAATGGAGGTCAATTCAAGAACAAGGACCTAAAGTATTTATGCAAAAAGTTTAAAATCAAGCAACATTGGTCCTCCATCTACTTCCCACAAGGAAATGGATAGGCAGAAGCCTCTAATAAAACCATTCTTAAGATTCTTCATAGGACAGTGCACAAGAATGGTAGAGATTAGCACTTGCAAATCAATCCAGCACTATGGGCTTACAGAACAAGCATTCACACACCTACAGGAGCCACACCTTTTTCCCTTACCTATGGCACTGAAGCGGTATTACCTTTAGAAGTAGAGATACCTTCACTTAGAATCTCTCTCAAAGGTTTGATTACAGATGAGGATTACCGTGCCATGAGGTTACAAGAACTAGAACTTCTAGATGAGAAGCATAAGGCTTCCTTTGATCACATGAGAGTATATCAGAAGCGTATGTCCAAGGCATTTAACAAGAAGGTTTGCAATAGAGAGTTTCAAATAGGTGATCTCATTTTGTGAGAGAATCCTAAGAATCAGCAGAACAGAGAACAAAAGGGCAAGTTCGAACCCAATTGGCTTGGACCATACATTATCACAGCGGCTTTTGGTACAAGTGCATATTTACTGTCAGATGAAGATGGAGAACAGCTCCCTGAGCCCATCAAAATTATGCACCTCAAGAAGTTTTATCCTTGATGCCCATTTCTATCTGGGGGCATCCTTTGTACATATTTTATGATCCTGAAAAAATACCAAAAAAAAATTGATATATGATGCTGAAAAAATCCTAAAAAGCATAAAAAGTCCTGCAAAAATACAAAAAAAATCAAAAAGAAAAAAGAAAAAGTGCCTTGGTGAAAACTTGGAAATAGGCGCCTTGGTAGCAAAAATACAAAAAAATTGAAAAATTGAAAAATCTCCAAGTGGTGAAAACCTGGAAGCAGGTGCTACTTGAGACCTTTGCACTCCTATTTGTTAGCATGCGTCCTCGACACTGAGCCTTTCTCCATCATTTCTTGACCTTATTTGGCTTAGTCTAGAATTGGTCTTTATCTTTGTCTAGGGGGCATACTTGTTAGCATAGGTCCTTTAGGTGTGTTTTTCTCTTGGGGCATTTCACGACAGGTGTTTTTCAACACCACCCCAAACAGTATTTTTCAACACTACCCTTGCGTCGAGTGTTTCTTAACACTTATCAGATGTCTTACCTAATAGTCCAAGTATGATGTGATATTTCTCATTTGCAGATGTGATGATCAGAGTTTGACTCTATGACCAACACACATGCACTTAAACACTCAACTCACTGAGATATGTTGACTTTATTTTTCTTTGTGTGCTGTCTATGAGGATTTCTTTGATGAGTGGTCTCTCCCTGAGAAGTTTTCGATGATGCATAGCTAGAAGACTGAGGGTATGAGAACATTTTTTCTTTCTTTATCTGCTTGTGGGTATATTTCATTGATCCTAACTATCATGAGCATTTATGCTGGTCTTACTTGACACTATGGATTGACAAGCTATTATCCTTGACTATTATGCGAGTGCATGCTTCTAGTTATCCTGACTTTCATGTGTCTTGATACAAGAATAATCTCACCATATCAAACTTAGGTAATCTCATTGCATTAGTCATCTTGACCTCCATGTCTTTGATGCCTAGGTGAGATTTCCACATTTCTATCTGATAAAGATCATATTCATATCCACATAGTCATGCTAGTGTGCATTGTATGATCTTACGATGCTACCAATAATGCTCGATGATGATAATTAGATGTCTATAGGCATTGTGACCTTGCAAGTCGACCACTTTCATAGTAGCTTGCATTTTTAGGTTCATAATAGTTTAGTTTTTGTATTTTGCATATGGAGAGAGCTCTCCTTTTTCATCTTACATGGACTTGTCGGTCAACTGCACTCACCTTTCCTTTTTCCACTCATATCTTTCACTCCTTGTCTTTCACATCATGACCTATTCCTATCATCACAAGGGGTTAATCATATCATCATATCTTTATCAAAACTATCATTTTCAAGAAACATGAGTCTACATCATACACATGAGAATCAAACAATGTGAAAGAACATACATGCGCATATACATGAACATTTTGAGCAAAATGACAAGACAATACTGATACATCCATCACAAGTAAGACGTAAACACATGATATATCAAACATCTAGTAATCTCATATATAAATCAATGCCATGATACAATATACAATACAATATGAGATCCCAAAATATGGATCCAAAGTCTCATGATATGTCCAAACATCTAAACCTAAGCCTAAACCTAAGACTCGCTGCCACCATCCCAAGGACCTAGTGGTGGAGGAGGTGGTGCCACATCTGGTACTACATCTGATCTGCTCACCACTGCTGAGTAGGAAGGAGCCCTCTGACCCACTAGTATTGCCTGTATGTAGAGACCATAATAATATGCAGCTCGCGCTGCCTCTCTCTATCTCTTTGCAAGGGCAACCTGTAAGGCTCTCTCTCACCGCTCTATCTCTGCCCGCTGATCAGTGAGCTGCTACTCTCTAATTGCTATAGTGATCCTGAGCTACTATATCTCTACCTCCAGAGCCTATATCTAGGCTCTCAGATCCTCTCCTCCTGTAGGTGGGTCCTGCCTGGCCTCTGCCTGTTGGTGGGCTGGTCTTGCCTCATCCTCTAGAGTGGCTGATCTCTGTCCCCGTGTCCATTTTCAGCCACCTAATTTGGATCCCTCCCCTCTCTCCATCCCTCTCCCTCTCCCTCTCCATCTCCTCCGTCCCCTCCGTTGCCCCCGTCATCTCCCTCATCCCCTTGTGCCATTGGTGGCTATGCATCTGGGACTGTAAATCTAGGAAATGGAGCCCTACACCTCTCTACCCTGTACACTACATCTGCACCTGCATCCGCCATGTCTGGTAGGTACTCCCATGGCTCCTGGCATATAGTGGCTGTATCCTGTACTACCTATTGGTAGTCGAGCATCGACAGCCAACCCTGTCCATCCTCATCTTGGAATTGTGCATGTGTCATGGTCTCTGTGGACACCCTCTGCTAGCGTCCGAACTACCTCCAGACTCACGTAATCACAAATCTCTCCACAATGTTTGGGTGATGGCCTACCAGTGGCTGATTGCATAGCATGTAATCTAGCTCCCACCTGTCACTCCACTGCTCGCATGACCTATATGGTCTCCATGTGAATAAGGCAAGCTCATCCAGTACCCTGCGATAGTAAGAAACATCCCCGCTATGTGTATGTGGGATGAACCCTGCATACTTGTATATATAGGGATACCTATGCTCCCTAGGCTATACTCATGGATGCACTACTGCAATATGCTCCCATGCCCATATCTGAGTGAGTATAGCCCCGCATGCCCAAGTCCTACCATCTTTATAGATGATCTCATGCAGCTCATAGTACATATCAGCTAAGATAGCTGGGCCCCATGCCATCCGTCGTGGCTATGCCACCAGGTCTGCTAGTATCTCCCCCATCCCAAGGGGAAGCCCTTCTGACTCCTGTTAGGGATAAGGGTCTGTCCAATAAATGATGCCACAATGCATGCCAAAGTCCTCCATCAACCTATCCCAGCTGACGTGCCGATCTAGGATCGTGACATCCTGGAACATTCCCTGGATAATTTGTCGACCTGCCATCACATCTTGATCATAGTATACCTGTGCCATCAAACAATCATGTCAGTTTCTCTCATATGGAAACTTTACAACTATGCTTATCTATAAAAATGATTATACTTACAGGCTCTCCATGGCACGGAACCCATAGAATCCGATAGACATCCTCTAATGTGATAGATGCCTCTCCCATCGGTAGATGAAAAGTGTTGTGCTCACTATGCCATCTCTCGGCAAGAGCAGTCAACAATCCATGATCGGCTTAGATATGAGGAAACTACAGTAGATAGTGGAATCTCATGGCTCTGATATCAGCCTTGCCCAGATCATCCAGATCTTGGACAAACTGCAATCCAGTCACATGGGGTGCTCTGATCTGAAGCACAAAGAAGACCTCTTGTATGTCATGAAACCATACCAGATATCAGAACATATCATAAAGGATGTATCAGTACAAAACATCTTAAAATCAAATATTATGTGGACTCATGTCATTTTGGCTCGAAAACATTAAAACATGTCAAAATTTTATCCTAGGCGACACTATTTTTTGACTAAGTGTCGCGTGAAACTTTCTCTTAAACAGTGTGACACTATTTTTTTGAGTGACACTTCGCATGGTGTTGTGCGACATTTCGCCCTGTGTCGTGCGACACTGGTTTCCATGTTCGCACGACACTATTTTTACCCATGAAGTGTCACATGACATTTTCTTTCAAAGAGCGCGACACATGTAAAGTGTCACGCGACTTGTCACCCTAGTCTAAAAATTTGACATGTTTAAATGTATTAAATGCAATAAATGACTCGAACAATGGCTAGTTTTTGGATACATACTGGGGCACCATAATGCGAAGGCCGGTTGTGCAACTGGGAATGCTCAAATCAGTGTCTATGGATGGGAACTCCTGCTGGTTGAGCCATTGCTATCTCTCAGAGCTCTAAATTCTCAAATAGATAAAAGTCAAATGATTTTGAAAATGACACATTTTCACCCCTTATATAGCATTTTGACTTTTTGACCAATTTTCAAAACACCTCAGAATTGTGCAAAAATTGCACCCCTAGCTAATTTCGACGTCCTGGATCCATTTTCAGACTTGAAATCGAAATATGAGGTCATCTTGCTAGTCAAAATCATATTTTAAAATCTTCCCTTCTTCTGCGCAGTTGACTGACTTTTTGAGGCATAATTTGATTTTCGGTGGAATTTCTTCCTTCCATATCTCTCAAATTTTCTAGTCTTTCATTCACTCTATTTCTAGTCTTCTATTTCTATTCTTCTACTTCCTCACTGGGGCATGTTTCATTGCCTAATGGTTAACCTATTGACCCTTACCTTCGATTGTGATTTTATTATGATTTGATCAACCTTATCAATTTGTTGTCTAACCTCTACCTGATTTTGATTTCAATTCCGAGGGGGCAGTATCTATGGGATTCTCATCCCCGATTCTCTTGATTCTCTTGATTCAAACATCTTTTGTGAGCTTTTTCTCAAATTTGAGATTCTTATCTCTTACTTTGAATGTGATCTCGAATCGACCTCATGTTCAAAGACCTTTGTTTATGCTTTGTCCGGATGTGATCCCGAATCGACCTCATATCTGAGTTATTTTGTGATCCCAAATCGATCTCACATTTCAACTTCATTCTTTGACTACATGTGTTCCCAAATCGATCACACATTAGTCAAAAATGGGCAAATGTATGCACCCAAAAATGGTCACCTAGACTTTGGGCCCCATTTATTTGATTTATCAATCCTGAATGAGTTTTATCAATAATTAATATTTTCAACATTATCAATTTCTTGATCAAATCTTAGTTTCGATCATATATTAGATTTTTATCCTTGGATTAACTATTTTATCCTAAGCTTTTATTTACTTAAAAGGAATATTTCCTCTGTTTTTATTTAAATAAAAAGCCCCACCTTTTCCTCTTATCCTATGTTGCACAAATAAAGCATTATTCTTATTTTATAAAAAGGAAAAAAGCACTTTTTGTCTCATATGGACACTAAAGTCAACTCCTATTTTCCTATTGGAGGATATTTGTGCACAAGGATCAAGCTTCCATTTTTCTCCACCGTTGATTAAGTATTTTTCCTCTTAATCTCAATGGTCCATTTCACCTCATTTCTTATAAAAGGAGAGCTATCTTCTTCATTTTCATATCCATCATCTTTATGCTATTGTTATGCTGTAGGTTTTCTAGATCATTTGGAGCTCTTTGAAGACATTGTTGTGGCATTACATCCTAGTTGCATATTTTCTTTCTTAGTTGCATAATCATGGCATGTTAGCTTAGTTTCTTTTATGCAATAGATTAATCTCACATAGCTTAATTAAGAGGGATTGTAAAACTTGTACTTTCCTTTCATAGTTTAGTTGGCACTTTACTTTCATAGATTAGATTTCCTTTCAAGCATTGCATTTTTATCATTTAGCTTAGCTTGCATCTTCATCTTTAATCTAGCTTTCATTGCATTTTCATTTGGATTCATTGGAGATATTGGCACTCTTGCCCTTGTCTTCAACCTTGAATCTCTCATTGTGTGGTTGACTAGCAAGGTCATTAGCTTCATAGCTCTAGTTGAGAGAAACTCTACATCTTGCAACTCCATACATAAAGAGCTATGGATCAATTTTTGAGGCCTCATTCTTGAGTGTTCTTGATTGTAAGGATTCATAGAAGTGCACTACTTTTGTGTGTACAATTATCACTCTTATCTAATTCTTCACTTGTATTATTATTCATTTATCATAACTACTCAATTATGTATCACCAATTTTTTTGTGTCTAAACAACTGTTGTGGAGGTGGAGACACCAAAATAGGGACTTAACTGAGGCAAGTCTCCAAATAACCCCCCAAACCTTTTCTTCTCCTCATTTGTGTCCAATTTTTCTTCGCTTGTTAATGAGATTCAATTAGGATCACATTATCAACCATCAAAAGGGGTTCATCTCATTCCCTCGCCATATTATTATTCATCTTGTCATTTTAGTCTAGTTTATTCTTATGTAGTATTTTTAATCTATTGTCTTGTTACTTTCCTCTCATTTTACGTTCTTAGGATATATAGTCTCATTTTGTCAATTTTATATTATGTTATTATGTCATTATAATACTTTCTTAGTTTGTCATTTGTTATTTCATTTTTCATTATGTTTCTATATGTCCATGCCCTATTTGTACAATATGGCAATGCACCTTACTAGAGTCTGGCATCTGTGTTGTAGTCCTAGGACCGTACTTTTGTCTAAGGTAACGAGCTTGTGTGAGTTCATGCTTGTTTGTTGCATTTAGTTCTTTTGTTTCCCATAATCAAAAAATTTGTATCTATCTATTTTCTTTAATTATAAATATTTGATTCACACTTAATTGATTAAATCACATTTGTGAATATACGCATAAATACTTAAATAATCACATTCAATCATATCAAAGTAGCCAAGCATAAATATTTATCTAGCATCTAATCTCCCTAGAACTCCTATCTAGCAACATGAGGTGGTGCAAGGAATTCATGCATCCCTTGAGGTTTTAACCGACCTCTAGGTAGGTGAATTATTTTCTTCCCCACATTTTGGTGAACCTAACGTGAAATTGTACCCTTTCAAAACTTCATAACAGTTTTGTCACAGAAATGGTGATGATCACTCCTATTTCCCCACAAACTTGGAGGGTTCCTGAAATGACTATCTATTTTACCCCTTTGGATGATCCTAATAGTGGAGAGCCTTCTCCTTTATACATCTTGGCTTCCATCAATGAAATCACCATCAAAGGTGTCTTGGTGGATCTCACATGTCAAGTCGACATCATCATAGACGAGTTCCTCTTTATGAATGACCTTAATCAGAGAAAGTGTGATGAATGTCAAGCCACCATTCAAACACATGATAGGTTGTTGTTGCCTCCTTTGGGGTCAACCACTCTAACCATTTAGGTTGGACCCAAGGTGGTCTTTTTAATATTTGTGGTGATCCCAAAGTCAGATCTATTAAGAGTCAAACTAGGCATCCCATGTTGACTTCCATGGGAGTTGCCCCTTTGGTTATTCACAAATTTTTTAAGTTCATGCATGAAGGGACTATCCCTACCATCTAAGATACTATATATCATCCCCTAGTTTCCCATGGGGGCTTCACTCCTGATCATTTATGGCCTAATCTAATAAGGCCCCTATGTCCCTAGTAAGATGTCATATTTCTTACTCATCAGGCATACAAGGTCAAGTAGATGATCTTACAATAGTTTCATTGCTCAGCCCTCTCATGAGGCTTAGCATGATTTTTTCTCTAACCCTTCCTTTTTGAGGGCTTGGGGTAAGTGTGTGCCCCATGGGAATCCCCTCGCCTACCTAAGGTCACACAACCTCTGATGGTGTCTTTTGTTCCTTCGTCCACTTCCCATGTGGATAAGAGAAAGGAACCCACACTACCTAAACCTAAGGTGCACCTACCTCCCACCATCCCTATCATCCCTAACATTTCTTTCCCTGTCATTTGGTCAAGGCATGAAGCCTCATAAGATTGCATAGTCTCCCTTGGAATGCATCTTCTAAGCCTATGTTCATTGCCTCCACATCTACTTCCAGCTCTGCTCCCACTTTCATTGCTTTTCATCCTACAACTACCTTCCTCATGCTTCCCCCTACACCAAGAGTGACTATTGGGCCTCACACTAAGCAGGTCTAAGTGTTCATGTGTCCTTTGTAGGAGCCACCATTGATCACCAACCTACCTGACATCTTGCCATTTCCTGAGCTAGTGAATATGTTACATGTGCAAGTAGTATGTAACACAGCTATGTCCACTCATCTTGCATCTGCTTCATCTTGCAACCATCATGTAAGCTCTCAGATGTCCATAAGGTATTTATAGTGGATCAGATGGCCTCACCTCCATCCTTCAAAATGAAGTTTGAGTAAGGCCCTATTTTGGAGTTTAGGCATTGCAATTATTCTCTAGAAAACCCTCTTTCCATTTTAGTTCTCACAATGGAGAAAGTTGTGGCTTCACTTGAGTTTGTTTCTGCCCCCTTTTGCAAAGGTTGATGGGGATGCTTCTTCATCTGCACCCCACATGGATCTCCTACACGTGTTGACACTTTTATTTTTTATTCATTAGAGGAAATTCTAGTGTTGATAATTATCTTCACATTATCCCTCTCACTTCTCATGGTAGAGATCTTAGATAAGGACTTGTTAGCTACTTCATCCTTGGTTTTAGTTGTTGGTGAGGTTCTTGGAGCTACCTTAGCATCCATACTATTATAGTCTTGACCTCCCTCCCCATATGATCAAGATTGGGAGGATGATGACCTACTGATGGACAACCTATGAATGTAGTACCCACTTCTACAATTATAAATTAGAGTGTGTTTGCATGTGTTCCCTAGTGATTTTTTTAGTGTTTTTCTCTCCTAGAGGACCCTTGCACTCCATTGGTACCTGGAAATAGGGGGTTTTTTGTCATGCAAATTTTTCTATGTGTTCTCTACTTCTTCTATTTGTTGTACTCTTGACTTTTGTCATTTCAAGACAATGCAAAGTGTTGGGGGGCATTTAGACACCCCTTCTATGTTGACCCAAAATTTTTATTTTCTATTGTCTTCATGTTCTTTTATTCATATTTGAGTCTCGGTTGGAAATGATGAAATATCCCTTAAGAGTCTAGATATATGTCTACGCATTTGGGTTCTGATGTCAATCCATGAAATCCCCCTATCCTTGTGCAGATGTTAGAATCATGTGTCACCCATCAGGAAGTGACATCCCATGACAACATATTGTATATTTTCATACAATAATGTTTTTTGCTTCCTTGGAATTCTCTGCTCCCCTTTGAGTAGCATAATCCATCCCAAGGCAGGTTGTGTTATCTGTATGTATTCATTTTTCTTTTTGTTGAATGTTGTCCCTACACCATAGGTTTTTCTCACAATTTTTTTCATAATTTAGCATCATCTACCTTTGTGGGGGCCAAACCACTATCTTTGTCTCTCAATCTTTCCCTGTCATATGCCTATCCAACTTAACGCTACATGTATTTATAGACACCTAAAAATGTCCCATGCCTGCAAGTGATAATTTCACTAACATTCCTCTTAAATTATTAAATAATCTTTATTATTTAATTAATTGTGTCATTCTACCATATTCTAAGATCAAAATCATCATTGCTCCCTAAGTCATAATTAAGTGATCTTAATTAATTACTTTGATTATTGAACATATAAATAATTATTTCATCATCATTCATGTATAATATAATTAAATAAATAAAATTATTTAATTATACCCTACCTTATTATAATTAATTAAATAACCAAATTTAATTAATGTTTCCTCCTAATTATTGCATTTCGGTAATAATTAAATCAAATTCTATCTCATGATTAAATATATGATACTTATTTAATTAAACTAAATTTCCCCCTCGCATGATTAAATAAATTATATTTAATTAATTACAACTAATAATTCCTCTCATAAATAAATAAGTAATTATTTATTTATAAAATATCTCCACATGTGCAAATAAATAATATTTTATTTATTTAAATCATAATTATCCTCCTAAATCCTAACTCACACTCACTTTGAGTTATCTTTTCAATCACAACTCTTCACTCCACTATTCCCTCCCCTAACTATTCAATTCACATTGTTAATTCCTCCCTCAACAATTAGTTAAGTCTTCCATTAATTCAGTCTTCTAATCCATGCAATCATTTGACTAATCCATGCAATCAGTTAAATCACTATTCTATTCTGTTATCTCACCAATCCATTCAAGTCATCTCTCCAATCTATTTGCTAACATATCAATCAATCCTGCTAAACCAAGCAATCGACTCATTTGAACCCTCACTCACTATGAGTTCAACTCCTCAATCATAGTTAATCAACCCTTCAATCATGGATTCTTGGTTGAAACCCCTAAAATCTTATAAATAGAGAGTCATTTCTCATATTTTGAAGAAACCACAATTGCTTTGAATTCTTATGTTGTCACGATCTTGAGCTCAATTCTAAGATCTCATATTGCATGAGAAGGAGCACACCAAGGAATGATTTTATGGTTTTCATATTCATGTTTTGGATTGATTTCATAATGTTTGATTGATTATGCTTTATTTGTCTTACATCATTTCTTGAATATTGGGAATACTAATTGCTCTAACAATCTCTTAGTGGTTGAGATGTTATATGTTATTGTAGGTTTCTATTGATCCCCTATTACCTGAATACAAATGGTGAACCTAATGTGAAATTTGGTCATATATTTTAAACCACTTAGAATTTTTTTATGAAATTTATTTTTGCAAGTGCAGGTGATAATCATTTTATCAAAAATATTATTTCAAAACTAGAAAATAAGATTTCCTTCTCTTCCATCTAAAATCTTATTCTCTATTATAAAATGACACATTTTCATTGTTGAAAATACACACTTTATGTAATACGCTTGGCCATCAAAACACAAAAAATTCAAGATTCAAGAACTCATGGCGTAGATAAGAAGAGAAATAGAGATAGAACATAACAAGATACTAGCTAAGATATAATGAATCAATGCTTTGGAGGAATAAATCAAAGAAGGAGTTATTGAAACCTATGTGGACAAGGTATGGAGAATTTCTAAAAAAATTAGCTATCACAACATTAACCTTATTTCTATCAAAGAATTCCAAAACTAATTGCTATGTTTTTTTTAGATACTAACTTTTCCTTTTAGCATGTTGCTTGGAAAAGGGTTTTAATCTTGTTAATCTAAAATCAATTCATCTTTCATTTTGGTGCTTCAAAATGAACAATGCATCCTCAAACATCATAAACTCATACTTCATTTTAGTGCTTAAAATTTACGTGTGGTTAAAAGTTGAACAAGACGAAGAACATTTGAGATTGGTGCAATAAAATCAAACAAGGAAAAATAAATTTGGATTTTGGTGCATCTAAAATTTGACAAAACAAAACTCATTTGGTTTGGACTTAAAATTGAATTCATGTTCTTATATGGATGATACCTTAGTTCACATTTGATTATTGGTGCTTAATACGATTAACCTGGTGTTTGGAGTTTGATGCATTTGTACAATCTATTAAATTAGAAACCTTTATTTATTTTAGAGAGGCATGTTTGAAGGGTTAACTTAACCCATTACAGAGGAAAATCTCAAACCAACAAATCCTTCTAGTCGGTATATAAATAAGGCTATGAGAAAACTCTAGTCTTATCTCCTCAAGCTCAGGTGAGGTGTGTTAATGATAGTCTAGACCAGGTGAAGTATCCCTACGTAGCTAGTAAGGTCAACTAGGCTCTTAAGTGATTCAAACACATACAAACTGATTAAGGAGACTCCACAAAACTTACTAAAACCTATTAATTAGATGCCACATGGTTTTCCTTTGAATATTTGTCTAATTATAGTACAAGGGGACACTGAAAAAGAATCTCCCCCAAGATTCCCATCATATATGTCCCAGGTATATTGTGTTGAGAAAGAAATCTTTGTTAAAGCACAACAACAATACCTAGAAAAGGTGATAGCACATGCACCTTCAAGAGATTTTTAGCTCTGGTTGTGTGACACTTATGTTGTATGAGATGACAAACACCCAAGAAATGGGCCTATAATATTTTAGATGAAGCCAAATTTAACCATATATTAAATTTCCTATATACTACTTCAGTTGTAATTGACTTCATAAAAACATGTAGCTTGAAAAAGTTTTCAAATATACACAAATCATTTCTTTTGAGCCAGTCTTGTAGCTACACACTGATTTGAGTGTGTTGAGATTGATCCTACAACATTTATATTACAAGATTTGTCCTGCAACAATTGGTCCCACAATAATTGGCCCTACAACATTTGTCCTACAAGAGTGGTCCTACAATATTTGTCCTACAACAATTGGTCCTACAACATTTGTCCTACAAAATCTATCCTACAATATTTGTCCAACAAGATTTATCCTACAACAATTGGTCCTGTTACAATTGGTCCTACAACATTTATCCTACAATATTATTCCTATAATATTTTTCCTACAAAATTTGGTCTTACAACATTTGTCCTACAAGATTTGTCCTACAAGATTTGTCCTACAATAATTGGTCCTACAAGATATATCCAACAACATTTTTCCTATAAGATTTATCCTAAAAATAATTGGTCCTACAACTGTTAGAATAATAATGTCCTAATCAACTGAGAGGGGGGGGGGGGGTGGGGGATTAAATCAGTTGATGCCAATATTCAATACTTTAAACATAAACTTCAAACTTATTGTTAAGAGAAAAATATTGATCTAAAAAGTAAATGCAGTAATAGCACATACACACATGAACACCAAGATTTGTTCTCGAGAAAAACCCTGTTAAGTGAAAAACCCTGGTGGTGATGGTACCCACATATATCTGCACTATGAGTATAATAACCCTATTAGGAGCTGAGTGTTACAATAGGCAGGTCTTGGTTAAAGAACATACCTTGTTAGGAGCCTTTTACAATGTGATCCCAATTAAGGAATCGATCTCGATAGGATTCCAGCCCTATTAGAGGAAATTACCCTATTATGGATGTACAATATATCAACCTGATCAAGAGATTTGAGAGTTAAGGCCACCCTCAGGTTCTCCAAACCTTACAACTTCAAGACTGAGGTAATTTTGTTCTGAAACTGCTTCCAGTACTCAATCACTGCCAAGAAAAATCCACCTTGTGCCTAAGTGCACATCTACTATTCTTCAAATAGTATCCAATGTAGCCTCAAGCTCACATTCACCTCTGCATCTTTCATATGCAGTTATTCATGTATCTCCCTCACTACTTTCCAAGGATTTCAATCCTTATATACAAGTTACAATAATTATATCTAAGTCAACCTTCATAGGATAAATGGACCCATGCAAAGATGCACACGAAACCTCTTATAATGTTACAATATAAAAATTACATCAATTTATCATTTAGATCTATAAATTAAGCTCACTATTCACATTACTTGAAACGTGTTCCAAGATGGCCTCCTGATAAGTCTTCACCAATACATACATCATAGCTGACATTATCTATGCAATCAAAACTCCATATGATCACAATAATCTCTCTAGCTAGTATCCAACATGAACCTATTTCTACACATCATAACTTAAACAACTATGAGTGCTATCTACAAAGTTCTACAACCATCTCTGTAAAAAACACAATTTTTTTCTCTTGAGAAATAGTTGCCAGTAAACCAATCATAACTCTATATGATCAACTCATAAGAATGTGTGATCACAAATGGTGACTCAAGACATCAAGAAGAGACTCCTCTAAGTTCACACATGATAATTCTATGTACTATGTATGTATGATTCTCTACAACCTATATGCAAGCTTCTAAACAACCACTCAATAACATATGTTGACATCAATGACAAACTTTGTCACGAAAGCAACACAATCATTGTAACATGCCTCCAACATTACTAGGATACTCCCCCATAGGAATACCATCAACATTCACGCTAACAATCTCCCCCTTTGGCATTGATGGAAACATAGATGAAAAATATCTAAGTTCCATAAATATCAAACATGTATATACTGCATCAGCATCAACATCTTTTCAAATCCTCTTCATCAATCATCAAATCCCCCAAAGGATGATCCTCTCATACCATTTTCTCATATTGTTTTTTATGTGTCATTCTCTCCCCCATTGACATCAACGTCAAAGGTGTCATTATGTCTCCAAGAGTTCTTAGTAACTCAGCTCAAACACATTTACTCCCCCATAGGAGAAGCATCAAGCATTCAGTCTAGATAATGAAATAATGCTCTGATATTTTTGGACTAATATAATTTCTACATCAATTATTTAAGAGTAGGCTAGGGCATAACCCCTAGCATACCTCTCAAATACTCAAATGTATCCTTAAGCAAAGGTTTTGTAAAAATGTTTGATATTTATTCCTTTGGTTCACATATTCTAACTTAACTTATTTTTCTGCTACCTTATCTCTCAAGAAATAATACTTTATTGCTATATGTTTTGTCTTCGAGTGCATAACATGATTCTTTGACATATTTATTGTGCTAGTATTATCACAATGGATAGTAACTTAATCTTCAAAATATACTACAATGTCCTTCAATATCTAGTTTATCCATATGATTTGTGTACAATTGATTGTTGCTGCAAACATACTCTAATTCTACTATAGACTGAGCAATTAGTCCCGCTTCTTGCTAAGCCAAGAAATCAACCTTTTACCAAGGAAGAATGCTCCTCCACTAGTACCCTTTCTATCATCTACATTCCCTATCTAATCAACATCAATGAAAGCATGAAATGTAAAGTCCTATGATCTATCATACCATAGACCAAACTCAACCATTCCCTTTAGATATCTAAATATCCTTTTTACTGCCATAAGATGAGATTTTTTAGGTTCTTCTTGAAATCTTGCAATAATTCCAACTACATTAGCAATATCAAGTCTAGTATGTGTTAGATATTGAAGACCTCCAATCATTTATTTATACCTTGTTTGAGGTACATTCTTTGCTTCATCTTCCAAAGATAACTTAGTCCCAATTACCATAGGGGTTCCAAAAGGTTTATTATCATCCATGCCAAAAAAATTCAACAATTCTTTAAGATATTTGATCTGAGATATGAATATCCCTTCTTTATTTTGACTGATCTATAGTCCAAGGAAGAATTTCATATCCCCAATCACAGACATTTCAAATTCACTTTTCATCTCATTTGCAAACTTTTTACTCATTACATCATTTCCTCCAAAGATAATATCATCAACAAAGACTTCAAAAATTAAGATACCTTCTTCATTGATTCTTTAGTATAAATTGTTGTCAGCATTTCCTTTCTTGAATCCTAAATGAATTAGGTACTTATCCAATCTTGCATACCAGGCTCTTGGTGCTTATTTTAATCCATACAGAGATTTCTTCAATCTAAAAACTAGATCTTCATTTCATGATAAGGGAAATCCATTAGGTTATTCAATATACACTTCCTCTTCTAGGTCTCCATTAAGGAAAGTTGATTTCACATCCATTTGATATACTTTAAAATCCTTATAAGCAGCATAAGCTAGGAATAATCTAAATGCCTCAATCCTAGCAACAGGTGCAAAGGTTTCTTCAAAATCAATTCCTTCTTGTTGTGAATACCCTTTACATACTAATCTAGCTTTGTTTCTAACAACAATGTATTCTTCATTCATCTTGTTTCTATATACCCACTTGGTGCCAATCACATTTTTGTCTTTAGGCCTTGGAACCAATTCCCAAGTGTTATTCTTCTGAATCTACTCCAGTTCTTCCTTCATGGCTTTGATCCATGATTCATCTCTACATGCTTCATTTTTGGACTATGGCTCTACTTGTGAGATCAAGTAGATGACATTTTTAATTAGTGACTACTCTTCTCTGATCTATATTCTTGTTCTAGTTCCCTTTTTGTTGTCACCAATGATCTGATCCTTGGGATGATTTCTCAGAATATATTTGGGTGTGGTTTGTTCCCTCGACTCCAAACTTATGCCATTGTCAGTTTCCAAAACATCCTGAGATGTTGTATTCCTTTCATCTCATTCTCTATTGTATGCATATTGTCCTGATTTGTACTCATCTTTTCAAAATGACATATGGGTTAAAGTCACAATATCTTTCTCTAACTTGAAATTTTTCATCCACTCTCACATTGTCAGTTTCAATCAGTTTTCTAGTTCTCAGATTGTAACATCTATAAGCTTTACTTCTAGTAGAGTAGCCAAGGAATAAGCCATCATTACTTCTAGCATCAAATTTTCCTATACATATATCTCTCTTAATGTAGCATTTACTTTCAAAAATTCTGAAATAACTAATAGGAGGTGTCTTACCATACCATAGCTCAAATTGTTTCTTGCATGTACCTTCTTTGATTTGTACTTTATTCATTGTGTATACTATTGTATTGACTGCTTCTCTCCAATGCATATGAGGAACCTTTTCTTCTATAAAAATGGTTCTTGCAGCATCAAGAACTATTTTGTTTCTTCTTTCAGCAACTCCATTTTGTTGTGATGTCCTAGGTACATATTTCTTTCTCATAATACCATGCTTCTCACAAAAAGTATTGAATTCATGTGAATTGAATTATCCACCTCTATCTGATCTCAAACACTTTATCTTCAAGCCTGTCTCATTCTCAGCTTTTGCCTTATAAAACTTAAAAGTTTCAAATGATTCTGATTTTTCTCTAAGAAATCCAATGCACATCATTCTAGAGTAATCACCAGTGAATATGATAAAGTACTTATCTCCAAAGTATGACATGGTTTGTGTAGGTCCAAAAAGATTTGTATGAATTAGTTCTAACTTACCATTTGTTGAGTATCCTTTACTTGCAAAATTGCTTCTATTCTGCTTTCCCAAAACACACTCTCTACATGGAGTGTTAGTTGGTTTCACAATATTAGGTAGATCTCTGATAGAATTATTGTTAGAAGCTCTTACAATATTATCAAATTTGATATGACAAAACCTTCTATGCCATAACCAACTGTCATCAATCTTTGCAACAAAACAACTGACCTCAATAGAGTTCAACTGAAATATATTACCTCTAGTCTTAGTACTATATGCAATCAATTCTCTGTTAGCTCCTCTAATAGAGCAATGACCATCCTTGAATTCCAAATGATATCCCTTATCCACAAGTTGTCCAACACTCAACAAATTATGTTTTCCATCCACAAATAATACATCGTTAATGTTAGTCTTTCCATCTAAAGTATTTGACCCTTTACCAAAAATCATTCTAGGAGTATTGTCACTAAATCTTACAACACCACCATCAAACTTCTTTAGCTAAATGAATCTATATTTGTCACTAGTCATATGATGTAAACATCCACTATCAATTATCCAATTAGTTTTCCTATCAATATGAGAAACTAGGGCTTTTTCTTCATAGACAGGATCATCTTCTTTGATAGCAACAAAACCCAACACATCATTGAAGTTATCATCTAAATATTCAGATCCATCACTGGCATAATAGCATTCCTTATCATTCTTATATTTTCCATATTTAGGCCTATGCTTAGGTACTCTAGTTGGACATCTAGATGCAAAATGACCAACCTTATTATAGTTAAAACATTTCAAAGGTAATTTTCCTTCAAACTTACCTTTACCTTGCATTTCTCTCCTGGCGATTAGGCCCATGATATTCTCATCCACTTGATTATCTATCCTTTGAATCTCTTCCCATTCTTCAACATATTCTCCAAGATCTTCATTGTGCTTGTTTAATCTGCTAAATCCAACTTCAATAGATCCATTTATATGAACAATTACCTTAAAATTTATCTCCACCTTAGTACATCTTTTAGCTCTGTGATCTCAAAGGTAGTTAGCTTAGCTGCTAACATTTCTCTAGTGACATATTTGTATTGTGGTATGGTCTCCTCCAAAGCTAGAACTTTGGGTTTGTAGGTAGGAGTCACATGCCTCAAAATCATTTCTATGACTTCATCTTTTGTATAAGTGTTACAAGTAGTATTTGTCGTTGCACCAAAAGATCAACCTATTAATACCTGATACAACCACTAGACTTATAGAAGACACAGGAGGCTATTAAACCATGTCACAAATCCCGAGGGGAGCACTAACCATTTTTCCAACAATATCCCCCTCAGTGTTATCCGAGGGGATTCTAACCCATGACCAAGCTCTGATACCACTTGTTACAAGTAGTAGTTTCCGTTGCACCAAAAGATCAACCTATTAATACCCGATACAACCACTAGAATTATAGAAGAAACAAGAGGCTGTTAAACCATGTCGTGAATCCTAAGGGGAGCGCTGACCATTTTTCCAACAATAAGTACCTCCATTATTTTAGATTCCAATCACACATTTAGATACTCTCTGAACATACATCCTTATTATTTCATCATCATTCATTTGTATTGTCTCCATATTTGTTCTCCAATTCTGCAACTTTGCTCTCTTTGTGTATTCATCTCCTTCATAGAGTGAATTTGGTCTTTTCTAGATCTCACTTGCCTTTATTAGATCTCTGACCTCTATGAATTCACCATCAAATAGTGCATTAACCAAGGCTTCCTTTGTAATAACATTACACACAAACCTTTTCCTTTCTTCTTCATTAGTAGTACGTGTTTCAAGATCTTCATTCTTTATGAAAGTCACATCTTGCCAGGTAATGAGTCAATATTCCAATCCCATACACATCAGATGATTCTTCATCTTCTCCTTCCATGTGTCAAAATTTTCTACATCAAACTTAGGACTCTCCTTTTTTAACAAGGCCATCTTGATCGTTGCCTCAAGTTGTTAAGCTTCCTAACTAATGACCAAAAGATCTAATACCAATTGTTAGAATAATAATGTCCTAATCAAATGAGAGGGGGGGGGGGGGGGGTGAATCATTTGATGCCAATATTCAATACTTTAAACTTTAAATTCAAACTTATTGTTAAGAGAAAAATACTGATATGAAAAGTAAATGCAATGATAACACATATACACATGAATATCAAGATTTTTTCTCGAGGAAAACCTTGTTAAGGGAAAAACCCCGGTGGGGATGGTACCCAAAAATATTTTCACTATGAGTATAATAACCTTGTTAGGAGTTTTGACCCTATTAGGAGCTAATTGTTACAATATACAGGTCATGGTTAAAGAACAGACCCTGTTATAATCCTTTTACAATGTGATCCCAATTAAGGAACTAACCCTGTTAGAGGAAATTAATTTTTTAGGGGTCTACAATATATCAACCTGATTAAGAGATTTGAGATTTAAGGCCACCCTCAATTTCTCCAAACCTTACAACTTCAAGACTAAGATAATATTGTTCTGAAACTGTTTCTAGTACTCAATTTCTGCCAAGAAAGCTCCACCTTATGCCTAAGTGCACATCTACTATTCTTCAAATGGTATTTAATGTAGCCTCAAGATTTCATTCACCTCTACATCTCACATATAAAGTTATTCATGTATCTCCCTCACTACTTTCCAAGGATTTCAATGTTTATATACAAGTTACAACAATTATATCTAAGTCGGCCTTCACAGGATAAATGGTCCCATGCGAAGATGCACACAACACCTCTTACAATGTTACAATATAACAATTACATAAATTTATCATTTAGAACCATAAATTAAGCTTTCTCTTCACATTACTTGAAACGTGTTCCAAGTCAGCCTCCAAATAGGTCTTTGCCAATACATACGCCATAGTTGACATCACCTGTGCGATCACAACTCCATATAATCACAATAAGCTCTCCATCCAGTGTCCAACATGAACCTAAGTTCACACATCATAACTTAAAAAACCATGAGTTCTATCCACAAAGTTCTGCAATCATCTTTGTGAAAAACATAGTTTCTATCTCCTGAGAAATAGTTGCTAGTAAACTAGTCATAACTCTATCTGATCAACTCATAAGAATGTGTGATCACAGATGGTGACTCAAAACATCAAGAAGAGACTTCCTCTAAGTTTTCATGTGCTAATTATTTGTATTGTGTCTGTACAATTCTTTGCAACCTATCTGTAAGCTTCTAAACAACCAGTCAATAACATATGTTGACATCAATGATAAAATCTATCATGAATGCAACACACAATCACTCTAACATGCCTCCAACATTAATAGGTTACTCCCCATTAGGAATAACATCAGCATTCATGCTAACAACAACATCCTACAAATATTTCATCCTAGTTCCTTATGATCGACATACTTATATAGACATTGCTTAGAATCTTGCATTTTTGCATAGTCATCATATTAGTCTCTAAAATCCAAATAATCTCAAAAACATACCTTGCAGTTCTTAGGGTTAAAGTATTACACTTCCTAGAGTCATTTTTTTAAAATTAGATGTTGCATTTTCCTAGGAGATTCCTACAGTTGTCTTTCATTTATCTTGACATCATCAACACTATCTTTATCTATTGGCCTCAGCACAGGCACCTTGTCATTTTGGTTAATATTGGTCTTAGATAGACACTATTACCATAATTTATCACTTTTGTCCTACCTTTTGAGTCAAGATAGTCATAATTATCATTTGGGTATTTTCTAAGAGGGTTTACCTTAAAGCTTCTAGAATCTCTCTTAGGTAAAGTTACTTACACCTTAGACATCATATTTCATTCCTAGTTTGCATTATCATCCCATATCAAAAAATCCAAAAAAGATAGAATTTGATTTCCTTAGTTGTGTTGCATTCATCATAGACTAGCATATGTCAAAAAAATGATCAAATAATAGTAATGACACAATGAAATAGAATCAAATCCCCTACCATGATCCCCATCAGGAAATTGAATTTGCACCAAGAACCTTGGCACTAGACTACAACAATCATGAGATAGTTTTTCTCCAAGAGAAAATGCTAGATAATACTTTACAACTACATGAACTAACCCCTATAGAAATCAAATCCATATGTACAAAAGAAGGGATTAATAATAGTTTACATGATAAGAATATGAAAGAAATCTTATAATCCATGATAGAGGCTGACCCAAATAAATAACTTGACATGCTCATACAAAAAGGTGCTAAATTACCAACTGGGTTCAACACATCCACCATTGTGGAAGACATAAATGTACCACTAGCTTGGGTAGCCTCAATGCCACCCCTACCACTTACTTCAGTCCTCCTATCCACTAGTTCCATGCAAAATGCTTCCCAGGTCACCACATCTTCTAGTAACTTAGGGATCTAGTACACCAATCCCTTATTGGCCACTTTTCTATCTATATCTACTACACTCTCTACTACAGCAACACCATCTATATTTTCCTTGACTCATCCAGCAAACACTTCACAAAATTATGGCAACAAGTTCCTCCATCACAATACCCTAGCCAAAACATGGTCTACTCCTACTGGGAGCACCTCAACCAAAGCCTCCTTGTGGTGCACCACCAAGTGTCTCTTCCAATCCAAGACAACCTCAAATCAGTCAATGGGAACCTCCAACTAATCCAGATTACTTAGCAATGTTTACTAATTTCATTCAAAAAATGATGGCAAGTGGGCCTAGCACTTCCCATCTTACAACATCACCTCAACATAATCTGGCACCCCAACATATACCAATACCTCAACATAATCTAGTAACCCATTGTATATGAGTACCTTAGCATAATCTGACACCCTAGTATATATCAATACCTTAGCATAATCTAACACCACATCATATATGAGTACCTCAATAAAACCCAACATCTTCGTACATTCCAAATCCATCATCTTAGTACATCCCAGTACCTCAATATACTCTAGCATATCAACATGTTCCACCACCATATATACCTACAACATCCCAAAATAGTGGAGCCCCTTTTGTTGACCCTAATGCACTGCTTGCTACACCATAACCATTGATCTACTTTCTCAACAGTTACAAACCCTCCAACAATAACTCATTAATCTATAAATAGGTGCCTCTAAAAGGTCTTACACCATAGAAGACCTTAGTCCTTATCCCTTTGATAGGACACTACACATGCCACCTATTCTAACCAAATACCTAAGCTCAAAAGGTATGAGGAAAAGGGTGATCCTCACAATCACATAAGGGAGTTTTTCACACCTTGAATGGAATTTTATCACAATGATACATATCTTATGAGAATTTTTCCACGTATTCTTAGTGATACATCCATGGATTGGTTTTCCATACTCCCTCCCAGGATAAGGACATGGAATGAACTAGCATAAAAATTTAAATCATACTATTCACATAACTTTATCAGATAAGTAACATTAACGGATCTTTGCACCACCAAGAAAAAGAACGGAGAGATATTTGCCTCTTTCCTACAACATTGGAAAAATTTTGCCTCCAAGGCATCCTTCCATGTGCTAACTAAAGAAAAGATCCACATGTTCTTTAAAATCTGTCAGCTAGACCTAATGTGTGAACTTAACTCTCATTACATTGAGACCTTTGAAGAACTAGACGAGCAAGGTCTAAAAGCATAAAGATCCCTCACCTTGAAGGGAACCATCAAGAAAGAGACCAGTACTCCAACACCTTACGACAAAACTAAATATTGGTCCAAAAATAAGAACGTGACAAATTATTGGATTTTTTATGTTAAAATGGTGCAACTAGTGCTATATGTGCAAGCAATAACACCAATCACACATACCTAACCAACACAAAAATCCCACAACATTAACAACATGACTCCTAGGAAAAATCCAAAATAAGCATATACTACTATGCAAGAAATTTATGCAAGAAATAATCCTACTCCTTGATGCTTGCAGATCCTTTTGAGATGATCTTGAAGAAATTAATACAGTCCCATTTAGTCACTTTACCTGAGATAAGACATGATGAGGGTCCTAAAAAACCAACATGGTGGGATTGCAATGGTTACTATAACTATCATAGAACTAAGGGACATAAAATAGGCGGTTACCTACAATTGAAGCACATTGTCCAAGATTTCATTGACTGCGGTGAAATTGAAGTTGTCACAGATTCTAGCACCATGAACCAAGACCATAAGATCTTCCAAAATCCATTGATAGATCATGGAAATAACAAGGCCTCCACATATAGAGAAGATAATAAGGCTAACCTTCTATATATGAAAGTATACCCCACTTTGACAATTAATACCATCAATATCAAAAGTCCAAATAGTGATTGTGTTGTTACTAATAAAGAATGTCCCTATAATTTATTTAATGAGGAGTTGGATATATGTCAAGGAACCATTCCCAAACATGAAAAAAATAATATACCTATGTCTAGCAATGTCCCACAAGCAATATCCATATCTCCCACCATTTCTTCCTCCATACTATCTCCACCTAGAAATGAATCCAACAATGAAACATTTCCATTCTACCCACAAGGGCTATCCATAATACAAATCCCAACTAATCCATTTTGTAATGCTAGTCCCATCTACAATTCAACAGTCTTAGATCCAATGCCACCATATAATTCACTCCCAAGAAAAGATACTCCATTGATTCCCAGTCAAATTCCATCCCCATCATGCTCAAGTGTCAAGTCCTTTCAAGAATCCACCATACATATCGAAAATCATACCCCATGTCAAGAGGGTTACCCAAAAACTAAAGAAAAAATTCCTAAAATTGTTCAAGATCAAGATACCACGAATGTCCAATCCCATCCACTCTTTGACCAAGATACCAAGAATATCCAATCAATTGACCAAGATCCCATATTGCCAGAATCTTGTGATGGCCCCTTATCCATTTGTTTCCTATCCAACATAATCCCCTTTCATCCCAAGAGAAAATCATTCCTATGAGTCTCATTCATAATCCACTCCCTAACAAAGATCGTGATGTCCCTTATACTCCATCCAATAATCCTCTTCCATGTCAAGATCAAATTATTCCTCCCTATCCACCAGAAGATCCCTTCGTCCCTCCATCTCCATGTCATAATCCTTCCCGTCCACCACAAGATCCCATTGTTCTTCCATCTCCATGTCATAATCTCCCATGTCTACATCAAGATCCCAATAACTCTATCCATGTTAATAATGATCCTATTATATATCAACTTGGTTCATCCACTTCCATCCCATCCAGTCTACTTCATAGTTCTAATATTTTATATGTTCCTCCTCCACCTTAAAATGGATTCACATCTTCTTTCAAAAATAATAAGTATCCAATTGCTAAGAATAATTGTAAGAAAATGCATTGTCAAGGAAAGGGTTTAGACCTTAATGAACATGATATATTAACCCCTTAATATCAAAGTAAATCCATATTATCAGGTCCTTGGCTATATATCTCACCATAAAGATGTTGATATCCCCTCTATATCCAACATTCCCCCATATGAACCCAAACATATTCCTTCCATCTATCTTAGGTCCATATATTCCTACATCCACTAGTTCACAATCCACTTACCCCTTTCCACATGCAAGTAAAAAAAGGGATGCATCTACCCATCTTAAAGGCCTCCATACAATTCCTATCCACCTATGAATACCACTCCCCTTCAAAGCAATTTGGATGCCAAGTATAAAGTCCATTAGTCAAAAAAACCACATGCAATCAAGGATCAACATGTTTTGTCTAATCAACATGTAAAAACAAAGAAAAATATGATCCAAAACTAAAAAGAACCACAAAAGAATGAAAATTAAAAACCATGTGGATTATTAAGTAGCTCCTTAAAACACAATATACCAAAGAAAAATCAAAATTGACATCCAAGATTTTTATTCAAAAGGCTCCCATTAATCTTCCACATAAATTTCTTTCATCTTTCAAATCTATTTTGTGTCCCTATATCCCAAAATCCACTACCTTTGATACTCCATCACCTTCTTCATCCATTTTGGGTCATTGTGTCCCAAAATCCATGTCCACTCCTCCATCTAAATCCCAAAACCCAAAACCAATTTTCCTTCCAAGACCCCTCAAGGTGTGTTCCAATATTTACCTTGCCAACATTTCCATCCACTCATATAAAAGTATTTCAACAACCCATTCATTGTCCAACACCTACTTTCCATCCTTCCATCCCCCTTATCTAATCCTATGCATAAAATATTACCCTAGTCCATTTTATCATCCCATTTTATCATGACCCTATCAGCATCTTTGAGTATACTTTCAAACAACATCTTGTGTGACAAAAAAATATATATATCAAGAGAAATAATTTATCCTATAGTGAAAACTACTTCTTGTGGCACCTTGGGCAAGTACCATAATGAAAACCTGGCAAACATGCATTGTGTGTAAATCCATTACCCTCTTGAACTCTACACTTGGGGGCTACTTTCATTCATGCAATCCTACCTATCACATCCTTTGTAGTCCTACATCCATCCATATCGCTTCATACATCCATTCTTATTCACTTTAGCATACCCTACAATAATCCTTTTTCTTATCCATTCCTTACTTTCATCATCCATTGTCATGTTTCATATTACCTAATCCCAAATCCTTTTCTTGGTCTTGATCAAAATTAAGGACATTAAAAAATGAAGGACATATTTTCAGAAGTCTCTTAACATGTTCATTCCTCGTAGATCTTGTGTTATTCAATGTGTCATACCATTTCCTACATAACCACCATATCCATTCCCTTAGCTTGGGTATATTTTTTATCCCATTATGAGATAGTCCTTGCATCCAAATCAACTCTATTTCACCTATGCAGTGTCATCACATCAGCTCATTCATCCATTCATGACATTACATTCCTTGCTAGACACCGAGGAAAATAAATACAATCATTTTTTAAGAATAAATCCTAACATATACCTTTCACCTTATTTAGTGATCGAAAAATATCCTGAAAAATACCAAAAACATTGCAAAAATTTCAAAAAAAACAAAACAAAAATAGCACAAAATTGTCCTAGAAATTATAAAACAATGTAAAATCATCCTATAAACACCAAAGACATTTGCAGAAGATCCAAAAAATTGTCAAAGACAACCAAAAAAATAAAAAACCCAATAAAAATCTTGTAATAAATATCCTTTGTACATAAACCAATTCTTTGGCATTTCGAGGAATGTGCATTGAATGACAACATACAACACATAGGAGATTCAACAAAACCAAGTCAAAATAGTCAAAACTATATAGCTAGTCAAGAGGTCCTCAACTACACTGCCTGATTTGTCTTATCTATCAATTAGTCTCATAGAAAAGCATTTTGTCAAAAATCATGTTGTCTTAGACAAAGGAAGGAACAATCGAAATCAGATGGAGTAGTCTTAGACGGGGTACCTTGTTCTTGAAAACATATAGCATTAGAAATATGTCAAAATTCAATGTCCAAACTACTACATAAACACAAACACATAATTAGTACAACTGCAACTTGTTGATTTAAGTTAGTCTTATTATGTCTTGATTTTCACAAGTCAAGTTCTTATGCATCTCTGAGATATCCATAAGTGATTTAGAGATGCCATGATGGTTCATGACTTATTTTACTTTGTTTGTTGTTTGTGGAATGTATCATGAAGTCTTACAAGAGAAATTTGGGTGTTTGTGATAAGAGCCTTCACATCCATATACAAATGTCCAATTGTAAAATTACAATGGGTACTTTAGTTGTGATACGTCGCACATACCTCAACTCCAAATACTCAACCTAGTTGGATCGACCCACATTCCTTGCATGTTCAGCGTGCCTTTTTTCAATGCAAGAGGATAATCATACCTAGGTCTTTCATATCTTGGTAGGATGGTATCCATTTTTGCTATAATAAAGTGGCTCAAAGATGATAAATAAATATCTCAATTCAGTTGGAAATTAGAAGCATGGTTATTAAAACATTAATCTCTTTGTTTACTATATCTAAAGGTTTCAATCAAGGATTCATTCACATTCTATCATTAAATTCTAACATTCTATCAAACCAGTCAAATCTCTTCTATCACTCACTCAATCTATTTGTCAAAATGGTCAAATAAATTTTCAAATCAGTCAAATCAATTGGTCAGTCATTCCATCATCATTTTTCTTATACAAGATATGTCTTTCCTAAAAATAAACATGCTCATTTGTGTTAAATAGGATATGTCTTTCTTGAATCTACACATCATCATTTTCCTTATATAGGATGTATCTTTCCTGAAACTAGACATTATCGTTCGCTTGTCTTATACAAGGCAGGTCTTCCCTGAAACCAGATGTTTCTACTCTTATACACGATGGGTCCTGTGTGTGTGAATTTTGTACCTAGTTGTAGACACAACACTTCAATAAAACATTAGAGGTTAGCAAAAACTGAAATCTGCAAGTAATTGAAACTATGCTAACCAGGTGATTTACTACCTTCTAGTAGGTGCGAGTATGATGTTCTCAGATTGAAATCGAGATCAGTGATAATGCAACACCTAAATGAAGGATTTAAAATGATAAAAGGAATGAAATATGAATGCAAATTAATCTATATTTTTCTATTTTCTATGCAATAAGAATGAGAAACTGTATGAATCTAAGCTATAATGTATGAAATTGAGTTTGAATGCAGATTTAATCTAAGAAATGCTATGAATGAATATAAAAATCTATGATATGAAACTATGAATGCTCAAAACAATAAATCAAAATCTCACAATAGCCTTGATTCGCAAAAGATTGATTCTTCAGTCACGAATTCGCCAGAGTGAGGATGCAATTTCGAGGTGTTGATTGCTAGATAAAAATTATGTAGACCTTTGTGAAGAGCTGAGCCTTATTTTTATACAAATCCAAGGCTTGAGGATGCATTGAGAAAAGCCATAAATCACTCTTGATAAACTCAGGTTGATTTTTGAGTTAACAAGAAATCAGAATAAATAAACTCATAAAATCATGCAAAAGCAGTTTTTATCTCAAAATAGAGCTTTAGTTCACTTTTTCAACTCATCATCAGATGTTGAGTTTTAGAAAGTTTGCAAATTGAAATTAGCAATTGTTTTAAAGTTGAATGCTTTTGTGATTGTGCATGATTTAATATGAATTAATTTAATAAATAAAGTGATTTATTTTCCACTTAACTGATTTTGAATTAAAACAATTGATTTATTGGTTAATCAATTATTAAATCAAACTTTATTCCAATTAAATCATTAAATTTGACAACTTTGATTTTAAATCAATTAAATAAATATCCAATTGATTGTTTGTAAGAATTTTGATTTATTGTCAAAATAAAAACAATATTAATTAAGAATAAATGCAATTAAATCTAATTAAATAATTAAGTGGCAGAATTAATCTAATTAATTAAATATTCATCATATTCAATTAATTAAATTTAGGATAAATATGATTTATCGCCAAATAATATTATTAAATTAAGAATAATTAGGATAAAATAGGAATATTGCTAGGAATATTCCCCCATGCAGAATTTAGGATAATCAATTAAATTTGATAATGTGCAGATGTGCCTTAGGTTAGGACTTTGATGTCAATTTCGTTCGAATTGAAGATGTAAGAGGTTAATAAACATATAGCCAATTTTTGGGGTATTACATTTTGCCCCTCTGTGAATTATTGTGCGAAGTGCAGTGGTTCAAAGATGGTCTGTGTATGATAAAGATGTATGAAACTGTTTTGAAAGATTAACCGATTCTAAGACAGAAACCGATTGAAAGATTTAAAGAAAAGAGATACTGACCCAGGCCCAGAGATGATGCTAACTATTGTGTGTGTGAATTTTGTACCTGTCTGTAGACACAACACTTCAGTAAAACATTAGAGGTTAGTTGAAATCAAAATCATGCAGTGAAATGGAAACTAATCTAATTAGGTGATTTACTACCTTCTAGTAGATGCGAGTATGTATTCTTAGATTATACCGAGATCAGTGACCTTGACGACACCTAAACGAAGGATTTGAATGCAAAATCTAGATATGAGATGGATGCAAATTAATCTATTTTTTTTAGTTTTCTATGCAATAAGATGAAATAAACTGATATGAATCTATTCTAGATGAAAACCTGATATGCAATCCAATTAATCTAAAAATGATATGCTAAATGATATGAAACTAAAACAAGATTGATCTCACCAAAAGTTGTTGATTTGCAAAGAAGCTTCAATTCTTCAGATACCAATTCGCCAGCATAAGTTTGCAAATTCTGAGATATGATTATGAAGAGTTGAGCCTTGATTTTATAGAAATAGAGGGCTTTGGGGATGCATGGAAAAAACCATAAATCACTCTTGATAAACTCAGGTTGATTTTTGAGTTATCAAAGAATAAAAGATAATTAATTCACAAAATCATGCAAAAATAGTTTTTTAACTCAAATAAGAGTTGAGTTTATTTTTAAAACAACTTGAATTGATTTCTTGATTTCAAGTTTAACTGCTTTTTGAATGTGCATAATAATTATGAATTAAATAAATGAATAAAGTAATTTATTCTCAACTTAACTAATTTTTAAAAATAAAACAATTGATTTATGGGTTAATCAATTATTAAATCAAACTTTATTCAAAAACTATATTATTAAATTTGACAATTGACATTAATTAATTAAATAAGAATTTAATCAATTAGTCATAAGATATTTGATTTATTGTCAAAATAAAATAATACAATTTAGGAATAAATATAATTAAATCTAATTAAATATTTAAGTGGCAGTATTAAATCTAATTAATTAAATATTGAGAATATTCAATTAATCAAACTTTGGGATAAATAAGATTTATTGCCAAATAATCATTAAATTAAAGATAATTATGATAAAATAGGAATATTACTAGGAATATTTCCCGATGCAGAATTTAGGATAATCAATTAAGATTCGATAATGTGTCGATGTGCCTTAGGTTAGGACTTCGATGTTGATTTCGTTTGATGTGTCGATATAGGAGGTTAATGAACCTATAACCCATTTTTGGGGTATTACATTTTGCCCCTCTTTGAATTACTGTGCGAAGCGTAGTGGTTCAAAGACAGTCTGTGTATGATATTGAAACTGATGTTTGAAATTGATATTGATATGAACCAGAAACTAATTGAAGTTTGATATGAAGATATTAGGTCCTGAATGACCAAAGATAATGTTAACTATAACAACAAATGAACCGATGATTGCGAAAAAGTGTCAAAACACCTGATTCTGAACCTTATGATTACGAAGAAGTGAGTGACTGATTCCAGACCCGATTGTCGATAAGAATCGCATTGGTATCACATCTTGAACCCATCAGTTACGAAGAACCAAGGAAATGACGCTAATGAACCGATAGTTACAAAAGCTGATACCATTTACAAGATTAAGAGAATACCAGATTGATATGGATCTCGATGAATCTGATATGCCCCAAGCGATGATTAATTTTCCCCGAGCGATGAGGTCTTTATGATGAATCAACAACTAGATGTGGTTGTTGTCTTGATTACTGAGGAAAGATATAATATCAATAAAGATATGATTTCAGATTTAGATTACAGACTTTGAATGATGTGTAATACCATGCCCCCTTCGGGATTAAAATTAAAATTTGACAAGAGAAGTCAGCGTTGAATGGTGTAGAAGCATGTTAATTGATTTGAAAAGTGGTTAAAAATGTTCAAAAACACATTCTGCATCGTTTAGAGGTCCTGGAGACCAAGTTTGACTAGGTGAAACCATGAGTTGACCATGGTTAACCAAGTTGAAATTTTGATAGTTTGATATAAGATAAACAGTTAAGTTAAATACTGGATTTCTATGATGACAGAAGGTCGATTATGCAAGCAGTAGATCATCCTGGGTCCAAAAATTTTTAATCACAATTTTGACATAGTAAATGATCTCAGATTTTGATTTTGATCCCGAAAATAGAATCAGAGCGTCGACATTAGCCAGGGGTGCAATTCTTGTGAAAAATGGAGCACTTTTGAAAATTAGGTCAAAAGCTATATAAAGACGAGAAGGGTCATTTTCAATTCATTTCAACCTTTTGAATTTAGAAATCTTGTGGAGCCCTCTGCGCGAGAAAATGGTAGAACCAAAGGTACCTATGAGTTCGCATCGATTTGAGCGCAGCCAAAGACACCAGAGACCTCGACAGTACGGACATTCGGTAGGTGGACCTCTTTGCTTTGCTAAAATGTTAATTTTTTTTAATGTTTTATAGCATTTTTAGGATTTTTAGCAATGTTTCATACATTTTTTCATTTTTGAATTTTGCATGCACAGAAACTCATACGACTCCCCAGCGGGACTCGTATGACTTTTAAACTGTAGATAGGTTGTCGTCTCTTAACTCCCCAAGACTCGTATCAGAGGGACCCAAGAGTCGTACGACATTCTGTTGGGTCCCTCATAACTTGTACGAGAAGGAATACATTGTCGTGCCACAATGCTTTGTTGTTTGGTTTAATGTATAAATTCGTACGACTTTTCATGCCAGTCTGAAGTGTCGTATGGAAAACAGTGAGCGTAAAACTCAGTATTAGGTCAAATTTTTGAATTTTGTGATTTTGTAGCTTGATTGCTGACCTGTTAACCTACCTTCTGAAATACTGAACTGCCCCATTTCTACCCTTGTAACCTATTATGTGACCAAATTATTGATAGGATTCCCTGGTCCTGTGTTGTGTAGGTCATATATCCAGATTTTCATGTATAAATTTCACACCCAGCCACTCAGAGACTGTGTGTGTCATTGCTAGACCCTATGAGAGTACATCTTGCATCTTGTGGATTTGAGCACCTTATACACTTACCTGAGATTAGGGTAAATCATGGACTTTTGACTGCTCTGATTGAGAGGTTTCACTTGGAGACCCAGACATTGCATTTACTGATGGGGGAGCTTACTGTTACCCCTGAGGATGTGTATCAGATACTACGCATTCCTTTCCATGTAGGCCGGTGACCAAAGTATGTGAGTTTGGGGAACTCAGGTTTATTAGATTTTAGATGTCTCTTTGGAGATGATACTCAGATGATGGCCTCCATTTCTTAGGAGACTTTAGTGTAGAGATATGGATAGACACACTAGATGGAGTGCATCATTGGCAGGATGATTGGTGGTATTATCATGTTTGACCGTCAGAAAAATGGTCTTTTGATGGGCTGGGCCCCTATGGTAGCACATTTGATGGCTACTCCCTTTGAGTTGGCCTGGGGTCAGTGTCTTTTGGTCCATATGCTCTTCGAGATGCATGAGGTAGTGTATCAGGAGAGCAAGTCATTTGCAGTGGGAGCCTTAGTTCTACAGATCTGGGCGTGGGAGCATATCCTAGTGTTGAGACCAGTATGTACCACACAAAGGCAGCCTCAGGAGCCTGTCATTTATATATGTGTCAGATATGTTATATAGGGACAGATGGGTCACACTGAGTACTGGAGGTGATGCCTCGATGATATGACATTTGTGCACTGGAGACCATATGTAGCCATTGAGCCTTGGCCTACTGCTTGAGAGCAATTTAGTTACTTCTTTCAAAGCCATGTACTGATTGGGAGGTCATCCTCCATTATAGAGAGGTTCCTTATTACCAGGGTCTGGCGGCAATATGGGCGTATACAAGATGCGCCTAAGGATTATGCTACATATGCACAGATAGGTCATGAGATTGGGCTTGGATGGATACAGAGGCTCTCTTATGATTTGTGTTCACAGGAGTACAATGCTATTGTCGGCAGGGACTGGGAGTATAGACTAGATGTATTGGATGCTGGTGTTATTCATGGATTCATTTCATGGCTTGTTGACCATCCTATTCATAGATTTTCTGATCCGACTGAGCCGATACCCTCCATGGAGGAGGTGATGGACATTACAGGTGCTCCAATAGGATAGGGTCCCTGACCTACACAGGCCCCCATGATACATCCCACACCTCTGAGACCTCGAGCGATGGCTCCACCATAGAGACCATCAGGATAGATGAGGCCCCCTCGTCCCACTAGTTCTATAGTCGGTAGATCTTCCATTTCTCACAGATGGACTAGGGGAGAGGGTGGTACATTAGGTGGAGTTGGTTCAGTCGATGAGGTACTAGCAACTGAGTAGGTGGTAGGTGGAGATACTGATCCCTTACAAGATGATACTAGATTTGATTTAGGTGCTGAGATCAGACACCGTAAGGTGCAGAGAGTAGAGACTACAGAGCAGCCTCCCCCAGATACTAAGATGCCAGACGTTGATCCTACTGTTCCTCCTACTTCATAGGATACTATCAGATGGCTCAGTGCACAGGTCAGGGACCTGAAGGTATGTAGTGCTCAATGGGAGGAGTGATACATAGAGGCTGATAGACAGCATACTGAGCTTTGTATAGAGGTTCAGAGATTATAGGTAGAGGTGATTCATCAAACCTCCCAGGCTGCTTACTACGTGTCTACATATTACACTATCATTCTTGTTGCACAGAGAGTTCCCTCCTATTCACAGTACATGATGGCATCAGAGGGAGCCAGAGCACCCAAAGTAGAGGCAGTACCAGATGCACCACCTCCTCCTCCACCAGATGCAGAGGATCATGTTGATAGCTTATTTGTTTTGATACATTCTGATATACTGTACTCTTTTTTATCATGGATATACTATTCTAATTTTCATAGCTCACATGAGCGTATTCTCTTGTATACTGTGCCAGTAGTGCACCCCTGACTAGTTTGAGATTTTTGATATATATATATGAGATCGATATTTTGGTTGTGACCTCATGTGTACTTGTCATGTTTTGATGTATGATTATATGTGATGCTTATGCTATGAGTAGAGTAGGATGTATGTATGGATATATGCAATTGCAATGATTTCTTTCATATGTATGGATGTTATGCAAATGTATTTGATTATGGAAAGATGTATGTATGATTTATGTTTATGCACATGGATGAATTGTAATGCAACAGATGATTATGATATGTAAATGCAATGATGTACATGATATGTTTTGTAGGGATTGATGAAGACAAGTACTCAGTCTTATGTCAAAAAAGATGTTTAACCCAGGATGATAACTGCTTGTGATTCTGTGAAGAGACCTTCGAGTTAGGTTTCAGCTCTTGTTAGATTTGAAGAGACATTTGAATAATTGTTTAAGCATTGAAGTTTATTTAGCCATTGTGAGATCATGCAAATGTAAAAATGCAAAGAGACATGCAATATGAAATGCAACCTAAGACCTAGGACCTAGTCATTGATCATGTGTTGGTCATTCTCATCATTGAATTTTCAGGTAACCGGATAAATCAATACAATGCCCACTAGTGATGAAACCATAGACATATGAATATCAATTTGTATGCACAGGAATCAATACAACGCCCACTGATTAGGCAACCATGGACATATGAATATTGATGTCAGATTAGATATAAGCACCAAGGCACAAATGCCAAGATGACCTGAATATCATATCCATTTTGATATAGCAATTTGTATAAGCATCAAAACATAAATGTCATGATGACCAAAATACGCCTTGCATACAAACACATCAAATAGTCAAGAGATCATTCTAAATCCAATGTGAATTACCCGTAGTGACCCTTTATCGTTCACCTCCTTAGGTAAGATCGCATTTCACATTAGGAGAAAGAACTCACTCAAAATAGTTAGATCAAACTTCCTTGAATTTTTTGGGTATCAATGGTCGAGGTACGCATGGCCATCCAATTTGAGATAGAGGCTCTTACAGTCGGACACCATTTCAATCCAGAATTTCCAAAGTTGTTACATTTTCACATCCAAGAAGAAAACAAAGAAAAGATTATGCCCCTAGTCATCACTCTCTAAATCCTGAAAAGGACATCATCGAAGAGCTCAAGGGAACATAATATGCAAAAATCTCAATGTGATTCAGTAAGCATACAAGGAGATAAAAGCATGAAGCACAGATTGTTTTCATTTCATTGTTTGATGTTTGATTGCATTGTTGTAGATGCAAAATCCTTTCTGGAGACAAGACTGACTGACTGACTCAAATGAAGCTTCAAAGGACTATGACTGGATATGGCTCATCTGAGGTATACTGGAGACCATAGGATATGACATTGATTGCCCCCAAGTGCTAAGCATTGATAGGATACAGACGCTTGAGCCAATTGGTGTACCAATTGACTTATTGAAAACAAGAATATATACAGACTAAAGCAGGACTGAAAGTTGGGAAAGACCAAGATTGCGCTGATAGATGGAGCATTTTTGAACAAGTGGCGCCTGTTTGCCAGGTTTTCACCATCTTGGTAGAGATTCTATTTTTGCTACCAAGGCACTTGTTTCTAGGTTTTCACCAAGGCACTTTATATTTTTCTCATTTTTTTTGTATTTTTCATTTTTTCAATTTTTTTGTACTTTTGATATTTTTTTTTTTTGTGAATCATGAAGGCGCCCATTGCTAGGTTTTCATGAAGATGTTCATTTTTTCAGGACTTTTTCCAATTTTAAAGATTTTTTCAGGACATTTTACCAAACACTGAATGTCTTAGGCATAGAATTTCTTCAGATGGAGAACATTGATTGGTTCTCAGAGCTGTTCTCCTTCAGTCATTGAGAGTTGATAGGCACCAGAGCCAAAAGTAGCAGTGATAACAAAGGGACCCAGCCAGTTGGGTTCAAACTTTCCCTTACGTTCTAAATGTGATTAATTTTTAGGATTCTCTCTCAAGACTAGATCGCCAACCTGAAATTCTCTGTGTTTGACTTTCTTGTTGTAATCTCTAGACATTCTCTTTTGATATAATCTGAGATGATCATACGCTACTTATCTACGCTCATCTAGTAGTTCAAGTTCTTGTAACCTAGACACTCTGTAGTCATCATCAGTTACTAGACCATGCATTCTGATTCTTAGTGATGGGATTTCAACCTCAATAGGTAGTACCACTTCAGACCCATAAACTAAAGCAAAAGGTGTAGCCCCAGTGGGCATTCTGATACTTGTTCTGTAAGCCCAGAGAGCTGGATTGATCATGAGATGCCAGTCTCTTCCTATTTTACTAACTGTTCGGTGCAAGATTTTCAACAGATTCTTGTTTGAAGCTTTTGTTTGTCCATTCCCTTGAGGATAGTAGATAGAAGACCAATGTTGTGTAATCTTAAATTTGGCACGTAGATCATCTAGGTCTTTATTTTTGAATTGCCCACCATTATCTATGATTATAGAATGTGGGATCCCATATCTGCATATGATATAGTTCAATATGAACATAGATATTTGTTTTCCAATTCCTTGTGTCAAAGGGACCGCTTCTACCCATTTTGTAAAATAATCTGTAGTGGTGATTATATGGGTATGTACATTAGAAGAATGAGGATGTATAGCTCCTATAAGATCAAATGCCCATTGGTGAAAAGGCCATTGTGTAGTAAAGGGAATTAGATCTCTCCCTGGAGCATGAATTAGGTTGCCATGTACTTGACACTTTTTGACAATTCTTAGCAAATTTGATAGCCTCTTTCTCCATTTCAGGCCAATAGTACCCAACCCTAATAAGTTTTTGAGCTAGTGATAAACCATTCGAGTGTGACCCACAAATACCCTCATGGACTTCCTCTAATGCACGTTGAGACTCTTCCCATTCTAAACATCTAAGTAGCGTACCATCTAGACCTTGTTTGTAAAGATCATGACCAATGATGACATATTGGGAGGCATTACGAATAAGGTATCTCTTCTCATGGTAGTTGAAGGTATCAGGAATGATTTGGTCTTGGAGATAGGGAAACAGGTTTTTATATTTGGATGAATCATGAACCACAATAGTGAAAATCATGCGGGTTTCAGGGGAGTCATATGCAGGATAAGATAGTGCTTCCACCAGGAACTTGTAACATAGCTCATGTTCAGGCTACTGTAATAGAGTAGATAGCATTTCCATTGCATCGATAGCCTTGTTCTCTATTCTAGGAATTTGCTCAAATGTGATAGATATGAAATATTTCTTTAGATCATCTACCATTCTCTTGTAAGGAATGAGCTTTTCATCTTTAGTTTGGTACACATCATTGACTTGATGGATAACAAGTTGAGAGTTTCCATGAATGTGTATTTCTGTTACTCTCCACTCAATTGCTAGTTTCATGCCATTAAGAAGGGCTTCATATTCAGCAATATTGTTTGTGCAAGCAAACTTTAATCTGAATGCTTTTGGTATTGAGTATCCTTGAGGAGTTATGAACAATATTCCTGCTCAAGATCCATTATGTGTATAGGAGCCATCAAAGAATAACTGCCATTCTCTAGAAGAAAGAGTCATGATAGAGGAATCTAGAAATTCCATTTGCATTGGTGTATCATCAATCATAGGTGCATTTTCTAATTGATCAGCAATAACCTGTCTTTTTATAGCTTTTCTTTCCACATATTCAATGTCAAATTCACTTAAGAGCATGACCCATTTGGCTAATCTACCTGTGAGGGAAACTTTGCTTAGTAGGTACTTTAGTGGATCAATTTTAGCTACCAACTATGTGGTATGAGCTAACAAGTAATGTCTCAGTTTCTGTGATGCAAAGATCACAGCTAGACAAGATTTCTCAATCATTGAATAGTTCTTTTCATATGCAACCAATGTTCTACTGATATAGTATATAGCTCTTTCCTTTTTATGCTCATCATGTTGTGCTAGCAATGCCCCTAGTGATGTATCTATTGCGGAGACATATAAGATCAATGGCTTCCCATGAATAGGAGGCATCAAGATAGGAGGATTTGATAGATATTGTTTGATATGGTCAAAGTTCTTCTCACATTCTTCATTCCATGCAAAGGTCACACCTTTATGTAATGTTTTAGTAAAAGGTTGCGATATGTCTGCAAGCTGTGATATGAATCTCCTGATAGATTGAACTCTTCCTTGCAATGTCCTCATTTGACTAATATTATTTGCTGGTTGCATCTCCATGATAGCCTTTACTTTAGATAGATCAACTTCAATGCCCTTCTTTGAAACTATGTATCCTAAGAGTTTTCCAGAAGTGACACCAAAAGCACACTTCTTAGGATTTAGTCGGAGACTAAACTTTTCCATTCTGTCTAGTATCTTGCTCAAGTCATTTAGATGTTCAGCTCTAATCATAGATTTTGCTAAAGTATCATCAACATAATCCTCCATAGTCTTATGCATCATGTCATGAAAAATAGATGTCATTTCTCTTTGATATGTAGCACCAACATTTTTAAGCCCAAATGGCATGACATTGCAACAGAAGGTCCTCCATGCACATGTAAAAGCAGTTTTCTCTTGATCCTTTGGAGCAATTTTTATTTGATGATACCCAAAAAAACCATCCATTTAAGAATACATCTCAAAGCCCGCAGTCATGTCCACTATCATATCAATGTTAGGTAATGGAAAATCATCCTTAGGGCATGCTCTGTTTACATCTCTAAAGTCTGTGCACACTCTGATTGATTTATCTAGTTTTGAAATAGGTACAATAGTAGAGATCCATTCTGCATAATCAATAACTTGGATGAATCCAACTTTTAGGAGCTTCTCCAATTCAGCTTTTACTAAGAGTGCAACATGAGGATGCATCTTTCTCAATTTTTGCTTAACAAGTTTGACATTTGGAGCTATAGATAAATGATGCATTATAAGATTAGGATCCAACCCTGGCATATCTAAATATTTCCATGCAAAGTTGATCTTCTTCTCTATTAAGAATGTTGTAAAGTTTTGCTTCTCTTCTTCTGATAAAGATTGTGCTACATGAATCAACTATGGTTCTTTTGTTGTTCCCAAGTTGATGGATTGAGTGGGCTCAATTAGAACTAGAGATCTGTCCTATAAATGACTCAGAAGGACATCAAATATCTCATCCTTAGGTGCCTCAGATAGGTTTTCACCTTCGGATACATCTTTTATTTTTACTTTTGTAGGTTCTGAGACTGCCACAAAGTGGTTTTCACCCTCAGAACTCCTTTTCTTTTTATTTTTATTCTTATTTTTTTGACTAAGATACTTGATGTCCAACTCTATCATGCTAATGCTTGGTTCACTGATGGAAGTCCTCATAGGCTCAATTGCATTGAGGTAGCAAGCAAGGGCATAGTCATTCAGGAAGGTATAAATACAATGGCTCAAATTTGTGGAGGTTTGATCAAGAAGTTCAAGATGTTGGATAGTCAAAGTGGTGAAGGATTGGGAGATAGTGTTTACGGATATGGATCTGTCATCATTGGTACTGACTTGATGCTTGAGTTCAAAGGTGATATTACAACTTAAGACATTCAATTCATGAATAGGTTCAATGTCATTATGGAAGTCCAATTCAGCCATCGGTGGATCAGACTCGATAAGTTCATTACTTCACTCTAGACTTACGTTGGGTGTAGGTGCATATTGGTGAATAACATCAACATGTTTTTATGTGATAATCTCATCTTCCTCTGGAATGGCTCCCCATTCATAGTCATTAGATTCTTCATCGATGCCTCTAGGAAATCTAAGAACATGAGTAAAGTCATGATGAATACCCCAAGAAGGGTTACCCTCAGATTCTGATTTGAATTCATACTCATGGGAATCTATCTCAGAATAACTACCACCTTCCTCTTTGTCTATTTGATTATCTTCGAGATGAGTTGGTTCTTGTGTTGCAACTATCTCTTGCTTTATAGTAGGTTCTTATGTTTCTACTACATTGATTCTTTTTATTGGATCGTCTTCAGCTTCAAGGTCTTTAATTTCTTTAGGTAAACGCTCATAAGGAATAAGTTCTGAGCTGTCTGAATCACTATCTGATGGTTCAATTTCTTCCTTCTTAAGAAGGGATTCTCCTAGTGCGATCTACTCTATAACATGAGAACAATTACCTTTGAGGTGGAAGGGTTTCTTTTTAAAGCCTAAGCCAACAGTATCTTTGTTTGCTCTACCAGTATGTGAAATAGGTGTCACAAGACCTTTTCCTCTAACTCCTAGAGGTCCTTTACCTGAATATCTCATCTTAGCTATCAATTTATCTCCTGGACCATATGACTTAGAAGGGATTTTGGATACTGTAGAGTCACTAGTTGGGACAGCTTAAGATTTAGGTTCATCCTTGTATAGCCATGCAAGCACAGCTTCATCTTCTTCAAATTCTTGCTTGGAGACTTGTTCTGCTACAAAATTCTTTTTATATGCCTCAAGAGGTTCTTTAGATTCTGGTTTGGATTGTTTCAAAGACTACCCATAAGACTTAGGTGAGATAGGAAGAGATGTCAAAGATAAGAATGGCTCTATAGTATATTCTCCCATACTATTTTCTTTGATATTGACCTCTTTGGCAATGTCTTCCATTTTAGATGTGGATGCTTCTTTTGTTGGCTCAATGGAAGATTCTTTGTTATTAGGTACAAGTTTATCTATACCTTCCTTCAATGTATTGCAAGTGGTAGATATGTTTGCCGGGATAGTAACCTCTACTCCTTCATAAGGAAACTTCAAGCATTGGTGGAATATAGAAGGAATAGCTTGCATTTCATGTATCCATGGTCTTTCTAGAAGAATGTTGTAAGCCAAAGGTAGATCAAGGACTTGACATATAGTATCTCTGATAACTGGTCCTGCTCTGATAGGTAAGATAATGGTGCCTTTAGAAGATCTTTCTTGTTCATCATAGGCTTTTATAGTTATTTTCTTTCTAGGATCAATAGCCAATTCTGAAAATCCCAATTGTGTGACCAAGCTGTAAGAACAAATTTTAGGCCAGCGCCCCCATGTATCAACACATGTTTGACTCTACGGTTCTAGATCAAGACTTCTATATGCAAGGGCTGGTTATGTGGGTGACTCAAGGAGTTGTCATCTTCCTCTGAAAAGGAGATATATTGTGGAGATGTAAGATGTCCAACCATAGTCTGGAACCTATTTAAATGAAGGTCATCAGGAACATTGGATCCGAGCAAAGCTTTGTCTAGATTAGCTCTATGAGCTGGAGATATTCGAAGCAACTCAAACATGGAGATTTTTGCATTAGTGTGTTGGAGTTGTTGAATGATGCTATAAGATGTTGACCTTGTATCTTTGGGATTGGAAGGTTTAGAAGTAGCCTTCTTTTTGGAAGCAGAAGAAAGATTGAAGGGCAACTTAGGGACATTTGATGAATCTAGGATTTATCCGTTCAGATGTGCCTGAGCTTGTGATTGAGTAACTACATTAGTTGAAGAATGATCTCTATCTCTTCACACAATTGTGATGACATTGCAATGCTCAGAGAGATAGGGTTCAACCATATTGATAACAACATTATTTCCAGGGTAAGCATAATTGACCTTTGCCCCCATATTAGGCTGAGAAGATGAAACTTCTTGACCATGTTTTAGAAATGGTTCTGTGAATGTTGTATGATTGTTATTGATCTTATGATTGTCAATGGTGATGTCTCCCTTATTAATCAGATCTTGAATGGTATGTTTCAAGCGTAAACAGTTATTAGTTTTGTGACCTTTACCCCGGTGGAAATCACAGAATTCATTCTCTCTCCACCATTTTGGTTTAGGATCAGGATCAAATTGTCGGATCTTAGGCAAAGAGATGATGTTATTAGCCAATAGAGTTCTCATAGCTAATTCTAAAGATTCTCTAAGAGGAGTGAACTTTCATTTATTATTAGTGGACCAAGATTTGTATTCTGGCTTCTTTTGAGATGGATCGGGCACCTTTTGTTCTAAAGCTTTGATGGCTTGGGTACCAATAGTTAGATTGAAAGTTGGTGCCTTTGATGGGGCATGGATAGTATCAACAATGCTGTCTATGATGATGCCTTTATTCTTGTTCTAGTTTTTGTTCTTGTCTTTAGAACTAGATCCTGATTCATACTTGTCCTTTTGAAGTGTGATGTCTCCTTTTTTCACAAGTACCTTTTCAATTTTGATTGCATTGTCTACCATCTTATCAAAAGATTTATGATCTTGCATTTGTAAAGGGTAGTTCATCTCTAGGACAAGATTATTGATGAAGATTTCTAGCTTCTCAATTTCTGGAATAGGCCTAGCATATAGAGAAAATTTCTTCCTCCATCTCTTGAGAAATATCAAGAATGGTTCTCCTAGATATTGTTTGAGATTGCAGATATCAATCATGGTGATTGGATGTTGGATATTGTAGGAGTATAGTTGATAGAAAAATTTGATCAACTCCTCAAAATTTTTGATAGTAGAAGGCAATCTAGAGAACCAATGAATGGCTGCTCCTCCCAGAGATCGAGGAAAGAGATGCATCAGATAGGTTGGTTTGTGCATGAACTCCATAGATTGTGTATAGAATTCTCTGACATGATCTTGAGGATTAGAGTGTCCATCATACTTATCATATTTAGGCATCTCCACTCTTTTCGGGAATGGCGGCATGTACAAATCTTTGTCAAATGGGAATGGACATAGGGCCTCCATGGAGAACTCCTTGGGTTCCTTTTCTTTCTCAAGTTTATTAAGTTTGACTTTCATGACATGCATCTATTTCATCATAGCTATGAGTGGATTTTATTCCTCATGTGTGATTTTATTCCCTATCTTCTTTCAAGAAATGCCTCATCATTCTTTTGAAGTTATCATCATTTTGATACTAAGGAATTTTAGAAGGTGTAGGTTCCTGATCCGCACCATGTTGAGATTGAGCTCTTTGAGAGCCATGGTTTGTCCCTACTTGAGACATGGTAGGAGTTCTAGGACTCCTTGGGATAGATCGAGGAGGAGTTTGTTGATTACCTCTATGAGTTGATGGTGGAGGAATGTAACCTATTTTTAATTGAAAGTTGCCAAGACCATCATCTTCGTAAAGGCTAGAATTGTAGAGTTGCTCAAGAGTTGGACCCTTGATAGAAATTATAGGTAAGGTCTGGGATGCTTATCTAGATTTCTTGTGTGAGGAAGCTCTAGTTTCCACCATTAACCTTTGGTGAAGCAAAAGAATAAGATGGAGACAACTGAAGAATGGATTGAATCAAGAAGATCAGATGACGCAACCTTGTCAAGGTTTGATTGATTGAAGCTTAGATTAGACATGGATGAAGGATATTGTGCCCTGGATGTATGGGTAGATGCCCAAAAGATAGCGGACATGAGCTCACAACACTTAGTCTATTTTGATGATTGATTGAAGATTGATAGTTATGACAAGGTGTTGACACAAGATGAAAAAGACTCAAATAGATTAAACAGAAGGCTGAATCAGATTCAAAAGGCCACTTTAGGAAAATTATTGGATTCTTAGTAGTTGCTACTCTATTCCTGACACAGTGATTTGTTTGACATATTCTGGAAATAGGCTGAAAAAGCTGGGTATCTGGCAATTCTGACAACTTTCTGGCAATTTTTCAAAATTTCTCAAATGACTTTCTGCAGGATCGTATGACAGTGGGTATAGCATGAAACGACAATTGAAAAACTCATACGACTATTGCAAAACTCTCATGATAGTTGATAGCAAGGTTTTTGACTTTTCTGAATTGACTGGCAACAAAACTTGTACGATAGTGTACCAGATACCATACAACAATACAGGGGTTATGAAATGACACTTTCCAAAACTCGTACGACTTTCTGACTTTATGGGATGAATTTTGACTCCATAAAGGAATTTGACTTTAAATTTTGTAAATTTTGGGTTTTTAGTTTTGGATTGTTTGCAAATTCTACTGTCCAGATTTGAAGATTATACTAGATTCGTTCATTTTCAATAACCAGATAGATAAGAAAGCACACAAAATAGCAAGCAAGTGATTTCAAGCACGTCTAAAAATAATGAGCAAGGGAAAAAGAAACCTTGTGCATGAACAATCAAGTGACTAAATTGTGCTAATCCCTAGGAGTGTTAACAGTGTATGTTCCAAAAAGTTTTGCAATAACACACATATTCCTAGAAAATGAAAATTTGGCCTCACTAGGGTTTTTAGTAATGGTTTGACTCAGCAACTTTTGTGATCTCAAGAGGGTGAACTCCAATCCAGGCACACCAGGGTTTTGACACAATATGAGAACTTAATCTTCAAGATTTGCTAGGGAGATCTGACAGCCCAACAAGAGACCACACCTGTGAAGATTTCCTCCACAAGGACATTTATATAGCAGTTGTCACTACCATGGTGAAAATGGCTATTATCGCTTGAGGTTTCATCAATGTGGTTGACCCAATTAAGGGAATGTCCACTACAGTTAACCCTCTCTAAAGGTGACTCACAAAAGATACCACATGGAGACTAGTTCCAGATTCAAGGATCTAAGTTTATGGTACTACCCAAAAAGGGAGTAGAGCATAGTCCTCTAGCCTTTTCACTTTTAGCCAAAACAAAGCAGACAGATAAATTTGACACACTAAGACTAAGATTGTCTCACAAAGATCTATGACGTCAATTGCTTATGATCTATCAACCTCTCCGAAGAGAGAATGTATCAATCAAAAGTTGAAGACACACAAATCTAGTAGAATGTGAGACTTTCTCAGTATCCTCCCTACCTACAAGGGTTCCTTCGTTGAGAAGAGTTTCATTGGAAACCCACTCTCTCAAGAGCCACAAATAGTGTTCATAGGGCCTATTTACTATGTGTAACAAAGATGCTGAAAAGAAAATCTATGTTCATTTTTAGAGCCCAAAATGAAATATGTGATATGAAAGCAATAAAGGTCACACAAGCTAGACACGTGAGATGTTCTTTTTAATCCAAATCAAGATGTTATTAGCTAAGAATATTACTTGAATTCCTCACAACATGCTTAGTAGATTTTTACCTATTTTTAGCAACTCTCATGCTTTTCCCAATCAAAATCAGCAAAAATCAATCAGAAATAACAAATTTCAATTGTTAATGTTAGCTGTCAGTCCAAATATGGAAAACAAATCTGGCAAATAGTCTAAAAAAGTGAAACAACAATTGAAACCTGGCACTAAAACTCGTACGACAGTGGGTTATCTCCCAGACGACAGTCCAGAAACTCATACGACACTAAGTACCAGGTCATACGACAATCAAGATTTCAAATGGCACTGTGATCCTAATAGTATAATTCTCGATCAAATCAACTATCGTATGATAGTCGGCATCTCCTGGTACAATTTTCTAACAAAACTCGTACAAAAATTGTATGGATAGAAGTTAAAAATCATAGCTTGGAACAAAAAATGACAAGAAGATGATAGAAATTGATAAAAATTGAATGGAAACCCATTTCAGGGCCCCACGGTGGGCGCCAAAAATGTGTGTGTGAATTTTGTACCTGTCTATAGACACAACACTTTAGTAAAACATTAGAGGTTAGTTGAAATCAAAATCATGCAATGAAATGGAAACTAATCTAACCAGGTGATTTATTGCCTTCTAGTAGATGCGAGTATGTATTCTCAGATTATACTGAGATCAGTGACCTTGACGAAACCTAAACGAAGGATTTGAATGCAAAATATAGATATGAGATGGATGCAAATTAATCTATTTTTTTTAGTTTTTTGTGCAATAAGATGAAATAAACTGATATGAATCTATTCTAGATGCAAAATTGATATGCAATCCAATTAATCTAACAATGATATGCTAAATGATATGAAACTAAAACAAGATTGATCTCACTAAAAGTTGTTGATTTGAAAAGAAGCTTCAATTCTTCAGATACCAATTCGCCAGCATAAGTTTGCAAATTATGAGATATGATTATGAAGAGCTGAGCCTTGATTTTATAGAAATCCAGGGCTTTGGGGATGCATGGAAAAAGCCATAAATCACTCTTGATAAAATCAGGTTGATTTTTGAGTTATCAAAGAATAAAAGATAATTAATTCATAAAATCATGCAAAAATAGTTTTTTAACTCAAATCAGAGTTGAGTTTATTTTTAAAACAACTTGAATTGATTTTCTGATTTCAAGTTTAACTGCTTTTTGAATGTGCATAATAATTATGAGTTAAATAAATGAATAAAGTAATTTATTCTCAACTTAATTGATTTTTAAAAATAAAATAATTGATTTATGGGTTAATCAATTATTAAATCAAACTTTTATTAAAAAACTATATTATTAAATTTGACAATTGACATTAATTAATTAAATAAGAATTTAATCAATTAGTCATAAGATATTTGATTTATTGTCAAAATAAAATAATACAATTTAGGAATAAATATAATTAAATCTAACTAAATAATTAAGTGGCGGTATTAAATCTAATTAATTAAATATTGAGAATATTCAATTAATCAAACTTTAGGATAAATAAGATTTATCACCAAATAATCATTAAATTAAAGATAATTATGATAAAATAGGAATATTTCCCGATGCAGAAGTTAGGATAATCAATTAAGATTCGATAATGTGCCGATGTGCCTTAGGTTAGGACTTCGATATCAATTTCGTTCGATGTGTCGATATAGGAGGTTAATGAACCTATAGCCCATTTTTGGGGTATTACAGCTATATCAACAATGAATCGATGATTATGAAAAAGTGCCAGAATGCCTGATTCTAAACCTTATGATTGTGAAGAAGTGAGTGACCGATTCCAGACCTCAATGTCCTTGTATGAATCATATTGGTATCACATCCTGAACCCATTAGTTACGAAGAAACAAGGAAATGATGCAAATGAACCATTGGTTACGAAAAGTTGATACAGTTTTCAAGATAGATGTAGGATACCAGATTGATATGGATCTCGATGAATCTAATATGCCCCAAGAGATAATAGATTTTCCCCAAGCGACGAGGACTTTAGATGAGTCAGCAACTAGATGTGGTTGTTGTCTTGATTACTAAGAAAGATTTGATTGACAAAAATAGATTGACAGACTTTGAATGATGTGCAATACCATGCCCCCTTCGGGATTAAAATTGAAATCTGACAAGAAAAGTCAACATTATAGTTTATAAGCATGTTAATTGATTTGAGAAGTGGTTATGCACGTCTGAGAACGCGTTCTGCATCGTTTGGAGGTCCAAGAGACCAAGTTTGACTAGATTGAAACCATGAGTTGACCATAGTTGACCAAGTTGAAATTTTGATAGTTTGATGTAACATAATCAGTTAAGTTGAATTATGGATTTGTTTGATGATTGAAGGTTGATTATGCAAACATTTTACAATATAAATGATCTCAGATTTCAATTTTGATCCCGAAAAAGGATACTACTTGCTGTTTCATTGGAGGAACCTTCATGCAATGCTCAATCCTTGTGTCATGTTTAGCATTTTTGGTTTTGAAGAATCATTTAAGTGTTCAAGCAATTTGTGAGATCATGCAAAGTGAAAAATGAAATACAAACCTAGGACCTTGGACCTAGTCACTGATCATCATTGAACTTTTAGGTAACTGGATAAATCAATACAATGCCCACTAGTTATGAAACTATGAATATATGAATATTGTTTTGTATGCGTAAGAATCAATATAACGCCCACTGGCTAGACAACCATGGACATATGAATATTGATTTTATTTCAGAATGTCAGATTAGATATAAGCACCCAGGATGACTTGAATATCATGTCCATTTTGATATAGCAATTTGTATAAGCATCATAACATCAACGTCATGATGACCAAAATATGCCTTGCATGACAAACACATCAAATAGTCAAGAGATAATTCTAAGTCCAGTGTGAATTACCCGTAGTGACCCTTTATTGTTCACATCCTTAGGTAAGATCGTGTTTCACAGTAGGAGAAAGAACTCACTCAAAAAGACAATAGTTAGATCAAACTTCCTTGAATTTTCTGAGTATCAATGGTTGAGGTACGCATGGCCATCCAATACAAGATAGAGGCTCTTACAGACGGACACCATTTCAATCCAGAATTTCCAAAGTTGTTAGATTTTCACATACAAGCAGAAGACAAAGAAAAGATTATGCCCCTAGTCATCACTCTTTAAATCTTGTAAAGGACATCATCGAAGGGCTCAAAGGGACACAATATGCAAAAATCTCAATGGGAATCAGTAAGCATTAAAGGAGTTAAAAGCATGTAAAAAGCATAGATTATTTTCATTTTGATGTTTGATTGCGTTGTTGTAGATGCAAAATCCTTTCTGGAGACGAGACTGACTGACTGACTCAGATGAAGCTTCAAAGGACTCTGACTAGATATGACTCATCTAAGATGTACTAGAGGCCATAAGATATGACATTGATTGCCCCCAAGTGTTAAGCATTGATAGAATACAAATGCTTGAGCTGATTGGTGTATAGACCAACTTTATTGAAAATAGGAAAGCAAAAACAAACTGGGAGATATGTACAAACGAAAGCAAGATTTAAAGTTGGGAAAGACCAAGATTGTGCTGATAGATGGAGCCTTTTGAACAAGTGGCACCCATTTGCCAGGTTTTCACCATCTTGGCAGAGATTCTATTTTTGCAACCAAGGCGCCTGTTTCCAGGTTTTCACCAAGGCACTTTTTCTTTTTCTCATTTTTTTGTATTTTTCATTTTTCCAAATTTTTTTTTGATATTTTTGATATATTTTTATTTTTTTGTGAATCATCAAGGCGCCCATTGCTAGTTTTTCACCAAGATGTTCATTTTTTCAGGACTTTTTCATATTTTAAAGATTTTTTTAAGACATTTTACCATACACTGAATGCCTTAGGCATAGAATTTCTTTAGATGGAGAACATTGATTGGTTCTCAGAGCTGTTCTCCTTTAGTCATTGAGAGTTGATAGGCTCTAGAGCTAAAAGTAGAAATGATAACAAAAGGACCCAGCCAGTTGGGTTCAAACTTGCCCTTGCGTTCTCAATGTGATTGATTTTTAGGATTATCTCTCAAGACTAGATCACCAACTTGAAATGCTCTATGTCTAACTTTCTTGTTGTAGCCTCTAGACATTCTTTTCTAATATACTCTGAGATGATCATATGCTTCTTGTCTGCGCTCATCTAGTAGTTCAAGTTCTTGCAACCTAGACACTCTGTAGTCATCATCAATTACTAGACCATGCATTCTGATTCTTAGTGATGGGATTTCAACCTCAATAGCTAGTACTAATCAGTATGTACAAAGGATGCCCCTGGATAGAATGGGCATCAAACTCCCAAACAAGATCACATCATGTAGTCCCAATGTCTAGCAAGGTGGAGAATAAGAGGGATTAACAAGCTAGTGGAAGAAATGAAAGACAAGAGAATGAATGAGAATGAAGGGAAGAAATCCTCAAGGGAAAACTCCTCAAGAGTACCCAAGCTAGGGAAAAATTGTCATATAAAGCACATTTGGACAAGCAATGAAAGGCCAACATAGGATAAGTCATAAAAGTGTAATGCCAAAGAAGGAAAGGATTTAGTCCAAAGGAGTATACATGTCAAGAGGTTTCAAAGCATCGTGTGCTACTCTTTTTTATTTATTTATTATTAGATCAAGACCAAAGGGGAAAAGGATAGCAAAAGACTAGAATGAATGAAGGAAAATAAATATGAAGGCTAAATAGGAAGGGAATGAAAGCAAGATCATCGTAAGATATCTCACAAGATAGCCAAATGTTCATGTATAGATCAACTTTGTCAAGATCAAAGAGAGAAGATGGAATGGATGAAATATGTAGAAGAACTACGCATGATGCCTGATTGCCAGGTTTTCATCATGGTACTTATATAAGGTGCCACAAGGGAGTGGTTTTCACCATAGGATGAATTTATTTCTCTTTACTTTTGCTACCAAGGCACCTATTTCCAGGTTTTCACCAAGGCACATTTTCAATTTTATTTTATTTTTTTGGAAGAAGGAAAGTTTTTTAGATAATGCTCCTTGAAAGGATAAACCATGATATGCCAAGGATTCAAAATGATATGCTCAAAGATGCTGATAGGGAAAGGAAAATGGAAGAGAAAAATGGAGGATAAGGTTTTATGTAAAGCGAGTGAGGTTGGAAGATAGGAGGAATAGGCAAGTGAGGAAAAAGGATAGAAGGTAAAAGGATAATGAATGAAAGGATTGTAAAAGGGTAGATGGAAAGGAAGGCAAGATCAACATCAACACACACCTTGAAGGGTGGAAAGAGGATGGAGGAAACATGAATGAAGGAATACGTGAAGGAATATGGTGAATGGATAGCAGAGGTTGCGGTTTAGGCACATGGAATGGAAGGATGTTTTTGGAAGAAGATGAAGTGGAAGCCTTTGGAAGCTTGAATGTCAACTTCACTTGTTGCTCAACACCAGACTCTTTCAAGAGAGACTTTGGAATCCATATAGCCATAGGATTTTCATTTCCCTTTGATGATTTAGAGAGAATATCTTTAATGATGGATTTTGGAACCCATACTTGTCTTGTAGTTTTTTTATTAGATATCTCTTTTGACTTTATGCCTCCATGTCAATTAGAGGAGACATGGTGATCTTCTTTTTTTGATGGATTCTTGTATTGCTTCTTTTTATTGTATTGAACATTCAAGTTACTTCCAAAGAACTTGGGACTTGTGGAAGAAGAAGAAGGATATGACTGGTTTAGATGGGTGGGTGAATGAAAAGGATTCAAGGGTATGCATCTATGTTGATCTTGAGGAAAGATGAGAGATGGAGGGATGTAAGGACCCAAGATGGATGGCAAATTAGGAGTGTTAGGAGGGGAAAGTGAAGGGATATAAGGACCCAAGATGGATGGTGAATTAGGAGAGTTAGGAGGGGAAAGTGAAGGGATATAAGGACCCAAGATGGAAGGCAGACGTGAAGCTCTTAGTAGTGGTGGAAGAGGTCCAAGGATGGAAGCGGAAGACACAAAAGGATAATCAACAAGTTCATCAATATTTATATGACAACCAAGGACATCAGCACCTTTGGAGTGAGCATTAGGATTTTCAATAGAATCATGGACATCTTCAATATGAGCACCTTCTTTGATAGGATTGTTCAAAGCTTGCAAAGACTTAGGAAGAGTAGAAAGTGGAAACGAACATGGAGTGGTAGAATAAGAAGATGGAAGACTTTGATCTTGACAAGGATCTTTGGATAGCATAAGTGCATAATTTTTCTCTTGATTTTCAATAGGCTTAACATTGGAAGTAACAACACCATTTTTACCGACCTTAATGGAAGTATCATCTTTGGAAATTGGAAGTGGGGTAAGGTTATTTTGATTGTCAATAGGCTCAACGATGTAAGTAGTAACTTGATCTTGCTTAGGAGAAGACTTAAGATAGGGTGGAATGAATGAGAAAGGGCGCGTGGCATCAAAAGAACCATGAAATGGATAAGATACATCATGAAAAGGATTGGATGACATGAAGGTTTCTTGATCTTGATCTTATTTATGTTCTTTTCTTTATGATTTTTAGAGTCCTCTTGACATGGAGCCACTTCTAAGGACAAGGAAGCATGTTGGAATTGTATAGAAGACTTTGGAAGAGATGGTGAAGGACTAGCTGGAGTAGGCATTATAGTGTATAAAGGATTAGTCTCTTTAGGTTTAGCATTATTGAAAATATTTGTAGCCAAGTGAAGGTTAGCTTGAGTTTCTTTAAGAGGTAGCCCTTGAGGATAACTATAGGAAACCGCATGAAAAGTATTAGGACCTTTGGTGGATGAAGGACTTGTGAAAGATTTGATAGGCTTGGAAGCTTTAGGAAATGTATGGGTATTGGAGGAACTAGGGGATGGAAGGGAACCATCACAAGACAAAGGTTCAACATTAACATGATCTTGCTTGAGAGTGTAATCTTTATTTTCAGCATGAGAGTTCTTAGAGGAGAGATCCTTGTAGTATGCATGTTTATAATCAGCGTGGTAAGCTTTCTCTTTCTCAAGTGTAACATATGGATCATCTAGGTATTGTGCACAGAAATCATCAAAGTCTCTTTCAAAATCAAAATCATATGGATCACCATCATGATATTTCCAATGTGACGTCCCATTTCTAGTAAGCATGAGCACACGACAAGGAGGACTCTTAGGAACAAAGGGTTCAAAGGTATCATTATATTGTCCATCATCATAGTCATCATAGTCTTCAAAGATGGGTGTGTCACTCTCCATGGAAGAGGTATCATAAGGGTTATCACATTGCTCATTATGGTATGTCTTGAGACAAGGAGTAAGACTCTTGGGAGAAGTAGAAGAGGAACGAGATCATGGAGAAGAGGAAGGTGAAGACCTAGTAGAGGAAGAAGACATGGATGATGAGGAATGATGAGAAGACTTAGAATATGAAAGATGTTTGGAAGAAGAAGGTCATGATAGGATCATGCATATGATCCTAGCAAAGGCATCTGATTCAGTCAATTTTTCCTTTATTTTTATCATAAATTTATCACTCATGGGTTTTTTGGAATAATACTCTTCAAATTGAGCAATGAGTTTGAGACCATCCCTTTTCAAGAGAGGTTCTATAACAAGATAGTTGAAATTCATGGTTCTAGAAGAGGAGGAATCAAGCATGGAAGTGACATAAGAGATGAATAGAAGAAAGTAGAGTAGATAATAAGAGGAAAAGAATCAAGAAGATGTGAAGAGTTTTAGGAAGAAGAGGAAGAAGTGTAAAGGAATAGGAGAAAGCATGGAAATGGGAGACTAGGAAGACATGAGAGATGTGGAAGAAAGAAGACCAAGAGTCATTTTGTGCAACATGATATCATTTAAGTTCATTTGGATGTTGAGAAACATGTCATAGCACCTAAGATTTGACCCAAACCAACCAAGGATGACTAGAAATGACAAGAATCAGTTCGCTATTTTGACAGAATTTGGGATTTGTTGCAAATTGGATTTTTGACAAATTTGACCAATCTCTGACAGCTTTGACTTTGGCTTTGATACAAGTTTTGAAATTTTAGGATGAATTTTGACACCAAAAAGGATTTTTGCTTTAGATTTGCAATTTTTCAATTTTTCAGTATCAGTTTGTTTGCAAATTTTTCTGTCCAGTTTTTGAAGATTTGTGTAAAAGTTTGTCTCAATTAACCAAGTAGATATCAAGTACGCCGAATAGCCAGTAAGGGGAGCAAGAAATCATCTAAAAACAATGAACAAGGGCCAAAGCAACCTTGCGTATGACAAGCAATAGTGACTTATTGTGCTAATCCCTAGAAATACTACTTGTGTATGTTCTCAAAAGGTTTTGCAATCAAGCACATAGACCTAGAAAATGAAAAATTTGGCCTCACTAGGGTTTTTAGTAATGGTCTGACTATGCAAATTTTGTAATCTCAAGAGGGAAAACTCTAATCTAGGCACACCAGGGTTTTGACATAGTCTGAGAATTTAATCAATCAGGAGCTGCTAGGGAGATCTGACACCCAACAAGAGACCACACCTATGAAGATTTCCTCTACAAGGACATTTATATAGTGATTATTGCTACCACGGTGAAAATGGCTATTACCACTTGAGGTTCTATCCACGTCGTTGACCTAATTAAGGGAATGTCCACTACAGTTAACCCTCTCTAAAGGTGACTCACAAAAGATACCACATGGAGACTGGTTCCAGATTCAAGGATCTGAGTTTCTGATACTACCCAAAAAGGGAGTAGAGCATAGTCCTCTAGCCTTTTCACTTTTAACCAAAACAAAGAAGATAGATTAATTTGACATGCTAAGACCAAAATTATCTCACAAAGATCTATGACGTCAATCGCTTATGATCTATCAACCCCTCCAGAGAGAGAATGTATCAATCAAAAGTTGAAGACACACAAATCTAGTAGAACGTGAGACGCTCTCAGTAACCTCCCTACCTACAAGGGGATCTATCATCAAGAAGAGCTTTACATGCATGAACAAGCGAAAGAAGCCCACTCTCTCAAGATCATCCGCAAATAGTGTTCATAGGGCCTAATTACTATGTGTAACAGATATGCAAAAAACAAATCTATGTTCGTTTTAGAGCCCAAAACTGAAGTGTGAATTATGAAATCTGTAAAGGCACTCAAGCTTGACACAAGAGAGTTTTTTTTATGTCCCAAAATGAAGTGTTATCAGATGTAATAGAATACTTGAGTTCCTTGCAATGCGCTTTAGTAGATTTTATATGTTTTAGCATTTTTTGAGCATTTGTCTTATCTTTTGTACCCACAGGACGTACCTACACCTGCACCTGCAAACCACTGTTATGAAAAACTTACCTATTCTTGTACATGAAACCCAATGTTATAAAAATCCATAAAAAAAAGAAATGCAACTTGTCAACCCCACATGGTAGAAAATTAGGTTAGTCAAAGATAATATGTCATTTGATGATCGAAAAACCTGTTGTCATAAAAAATTAGATTCTGACTAGTCTGTACTAAATCAATAATAACTTTTGCAAATCAAAACAAAATTAATCCAAACCAATAGAAAATGAAAGCTAACTCAAATACCTTTCCAAAAATATAAATTTTGGATCTGTATCATGTCATATGTGCATGTACCAATAAAAAAATTAGCCAGATTTCATAAAATTAGGTTCAGAGCAATCTTCACTAAAATGATCATAACTTTTGTAAATCAAAATGAAATTAATCCAAACTAATGGAAAATGAAAGCTAACTCAATTACCTTTCCAGAAATATAAATTTTAGATCCTTATCATGTATATGTGCATGTACCAATAAAAACATCAGTCAGATTTTTGGAAAAATAGCCCAGAAATTTATCACAAAACTCACAAAAATTAACCTTGTGGTCGTGGGTTTGAGAAAAATGATAGAAATTTGATAGAATAGAATGCAAACCCATTTCAGGGCCCCATGGTGGGCACTAGAAATGTGTGTGTGAATTTTGTACCTAGCTGTAGACACAACACTTCAGTAAAACATTAGAGGTTAGCAAAAACCGAAATCTGCAAGTAATTGAAACTATGCTAACTAGGCGATTTACTGCCTTCTAGTAGGTGGGAGTATGATGTTCTCAGATTGAAATCGAGATCAGTGACAATGCAACACCTAAACAAAGGATTTGAATGCAAAGAATTGAAAAATATATGAATGCAGATTTAATCTATATTTTTGTGTTTTCTGTGCAATAAGATGAAAAACTGTATGAATCTAAGCTAGATGAATGAAATTGGATGCAAATTTAATCTAAGAAATGCTATGAATGAATATAAAAATATATGATATGAAACTATGAATGCTCAAAACAATAAATGAAAATCTCACAATAGCCTTGATTCCCAAAAGATTGATTCTTCAGTCACAAATTCGCCAGAGTGAGGATGCAATTTTGAGGTGTTGATTGCCAGCCAGAAATTGTGTAGACCTTTGTGAAGAGCTGAGCCTTATTTTTATAGAAATCCAAGGCTTTGAGGATGTAGGAGAAAAGCCATAAATCACTTTTGATAAACTCAGGTTGATTTTTGAGTTAACAAGAAATTAAGAATAAATAAACTCATAAAATCATGCAAAAGCAGTTTTTATCTCAAAATAGAGCTTTAGTTCTTTTTTTCAACTCATCATCAGATGTTGAGTTTAGAAAGTTAACAAATTGAAATTGATAATTGATTTAAAGTTGACTGCTTTTTCTGATTGTGCATGTTTTAATATGAATTAATTTAATAAATAAAGTGATTTATTCTCAACTTAACTGATTTTGAATTAAAATAATTGATTTATGGGTTAATCAATTATTAAATCAAACTTTTATTCAAAAACTATATTATTAAATATTGACAACTGACTTTAATTAATTAAATAGGAATTTAATCAATTAGTCATAAGATTTTTTGATTTATTGTCAAAATTAAATAATATAATTTAGGAATAAATATAATTAAATGTAATTAAATAATTAAGTTGCAGTATTAAATTTGATTAATTAAATATTCATCATATTCAATTAATCAACTTTAGGATAAATAATGACATTTATCACCAAATAATTATTAAATTAAAGATAATTATGATAAATAGGAATATTGCTAGGAATATTCTCCGATGCAGAATTTAGGATAAAATCAATTAAAATTCGATAATGTGCAGATGTGCCTTAGGTTAGGACTTTGGTGTCAATTTCGTTCAAATTGAAGATGTAGGAGGTTAATGAACCTATAGCCCATTTTTGGGGTATTACAAGAATGACTAATTGGTCAATTAGTTCCTTCCAAAAGATAGTTTCTATTTTTGCAAGTCTTTTCCTGAATTTCATGCTATTTCCAAGAACAATTAGTTTTTAAAACTGAATCAGCCCTACATAGCTATATGAAGGTTATTGAATGACCAAATGGGGGTCGGTTCTTTGGTAGAAAAACTCAGTATTATCTCTTTGTTTAAGTGATATTTGATGATAGTTATACTGTTGAACTCTGGGTATGCATATATATGATCATTTGGTTTTATAACAGATTTTGGCAATTTTCATTGATCAGTCAGTCAAGTGAATGTATGATTTTGATTTCAGTTAGAGTTAAATGGTTATGCTACTTTAATCTATGCATATATCTTGATGTTTATTCAGTCATCTTATTCAAAATTCAGTATCTTTTGAATCGATCGTTCTTAAAATGTTTCTCTTTCATAATTTTAGTCAGTTGGCTCAGAGTATCTATTGCATTTTATGAAATTAAAGCATTTCATTGTTGATTCATGATGGAATGTTAGAAAAGACTTTTTATGCTTTTCTTCACAGAAGGAAAATTTGTTCACTAACACTCAATACCAGATATTGGATCACACAAGAAAATCCTCTTTATGAATTGATGTATTGAATAAGTCTCCCCTTGCAAACATCCAATCCTCCTTACTCGATAACCCACTTTTCTCGATATTTTATTTCTACTAATATTTTTCTTGATATTATTCACATCGAAAAATGGTTCATATTGCTAACCCCTCTTTCGACTAATTATAAATGCAGTTGTGTTTGACATAGGGACATGATGAGAGAAATACATACTGGTCGAAGATGTCTCCCCTACAACAATGTATTATTTTCTGGGGTAGTCACTTGTTTCTCTTAGTGTTGCTATCAGGTTGATTTATATAGCTTTATTTCATTGATATAGCATTGCTCTGATGTGTGGATAATTCACAGGTAAAGATAGTCATTTTTAGGGTCTTCTCATTATGTAGATCCTAAATTTTTGCAAAATTTTTGAGCTCCATCACCTAGCTGGGGGTAATCCCCATGTGGTTAAATATTGGTATCAAATTAAGAGAAATCAACACTCAATAAACCATTAGCTAAATAATTTAGCTATAGGAGGCCATATCAAATGAACCAACTAAACTCTCAAAAGTGGCTTATTGCTTCCTAGTTGAAGCGAGATTAATCCTTCTTTGAATGCTCATTAGATTGGAATCAAGGACTAGTGACTTGACTACTCCAAAATGGAAGATTCAAATGCAATGCAAAACTAGAAATGAAACTAGAATGCAAGATTTAGGCTAAAATGAGAGGATTAAGCTAGAATGGATGCAAAAAACTAGTATTATAGAATGCGAATGCAAGAGCTATGCTATGATTAACAACAATAAAAGAAATAAAATTATATTAGCAAATGCAAGATTAAGCTAAGAAATGAAGTAAACTATGGGAAACTAAGAGCTAAGAGTTCAAATTAGCAAGATTACTCTAAGAATGTAAGAAAACAAGAATGCAAAAGACTAAGATTACCAATATGCAAGATGGAACCCTTGAGACAAGGAAGAGCTTCCTTTTAAAGGAATTGCCTAAAAAATGGAGGGTAGAGATTAAGAGGAAAAAGAATGTGTGATTGAGATGAAGAGGCAAAAGGAGAATGAAGGAGATGCAAGGTTAGGTAGAAATGAGTGGTAGGATTAAGAGGCAAAAGAGATGTTAGGTAGAATAAGACAAAATATTAATTTTGAAAGCACAAATCCTCTTTAATTGCTAATTAATCAGGATTAAGTGTGTGTACACATGTGAATGTGTTTTTTTAACAAAAGTGTAAAAACTTTATATTAAAAGCTATATTATACCAATTAAATAAATATGAAAGCTCTAGAAATTAGACCATAGTATAAATTTGATATAAGACTTTTAATTTTTGGTTTAATTATGCAAAGGGGATTTCCAGGGTTACTTCACACGATTACGCCTAGTAAATATGCCTTTGAGATTTAGGATTTTATTTGAGGCAATTTGATTGAAATTAGGGGATTAGGTTCTACTAGACAAGTTTTATGTGATTACAATCCCACATGACAAAATTCCCATAGGTAAGTTAGGTAATGTTCTCTTACTTTAGCCTTGCATCTTCTAAGGATAGTATGATTTCTAAAGTGGGGGAAAAATATAATGGCTTAAATTTTACACCCCCATGTAAAAGGCCATTTTCACATTTGTCCACTTTGGCTCAAGACTCAAGATCCCTGCAATTCCCATCATCAACCAACTCGTTGTCCACTTTGAGATTATTTCCACACAACCCTAACGACTTTGGACAAGTGTGTGCCATGGAGACGTTCGCATGGCGCGCTTGTGTTTGTGAATCTATAGATGTGCAAGTTTCCATTGGAGTGATAGGAATTGCCAACCTATGTTCATAATACCCCCAATGATGGATTGTCTGTGTGAGAGTCCATCTAAGTCCATATTAAACCCTCATTTTGTCTTCATTTGGTCCTTTTCTATGTTTTTTGGTCACCATTTACAGCTCTTGGCTATTCACTTGATCATTCTCACACTCCCTATGCTCTCTTGGCTATCTAAAACACCATTTTTTGTTGTAGGTTCTCCATTATCAAGCTATTTAAGCTCTTGAATTTGGCTTCACACCATGAACTTGGCTCTTTGTTCTCATAGGGGAGTCCTCTTGTCTTCCTTTTTATGTCTTTAAAGCATGTTATCACTCTTATCTATTTCTTTAATTGCATTATGGTTTATTTATCATATCTACTCAATTATCTATCATTGACCTTCTGTGTCTAAATGGTTGTTGTGGAGGTGGAGACACCAAAATAGGGACTTGACTGAGGCAAGTTTCCAAATAGCCACACAAACCTTTTCTTCTCCTTGTTTGTGTATAGGTTTTTTTCATGTTTTCATGAGCTTCATTCAAGATCACATTATCAATAGTTGAAATAGGTTCATCTCGTTCCCTCACCATCTTATTATTCATCTTGGAATTTTAGTCTAGTTTATTATTACATATTATTTGTAATCTATCATCTTATTAATTTCCTCTCATTCTATATTCTTAGGATAGTCTCATTCTATCAGTTTTATATTTTGTTATTCTTTCATTATTGTAATTTCTTAGTTTGTCATTTTGTTTTTTCATTTTTCATTTTGTTTCTATCTAGCCATACCCTATCCATATGAGATGCTAGTGCATCACGCTAGATTCTGGCTATTGGCATCTGTATTATAGTCCTAAGACTGCATTGTTGTTCGAGGTAGTGAGCTTGTGAGGCTTGATGCTTGTTCATTGCATTTAGTTCTTTCATTTCATGTAATTAGAACATTTTTATTGATCTATTTGATTTAATTATAAATATATGGTTCACACTTAATTGATTAAATCACATTTGAGTAGACTTGTTGATAATAGACACACATTTATTTCACTCAATGTTGGTAGAAAGATCCTGCAGCAAGAGGATGAATTAGAGAAAAGACACTCTACAAATCATACAGTCTCCAATGAAGGATGACATCTCACATTCCTTAGAAAATGTGCCATGTTTTTTGGTGTTTGATTATATGCTTGATGTCCTACTTTTCATTATGTGGACTATATTTATTTTATTGGGTCCTATGTAGTTTTTTGTGTTCGATTCATGAACTTATTTTCTATTTTTTTGTTATCTTTGATCTTCATTTTGTTGGCCCTCATTTTATGCTGATTAAACCCCTTGTGTGGCTTGGGTTGGCTTGTCTTGGCCGCAACCTGGTTTGTTCCTATGATTGTTAATGGGTTCTACTAATGATGATGGCACTCTAAGTTGTAGGGAAGAGGACATGGATATCATTGATAATAGTGGGAATGCAGAGAATATGATTAATAGTGCCCCTATCTCTTCAGTGGAGAAACAAGAGAAGTTATCCTACAAGGTTGTGGTGTCAAAGAAATCTCTTCCAGTGTGCCCACACTCTGCCTACTTCAATGGAAGGTTTTCTAGACAACCAATTTCATACTTTAGAGGAGGTTTGGGAGGGTCTGCAACCAATGGAAATAGACATGGAGATGGATGCCTCAACACATCTGGTGACCCTGGTGGGGAAGGAAATGGTAAGCTTGCCTCTTGTGGTTTGAAAACTCTCTCCCTTTCTCCCAATGAGAAAATGACAAAAGTTATCAGGTCTGAACAATCTCATTTAAAAAGTATTGCTATTTTCTTTGTTTGCATGGATAGAGATTCTTTTCCTTTGCATAAATTCTTTGATGGTTGGATTGCTAATGTTTTGGGGAAGAAATTGGGAATTCATGTAGGTTTTTTGTAGAATGATGCAAAAAGGTTTATTTGTAGTATTTTTTAAATCTCATAATATGTAGGATAGGGTTTTGAAGAAGATTTTTGGGAATGTGAGACATTCTTTATTCAGAGCATTTATATGGTCCTCTAAAGGGAATTTTGAGCAGGTCATTGCTCTTTCCTTCCCTAATTGGGTTGCGATTAAAAATTTGTAGCCAAAATTTTGGCCGTTTATTTCTAATATTTTGAAACTGTTAGGCTCTGTCCTACAAGTTGAAGAATCAAGAACCATTCTTCCTCATTTAAATTCTAGGGTCCTTATAGAACTCTCTCTAGAGATTTATTTTCCTAAAATTATTTCTTTAAGTATTGAAGGTGAAAATTTCTCATGGGAATTATCCATGCTGGGTAACCTAAGGGTAGGATTTCACTGTAAATTAAATGGGCACACAAAGCATGGTTTATCATCCCTTAAGAACCCCCATAAAACAAATTTAAATGTGGCCTCTAAGGAATCCATGAAGGAAAACCCTAATGGCAATAAGGAAATTGATATGACTTTGAAGAAGGATAACATTGTTTCTTCGACTGGTACTATTGGTATTGGTGAAGAGGTTGATAAGATAGACATTGATAAAGCATCTCATACTCATATGAACAATGATTTCACTAGCTTTATTAATCCCCCATTTAAGGAGGAATTTTAAGTGGTTCTTGCATTTTCTAGCAATGATAAGTTTGTCACCCTAATCGAGTAGCAAACAAAGCCTTCCATTGATAACCCTAGTTGTGGTAACAAGGGAGAAAATATAACCCCCCCCCCCCCCCCCCCCAACATAGTTAATACTCAACAATTGGCTTTAGCCACTATTATTGAAAAAGAGGAGCATTTGAGAAATCCTAGATAGGCCCCTTTGGATGAGAGTAACTCCATACCTAGTGCCATGACTATCACGAAATAATTAATAGTACATTAAATCTACTATTCCAACTGATGCAGAATTAGGGTGTATTGAAAATATTGTAAAGCAATTTACTGAAGTTGTTAGTAAAAATGTTAAAAAGAAAATAAATACTATGGATAGACAATCCCTATCCAACAACAATAAGAAAAATGATAATGAGATCCCAGAGTGCTTTAACAGATTATATAAGAATAAAAAACCTTCCTCCCAATAATTTTTATGATAATGCACATCCACAACAAGAATGTCAGAGGCTTAGAGATGCCAGATAGGAAGTATGTGGTTATAAAATGGTGTAATAATCTAAAAATGAAAGATATTGTTTGTTTACAAGAAATTAAGGTGGTAGGTTTTCAAGCATACACCATTTTTAAATTCTTGTGGGATCAAGCTATTGGGTTCAACTCTAACCATGAGAGGGGTAAATGTGGAATTGTCATCCTTATTAGACCCCAATGGGATGATAAGATAATTTTTAATGGGATCTCTCCTTCTCAAAGGGCCCTCTGGGTCACATTCAAAGAGAATGATAATGTCTTTGGAATTTGCAACATATATGCTCCAAATAATTATAGAGATAGAGCCTGCCCTCTGGGATTGGTTTACCTCAGGTTTTCCTAATGCCCACTAGGTGTTTGTGGGTGATTTTAATATGATCAAATAGAGGGAAGATAAAAGTAGAGGCAACAAGCACTATTGGGAAGGCAATGAACACTTTTTTGAGCAAATTTTATAAGGAGGTTCAATCTTGTTGATCCTATTGAAAAGAAGAAGGGTTCTTTTTTAGATATTTGGTTCACATGGTGTAACAATCAAATTCATCATCAGAGAATGTATTTTGAACTGCATAAAATCTATGTCGAGACCTCTTTTTTCTCCTTTGCATCTTAGGGTGGACATGCACCAATCTATATTTCCCCTGCCACCATTTCATATCACTCTTCCATATCTACCATTATTTCTTTTAACTCTGACCCTTCCTCTCCTATTAGGCCTAAGAAGAATAATGGATTCAAGTTGAATGTTTGTCTATTAAATCATGAGGACTCTAGGGAGGCCATTAAGATGGTCTCTTATCTGGAGAATTTTTGTAATATGAAGCTTAGTCCTAGAGATCGATGGGTATCCCTCATGGTCACATGGAGGAATATGTTTCAAATTATTGGTAAGAAAAAATCCATGGACATAGCAAGGGAAGAATGTTTCTTGAAAAACAAACTGAATTGTATTGAGAAGGAGCTCCAAATTAAGAGAAATGACTACATTCAAGGTCAGAAAGTTAGAGCCAAGATGAACTGGTTCAAAGAAGGTGACAAGGGTAGGTCCAAATATTTATTTAACATAATTAGATCTAAGAAAAAAGAGAGCTTATTCATGAGATTCAAATTAAGGATTGTCTCACTAATGATATTGTCTCTATTAAGTGGGCATTCTATAATTTTTATAAAGATCTATTCTCTTCAGAACATGGAGATGACAATCAAGAGGCTCTCTAAAAATGATCCCTAAGAAGATATCTAAGAGTGAGTCCCATGATCTTGAACAAAAATCTATCTGGAAGAAATTGAAGCAATGATTATCTCACTTGCCAATGGTAAGTCCCCAAGACATGTTGGTTTACTTGTTGAATTCTATAAGCAACACATAGATTGGATTGGACTAGAATTGTTGGCCTTATATGAGGATGTTTTTGAGCAAGGGTCTCTTGGTGAATACATTAAAAGATGAGTTATCAAACTACTTCCAAAGAGTGGTGATAATACTTTGGTTAAAAATTAGATACCTGTTACCTTAATGAACTTATCCTACAAGATAATTGTTGAAGTGCTAGCTAGGAGGATTGTTGGCCTTCTTAACAATTTTATATCGGTTACCCAAACATGATTCATCAAAGGTAGATATATTCTTGAAAATTTCATTACCAGTTGGGAAGCTATGCATTAGGCCAAGGATTATGGGAAGAATGTTGCAATGATTATTCTGGACTTTCAAAAAGCATATGATAGAGTTGAATGACCTTTTATTAAGGGGATGTTATAGGCATTTGGTTTTCCTCCCTATTCTTGTAAATGGATTCATATTATCTTTAAATATTCTTCTACTGCCATTGAGGTCAATGGAGAACTCTCAAATCCTATCCCCCTCAAGAGATCAATTAGGAAGGGGTGCCTCATTTCCCCAGGTTTATTTGTTATTTTTGTTGATGCACTCTATTACATCTTGAGAGCCCTTGATCATAGCTCTCTTGTCAAAGGTTTATCTCTCTCTAATCATGTGGATCTAATCAATGCTCAATTTTTTGATGACACAACCCTCTTCCTTGAGTTAAATGAGGAAAAATTTGATAATATTATGAATAGATTACAGTTCTTCTATTTGGCCTCTGGAGAAAAATTTGCTCCTCATAAATCTACTATTTTGGGATTATCTTATACTTATCCTGATTGGGTGGCTTCTAAAGGATGGCAGTGGGCTAGGCCAAACACTATTGTCAGATATCTAGGTATCCCTTTTTCTATTGAGTGATCTACTAAAGATATGTGGCTTTGGCTTTACTCCAAGAATGAAAAATAAACAATCAAAGTGGAAAACACGCTTTCTCTCTTTGGCTGGGAGAGTGCAAATTGTTCATAAATTCCTTTCCTCTCATCATATATACTTTTCTTCTTCATGGATATTTTCTAACATAAAATTGACAAAATCATGAGAGACTTTCTTTGGTTTGATGGCTTGGGGAAATGAAAAATACATTGTGTTAGATGGGAGTGGTGTTGTAGACCACAGAATATGGGTGACTTGGGTATCAGAGACATCAAGTTTCATGGTATTCCTCCAGTCTCTAAATTGATTCTTAAATCCTTAAGTGGCAATGAACTATGGAAAGTGTTGATTAGAAACAATATTGAAAGATCTGTCATTAGGAAAGGTAAAAAGTGGAAGGATGTTCCATAATGTGATATTGTTAAGGGAGATTTTAGTATGAAATTGTTTGGCTCATAAGTGTTTAATTATTTGTGGAAGGCATGGTCCCTAGTAAGGTCTACCCTCTCTTCTAAAGGGTCTATTAGTGGCCCTCCCTCCTATGTTGTTACATATAGATCCATTTGGTGGGGGTGTTTATGAATAATAAGCCCCTTTCTCTAACTCAAAGTTGTTCTGCTAAAATTTGGAATGATAAAGGTATTACTTTAATCAGAGATCTTCTATTTGATAACCAGTTAGGGTCATGGACTAAGATTAGTGCTAAATATGGGATTCCTCCCTCCTAGAAGAAAACTATTATTTGATTGTCAAAGCTATTGGATGTTTTTTCTTGGTAATATTTTGGATACTAATTATTTTTGAAATATGACACTATATTTTAGGATGTTTCCACCAAGAAAATTTATAATATGTTGAAAGATGATTTCTCTATTATCAATCGGGTTAACCAGTGTTGGGGCCTAGACTGGTCTTACTCCAAGTGGCACTTCATTTTGATTTTTTTTGGCATTACCATATTGAACCTAAGAAATCTTGTTTTTGTTGGCCCTTTCTTCTTAAGAAACTTGTTGTGGGGCCCGTCCTTTCCTCTGTGGGTTACCTATTTCTTGTGGTGTATGTTTTATTCCTAAATCTTTTGAGCATATTTTCTTTGATTGTGAGTTTTCCCATAGGGCCCATTTGGTTGCTGGAATTGGCTTGGAATTGGAAAATGGGAATTGGTGAATTGGTATAGCCCAATTATAATTTTGGTCCAAAATGAGCATTCTGTAATTCCACATAAGAATCTGGAATTATAATTGAGGCATGGAATTGGAGTTGAGAATTCATTTTTGAGAAGGGAAACCAATTCCCATTTTTCAATTCTAGGTCTATTTCCTTGGTTCACCCATTGTGTGAAATTGTCATCCTGGCCCTTCCTGGGGTGAGATTCTTGTTGGTTTTGTGGATTCCTTTGATTTCAAAATGAATAAGTTTTGGTCTATTTTGACTTGTGATATTTTATGGTTCCTCTAGAAGGATAGGAATGGAGAAGTTTTTTAAAATAAAAGGAGGCATCTTATTGGATTTAACATTAAATTACATATTATGTAATTCTTCATTGCATAATGCCCTCCATTTTGGCAAAAAAAATCAAAATTCCAGCTAAGATTTCACATCACCTCATCAATCTTGTCATCTTCCTTATTTGGATTCCATACCATGACGCACGTTTGGCTTAGGACATGTAGACATCACAAAGACATCCACATAGTGTTTCATCATCCTATGAATCTACAAACCCATATGTAGTCATTGAGATGTTACACCTATTGTTTCTAGTAATGTAACGCCTCCTTGCACCACCCACCAATGTTGGGAATCCACCATCCATGTTTAAGGTCATATTTTTTCTTTATTTTATGTCTCTTGGATGTTTTGGGGACTCTCTATCTTTTGGATACTCTCTTGATTATTTGCATACTCTCTACAACCTTTCTCCATTATTGTGTATCTTTACAACTTGTTGATCATCTCACATTGCTTGAGTACTCCACCACTCACCAACTTGTTCTCACCTTAATTTCACTAAGCTTCAACTTCTTGGTCTTGGAGGGGAGTGTCCTTTTACCCATTTTATCCTATTAAATTTGGCATATCATAACTCTTTAACAATCCTCTTATCACTATTATTTTATTGTCATCATTTATTAGTTTATTATATATCTTATCTATATTGATTGAGTGTGGAGGTAGAAACACCAAAACAAGGGTCTAACATAGTTAGACCTCTTAAATAAATATCCCCAACCTTTTTCTTATTATTGTTTGTGTAGTTTCAAGGAGTATATCAAAGTAGTCTATTAAATGCTTTCTTAAAATGGTTGTAAGTGTTCTCTCTTTCTCTTGTGTTCTTTTATGTTGAACACTTTCAGATGTTGAGAGAGGGGGATGAATCAACATATACTTTAAAATCTTGATTTTATTACTAATGATTCATTTGTATAACTTGTGCGCAAAAGTAAAAAATGAAACACAAAGAATGACATACATAAAACCTTAATTTTAAGTGGAAAATCTAAGATGAGAAAAATCATACTGCAAATAATACTCACTATATGAAGAACTAATTACAAAAGTTTAGGCCAAAGGCCAAGGATCTCACAACTCTTGAATAGGACTTGTAGACTAATGCACACTGCCTTAGGGAAAGATAAAATGACTTGAAAACCTCTAAAGATCACTTCTCAAAAGTAATATGCAATGATATTGATTACAATTATTTATATTCAAAATGAGTACAAATGCATTCTTCTATAATTTTGAATACAGTTCATTGTTCATAAATTTTTCATTGATTTCATCTCTTTTAATTTGCACATTTTCTCTTTTATACTTCATTATATATCATGATTTATCATCCACAATATTTTTTAATCTCTAAAGGATATTCTCCTATCTATATCCATTGCAACTCAAAATATAATTCATTAGGTTGACCAAAAGGTGTAGCGTGTAACTCATGAACTTTCAGCTCTAAACATCATATTCAATATGTGAAAGGGAAAAGAAATGTGTGAAGAATTGCACCAAGCAGAGACACCCTACACAAGATCCAAAATTATCACCATAATTACCACATGCCACTACAAGAATCAAAACATCTTCAGTTAGCTACTAGGAATAGAGTTTTCAATGCATGCCAACTAAATCAACACAAAACAAAGTAAAAATATCCAAAACTATATATAAACCCAACATAGAATCACCTAATCACCACATAAATATATCAACCAACTGTATCACCAAAATAACTAAGAGCAAAGGAATGCAGTGCATTCCTATAAGTAAATACACTATTTATGTCAAACTGATGCTCAAAGTATTATAACTTCCAATGTGGGGAAAATAAAATCATGAAGAATGATTTGTAACACCTTCAAACACCTATCAACACTGTATTCCAAGCACAAGAAAAAATATGTTGATATACCAAAATGTTGAGAAAAAGGGAAAAACTAGTATGATAGATGGTTCACCAGAACATTCATGCTTATGTGTAGATAACTAAAAACATCTCCAAAACATTGGAATAAATCTAAATCTTTAAATATACCCCATACATTCTTCTCCAATAATCTCTTCTTATCTATAGTATTATATATGTATATTGATGATACTATACTGATGTAGAACACATGGGGTCTCTACAAAATACAACTCTCAGACATTGTATCCATCTTCTAGAGGATGGATACAAAAAGTTTGAAATCAATGAAAATATAACATTCATATGTTCAACACTTTTGTACTTAGAGTAGTTGCTTTCTATTTTCTTTGTAGTTTTTTAACTTATAACTAGCCTAAGGTTTGCTTATGTTTATTTGCTTTATTATCTTATACCTCTTTGGTCTGAGTATTTGTACCTTGTTTGTACATGATGCACGTGCACTACTTTAGCACCCATAATCCACATTATAGCCTTAGATTCATGAAAGTTTCTTGTATAAAGAGCTAACAAAGCTCGTTGATTGGTCTTAACTATCTATTCCTTCTTTTCTAGAAGATTAAATATTTTTTCACTTAGTATCATAAAGTAATTTTGTTTATATTATTTTGTATTTGTAATTAGTCTTAATATTAATTAATTAATTGATCATCATAGTCACCAGAGCACTAGTTTAGTGAGGTGGCACAAGGTCCAATTCACTCCTTGAGTTTTCATCAATCCATGAGGCTGGTGAGTTCCCTTTTCCATATTTTGTTGAACTTGATGCGAACCTATTCTCTAACATCACCATCTTCTCCCCCCCATAGAGTGATATCCTAATTGTTAAAATGGTAACCATCACTCCTATCTAGTCACCTAATTAGAGGATGTGTAACATAGAGATATAATTTACCCCTTTGGATTCCCCTATAGCAAAGAGTCTTCTCCCTTGTATAGTTTAGTGCAAAACTATAAGGGTAGTAATGATTTATCTTATGTATAAGTTGATGTTATCATGAAGGAGGTGATCTTTATCAATGGTATCCACTACATAAGATATGATGAGTGTCTAGAAACCATTAGAACTCATAATGGGCTATCCCTTCCCCTTTGGCCCCTGATCTACCACCTTGATGATCCTTATGGGACTTAAGATGGTCTCTGCAAGTTTTGTCAGTATCCCTAGGTTAGAGCTCTTCTAAGTGAATTTGGGTATACCTTGGCTATTCCCTATAGGGTGGTCCCCTTAGTGGTTCATAACTCCCTCAAATTCTTCCACAAGAGTACCATTCACACTATCTAGGACATTGGATATGAACCCCTAGTATCCCATGGGGGACTTTTGTTGGATCTATACAATAAGAATTGGGGATCAAGGGAGATCAATCATATATCCTATTGTAATTAGGAATGAGGATGACCCACTAGGATTGAATGGGATCAAGTGATTAATGGGTATCTCTAATCATTCACTAATATAAAAGGTTTATTAGGAGGATATGATTGAATGGTACAAGATAGAAGACAAAATAGGCAAAAATGACAAGTTACAGATATACAGTCTGACATAAAATAAATAGCTTGTACAAGTATCAGAAATAGAAACCAAAGAACACCATTGACCTATGATTTCAATTTGATGTTTTTTTGTATAAGAGGGCACCTATGACATCCTGTTCCTAGTACTTTTTGATAATTCAAATTGCATACTATGTGTGAGATCTTGAACTTCCCAAATCTAATCTGATGCTAGTGCCACCTATTTCTACACACATGAAATAAGGAAAATGTTGTGTAGAAAGGGGTTTGCCTCAGTAAAACCTTGGTTGAGGAATCAAACTTTGAAATGAAATCAAATATGTTTGAAAGGAACACATGCTGATATGAAATAGAAGGTAGATCTACTTCATAAATTACCTTATGCATTGATGGCATAATGCTTCTTTGGATGTAATCACAAGTGTTAATGCAATAGCTTAAATTCCATAAAAACCTACAAAGGAAATCATGAAATTTATTCCTTTTACCATGAATATTGTAATTTTCCATAATGCTTGATGAAGAAAAATAATGCCTTGAATGCTTGAAGACTTGGATAATTGAATTGATATGAGGTCTTTGTGTGTTAGTTGTTGTTGAACAAATGGAAAGGGGGATCTTTATATAGAAATATCAAAGAAAAACAACCTTTAGGATGACTTAGAAAAGTTATATTTTCATATGGGGCATACCTTTGGGAAGTGTAAAACCACAAAATCCCACTGCCAAAAGTTTAGGTAAAAATTTCAGGAAGAGGGAAAATTTTTTGTGAAGAGGATAGCTTGGGGTTCCTCTTTCTGCCAAAAGAGGATGGAATTTTAATATGAATGAGATAATAGATTCTAGTTTTAAAAAAGATGCACCACATGGAGATGTGAGATCGATAGATATGGGAAATATGCCTCTAACTTTAAAATGAGTTAAAACACACACTAGTAAAAAAAACAATACATGACTAAATAAACTACAAAAAAATGCATATTAATGACTAAACTTAGTCATGTGACTATTAGTAGTTTATTGTCAGTCATTTATATCGCGAACAAATTTATGACTAAACTATTTTAGTCATTTATTTGGTCATTGATTTAGTCACGTCAGTGATTTATTTATTCATATATTTAGTCATCAATTTAGTCATTACTTTAATCATATATTTAACCATTAATCTAGTCATTACTTTAGTCATATATTTAGTCCTTAATTTAGTCATATATTTAGTCATCAATTTAGACATATATTTAATCATATTAGAGAACATTAGAATCAAACAACCATCCTCCTACTTGTAAATCAAATACTATTCCATTGAGATAGTACTATTTAAAGAATAATCATATCATGTATAGTAGTACTTTCCATTAAACATGATTTCAAGTTTTTCCATCTATAGCTCAAGGGCAATAAATCCTAAGGGGAGAATGACTAGTGATGCTCTAAAATCAATGGAGAAGTTATTCAATGTGCAATATAAAGAAGAAGAAAATGATGTCATTGGAAAACCATTGCACATGGCTCATTCCCACCTCATTCCACTTATTATAATAAGGTTGTGGCACAAAAAAAGAAAGACCTTGATTTGTGCAATCAAGGGAGACAAAACTAAGACTATCAATTTTGATAGCAATTCATCTATTGTTCCAAGTTTTAAATTCTTATATTGTTGAGTGGAACTAGTTTACTTGTAGCTTTATTGTGAACGTGCTTACCTCTAGGAGAGAAAAAAATGTTTCTGGCTATACATAGTGTCTTGAGTCTCATTAACTACAACACTCTTATGTAGAATGTAATACCCCTCCCATAGTTTACTTTCATTTTATATGCCCCAACTCTTTTAGGCCACTTTTCATGTATGTATTAGATCCTCAGATAGATTAGATACATTATGTATATTTATGTTTTACTGACCCCATACTTGCATGTGTATGGTTAACGTGTATATTTTACTTTTTTGTTTAACGTGCTTAATGTGGTTGAGGGACATAGTCGTAGTTACTTCCTTGCCAGATCCACATGATCGATCGATCCTTGCCATTGTCTTTTATTATTTATACATGTATGCACATGCTCATCTTTTATGTAAGATTTCAGGTACCGGGCATGGACTTCCTTGAATTGCCAGGATGAGTGTTCCCTATCGCAATATCTCAATGGTAAGAGAGGGGAGATAACATATAGGTCGAATTCCAACCTAAGCCATTTGTTGTCTTGAGATAGTGGACACGTATCTGATTGGTTAACCCTCTGAATTCATCAAGGTGATGTGAATTCGTGAACCCTTCCTTTGGAGTTTGATTTTGTATTTTGATTTAGTTAGTTCTGTTTGGTTCTATGTTAGGTGGTTTGATGTGGTTTTGGTGTTAAAATGGTTTGATAAATTAATTAAGATTAATTATGAGATTAAAATAATTATATCTTATGAATATGGAAATATTAAATATATGGGTATTTAATTAATAATTATTGATTATTCAAAAAGATTGAATTAAAAAGACCGAATTGTAGAAATTAGAGATTTAATTAAATATTAAAATCAAAATCCAAGTAAACACATAAGTAATATAGATTGAAGTGGAAGAATTATTTTAAAGCTTGGAGTATTTTGGATTTGTGTTTTGGCCTTTGTGTGTGTTTCAAATTCAACTTATGGAATTAAGGTAGGGAAAACCTTTTCAAACCTTTCTCTTTGAAAGATTATTTTCTTCATGTCTTTCAGATAGATATTGTGTTTGGATTTATTAGAATGCATGTCTTTCCTTGTTTGTGGAAATTGAATGAAAACTATTATGGTTGTTTTATGTGTAAGATATTTTATGACTATGTTGAAAACTAGTTGAAACCCCAGGTTCTCTTTGAAATCGAATTGTACAGTCAAATAATTGAGAAAACTTTAGAATTCAATCAACTAGGATTTGATTTAAATTATGGATAAAAATCTTTACGATTATATCAAAATTGAAATTAGAAAACGGATTGGACAATTTTGTATTTGATTTTATCTTTTGAAAAAAAGATTGAATTGGATTTAAGATAAAATAAAAGCCTTCCATATATATATATATATATATATATATATATATATATATATATATATATATATATATATATATATATATATATATATATATATGAGGGACCGGGTGGTAGGGCCGACCCCCTCCCCCACCCCTATAATGTTTTTTTTTTTTTTAAAGATTTATTTTATTAAATTTTGTTTGGTATTAAATTTTAATTTTTAAATTTTATTTATAATTTTTAGTTAATAATAATTATAAGTTATATATATATATATATATATATATATATATATATATATATATATATATATATATATATATATATATATATATATATATATATATATATATATATATATATATATATATATATATATATATATATATATATATATATATATATATATATATATATATATATATATATATATATATATTATATATATATATAATAGTAATTGTTAATTAATTAGAATGGATTTATTAATGTTTTAAAATTATTTAATTATATTGATTTTTAGTAATTATATTTAATAAATTAATTTATAGAGGTTTATTTTATTGATTTTTATTAAAAAAATTAGTACTTATACTTAATAAATTAATTTCTATAAGGAATGTTATAAATTAATTTATAAGGGTTAATTTTGTAAATATGTGATTTATCTTTAATGGAATCTTTGATGTGAGTGTGCTTAATAACATGGTGTATTCTGATTGGGGTTTGTTAATTTATTTGGCCTATTTGAATAAGGTCGGTTGGGATAGATTGATGCCCTAGGTGGGTTTTGTCTTTTGCGACTTGAAGTGTTTTATGGATTTTACTTTTATGTTGGGGGTTTAAGTTGCAGAAAGTTTATAACCTCTTTATATCATGATTGGTTCATGTGTTGTCTTATGTGCATTTGTGATGTGATGTGATGTGATGTGTTCTCTAAGATCTTGATCACTATTTTATTTGAACACAAGAGGTGACAAACCATTATTATGTTGAGTTTTGATTTGTTAACTTGGTCGCCTAGATTCTTTCATTTGTTTTGTGATCTGAAAGATGATATTGTGGATTTATGTTTTACTTTATGTTTTGAGAGAGATGTTATTGGTGCTTTTGATGATCATGTGATCTTATGATATGATAACAGTGTGGATTTGGTATTTGATTCATTGAGATGTCTAGTATGGGATGGACAGTTTGGATCTTTGTATAGGATCATACATTATTTGTTATGCTCCAACACTTGTCCTTGATGACTTTCATGATGTAATGGTTTACGAGAAGTCTTTTATGGTTTTGGTTTTGTCTTCTCTTTGTTCTTTTTTTGGGAGCATTAGGGTAGGTTATTTAGGAGCATAGATGGGAAGTGGCTTGCAATGAGCGTCGGGGTCTTCAAGTGCTGCCAGGATCAATCATTGTAAAGTAATTTAATAAAGTGATAAATTAATAAATTTATTGAGAGAAACCATTACTAAGATAATTTTGTACCAGCTCACCATGCCTTGAGTGCTAGTAAAATTTAGGATATGTGAGATGATTCTTGTCACCCAGTGTTGTGTGTGTTTTGGCATAGTTAGTAGCCTTCTTTATATGAGAGGTTTATTGATACCGCATATGGTCACTTGGGCACTGGGGTCCAAAAAAGCTACCAAGACAAATTCCAAGGGTTAAACATATGTGATGACACTTCCATATATGTATCCTAGGTTCCTACATTGCATTTGGTACACTTGATTTGTGTCTCGATCATTTATACTTTATATCCTTATGACCATTTACTACCATTTTATCCTAGTGTACCTTTGCATTAGTTTTTCTTGTTTTGGTATTTGATATCTGAGTGGGGTTTGTTGTTATCTCCTTAGCATGGTGGGAGTTGACCTTTAGGTTCCATGTGGTCAAGTGGTAGTGATTCTATTATCATTGAGATCCGATGTTTGTGACTTTGTGCTTGGATGATCCTTATGCTGCTTCTATCTTCTTGTTCATTGCTTCAAGACTTTATTATTATCACCATGAGATGTATATCTTGTATTCCATTGATTAGTGACATTAATTTTAGAGATGTATATGTATTTTTATTGTGTTATTATTATCCCTACAACATGTGCAATGGAAGATGTATTATCTTGAAGACTATGATGTATCAGTTTGTATGTTGTTGTATGTACCTTTGATTACATTGATGTAATGGACATATTTTATTATTTAGTTGAAATGAATATGTTAGTGTACTTTATGATGTATTTTCTTTTCATTATGATTAAGTAAAATTTTAGGAATACTTCAATTTGGGTTTTACAATGAGTGTAAGATATATCATGTGATTATGTTATAGTTTGTTCTTAGTAGATTAGTTAACTTATAAGTTCTACATCATGGAACCCTTAAGACTTGTAATTTGTAAATGAATTACATTTATGAGTATGTTTTGTCTTATGTTATACTGCTTCTGCATTATTATTCATTATTGATTGTAAACCCTTAAGAAAAAAATTTATTCAATAAAGTTAGTAACATGTATTAGGTTAATTTCTCTTGGGTTCCCTCACAGGGCATTACACTTGGTATCAGAGCCTGAGTTTCTATACTAGGAACTCTAGGAGTTTGTAAGCCCATTAGGTGTCTTATATTAAACTTGAAACAAGATATAGATGCAATTTTTTTTGTATTTAAGAACCATTATATTGCGACTAAAAATTTATGTCTTTACTCTCTCTTTACTCTTTACTTCTTTGAGATGTTGCTTTTTCTGTTAATTGTCATAAGTGAAATTCCTATGGAGACTTGTTTGGTTACTAGAATTTTGTGTTTTGTGTCTTTTATCTTAGTAGGCCAATTGGGTCAAGGACCTAGGTCCTCAATTAAATTAGGTATTGCATTCACATGAGGACTATTGTAACTTATAACCTGATTGTAGCATTTTGGAAGAATTGAGTAGATACATTTGCATATGATTACATAAGAGATGATTGTAACAAAGCAAAAATGATTTACCTGTCTATCATGTTTGAGTACATTCTCTAACACATTTGGTATATTGGATTGGATGTCATGAAGTGGTTACTTCCTTGAGTTTGGCTGACATTAGTTACCTTGTTATGTGAAATGTGTTATGATTGATAAAAAAAAATTGGTTATTGATGAATTTTTAGTGTTGTGTGTGGGCTAGCATTAAATTTTTGAACTTTCTTATGCCTGAACTAGTCACCTAACTCTCTCTTCACTATATATTTTGTGGCAACTATCACACTTGGTACTGTTGAAATGACCATAACATTTTCTTTATGATTTAATGTTGAACTTGGGATTCCCCCACTTGGGTTTTCCTTTTTGAGTTATGTGGTGACTATTTTGAATGTTTGATATTGTTAGCTCAATTTTGTGTTGAGTGTTTTTTCTATCATGTTCGGCATGGACCTCTAATAGTATGTATAAGGGAGTACATCACATAGATTGTACTATGTTATTTTGTGAAAATGAAATGCATTGTGTATCATATATGTTTGCATGAGTGTTGCATGAACTTCTCAACTTATTATTTGATGTAAATATGAATGTGTGATTTATACAATTTATTAATAGATGTTTTCTATAATGATGAATGAATAATGATCTTGATCTATTTAAATTGTTAAATAATGAATGGTTGATCAATGTGATTTTTGGACCATAATTATATTGCTCTTAGTGACTATATATCATGCTCTTATTGTATGTGACTGAATGTGACCTCTAAATCAGGCACAACACAACATGGTCATTATTCACTTGATAGAATTTGAGAGAGAGTATGAAGAACTCAATCCAAATTCCATGGTGAGGCGACCTGTTGCCTCCTATGTGAATGGGGTGTTTGAATACTCTCAGAATGAGAGCCAACAGCTGGGAGACCAATTCAACAATGGAGGATTTGAAAGCTATAATGAAGATATGCAAAGCTGAAATTAAACTAAAATGTGATGCAATTAATCTAGAAAACTTTGAAAGAAATATGAAATGCAGATTTTTATTTAATTTTGAAATAAAGATGATATTAGACTAAGAACAAGTAAGCAAATTTAATCTAAATGTGAAATGCAATTACACTAATATGAGAAATTAAACTAAATAATGCAATAAAAGAGCTTTGAAAATAATGAGATATGAGACTAAAAAAAATGCTATAGTGTAGATGCTCTCAAAAATTGCTCTCCCTTTGAATGAGAAAAAGAGGTTCATTAAATAGAAGAGCCAAGAGGAGGAGGAAGAGTTTCTTGATTCGAAACGGTGGACTCTTCATTCCTAATTGAGACAAAAAGACAATGAATTATTTAATTAAAAGAATGGAATTTTCCACATGTGGGGAGGTGACCTTTCGAGTAATTTGAATTATTAAATTCAAATAAAGAGGTGTCCATTCAATTAACTAAATATTTATTAATTCCTTTCAAGGGTATTTAGCTAAAGGGGGTGGAGTTTAATTTAATTAAAAGTACTTAGGACTTCATAATTAAATTAACTTATCATAGAGATTATTTAGCCAAATAAAGTCTAGGACTTAGGAATTATTTTAGCATTTGATTATTGCAATTTATGGTCTTTGCAATTGACATCAAGTCAAATTAAGTCAGGTAGGAGAGAGAAAATTTCCTATGGAACTAGGACTTTGGTGATGTAAAATCGAGATAATGCACCAAAATTGATGAAATTAAATAGGTGCCAATTTTGGGGTATTACATTTGCCCCTCTTTGAATTGATGTGCGAACAGCGCGTTGATTCAAAGAATAGTCTAAAGTGACAGATGATGAGAATTTCCGAAGTCTAAGTTAGATTGCGAAGACAACGGTCTTAGAAGATAACCGGAATCGGGGTTAGATTGCCCCAATACCAATTGATGAAGATGCAGATTTAGGACTATCTCCGAATCAGGGTTAGATTGCCCTAATGCCCCAGAGTGAGATTTAGATGCAGATTAGGACTGTCTCCAGAATCAGGGTTAGATTGCCCCAATACAAAGCTCAGCCCTCCGAGACCCAGGTTAGATTGCCCAGATAACGGTCTAAAAGAGATTTTGAGAGTCATCTCCAGAACAAAGCTTGACTCCCAGGAATTAGGGTTAGATTGCCCCAATACCCAAAAGATTTCAAGAACCATCTCCAGAATGAAGAGTGATCCTCGAGGATCTGAGTTAGATTGCTCAGATACCTAAGAGATAGATTTCCAGATAACAAGATGCGAGGCATGAAGATGCCCCTAGCAATGAGAACTGATGATTCAAATCAGACTGATTCAATAATAGATTCGACAAGTTTCAAATGATGTAATCATCCTGCCCCCTCGGGAGCGAAATTGAAAGATGACATGTCAGAAGGATGATAAACAACAAGAGATTGCAGAGCAAAAGCAATTAGACTAGATTCGCGAAGCTATAGAAGTGAAACGGAGCAAAGCAGAGGTCCTGTTGACCAAGTTTGACCATAGTTGACCAAATTTTGACTAGGGTTGACTTGATGAAAAGAAGCAAAGATTTGAGAACATGATGCAAAGATGAGGATCGGCAGGAAGATGACACCAGAAGGCTGACTGCACAAGCATCCGATCCAAAAGGAGTCCAATATTTAAAACACGATTTTGAGCCACTTAGAGATGTCAGATTTTGATTTCGATCCCAAAAAAGGATGCAGCCAAGATGAGACTAGGACAAAAGATGAGAACCTTTGATGAGCAGATCCAGAAGAAAGCAATCAAGAGAGCAACAAGAAAGCACTCCAAATGCAAGCCTAGAATGAAAGATGCAAGTCTAAATGCAGGCCTAGGATGAACAAATGCAATCCTCTGAACTCGGCTATTGGACTCATCGTATTTATCATCATTGAGTTCTTTTAAGCATGGGACAATCGCAAGATGCCATACAATCCTCACTAATATCGCTATCATGAGAATATGAATATGACATGAGTCTTAGGTTTGTCAGAATAAGATGTAAGCATTAAGGCACAAGGAGCCAGAATAACCTGAACACCTATTCCTTTTAATTTAGCAAGTTAACATAAGCATTAGAGCATAAATGCTAGAATGACCTGAATGTCTCTTGCAAACAAACACACCAAGCACGCAGGAGTTCCTTCTTTTGCCAAAGATTGCTCGCAGTGACCCTTACGTTCACTTAACAGGACGAGCGTTTACAATTTCATCAGTAGCAGAAAGAAGTCACTCAAAAGACAAGGAGAAGAACCAACCTCACCAAAGCATCCATATAAAAGGAGTCGAGGTACGCATGGCCATCCAATATGAGATAGAGGCTCTTACAGATGGACACCCCTCTTAAATGAATTCTTTGGATCGTTGGAACTAAACCAACAAACAGAAAGCAAAAAAAGCAAAGCAAACAAACAAGCACTCAAAGAAAACAAAGCTCAACATGCCTCAAAGGAACACACATTTAGTTTTAGTTTCAGTTCAAGTTCATGTTCAAGCGGATTGAATTCGATTCGGAAAGATAACGTTCGAAGTCTCAATGAGATAATGACAGTAGGCAAACGTAATGAGAATCACTGGTGATTGATAAAAGGGAGAAATCCCGAAGAAGAGAGATCGAACGAAAGCTAGGTATCCGCAGGCAGGCATAGTGAGAACCACTGGTGACCAATGCTCAAAAGAGTTTCTGAAAGTGATAGGACAATGCCCCCTAGACCAGGCAGGTGCCCCCAAGTGTGAACCAGTTCCAATCCATGAAGAGTCGAGTAAAATCTCGAAGACACTGAAATCAAGGCATGAGCTAGCAAACCAAAGCAGGAAACAAACTAAAGCAGGAAAGCAGGAAAACAAACTAAAGCAGGAAAGGAAGGAAACTAAAGCAGGAAACTAAGAGCCAAGTGACGCTGAGATGAGATGTTACTTCAGGAACACAAGAGGCGCCTGTTTACCAAGTTTTCACCATCTTGGCAGAGATTCTATTTTTGCTACCATGACGCCTGTTTACCAGGTTTTCATTAATGGCACATTTTTCTCTTTTTCAATTTTTTTGTACTTTTCTCTTTTTTTGCTTTTTTTGTATTTTTTTTAATATCTCATTTTTTTTGTATTTTTGAAATTTTTCATTTTTTTGTATTTTTCACATTTTCTATTTTTTTTTGTATTATCAAGGCGCCTGTTTACCAGGTTTTCACCAGGATAATAGATACATCAAAGTGCCTGTTTGCCAGGTTTTCACTAAGATGATCATTTTTTCAGGACATTTTGCAATTTTTAGGATTTTTTGCAATATATCAATTTTTAGGATTTTTTCAGGATCAATAAGTATGTACATGAGCATACTGAGAATGTCAGCTGTAGAACTTCTTAGATGAAGAGCGTTGATGGGCTCTTTGAGTTTCTCTCCTTCAGTAGGAATCTCTGAGAACACAGTATTTTGTAGTAGTAGCCAGCTAAGAAGTTGCAGAATCAGAACCAGATGTTGTAGCAGTAACAGGAGATCCAACCAGTAGTGTCCAACAGTCAAGAGATCCATAGTCAAGGAAAGATCACTTAAGTGAGACTCACAAATATCCTCATGGACACACCTTAACTCTTTGTCAGATTTCCCACGCTCTAAATGCTTAGGAGGAGTACATTCTGGATTTCTCTTAATCATGTCATTAGTAATAAGGGGATACTGATATGCACTTTGGGACAAGGCAAGATGGAGTGAAGAGGGTAAAGTATGAGAGGCAAGGGTGATGGAATGGAGGGAAGCATGAGAATTTTGTAAGCTCGAATGACAACTTTGATTTTTCCTTTCTTTGGAATCCACATAGCTTTTGAATTTTTTCTTCTTTACTTTGAGGTGCTTTTGATGACAATGCCTATAGAATGGATTTCGAGATCCATTTTTTATTTTATTTTTTGGCTTTTGATTGTCTTCTTCTTTTTGAGGACCTTTGCGGTCTTTTGAACACCTTTGTTTCTTTCCTTTCTTCATAGTCACATGTCGATTAGATGGGACATGGTGACCTTGAGATATAAGTGGATTCTCATTATTTTTATTTTTATGTTGCACATCCAAGTTACTTCCAAAAGACTCAGGAATGATGGATGAAAGAGGCTTATATGACTGGTTCAGGTGGAGAGGTGGAAATGGAAGTGGACGGGCCACTTTTCTGGGAGATGAAGAGGGAAGAGAAATCGATGGGATGGGCTCAAGTGCAAATATATCAATGTCATCCTCATCATTCATGAATGCATTAGATAGATCAAGAAAGTAATCTTCCATAGAGCATTGTCGATTGTGAGTCATCCTAGAAGAGTCAGATAAGTTTGGAGGAATATTATGTGAGCCTAACCAAGATAATCTATTCCAAGAGTCAGGTCCCCTTTCAGGTGGTAAGAGTGCACGAATAGGAACCATTTCAATTTCGGATCTTCCACTATTCCATGAAGCTGTAATAGAATGGGGTCTTACATACCCATGATTTGTTGGAGTAGTAGGAGTATAGCTTGGAGTAGATGGCCTAGGAGCCATAGAAATGATCTCCACAGGAGGGTGGAAAGGATCATCATCAATAGCTTGATCTAGAGGATCATAACTTTCTCCTCTTTCTGAGTTGTTAATACTAGCATATAAGTGCATAGCATCAACTGGTATCTCTGTAGTAGCATCTGATATGGAGTCTGATTCAGCTAGAGACATAGTCGGAGGCAGACTTTCTTCATCACTATCATCTGTCAAAGGAAATGTTTCTTCAACAGCAGGATCTTGTTCAGTAGTAGAAGCAACAGAGTAATCTGGAATAGGCATATCTTGAGGCATACCCAAGATGAGGGAAGCCTCCAATAATTGTTCCCAATCAGTATGTGTGCCATTGTAGTCGGCAACAGTAGGAGTCTGTTCAATAGCAGAAGTGGTGGAACAATCTAGAGTAGGCATACCCCAGGGCATACCCAAGATAAGGGAAGCATCCAGCAGTTTCTCCCAATCAGTATGTGTATCATTGGAATCGGCAGTAGTAGGATTTTGTTCAACAGTAGAAGTGGTAGAACAATCTAAAATAGACATACCTTGAGGCATACCAAAGATAAGGGAAGCATCCAACAGTTGCTCCCAATTAGTATCTGTGCCATTAGAGGCAGTGACATATTCAGTAGTAGCTGCAGTAGTAGAAATCTGTTCAGTAGAGTGTATAAAATCCTCTTGGTGAGGACCAAGATCATGTTCTTGAAGCACTTGAGAAGGTAAATAAGACTCTTTCTGGTAGTCTGAATCAAAATTTTGATCATTCAAGGGTCTCTCATGTGTCATAGGCTGAATCTGTGTTTCTTCATTATCTGAATCCTTGCATGAGTGAAAGTTGTAGCTAGGTTGGTCAAGCTCATAGCTCTGATAGCTAATACCAAATCCATCTTCAGAAGGTTCCTCATAGGAATGTGGAGATGGAGGGAGAGTTGTCAATGACAAGACGGACTCAATCTGATATTCCCCCATGCCAATATCTTTGATCTTCAGGGTCTTTTCTATTTCTTTTAGCTTGGCATCATAGAACTCAATAGATTCTCTATTGGCAGGAACAAAACTATCTGTTGTTTGGGTAAGCATCTTAGCAGAGCAAGTATTTAGGCTAGCACTATTGTTAATGAGGACACAGGGGATATGCTCGGGACCTTCCATAACTTCAGTGTGCAGGAGAGCATTATGCGGGTGGCTTAGCAAGTGATCATCTTCCTCAGAGAATGGTAAATAATGAGGTGAGGTCAAATGACCCACCATAGATTGAAACTGGTCGAGATTGAGATCTTTAGGGACATTTGCCTTGGTGAGGGCTTTATCCATAGATAGTTTTGGTCTGGATGTCGAAGGTTCGGGACCTTTGAGAACAATCTTTGCATGAGATCGAGGGATAGCGTTCACACAAGCTGGAGATTTTGTGTAGTTATAAGAGGGAGATGTAGGGTCTCGCAAGACAAAGGGAGTTTTGGGTTTAGGAGTATCCTCGCTCCCTGGAGCAATGATCATGTCACAGTGAGAGATCCAAAGTTTGTTTCTAGCAAATCTGGAAGGTGGTTGAGCTTCTGTCGTAGCCTTCTCAGTGGCATTGACTGTTTGCATGCTAGAGCTAAGATTAAAGATAGACTTTGAGGGTTTTGGCATGTGAGAGCTGAGATTGAAAACCAACTTTGAAGGTTTTGGCATGTTAGAGCTGAGATTGAAAACCAACTTTGAAGGTTTTGGATCTCCCATCTTGTTGGTAGTATTATGAGAGATCGTTAAAGAGTTGATAGGTTGAAAAGGATCAATAGGTTCGATTTTAGAAAGTGACTCTTCAGAGTCTTGCTGGTCTTCAAACAATGGGTTATAATATTCTTGAAATAATAAGTCAGACTGTATCTGAAACAATGGATTGTAATACTCTTGGAATGACGAAGAATGTGAGAATTCCTCACGAAGTTTAGATTTCATAAAAAATTTAGGATGACCTATGTCTTGATTACAAGGTTTACTTTGATCTTGATCAGCGTTCTGAATGGGATAAGTCTTGCCACTTCGAGTCGTGACAGTCATAGACAAAGATGTAATGAGAAAAGATTCGGGATAAAGCTAGACTCTGTCTCAAAGATAACGAAAGGAGATAAATGGCTAGAACAGCCAAGATGCAAGATGGACCTAGTACGAATTGTCAAAAAGAGATGGCTAGAATAGCCGAGATAAGACAATCGCAATGCAAGGTACAAGAGCACAATGAGATAAGGTAGACTAATGAGAGACAATACGAGTCAAAGCAAAGATCGATCGATTCCTAACTCAGGACAACCAGTTTCTGATGGTGAACGACAGGAAAATAGAAAAACATATCACAGACAAAAAGGCAGATCAGATTTATGTCATTGATCAAGCACATAAGATAGCAATCAAGGAGTTCAAGCAAACAGTCTTCAAGCAATGGGCAAGGGACAAAGCAACCTTGCGCATGAACATGAATAGTGGACTTAGTATTTCTACTCCCTAAGGGACTCTACTTGTGTATGTTCTTGAGAATGTTTTAGCAAGCACTTAAAACACAACAACATCCTAGCAAGTTGTCTACAAGGATATACATGGCTTTTCTAAAGGGAGTCCTCGATATACACAAGGTACGTGAGGCACAAATCCGTAGATGAGAAGAATTAGAAATCACACAGCCGGGGGGAGACGGTAACCCAAATCTCCTCCTTCACTTCTCAAAGGTATAAAGTTCTTTGAGGCTTAGCCAAGAGTGAAATCTAACTCATTCCCAAGAGAGGTGTCTTTGGATTCACCTCCCGATATTTATACTCCGCCGGAACACGGGAGTTAAGGTCGTCCCTTGAGGTGATGAAATCCCCAAGCAGGCCTTCTAAAAAAAAATGAAAAGTAAGTAATTCTCTATCAAAAAGTATTGAAAAGCACTAAAGGTGGTGCATTTAACCCTTCAAGTAAATGTGAGGTGAGTCCACAAAGTGGTGCATTTAACTCCTCACACAAACTCAAAGTGAGTCCACACCCTAGAAAACAAGTGAGTTCCAAAAAGCACAAAAGGGTTGCCAAGTGGAACAATTAACGCTTCTTTCCTATAGACCCCTCCCCTTTAATGTGGCGCTGGGATTGCAACCACAGGGCGGAAATGAGGGGCCGGCGGATTAGCGAGTCCAATAACCCAAGATAGCAATCTAGATCAATCACAAGTAATCTAAGACTGCTAATCAATACTACTCATAAGTGCAAGAGGGTTTGAATCATGGAATATTTAACTTCCAAGTAAACATGAAGTGAGTCCACAAAGTGGTGCATTTAACTCTTCATGTAAACAAGGAATGAATCCATGCCTCAATCACTTAATGAGATGTTTTGATATTTGAAACCAAGAATTACTTAATGTTTAAAAGACAAGCATGCACTTAAACACCAACTTCTATGAAAGCAAATCTATGTTCATTTATTTCCCATTAAGAGCATCAATTGAAATGTGTTCTATGAAAGCATGTAAACACTCAAGCCAAACACATGAGATGTTCAATTTTAAATCCCAAAGTCCAAATGTTGTAGAGATGAAACAAAGTACCTCAAGTCCAATGCTTTATTTTAAATATTTTCCATGAAAGCAAGAGCACCTTCAAAACAGCTTGTTAGACCCACAAGATTAGCAAAATCAAAAATCAGATAATCTGCAAGAAAAATAGCTCATCAAATGGTAAAAATATGATAATGAAACCAACATGGTTGGAATAGGCTCGGAAAGACCTTTCCAACAATATATCATACTTAAACTTTTGAGACCATTTGTGAAAATTTCAAAAAAAAATGGGTGCCTGTTTTCCAGAGTGGCACGGATTTGAAAACGCTAAAAATTTCAAAAATTTTAAAAATTGAAAACAGCAAACAAAACTAACAAATCTGAAATCTTGACCTCTGTCTGTCACAGAATTTCACGCGAGATAGTACCAAACCGCGCGTGAGAAAGCACAAGCTCGCACGAGAATGTATGAAGGCTCACGCGAGAATGTATGAAAGCTCGCGTGAAAAAGTGCAGTCTGAGGCGAGATAGTTACAATCTCGCGCGAGAGAGTACCACAGGGGTGAAACTTCGCGCGGGACGCTCTGGATTCTCGCGCGAGGATCTTTACACAAACAGTACGGACGCACAGCAGAGCAAAATTTCCTGTCAGAAAAAAATGATAATGAGGCCAAAAATTGATCTTTCCTGCCCCACGGCGGGCGCCAAAATGTATGTGACTGAATGTGACCTCTAAATCAGGCACAACACAACATGGTCATTATTCACTTGATAGAATTTGAGAGAGAGTATGAAGAACTCAATCCAAATTCCATGGTGAGGCGACCTGTTGCCTCCTATGTGAATGGGGTGTTTGAATACTCTCAGAACGAGAGCCAACAGCCGGGAGACCAATTCAACAATGGAGGATTTGAAAATCTATAATGAAGATATGCAAAGCTGAAATTAAACTAAAATGTGATGCAATTAATCTAGAAAACTTGAAAGAAATATGAAATGCAGATTTTTATTTAATTTTGAAATAAAGATGATATTAGACTAAGAACAAGTAAGCAAATTTAATCTAAATGTGAAATGCAATTACACTAATATGAGAAATTAAACTAAATAATGCAATAAAAGAGCTTTGAAAATAATGAGATATGAGACTAAAAAAAATGCTATAGTGTAGATGCTCTCAAAAATTGCTCTCCCTTTGAATGAGAAAAAGAGGTTCATTAAATAGAAGAGCCAAGAGGAGGAGGAAGAGTTTCTTGATTCGAAACGGTGGACTCTTCATTCCTAATTGAGACAAAAAGACAATGAATTATTTAATTAAAAGAATGGAATTTTCCACATGTGGGGAGGTGACCTTTCGAGTAATTTGAATTATTAAATTCAAATAAAGAGGTGTCCATTCAATTAACTAAATATTTATTAATTCCTTTCAAGGGTATTTAGCTAAAGGGGGTGGAGTTTAATTTAATTAAAAGTACTTAGGACTTCATAATTAAATTAACTTATCATAGAGATTATTTAGCCAAATAAAGTCTAGGACTTAGGAATTATTTTAGCATTTGATTATTGCAATTTATGGTCTTTGCAATTGACATCAAGTCAAATTAAGTCAGGTAGGAGAGAGAAAATTTCCTAGGGAACTAGGACTTTGGTGATGTAAAATCGAGATAATGCACCAAAATTGATGAAATTAAATAGGTGCCAATTTTGGGGTATTACACTTATTTTCTAACTTATTTTGAGATATCATTTTGTCTTTTGTCTTAGTAGGATTCTTTGTGATTGAGGATACATATCCTTATTTATTTGTAGGCTTCTAGGAGTAAGCCTAATTCTAGGGGAGGTAGATGTAATATCCCTCCCATAGTTTACTTTTAGTTTATATGGTTCGAATCTTTAGGCCACTTTTCATGTATATATTAGATCCTCAAATAGATTTGATTTTATTTGTATTTATGTTTTACCGACCCCATACTTGAATGTCTATGGTTAGTGTGTATGTTTTACTTTTTTGTTTGATGTGCCTAATGTGATTGAGAGACAAAGTCATAGTTACTTGCTTACGAGATCCACATGATCGGTCGATCCCCACCATTTTCTATTATATATTTATACATGTATGTAGATGCTCATCTTTTATGCAGGAGTTTAGGTACCAGGCATCAAATTCCTGAATTACCAGGATGAGCTTTCCCTATCACAATATCTAGGTAAGAGAGGGGAGATAACATATAGGTCCAATCCCAACCTAAGCTATTTGTTGTCTTGAGATAGTGGACAAGTATCTGATTGATTAACCCTATGAATTCGTCAAGGTGACATGAATTCATGAACCCTTCCTTTGGAGTTTGATTTTATATTTTGATTTAGTCAGTTATGTCTGATTGCATGTCAGGTGATTTGATGTGGTTTTGGTGTTAAAATGGTTTGAGGAATTAATTAAGATTAATTATGAGATTAAAATAATTATATCTTATGAATATGGAAACTGTTAAGGTTTTAGGATCATTGCAAATGTAACAACACTATCTCATTGTATGTGTTTTCCAAATGTAACAATCTCTTGCATTTATATTGAGAATGAGCCAAGAAGAGACATGTCCCTTCATGGGACATGTCTATTCATTATTTTGTAATTAATATAATGACAATTGTGATTATATATATACATACATACATACATATATATATAATATTTCTTGAGTATTATATTAATTTATCTAATATTTACATAATAATAATAATTATTTTATCAATTTAACTATTTAGTTATTATGAGAATAATTATAATCTAATTTTATATATACATATATATCAATGTATATAGTAATATCAATTATTATATATATTGATATATATGAATATATATAATAAATAATTTCTCATAATAATCATATAGTCAAAATTATTTATCTGACTGATGCTACAAATATCAACACTCCCTCTTAGCTAGGGAGGATAAATCAATCCAATGTCAACACTTATGACACTTGGCAACATCAATCATATGATGTAAGCAATAAAGGCATCATCCTCAAGATGTAGTAAAAAAAACGTAGTCTCAATATGTGGATTGCCTCCATCGGTGATTCTATCCACAAGTTCTCAGGTGGATTGCCTCCATCAATGATTCTATCTACAAGTCTCAGGTGGATTGCCTCCATCGGCGATTTGATCCACAAGCTCTCATGTGGATTGCCTCCATCAGTGATTTGATCCACAAAATCATGAGCTTTGGTGTGGATTGCCTCCATCAGCGATTCTATCCACAAGCTCTCATGTGAATTGCCTCCATCGGCGATTCTATTCACAAACTCATGAGCTTTGGTGTGGATTGCCTCCATCGGCGATTCTATCCACAAGCTCTCATGTGAATTGCCTCCATCGGCGATTCTATTCACAAACTCATGAGCTTTGGTGTGGATTGCCTCCATCGACGATTCTATCCACAAGCTCTCGTGTGAATTGCCTCCATCGGCGATTCTATTCACAAACTCACGAGCTTTGGTGTGGATTGCCTCCATCGGTGATTCTATCCACAAGCTCTCATGTGAATTGCCTCCATCGGTGATTCTATTCAAAAACTCATGAGCTTTGGTGCGGATTGCCTCTATCGGCAATTCTATCCACAAGTTCTATCTATTATGATTGGTTTTAGCCATCATAAGATGTCTATCACAATAGAAGGTCAAGTTATTATAAGATCGTCACCTTACAATAACTTTAACAAATACAAGTGATAATCATTTGGAAGTCATCACTTCCTCATAATTTACACAGGGGGCAGGCCCATTAACAAAATTCATGATTCATTAGTATAATAATCAATTATATCAAGATTACCTCAGAAGTGTTTCACCTTCAATAATGAACTCCCTCTCAATCAACAATTCATTCACATGCATCAAGTTATTTCTCCCTTGAATGTAATTATCTCATGCTTCTGTCCTGAAGGTATGTCAGAGAGAGATTACAAATAGCTCACTAAACTATCTTGATCGAAAATACCAATGATAGAAGCATACAATAGTTTACTAACCAATAGTATAGCATGAATTACAAACTAAAAAATTATGTGCATTAATAAAACATGAAATACTTATCTTTTATAAATTTCAAGTATTTCATTCTGTAAGGTGAGCCCATATAGAAAATATCATGCAAATTCAAAGAATGATTTCATCATTCTCGAACATTACTTGAATTATTCACACAACTTGTATTCAATATCCAAATATTCTATACACTATTAAAACCTTCAATTTGATCGGATCTCTCTTCAAGTGGCTAGGCTTATAAAGAAGGAACCTCACTCTTTTACATTTTTTTTAATAGACCCGTACATAGTTGGACATAACTTTTGAACCTGACATTTTCTCTTCAATCTCTCCGGTGAGATTCTTTTAAATTTTTTTATCACCAACATATCCAAAATTTAGCAAAATCCAACAGTGCATTTGTGAGATATGGTCCTCGTACCGAGACTGTATTTCCTGAGACAATCACACATTCACCATCAATAAACTACTCTCTTACATTTTCAACTTGGCTCTGATACCATGTTAAGATTTTAGGATCATTGCAAATGTAATAACACTATCTCATTGTATGTGTTTTCCAAATGCAACAATCTCTTGCATTTATATTGAGAATGAGCCAAGAAGAGACATGTCCCTTCATGGGACATGTTTATTCATTATTTTGTAATTAATATAATGACAATTATGATCATATATATATATATATATATATATATATATATATATATATATATATATATATATATATATATATATATATATATATATATATATATATATATATATATATATATATATATATATATATATATATATATATATATATATATTATCTCTTGAGTATTATATTAATTTATCTCATATTTACATAATAATAATAATTATTATTATTTTATCAATTTAACTATTTAGTTATTATGAGAATAATTATAATCTAACTTTATATATACATATATATCAATGTATATAGTAATATCAATTATTATATATATATTGATATATATGAATATATATAATAAATAATTTCTCATAATAATCATATAGTCAATATTATTTATCTAACCGATGCTACAAATATCAACAGAAACATTAAATATATGTAGGTATTTAATTAATAAAAAATAATTAAATATCATTGATTATTTAAAAAGACTTAATTAAAAGGTCTAATTATAGAAATTGGAGATTTAATTAAATATTAAAATCAAAACCCAATTAAATACATAAGTAATATAAATTGATATTAACAATGAAAGTTGCATATTAAGTTGTGCTAAAGATATTAATTATAATTAAAATATAACCATGCAATTATATACACATCAGTTAAAATGAATTAATTAATCAATTCCAAATTAAAAGGTTGAGTTAAGAGTTAACTGAAGGATTAATTATTAAATAATTATTTTATTGAAGTGAATTACATGTTTCAAAGTGGAAATTATTAATTGAAATAATTATTTTTTATTCAATTTTAAGTTGAGTTATCCTTTTTAGGTTTTGCATGTTTAAGAAACCCTAGTTGTGTAGATTTCCTATATTAGAAGTCTTTTGGTCATTATTTGAGGACACAAGTTTTGAGGTCTATTAGGTTTTGAAGATTGGTCTAGAATTTTGAAGTAAAAGAATTATTTTAAAGCTTGGAGTATTTTGGATTTGCATTTTAGCCTTTGTGTGTGTTTCAGATTCAACTTATAAAATTAAGTGAGGGGTTGAAAATCTTTGCAAATATTTCTCTTTGAAAATATTATTTTCTTCATGTCTTCTAGATAGATATTGTGTTTGGATTGATTAGAATGCATGTATTTCCTTGTTTGTGGAAATCAAATGAAACCATTATGGTTGTTTTATGTGTAAGAGATTTTATGACTATGTTGAAAACTGGTTGAAACCCTAAGTTCTCTTTGAAATAGAATTGTGTATAGTCGAATAATTGAGAAAACTTTGGAATTCAATCAACTAGGGTTTGATTTAAATTCTGGATAAAAATCCTTAAGATTATATCAAAATTGAAATTATAAAATGGATTGGGCAAATTTGTATTTGATTTTATCTTCTAAAGAAAAGATTAGATTGTGAAAGATAAAATAAAGGCCTTACACGTGCACACACACATTTGTTTAAAAAAAGGGGGAAATCGCTAGAATGCGACAGTATATATTTTTTTAAAAGAGAAAGAAAAAGAATTAAATAAATTTTATTTATTTATGAAAGAGAAATAATCATAATAATAAATAAAATAAAAATATAATTTTATGTTGGGGCAAGACATTACCCCCACTCTGCATAGCCGTCACGGTAGCCCACCAGCATGACATAGTACTATTGTCGGTAGTATCTCTGTCGTAATCGACAGGGAACTGCTAGCAGGTCTTTTAAAAGGGACAAGGGTGGTGGGGCCAAAAACCCCCTCCCCTCCCCCCTATAATGTTTTTTTTTTTTAAGGATTTATTTTATTAAATTTTGTTTGGTATTAAATTTTATTTATAATTTTTAGTTTTTTATTACGGTAACAACATGTTTTGAAGGGGCCTCGAAACCCTTTAACAAAGATTTATAATTTTTAGTTTATATATATATATATATATATATATATATATATATATATATATATATATATATATATATATATATATATATATATATATATATATATATATATATATATATATATATATATATATATATATATATATATATATATATATATATATATATATATATATATATATATATATATATTAGTAATTTTTAATTAATTAAAATAGATTTATTAATGTTTTAAAACTATTAGCCTGCACGAGTAGGTGAGTTGGCTTGAGGTTGTGGGTGGACGACTCATGGTCTCGGGTTCGACTCCCTCCCGGGTTTGAACGGGTGGGACGGCTTGCGAGTGGTTGATCTCACCCCTTGGGGGACTAGTCTCGCCCTAGCTCGCACAGGTACCCAAGATACGGGCTATTAGGCATTGGGCTAGGTCGTGGGGACACCCCCATGTATAAAAAAAAATGTTTTAAAACTATTTAATTATATTAATTTTTAGTAATTATATTTAATAAATTAATTTATATAGAGATTTTTATAAATTAATTTATAGAGGTTTATTTTATTGATTTTTTTATTAAATTTTATTTATATTTTTAATTAGTAATTATACTTAATAAATTAATTTACATAAGGAATATTATAAATTAACTTATAAGGGTTAATTTTGTAAATATGTCATTTATCTTTAATGGAATCTTTGATGTGAATGTGCTTAATAGCATAGTGTATTCTGATTGGGATTTCTTTTATTTGGCCTATTTGAATTGTTGGAAAAATGGTCAGTGCTCCCCTTGGGATTCATGACATGGTTTAGCAGCCTCATGTGTCTTCTATAAGTCTAGTGGTTGTATCGGGCATTAATAGGTTGATCTTTTGGTGCAACGACAATTGCTACTTGTAACAAGTGGTATCAGAGCTTGGTCACAGGTTCGAATCCCCTCGGGTAACACTGAGAGGGAGATTGTTGGAAAAATGGTCAGCGCTCCCCTCGGGATTCATGACATGGTTTAGCAGCCTCATGTGTCTTCTATAAGTCTAGTGGTTGTATTGGGCATTAACAGGTCGATCTTTTGGTGCAACGACAATCACTACTTGTAACATGAATAAGGTCAGTTGGGATAGATTGATGCCCTAGGTGGGTTTTGTCTTTTATGACTTGAAGTGTTTTATGGATTTTACTTTTATGTTAGGGGTTTAAGTTGTGGAAAGTTTATAACCTCTTTATATCACTATTGGTTCCTATGTTGTCTTATGTGCATATGTGATGTGATGTGATGTCATGTGTTCTCTAAGTCCTTGATCACTATTTTATTTGACCACAAGAGGTGACATACCATTGTTATGTTGAGTTTTGATTTGTTAACTTGGTCACCTAGATTCTTTCATTTTTTCTGTGATTTGAAAGATGATATTGTGGATTTATGTTTTACTCCATGTTTGGAGAGAGATGTTATTGGTGCTTTTGATGATCATGTGATCTTGTGATATGATAACCATGTGGATTTGGTATTTGATTCATTGAGATGACTAGTATGGGATGGATAGTTTGGATCCTTGTATAGGATAATATATTATTTGTTATGCTCTAGCACTTGTCCTTGATTACTTTCATGATGTAATGGTTTATGAGAATTATTTTATGGTTTTGGTTTTGTCTTCTCTTTATTTATTTTTCTAGGAGCATTAGGGTAGGTTATCTAGGAGTATAGATGGGAAGTGGCTTGCAATGAGTGTCGGGGCCCTCAAGTGGTTGCCAGGATCACTCATTGTAAAGTAACTTAATAAAGTGATAACATAATAAATTTATTGAGAGAAATCATTATAAAATAATTATGTACCTCACTATGCCTTGAGCGCTAGTATAGGCAAGGATGCATGAGATGATGCTTGCCACTCAATGTGGTATGTGTTATGGCATAGTTAGTAGCCTTATCGGTATGAGAGATTTACTAATACTGCATATGGTCACTTTGGCACTGGGGTCCAAAGAGGCTGTCAGGATGAAGTCTAAAGGTTTGACATATGTGATTAAACTTCCCTATATGTGTCCTAGGTTCCTACATTGCATTTGGTACACCTAATTTGTGTCTCAATTATTTATATTTTATAACCTTATAACCATTTACTACCATTTTATCCTAGTGTACGTTGGTATTAATTTTTTTTGTTTGGGTGTTTGATATCTAAGTGGGGTATGTTGTTATCTCCTTAGCATGGTGTGAGTGGACCTTTAGGTTCCACGTGGTCGGGTGGTAGTGATTCTATTATCATTGAGATCCAACATTCATGACTTTGTGCTTGGATGATCCTTGATGTTGCTTCTATCTTCTTGTTCATTGCTTAGAGACTTTCTTATTATCATCATGGGATGTATATCTTGTATTCCATTGGTTAGTGACATTGATTTTAGAGATGTATATGTATTTGTATTATGTTATTGTTATCCCTGTGAGATGTGTAGTGGAAGATGTATTATCTTGAAGACTATGATGTATCAGTTTGTATGTTGTTGTATGTACCTTTGATTGCATTGATTTAATGAATGCATCTTATTATTCAGTTGAAATGAATATGTGAGTGTAGTTTATGATTTGTGTTCTTTTCATTATGGTTAAGTAAAAGTTTATGAATAGTACTTCAATTTGGGTTTTAAAATGAGTGCAAGATATATCATGTGATTATGTTATAGATTGTTATTAGTAGATTAGTTAACTTATACGTTCTACACAATGGAACCCTTGAGACTTGTAATCTTTAAATGAGTTACATTTCTGACTATATTTTGTCTTATTCTATATTGCTTCCGCTTTGTTATTCATTATTTATTGTAAGCTCTTAATAAAACAAATTATTCGATAAACTTAGTAACATGTTTTAGGTTAATTTATCTTGGGTTCCCTGGAGTAGCATTACATAGAAGGGAGAGTATAATAACCCAAAAGGATTTAGAGCTAGAGATAGTATTTATAATCCATCAATGATAGTGATAGCATGAAGGGACCAGTCATTGAGGGAGACTAGACAAAGACAAACTTATTGAAAACAATGATAAAGGTTGTCAATAATGTCACAAAAAATGGCAGTAGAAACAATGATTTTAACAGTGCCCAAAATCTCAGTCATCTTTCAATTGATATAGTGGGGAATAAACAACATAAAAATAGAGCACAATGTGTAGAGCTATTAAATTTAAGGACCATTATTGATTTAATCTAATGAAGTTGATTTTGAAATAGTGAAACCATATGAAGTGAAACATTGAAACCATATGAAGTGAAATAGTGAAACCATATGAATGTGTACCAATAAATGGCTATCAAAATAGAAATGTCCTAATTAGCTGAGAGGGGACGGAGGGTGAATAAGTTGATGCCAATATATAATACTTTAAACTTCAACTTTAAACTTATTGCTGAGAATAAAATATTGAACTGAAAAGTAAATGCAACAATAACACACATACACGTGAACACCAAGATTTTTCTCGAGGAAAACCCTGTTAAGGGAAAAACATCAGTGAGGATGGTACCCACAAATATCTTCACTATGAGTATAATAAATTTGTTAGGATTTATGACCCTATTAGGAGCTGAGTATTACAATAGGCAGGTCCTGGTTAAAGGACCGACCCTGTTAGGAGTCTTTTACAATATGATCTATGTTAAGGAATCAAACCTGCTAAGATTCCTGCCCTGTTAGAGGTAATAAACCTATTAGGGGTGTACAATATATCAACCTGATTAAGAGATTTGAGATTTAAATCCACCCTTAGGTTCTCCAAACCTCAAAATTTCAAGACTGAGATAATTTTGTTATGAAACTGCTTTCATTACTCAACCACTACCAAGCAAGCTGCACCTTGTGCCCAAGTGCACAATTACTATTCTCCAAACAAAAACCAATGCATCATCAAGCTCACATTCATATCTACACTTAACGTATGCATCTCTACACTATTTTCAATGGATTTCAATCCTTATTTACAAGTTACAATATTTAAATCTAGGTTAGCCTATGTAGGATAAATCCTATTTACAAAATACAAATGGACCCATGCAAACATGCAGGTGGAACATCTTAAAATTTTATAACATAAAAATTACACCAATTTATCATTTAGAACCATAAATCAAGCTTTCTCATCACATTACTTGAAACATGTTCCAAGTTGGCCTCCAAATAGGTCTTCGTCAATACACACGCCATAGTTTATGTCACTTATATGATCACAACTCCATATGATCACAATAAGCTCTCAAGCTAGTGTCCAACATGAACCCATGTTCGCACAACATAACTCAAACAACGATGAGGGATATCCACAAAGTTTTGCAATCAACTCTATGAGAATCACATTTTCTGTCTCCTGGAAACTAGTCATTAGTAAACCAGTCATAACTCTGTCAGATGAACTCATAAGAGTGTGCGATCACAACCAGTGATCCAAGATATTATGAGGATTCTTCATCCAAGTTTTCATGTGATAATTATTTTTATGGAGTCTGTACAATTCTTTGCAACCTCTCTACAGGCTTCTAAATAATCAGTCATTAACATATGTTGACATCAATGAAAAACTCAGTCATGAATGCAACACACAATCATTATATCATGCCTCCAACATTAATAGGATACTCCCCCATAGGAATACCAGTTAAATTCATGCTAACAATATCCCCCTTTGGTATTTATGGCAATATAGATGAAAAACATCTAAGTTCCATAAATACCAAACATGCCTATACTGCATCTTTTCAAATCCTCTTCATTAATCATCAAATCTTCTTCATCAATCAATATGGATCCTTCTGGAAATTTCTCTCCCAAGGCATGATCCTTTCATACTATTTTTCTCTTACTATTTTTCATGTGTTATTCTATCCCCCATTGACATCAATGTCAAAGGTTTCATTATCTCTTAAGAGTTCTTAGTAACTCATCTCAAATACATATACTCCCCCATAGGAGAAGCATCGAGCATTCAGTCCTGATAATGAAATAATGCTCTGATATTTCTGGACTAATGTAATTTCTACATTAATTATTCAAGAGTAGGTTGGGGCATGACCCCTAGCATATGTAGTACCTCCTTATTTTGCTTTCAGTTTTTCAGATGCCATACTCTTTTAGGCCACATTGTTGTGTGCAAATTTTATTATGTCAGTGACTATTGATGATCTGGATTATGTTCTGATTATGTCATGTTTGGATATTGATATATTATGTTGAGATGTTTCATATTTTAGTTGGATTATGATGTACTTACCCCATACTAGCATGTGTATAGTGTTCATATGTATGCATATGTTTTATGTGTCTGTACGGTAGAGGACGGAGGCCTAGTTACTCGCTTTGTCAAGATCCACATGACTGACCGTACCCTACCATTATTTGTCATATGTTGTATGTACATGCTTTGATTTGTGATGACAGGTTTGTAGGTACAGGGCATTGTCTTCCCTGAATTGGCAGGAGTGAGCGTGCCCAAAAATATACTCATCTCAATGGTAAAGAGGGGAGGTAACAGATGGACCCAAAAACCCTAAATCTAAGCCCAATTATACTAATTATTGGATAAGTATCCGTTGACCACCTTACCCGAATTTGTTAGGTGACAAAGTTTGTGGATTCCATCTCTGTGTTGGTATGTTTATTTGATGGTCCTTATTTATTGTTGTTTATATGTGTGATTTTCTATAGTTATGAATTTAATATTATATTGGAAAATAATATTAAGTTTATTTCCTATGTTATTTTATGATCGTTAATTAATAAAAAAATCAAATATTAGGATATTTGATATTAATTAATTAATTTTGTGAAATTTATATGAAATTGTCCTATAGTTATTTAATTAACATATTGCATGTTTTAATGAGGTTAGAATAATAAATTATTTAGTAATGGATTTTAATATTAGCATGTGTTATATTAAGTTTGAATATGTCACTTTTCAAAAAGGAGTCAAATTGTCTTTTGGAGTTTAATATGAGTTGTGCATAAAAATATTTATTTTTAATTAATAAATAGGAATTTCTCTCAACAAAGTGGGGGAGTTTGAATAGGAGTCCTTGTGTGAGTCATCTAGGGTTTTGCTTGTTTAGTGGAGTTGAACCCCTAATAGGGGAATTTGGCATTCATTTTGGTTAATCAGTTTTTGGAGAGCAATTTTGGAGAGATCTTTTGAGAGTTTTATGTTTTCTTTGTGTTCTTGAGCTTTTGGAGATTGTGCATGTATTCTGGGTGAAGATTGCTTACTTTGGATTTGGGAATTTCTTGCACTGTGACTCAGAGCCTGCAGGTTGAGTTTTTCTGTTGATAGTTCTGGGATTGTATTCATCTCACAAGCATTCTATCTCAGTATATACCATTGGATTAAAGTAGGGTTTTGATTTAATATTCCTGTAATTTCATTTATAAAATTTTCATTATATAGATGTGCTTGATTTGATTTGAGGATGCAAATCTGTTTTCAATTATGCTTCATTATGGGTATTAGGAAACCCTTTGTATTATACCTTTTATTTTATTTTGTGACTTGGCATAGTAATGTTATGCTGCTAAAATTTTTGGGGAAAAATTCATCCTAGGGCACTTAGAAAATGAAAAATGAAAATCTCTATAGTTAGTTCTATAGTATGAATGAATTAAATTAATGGGTTGTCTTCAAAAATTCAATTTGAATGAAAAAATTTCATTCTGTATAAAAAAAAGTCCCTCTCTATAAAAAATATACAGTAAAAAAAATTACTGGTAAAAGACAAAATTAACCTCCTTGGTTTTAATTGGTTGAGTGTTTATTCAATGTTATTAGGAGGGGAAAAGACAGCATAAGGGAAAAATAATTTATGCTAGCAAAAATTTGAAGTTTCCCCATATTTCCATTTCTGGAAATAAAATGTACAGGTCTTTATTTCCGTTTTCAAAAATAGACCTATCCCTGTCAAAAACAAACAAAAATTTAAAAAAGTTAATTTTTGTATAAAAAAAAAATATATTAGTTTGGTTATAATATATATATTTTCGTATGTTTTTACAAATATTGTGATAAGACATTTTTATTGGTTTGAAAAGAAATATTAAAAAAAAAATTAATTTAAAAAAATTAAAAATTGGAAAGTGAGGGCATGGGTTCCAACCCCGTACCCCCCTGTCTTTCCTCGGCAGTTGTGCATCCGAAAAGCTCTGTTTAAGAAAAATTAATTAAAAAAAATTATATTTTAAGTTGTGTGGGGCAGGGGTCCCAATCCCCAATCCCCACGGCAGTGCAGGACTGCCGGCAATACACAGTACCATCGATAGTGCAGGCACTGTCGACGACACTGTGTGTCATGCACGACAGGGCCGTGGGCGTGGGTTCCCATAGCGGGCCCCCCATGTGTAATTCCGTGCTAACATATGTGTTATAAAATATGTTTTTTTAAATTTTGGTTTTATAAAATTTTGTTTTATAAAATATGTTTTATTAAATTTTGTTTTATTAAATTGTGTTATATTAAAATTTTGTTAAAAGTTAGTTTTTATTTATAATTTGTTTTAAGTTTATTAAATTTGGTTTTTATAAATTTTGTTATTATTAAATTTATTAATATAACTTGTTATTAGTAAATTTATTAATTAGTTTAATAAATTTTTATTAATGAATTTTATTTGTTATGTTAAGCTTTGATGTTTAATAGTTATTTAATAATAAATTTTTATTAAATAATTTATTTATTAAGGATTTATATAATAAATTCTATTAGCAATTTTAATTAAGATTGGTAAAATATGATATTAATTATTATGTAAATAATTATTGCTTTATTGGAAAATATTCAACGTTGTTAAACCTTATGACTTATGGGCTTTTGATTAGGTTTAATTGATTGATTAGGATATAAGTTATTTATTTTGACTTGAGTATGAAGATTATTATGTGTTACATTTATATGATCAAATTGGGTTTTTATTTAATGTTGTAAATGTAAGATTATCTTTTCATCTGTACATGCATTATTTTCTACTGAAATTGGTTATTTTCTACAATGAAGTTTTAGCTTTCCTAGATGTTGGGTTTATCAGTGTTATGGGAACTAGATGACCTAGGAGAGACAGAGGCTTGGGAATTATCTGTTATTCATGTTGTTTATCATGTTTGGCATGAGTGTGATCTGTTTATGTTCCAGATGACTTTATAGGCTCATGTTGTACTATGTGATTCGATGATTATGCTTATGTAGTCAACCCTAGTTTTTGTGTTGAATTTGGATGTGTGACTAGCTATTTTATCTGAGTCTTGATCTAGGAGAGATCTATGAACCTAGGGTAGTTTACCTAGATATGTGTTAGGAGGTGGCTTGCAATAAGCATCGGGGCCCACAAGTGGCTGCCAAGATCACTTGTTGTAAGTTATTATAAACAAATGATAACCTAATATAACATTGAGAGATATTAAAATGAACTTAATAAGATAGTTTCCTCTCCCATGCTTGAGTGCTAGTATAGACTGAGATGAGGATGAGATGATGCTTGCCGCCCTTTGAGGTGTGTGTTTTGGCATAGTTAGTGGCTTCGTTAGTATGAGAAGTCATTGATTCCGTGTATGGTCACTTGAGTGACAGGATCTAGAGAGATTACCAGGATGAGACTCAAGGGTTAGATGTACATGATGACACCTTCCTACACATAGTCTAGTTATCCTACATGTGTCAATTACCTCTGGAATAGTGAGTCATACCTTTCACTACTTTGGTTGACCTTGAGTTAGTAAGTTATCAGGATTCCTTTCCTAGTGGTATTTCCTGTTTTGACTTGATTATCCATTTGGGGTCCCATGTTATCTCCTCAACACGGTGGGGTAGACCTTTATGATTCTACACGGATGGGTAGTAGTGATTCTTTACCATTCAATATTTGACGTCCTGGTGCCGGTGCTTGTTGGTGTCTTGCAGTTGGATTCCTTATGTTACTTCTTCTTTGATGTTCTTCATTTATATATTCTTTATTATAAATCTTGTATTAGAGTATCGTATGTGATACCTAATCTGGATCTTGTAATTTAGTGTTAGAGTGATTACTGCATACCCTGCGACTTGTGCAGTGGATGTATGTTTATTAGGATTTATGATTATTCATGAGATGTAATCATTTTGATGTAATTGTTGTATTTAATTTATGGAATCTTTTGTTGATGTTATTTAATGAGTTATGTCAGAAAGTAATACTACATCATGGGACCCATTAGTTTTGTAACCTATGTATGCGATGTGTGTTATGTGAGATAATGGTTAATGTATTCATGTGATTGTATATCTTAATTGTAAACTTTAGAAAAGAGAATTATTCACCAAACTTAGTATCATGTTCTAGGTTAGTTTCTTTTGGGTTCCTTGGCGGGGCATTACATTTGGTATCAGAGCCAAGTTTCTACACTGGGAACTCTGGGTATGTACGCTCATTAGGTTTTATGTGTGTAGTTTAAACTTGAAACAAAACTTAGACATATAACATATCTATTTTCAGACTATTGCTTTGTGATCATCTTGTCTTGGTTTATGTTTTAATCTATGTTGTGAGATTTTGCTGGTTTCGTTATGTTGCAGGAATCATGCCTAAAACTAGAGCAGCTAGAGGCAGAGGTAGAGGTAGGTCTAGTAGACATGGAAGGGGAAGGCAACCTAGCCCCTCCACTAGTGTTGAGCAAGTCAATAATCGCCAGCAGTCAAGAGATGAACAGGGAGATGAGCATTAGGGGGAATCCGATGTGCAAGATACTAGATAGCTCCTTCAGGAAATCCTTGCTCATCTCGGTCCTGATCAGGATAGAGCAGATCAGGAAGGTTCACATAATTCCCATAGGAATGAAGGAGAGAGAGAGAGAGAGAGAGAGAGAGAGAGAGAGAGAGAGAGAGAGAGAGAGGGAAAGATCCAGGAGTCCTCTTAAGAGGAAATTTACTGTGGATCCTTCAGTGGTTGCAGCAAACCATATGAGGGACCTTATGAGGGGATGACCTATTCCCTTTGATGGGAAGGGTATAGGACTTGAGGCTGAGACATGGTTAATCACCTTGGAGCGAAGTTTCACCATGCACCCATTTAGCAGTAACACCAGAGCTAGATATGCTGTGACTCAGCTCACAGATTTTGTAGCAGTATGGTGGAAAATTGAGGAAGAGAAGCTAGGCCTTCATATGGACATAGTTACTTGGGAATTGGTCTTGGAGAATTTTCAAGAATGTTTCTTATCTGATTAGTGGAGGAAACAAAGGGTCGATGAGTTTCATAATTTGAGACAACTGACTATGATAGTGAGTGAATATGAGCGCAAATTCTTTGAGCTCAAACAGTATGCCAGATTTGGACAAGACACAGCCTTATTGGTACAACACTTTGTTAGGGGGATGAATGCCTGCATTATTGGGGAGGTCTTAGTCTTTGAGCCTAAGACCCTCAGGGAAGCGGTTGTTAAGGCTACACTTAAGGAGCCTAACTTAGCTTTGGGCCATGGTCGGCAATCAAATACTTCAGCTGGTGGACCTTTAGGATCAAGATTTAGAGGAAACCAGTCCCATGGTGGTGGGAACTTCAAGAAGTCTTCGAACTTCTATAGAGGTAACCAAAATCAGCTGCAGGTTAAGTCACCTCCACCTCCTTCTACTCAAAGCGGTGGTTCCCATTCCAAGAACTTCCATAATGGCAAGCACTTTAAGCCCAATCAGACCACTAAGCCAGCTCAGAGTGCTTAGCAGAGCATTAGTAGAGGCAGCTTCCAGTAGTCTAGTGTGCCTTCCGGTGGGAAAGGCAATTTTAGGAGCACAGGTTGTTTCACCTGCGGGCAGTTTGGACACATTGCTATGAATTGTCCATAGCGCCCACCTTAGTTTTCTTCATAGAGATCAACAGCTTCTGAGCCCATTGTGGGTGATGCAGGAAGAGGTCATAGAGTTTTTGCAGCATTGGATCAGTGGCAGGCAGATCATCAGGGCATGGTAGTAGAGACCATAGGTACTATTCGAGGTGTACCCATTTCTATTTTATATGACTCTGGTGCTACTGATTCTTTCATATCTCCACATTTAGTTGAGCATTATGGGTTAGTGGTTGCAAAGCAAGATAGTAGTTGGCAAGTGGAATTAGCCTCAGGAGCTAGGGTTGTAGCATGATCTTTGGTTCCTAAATGTGAGCTGAATTTGGGTAGATTCATTACCTCAGTAGATCTACGTGTGATTCCTTTGGGATCATATGGGGTCATTTTGGGTATGGATTGGCTGGGAGCTCATGGAGCTAGCATTGATTGTAGGAAGAAGACCATCATTTGCAAGGATGATGAGGGCAAGGAGTGTCAGATTATGGGTATTCCATGATATATTTCTCTCTGAATGATTTCGGCTATGCAACTTAAACATTGTATGCAAAAGGGTTGCCAGATGTTTGCGGTGACTTTGAATGAGATCGATGAAGAGGAGAGCGAGGACAAGACCCTAGATCACCCTGTGTTGCAAGAATTTCTTGATGTCTTTCCGAAAGAGATTCCTAGTATGCCACCTAAGTGTGACATCAATTTTCAAATCGAGCTTGTTCCAGGAGCTGAGCCCATCTCTAGAGCTCCATACTGAATGACTACTCATGAGTTGAGTGAGCTTAAGCTTCAATTGGAAGAGTTGTTGGCAAAGGGGAGCATTAGACCTAGTGTTTCTCCATGGGGAGCACCAGTCCTCTTCATTAAGAAGAAGGATGGATCTTTACGCTTGTGTATTGACTATAGACAGTTGAACAAGCTAACGATCAAAAATAGATATCCTTTGCCATGCATAAATGATCTATTTGATCAGATTAAGGGAGCTAAGGTGTTTTCTAAAATTGATCTGAAGTCGGGGTATCATCAACTGTGGATTCATGATGCAGATATTGATAAGACTGCATTCTGTACACGATATGGGCATTATGAGTTCATAGTAGTACCCTTTGGCTTAACAAATGCTCCATCGGTGTTCATGTGCTTAATGAATGGAGTGTTCCCTGAGTACTTGGATCAGTTTGTTTTGGTCTTCTTGGATGACATATTGATTTATTCCAGATCCATAGAGGAGCATGAGGAACATCTTAGATAGGTTCTGCAGTGTTTGAGGGAAAATCAACTCTATGCTAACACAAAGAAGTGTGATTTCTTTCAAACAGAGATTTAGTATCTTGGTCATATGATTTTAGGAGAAGGTATCTCGGTAGATCCTTTGAAGATTTAGGCAATTGTGGAGTGGCCAGGACCCACTAATGTGTCTGAAGTCCGTAGTTTCATGGGTTTGGCCGAATATTACCGCAGGTTTGTCAAGGACTTCTCTAGGGTTGCACATCCTATCACCTCATTGCAGAGGAAAGGGAAGAAGTTCATTTGGACAGAGAAGTGCGAGGAATCTTTTCAGAAGCTTAAGGGGTTTTTGACTAGTGCCCCTATTCTAGCAGTGCCTGATCCATCCAGAGATTTTGTTGTTTGCATTGATGCATAATTAGAGGGTATTGGAGCAGTCCTCATGCAGAAAGGATGAGTGATTGCATATGAGTCTTGCAAACTCAAGGATCATGAATTAAATTATCCTACACACGATCTTGAGTTAGCAGTGGTAGTCCATGCTTTGGTCAGATGGAGACACTTCCTATTAGGGCACCATTTTGAGCTTCATAGTGATCACCGTAGTCTCCAGTACATATTTACCCAACCTAATCTGAATGCTAGACAGAGAAGGTGGATGGAATTCCTATGCGAGTATGATTTTGAGATCAAATATATATAGGGTAAAGAAAATGTGGTAGCAGATGCTTTGAGTCGCAAGAGGAAGATTGTTTCAGCTATGACTCTTAGTGTGGATTTGAGGAGCAGGATTCTTCAGTCACTTCCTAGAGATACTTTGTATCAGGAGGTGAGTTCTTTGATTGAGTCAGGTAGACCATTGGAGGGTAGGTTCTCAGGATTTGTCTTGGAGTCTGATGGATTTATGCGACACAAGGGCTAGATATATGTTCCACCATTGGATGATTTATGTTCGTTGGTTTTATCAGAGGCTCATCGTGCACCTTATTCAGCACATCTAGGTGTCAAGAAGATGCATGCGGACTTACGACAGCTTTATTATTGGCCTGGCATGAAACGTGACATAGAAAATTTTGTGGTGAGATGTCTAGAGTGTCAGAGGGTCAAGTCAGATCACCAGCATCCAGCAGGGCTTTTACAGCCTAATCTCATTCCATCTTGGAAGTGGGATATTATTTCTATGGACTTTATTGTTGGATTGCCTATGACTCCTCATAGACATGATGCTATCATGGTGACTATTGATCAGTTGACTAAGGTGGCACACTTTTCTCCCATGAGATCTTCTTATACAATGGCTTCTGTGGCCAGGGTCTTCATGCAGGATATAGTGAGACTTCACAGAGTTCCACGTAAGATTATCTCTGATCGAGATCCTATTTTTACATCAGCATTTTGGACTTCACTACAGCATGATCTTGGTGCTCAGTTGAATTTCAGTTCAGCATATCACCCTGAGACCGATGGTCAAATAGAACTGGTTAATCAGGTGCTGGAAGATATGTTGAGGATGTATGTCATGGATAGACAGACTCACTAGGATGATTATTTATATCTAGTGGAGTTTTCTTATAATAATGGATATCATAGTTTCATTGGCATGTCACCCTTCCATGCATTGCATGGACATCCTTTTCATACACCATTGAGCTGGGACAAATTGGAGGATCATATTCTTATTGGTCTAGATATGCTTTGTGACATGGAGTAGCAGGTGATACATATCCAAGAGCATGTGGCTACTGCACAAGACAGACATAAGAAGTATGCAGATGCTCACCGAATTCATAGGCAGTTTGTAGTTGGGGACAGAGCATTCTTAAGAGTGCATCCGCGGAAGAGTCCAATCCGTTATGGAAAGGGTTCGAAGTTGGTACCTTGATTTGTTGGTCCTTTTGAGATCGTAGAGAGGATAGGTCCAGTTGCATACCATCTTGCTTTGCCACCCAGTTTATCATGCATTCATGATGTATTCCATGTTTCAGTACTTAGGTGATATATTCCTAATGTTACACATGTACTTGATTGGAAAGCTTTGCAGGTGGAGGACGGGTAGTTGGCATTGGAGCCCATACGTATCCTATAGCATCAGGATTTGATCCTTAGGGGTCAAACCGTCGACCAGGTAAGGGTCCAATGGGATCCAAATGATCAGACAATAGCTAATTGGGAGGATGCAGCTAGATTCCAGGAATCTTATCCCTACTTGTTTGCAGGCTTTCAGGAGTAAGCCTGATACAAGGGGGGGTGGATGTAGTACCTCCATATTTTGCTTTCAGTTTTTCAGATGCCATACTCTTTTAGGCCACATTATTGTGTGCAGATTTTATTATGTCAGTGACTATTGATGATCTGGATTATGTTCTGATTATGTCATGTTTGGATATTGATATATTATGTTGAGATGTTTCATATTTCAGTTGGATTATGATGTACTTACCCCATACTAGCATGTGTATGGTGTTCATATGTATGTATCTATTTTATGTGTCTGTACGGTAGAGGATGGAGGTGTAGTTACTCGCTTTGTCGAGATCCACACGACTGACCGTACCCTACCATTGTTTGTCATATGTTGTATGTACATGCTTTGATTTGTGATGACAGGTTTGTAGGTGCAGGGCATTGTCTTCCCTGAATTGGCAGGAGTGAGTGTGCCCAAAAATATACTCATCTCAATGGTAAAGAGGGGAGGTAACAGATGGACCCAAAAACCCTAAATCTAAGCCCAATTATCCTAATTATTGGATAAGTATCTGTTAACCACCTTACTTGAATTTGTCAAGTGACAAAGTTCGTGGATTCCATCTCTGTGTTGGTATGTTTATTTGATGGTCCTTATTTATTACTATTTGTATGTGTGATTTTCTATAGTTATAAATTTAATATTATATTGGAAAATAATATTAAGTTTATTTCCTATGTTATTTTATGATCGTTAATTAATAAAAAAATCAAATATTAGGATATTTGATATTAATTAATTAATTTTGTGAAATTTATATGAAATTGTCCTATAGTTATTTAATTAACATATTGCATGTTTTAATGATGTTAGAATAATAAATTATTTAGTAATGGATTTTAATATTAGCATGTGTTATATTAAGTTTGAATATGTCACTTTTCAAAAAGGAGTCAAATTGTCTTTTGGAGTTTAATATGAGTTGTGCATAAAAATATTTATTTTTAATTAATAAATAGGAATTTCTCTCAACAAAGTGGGGGAGTTTGAATAGGAGTCCTTGTGTGAGTCATCTAGGGTTTTGCTTGTTTAGTGGAGTTGAACCCCTAATAGGGGAATTTGGCATTCATTTTGGTTAATCAGTTTTTGGAGAGCAATTTTGGAGAGAGCTTTTGAGAGTTTTATGTTTTCTTTGTGTTCTTGAGCTTTTGGAGATTGTGCATGTATTCTAGGTGAAGATTGCTTGCTTTGGATTTGAGAATTTCTTGCACTATGACTCAGAGCCTGCAGGTTGAGCTTTTCTGTTGATAGTTCTGGGATTGTATTCATCTCACAAGCATTCTATCTCAGTATATACCATTGGATTAAAGTAGGGTTTTGATTTAATATTCCTGTAATTTCATTTATAAAATTTTCATTATATAGATGTGCTTGATTTGATTTGAGGATGCAAATCTGTTTTCAATTATGCTTCATTATGGGTATTAGGAAACCCTTTGTATTATGCCTTTTATTTTATTTTGTGACTTGGCATAGTAATGTTATGCTGCTGAAATTTTTGGGGAAAAATTCATCCTAGGGCACTTAGAAAATGAAAAATGAAAATCTCTATAGTTAGTTCTATAGTATGAATGAATTAAATTAATGGGTTGTCTTCAAAAATTCAATTTGGATGAAAAAATTTCATTCTGTGTAAAAAAAAGTCCCTCTCTATCAAAAATATACAGTAAAAAAAATTACTGGTAAAAGACAAAATTAACCTCCTTGGTTTTAATTGGTTGAGTGTTTATTCAATGTTATTAGGAGGGGGAAAGATAGCATAAGGGAAAAATAATTTATGCTAGCAAAAATTTGTAGTTTCCCCATATTTCCATTTTTGGAAATAAAATGTACAGGTCTTTATTTCCATTTTCAGAAATAGACCTGTCCCTGTCAAAAACAAACAAAAATTTAAAAAAGTTAATTTTTGTATAAAAAATAAATATATTAGTTTGGTTATAATATATATATTTTCGTATGTTTTTACAAATATTGTGATAAGACATTTTTATTGGTTTGAAAAGAAATATTAAAAAAAAAATTAATTTAAAATAATTAAAAATTGGAAAGTGAGGGCATGGGTTCCAACCCCGTACCCCCCCTGTCTTTCCTCGGCAGCTGTGCATCCAAAAAGCTCTATTTAAAAATAATTAATTAAAAAAAATTATATTTTAAGTTGTGTGGGGCGGGGGTCCCAATCCCCAATCCCCACGGCAGTGCAGGACTGTCGGCGGTACACAGTACCGTCAATAGTGCAGGCACTACCGATGACACTATGTGTCGTGTACGACAGGGCCGTGGGCGTGGGTTCCCATAGCGGGCCCCCCATGTGTAATTTCGTGCTAACATATGTGTTATAAAATATGTTTTTTTAAATTTTGGTTTTTATAGAATATGTTTTATAAAATTTTGTTTTATAAAATATGTTTTATTAAATTTTGTTTTATTAAATTGTGTTATATTAAAATTTTGTTAAAAGTTAGTTTTTATTTATAATTTGTTTTAAGTTTATTAAATTTGGTTTTTATAAATTTTGTTATTATTAAATTTATTAATATAATTTGTTATTAGTAAATTTATTAATTAGTTTAATAAATTTTTATTAATGAATTTTATTTGTTATTTTAAGCTTTGATGTTTAATAGTTATTTAATAATAAATTTTTATTAAATAATTTATTTATTAAGGATTTATATAATAAATTCTATTTTCTTAAATAGAATTAATTTTGTTGATAATTTTTATTAGTAATTTATTATTATTGGATAATAATAAATTCTATTAGCAATTTTAATTAATATTGGTAAAATATTATATTAATTATTATTTAAATAATTATTGCTTTATTGGAAAATATTCAACGTTGTTAAACCTTATGACTTATGGGCTTTTGATTAGGTTTAATTGATTGATTAGGATATAAGTTATTTATTTTGACTTGAGTATGAAGATTATTATGTGTTACATTTATATGATCAAATTGGGTTTTTATTTAATGTTGTAAACATAAGATTATCTTTTCATCTGTACATGCATTATTTTCTACTGAAATTGGTTGTTTTCTACAATGAAGTTTTATCTTTCCTAAATGTTGGGTTTATCAGTGTTATGGGAACTAGATGACCTAGGAGAGACATAGGCTTGGGAATTATTTGTTATTCATGTTGTTTATCATGTTTGGCGTGAGTGTGATCTATTTATGTTCGAGATGACTTTATAGGCTCTTGTTGTACTATGTGATTCGGTGATTATGCTTATGTAGTCAACCCTGGTTTCTGTGTTGAATTTGGATGTGTGACTAGCTATTTTATCTAAGTCTTGATCTAGGAGAGATCTATGAGCCTAGGGTAGTTTACCTAGATATGTGTTAGGAGGTGGCTTGCAATAAGTGTCGGGGCCCACAAGTGGCTGCCAAGATCACTTGTTGTAAGTTATTATAAACAAATGATAACCTAATATAACATTGAGAGATATTAAAATGAACCTAATAAGATAGTTTCCTCTCCCATGCTTGAGTGCTAGTACAGATTGAGCTGAGGATGAGATGATGCTTGCCACCCTTTGAGGTGTGTGTTCTGGCATAGTTAGTGGCTTCGTTAGTATGAGAAGTCATTGATTCTATGTATGGTCACTTGAGTGTCAGGATCTAGAGAGATTACCAGGATGAGACTCAAGGGTTAGACGTACATGATGACACCTTCCTACACATAGTCTAGTTATCCTACATGTGTCAGTTGCCTCTGGAATAGTGAGTCATACCTTTCACTACTTTGGTTGACCTTGAGTTAGTAAGCTATCAAGATTCCTTTCCTAGTGGTATTTCCTATTTTGACTTGATTATCCATTTGGGGTTTGATGTTATCTCCTCAGCACGGTGGGGTAGACCTTTGTGGTTCTACACGGACAGGTGGTAGTGATTCTTTACCATTCGAGATTCGACATCTTGGTGCCGGTGCTTGTTGGTGTCTTGCAGTTGGATTCCTTATGTTACTTCTTCTTTGATGTTATTCATTTATATATTCTTTATTGTAAATCTTGTATTAGAGTATCGTATGTGATACCTAATTTGGATCTTGTAATTTAGTGTTATAGTGATTACTGCATACCCTGCGACTTGTGCAGTGGATGTATGTTTATTAGGATTTATGATTATTCATGAGATGTAATCATTTTGATGTAATTGTTGTATTTAATTTATGGAATCTTTTGTTGATGTTATTTAATGAGTTATGTCAGAAAGTAATACTATGTCATGGGACCCATTAGTTTTGTAACCTATGTATGCGATGTGTGTTATGTGAGATAATGGTTAATGTATTCATATGATTGTATATCTTAATTGTAAACTTTAGAAAAAAAAATTATTCACCAAACTTAGTATCATGTTCTAGGTTAGTTTCTTTTGGGTTCCTTGGCGGGGTGTTACAACATACCTCTCAAATACTCAAATATATCCTTAGGCAGAGGTTTTGTAAAAATGTCTTCTATTTGTTCCTTTGTGTTCACATATTCTAACTTCACTTCTTTCTCTACTACCCTGTCTCTTAAGAAATGATACTTTATTTCTATATGTTTTGTCTTTGAATGCATAGTAAGATTCTTTGACATATTTACGGTGCTAGTATTATCACAATGGATAGTAATTGAATCTTCAATACAAACTCCAATGTCCTTCAATATTTTCTTTATCCATATGATTTGTGTACAATTGATTGCTACTACAACATACTTTGATTTTGTTGTAGACTAAGCAATGCAGTCTTGCTTAGTGCTAAGCCAAGAGATCAATCTTTTACCAAGGAAGAATGCTCCTCCACTTGTACTCTTTCTATCATCTACATTCCTTGCCCAATCAACATCAGTTAAAGCATGAAATGTAAAATCATGTGATCTATCATACCATAGACCAAACTCAATTGTACCCTTTAGATATCTAAATATTCTTTTTATTGCCATAAGATGAGATTCTTTAGGATCTACTTGAAATGTTGCGACTATTCCAATTGCATTAGCAATATCAAGTCTAGTATGTATTAGATACTGAAGACCTCCAATCATTGATCTATACATTGTCTGTGGTACATTATTTTCTTCATCCTCTAAAGATAACTTAGTCCCAATTACTATAGGGGTTCCAATAGGTTTGTTGTCATCCATGCCAAATGTTTCCAATAGTTCTTTAAGATATTTGGTCTAAGATATGAATATCCCTTCTTTACTTTGACTAATCTACAATCCAAGGAAGAATTTGATCTCCCCAATCATAGACATTTCAAATTCACTTTTCATCTCATTTGAAAACTTGTTACTCATTTCATCATTTCCTACAAAGATAATATCATCAACAAAAACTTCAACAATCAAGATACCTTCTTCATTGATTCTTAAGTATAAATTGTTGTCAGCATTACCTTTCTTGAATCCTAGATGAATTAGATACTTATCTAGTCTTGCATACCAAGCTCTTGGTGATTGTTTCAATCCATATAGTGCCTTATTCAATCTGCAAACTAGATCTTCATTTCCTGATAAAGGAAATCCATCAAGTTGTTCAATGTATACTTCCTCTTCCAAGTCTCCATTAAAAAAATATGATTTCGCATCCATCTGATATACTTTGAAATCCTTATAAGTAGCATAAACTAAGAATAATCTAACTACCCCAATCCTAGAAACAAGTGAAAAGGTTTCTTCAAAATCAATTCCTTCTTGCTATGAATACCCTTTAGATACTGATCTGGCTTTGTTTCTAACAAAAATTCCTTCTTCATTCATCTTGGTTATGAATAATCACTTAGTACCAATCACATTTTTGTCTTTAGGCCTTGCAACCAATTCCCAACTGTTGTTCTTATGAATTTTCTCCAATTCTTCCTTCATGGATTTGATCCATGATTCATCTCTACATGCCTCATTTATGGACTATGGTTCTACTTGTGAGATCAAGCAAATGACATTTGTAGTTTGTGAGCTCTCTTCTTTGTTTTTTAATCTTTTTCTAGTTACCTTGCTATTGTCACTAATGATCTAATCCTTAGGATGATTTCTTAGAACATATTTTGGTGTGGTCTATTCCCTCAACTCCACACTTATGCCATTGTCAATTATCAAAACATCCTGAGATGCTTCGTTCCTTGCATTCAAATTATCAAATGAAATCTCATAGGGATTAAAGTCACAATATCTTTCTCTAACTTGAAAATTTTCATCCACTCTCACATTAGCACTTTCAATTAGTTTCTTAGTTCTCATATTGTAACATCTATAAGCTTTACTTCTATTAGAGTAGCCAAGGAATATGCCTTCATCACTTCTAGCATCAAATTTTCCTATGCATTCATCTCTCTTAATGTAGCATTTACTTCCAAAAATTCTAAAATAACTAACAGTAGGTGTCTTACCATACCATAGCTCAAATAGTGTCTTGCATGTACCTTCTTTGATTTGTACTCTATTTATTGTGTATAATGTTGTATTGACTGCTTCTCTCCAATGCATATGTGGAACTTTTCCTTCTATCAACATGGTTCTTACCGCATCAAGAACTATTATGTTTCTTCTTTCAGCAACTCCATTTTGTTGTGGTGTCCTAGGTGTAGAAGTCTACCTCATAATACCATGCTTTTTACAAAAGGTATTGAGTTAATGTGAAGTAAATTCTCCACCTCTTTCTGATCTCAAACACTTTATTTTCAGGCCTATGTCATTCTCAACTTTTTCCTTATAAAACTTAAAAGTCTCAAATGCTTCTGATTTTTCTCTAAGAAATCCAACCCACATCATTCTAGAGTAATCATCAGTGAATATAATAAGGTATTTGTCTCCAAAGTATGACTTGGTCTAAGTAGGTCCACAAAGGTCTGTATGAATCAGCCCCAACTTTCCATTTGTTGAGTATCCTTTTCTTGCAAAACTGCTTCTTGTATGCTTTCCCAACACACATTCTCTACATGTAGTGTTAGTGGGTTTCACAATCTTAGGTAGATCTGTGATAGCATTATTGTTATATGCTTTTACCATGTTATCAAAATTGATATGATAGAACCTTCTATGCCATATCCAACTTTCATCAATCTTGGCAACAAAATAGCTGACCTCAATAGAGTTCAACTGAAATATATTACACATGGTCTTGGTTCCAGATGTGATCAATTCTCCATTAGCTCCTCTAATAGAGAAATGTGGAAGTGGACAAAGTAAGTCTCTAAATTTTGACTATATCTTACAAGCGATAAGGATTCAATGTATGAGAGATTAAGGGATGATACATAGGGTACTGAAGAATGTTCGCTAATCTTAGCAAGGTACGAAAAGTAGGATGATGTTAGTTGTGGCATGTGTTATGGAGATGTCCTATTTGGAAGATGACTTCAGAGTTGTAGCATGTATCATGAATGGCAAGCATGAATTATAGATGTCAGTCCTTAATGATTGAATTATAATTTTTGTATACTTGTTTTAGATACTGTGTGTATCTTAGCAAGGATATATGTAACTATTTGTATATTTAAAAGCCTAATTGGCTGAACTGATCATTTATTTTGTAATAGGGTATATATGTAAGATCTTTTCTTGTGAAAAGATATGGCAGAATGTATGTGATGTAAAAGAGGATTTTTAAAGCTGCAAGCTTGTGTCTGTTGAATGTAGAGCAGAGGATAAATATATACTTAATTGGAACTGATCAAGAAAATAAATTTGCTATCAGATAGTTCAAAGATTGTGTATTTCTTTACATACACTTGTGTTGCGAATAGTGAGTTCTGAAGGTGGACATAACCTTCTTTGGGCAGTGAGCCTACCTCATTTTACTTGACTCTTAGCATGGTTTGTCCTCTAACAAGGACTGTGTACTGTAATGTTTTAATCAGCTCCTAACAGGGCTAGATCTTCTAATAAGGATACTATACTCTATGTACATCATTAGTGGGTGTTAATTCCCACCGGGGTTTTACCTTTGATAGGGTGTCCACAACAATAAATATTGTGTTATTGCATTGGCATTCATTGTGTTCATTTGATTTGATATTGCTGCTATTCAAATTTTAAAGTTTAATAATATATCATACAACTGATTCACCCCCCCCCTCTCATTTGTATTGGTGGACTGTTATTCCTAACAATTGGTATCAGAGCTACTGGTCCTTAGAGAGAAAGATTAACATCTTGAGGTGATCTTGGAGATGGCATTCTATAATAAGGATAGTCCAAAATTTGATCTTGAAAACTTTGACAGTTGGAAGAACAAACTGCGAACTCATTTGCTATGTTTGGGCATCGACTACTGGATGATTACAAAGAATGACAAAACCATGAAGGCTGAGGATGAATTGGATAAAGCTACTGATGATGAAAAGAAGATATTTTCATATAACATGGTCACAAGAGAAGAACTTATCAATGCAATCTCTAAAGGAGAATTTACTGAAGTTAAAGATCTGGATTTGGCACACAAGATTTGGACGAGATTAGAAGCATTGTATGAAGGAGACAAGTTTACCAAGCAAGCAAAGTTATAGAACTGGAAAACAAGGATGGAGAAGCTACAAATGAAGGATGATAAAAATATTAGGGCTTATGTACAAAGAGTTACAGAGGTTGTGATTGGAATCATAAATTCTTGAGGCACTTATGAAGAGGAAGAAGTCATTGTGAAGATCCTTAGATCATTGACACCAGCCTACAAGACCAAAGTTCATGCTATAGAATAAATTATACCCTTGACTCCAAACTTTGGTAGAGAAATGTTGATTGCAAAGATAAATACCTTTGAACCTGAAGAAATGGGAGATTTTGTACCTAAAGTTGAAACAACATTTAAGGCATCTACACACGGGAAGATAATATCTACACTTCCAAGCACCAACAATGAGAACATAAAAGAAGAGCTTGGTGAATATGCTAATGAATGGGAATAGATACAAGAAGAAAGAAAGCTAGATGAACTTGTTGCACTGATCGCTAAAAGAGAAAAGAGAGGTAAGGGTAAATTTGAAGGAAAGTTACCTTTGAAATATTTTTCATGCAATAAGATAGGTTACTTTGCATCTAGATGTCCTACAAGAGTTCCTAAGCACTAACCTAAGTTTTTCAAGCCTAAGTATTCAAAAGAAAAGGAATTTTATTATGCTAGTGAAGGTATCTTTGATGATGATGATTGTGATTATGAAGAGATTGGATTTATTTCTATTAAAGATGAAAATCAGTACATGAGGAAAAAGATTTAGTATCACATATTGATAAGAAATCTAAATGGGTTATAGATAGTGGTTGCTCACACCATATGACTGGAGACAAAAATAAGTTTGTTAAACTAATGAAATATGATGGTGGTGTTGTAAGATTCAGAGACAATGTTCCTAAACCTATCATAGGAGTAGGATCTATTTCTTTGGATGGAAGGACTAATACTTACAATGTACTGCTTGTTGATGGACTTAAGAATAACTTGTTGAGTGTTGGACAACTGATGGATAAGGGATATAAATTAAAGTTCATTGATGGGAAATTTTGTATCATAGGTAAGACAAGAAACTTGATTGCAACCGGTACTAAATCTAGGGGTAATGTATTTGAGTTAAATACATCTGAAACTTCTTATTTTTTTGCAAAGATAGATGACAGTTGGTTATGGCACAAAATATTTTGTCATGTTAATTTTGATAGTATTGTGAAGCCAAGCTTGACTAATGCAGTAAGAGACCTGCCAAAGATTGTGAAACCATCTAACACCATATGTAGAGAATGTGTTATGGGAAAACATACTAGAAGTAGTTATAAATGTAAATTATATACAACAAAAGGAAAGTTGGATCTAGTACATACACACCTATGTGGACCTACAAGGACAAGATCATACTATGGTGAAAGGTATTTAAAATTTTTTGTTGATGAATTTTATAGAATGATGTGGATCACTTACTTGAAAGAGAAATCAGAAGCATTTGACAAATTCAAGATATTTAAAGAAAAAGTAGAGAAAGAATCAGGTCTAAAGATAAAATGTTTGAGATTAAACAGAGGTGGATAATTTACTTCAGATCTATTCAATTCATATTGCAAAGAGAATGGAATACAAAAACATACATCTTCCCCTAGGAATCCACAAAAAAATCGAATAGCAGAGCGGAGGAATAGAACAATACTGGATGTTGTTAGGACAATGTTGCTTGAAGGAAATATATCCCATGTGCATTGGAGAGAAGCTGTTAGGACAATAGTGTACACATTGAACATAATTCAAATCAGAGAAGGTATGAGTAAGATGCCTTATGAATTGTGGTTTAATCACTCTCCTACTGTAAAATATTTTAGAATATTTGGTAGTAAATGCTATATCAAAAAAGATGATGAGATAGGAAAATTTGATGCTAGAAGTGATGAAGGAATTTTCCTTGGTTATTCTACTAAAAGCAAGGGTTACAAATGTTTTACCCTGAGATTAAGGAAGATGATTGAAAGTAACAATGTGAAGATAGTGAAAAGTTTCAGATACAAGAGAGAATGTATGATTGTAATCAGAATACAAAGATCAAGGAGGCTGCTACTATAGAAGAAGAAGAACTTGTTGAGACTGGATGTGGAAATGAGGCTTGTGATGATGATGATACACATGAGGCTACTGAGATTCCTAAGACTCTAAGGTATGTTAAGAAAAATCATCCTAAAAATCAAATTATTGGTAATACAAGTCAAGGAGTAATGACTAGATCCAAGACAAGGGAAGAAATTTGTTTGATTTCTCAAGTTGAACCAAAGACTATTGATGAAGCTTGTAAAGATGAATCTTGGATCAAAGCTATGAAGGAAGAATTAGATTAGATAAAGTAAAAAAATACTTAGGAATTGGTTCCTAGACCTAAAGACAAAAATGTGATAGGAACTAAGTGGGTTTTCAAAAACAAAATGAATGAAGAAGGAATTATTGTAAGAAGCAAAACAAGATTAGTATGCAAAGGTTATTCACAACAAGAAGGCATAGATTTTGAAGAGAAATTTGCTCCTGTTGCTAGGATAGAAGATGTGAGATTATTTTTGGCTTATGTTGCATATAAAGACTTCGAGGTATATCAGATGGATGTAAAATATTCATTTTTGAATGGGGATCTTGAAGAAGAAGTTTATATAGAAAAACCTGATGGATTTCCTCTATCTGAAGATGAAGATGTGGTATGCAAGTTGAAGAAGGCATTGTATGGACTGAAGAAAGCTCCAAGGGCTTGGTATGCAAGATTAGATAAATACTTACTTCACCTTGGGTTTAGAAAAGGTAATGTTGATAGTAACTTGTATTTAAGAGCTAGTGAAGATGGAATTCTGATAATAAAAGTTTTTATTGATGATATTATCTTTGGAGGCAATGATGAAATGTGTAAGAAATTTTCTAAAGAGATGGAAAATGAATTTGAGATGTCCATGATAAGCGAAGTGAAAGTATTTCTAGGACTACAAATAAATTAGATCAAGAATGGGATTTTTATTTCTCAGACTGAGTATCTTATAGAAATATTGAAAAAGTTTGGAATGGAAGACTGTAAACTAGTTGGTACACCCATGGTGACTGGTCACAAACTAACAAATAATGATGAGACAAAGAGTGTTTTTTAGACCAAGTACAAATCAGTAGTTGGTGGATTAAAATATCTGACTCACACCAGACTGGATATTGCTAATGTTGTTGGAATTGTGGCTAGATATTAGGCAGAACCTAAAGAGACACACTTAGCTTTTGTAAAGAGGATATTTAGATATCTGAAAGGAACAATGGAATATGGCTTATGGTATGATAGAAATGATGAATTTGAACTTCATGCTTATGCTGATGTTGATTGGGTAGGGAATATTAATGATGGGAAGAGTACTAGTGGAGGTGCATTTTTCCTTGGGAAAAAGTTGGTTTCATGGCTAAGTAAAAAGCAAGATTGTATAGCTCAATCTACTGCCAAATATGAGTATGTTTTTGCTGCTATTAATTGCACACAAATTGTTTGGATGAAATAAATGTTGAAAGATATTGGAATAACTTTTGTTTAACCAGTGGTTATCCATTGTGATAACACTAGTACAGTAAACATGTCAAAGAATCATGTGATGCACTCTAAAACTAAGCATATTTCTATTAAGTATCACTTCCTAAGAGATAAGGTAGTAGAGAAGGAAATAAGATTGGAATACATTAGTACAAAGGAATAGATAGTAGACATCTTTACAAAGTTGTTACCAAAAGATGCCTTCAATTATCTCAGAGGTATGCTTGGGGTGTAGGCCCCTCCTAGTAAGAATTAAATGTTGCAGGGATGCATCAGTCTAGAGGTTTTCAGAGCTTTATCATATTCTGGACTTGATGTATGGATCTACTCCTTAGGGGGAGTGATCTTTGAAGATAGTTGATGACTTATGGAACCCTTTTCCATTGTTGTCAAAGGGGGAAAGAGATTATGTGAAAATCTCATAGGAAAGAGACTATGTGGTAAAGGTACTGAGAGAATACTTTTGGGTTGATGGATTTTCCCATATGTTGTCATCAATGCTAAATGGGGAGATCATTGGATATTGCTAATGCATTGGGGAGATTTTTTGGATACATTTAATATGTTTAATCACTATGTTGAGTGATGTTGGAATTACTACTGTGGTCATTTGTGTTTTGTCACTAATGTCAACATATGTTTCTATGAAGAGAGAAGACTAGTTATTACAGTGTACAGATACTGTACGAATGATTCAGAATGTGCAAAGTCAGTTGTGTATACAGGAAGGTGTTGTGATCTTATATCTAAGATCACATGATGTAATATTGCATATTGGCTGAGTTACAAAAGATTTGGTGAAGATTGGTTACTGGACAATGATAGTGGAAGAAGACAAAGTAAGTCTCTAAGTTTTGAGTATATCTTACAGGCGATAAGGATTCAGTGTATGCGAGCTTAAGGGATGACATATAGGGTACTAAAGAATGTTCACTAATCCTATCAAGGTATGGAAAGTAGGATGACATCAGTTGTTGCGTGTTTTCTAGAGATGTCCTATTTGGAAGCTGACTTCAGAGTTGTAGCGTGTATCATGAATGGCGAGCGTGAATTATAGATGTCAGTCCTTAATTATTTAATTGTAATTGTTGTATAACTATTTTAGATACTATGTGTATCTTAGCAAGGAGTTATGTAACTATTTGTATATTTAAAAGCCTAATTGGATGACCTAATCATTTATTTTGTAATAGGGTATATATGTAAGATCTTTTCTTTTAAAAAGATATGGCCGAATGTATGTGATGTAAAAGAGGATTGTGGAAGCTGCGAGCTTGTCTCTACTAGATGTAGAGAAGAGGATAAATATATACTTCATTGGAACTAATTAAACAAAGATAGTTTCTATCAGACAGTTCAAAGATTGTGTATTTCTTTACATACACTTGTGCTGTGAACAATGAGTTTTGAAGGTGGACATAACCTTCTTTGGGCAATGAGACTAGGTAGTGAGCCTAACTTATTTTACTTGACTCCTAATAGGGTCTATCCTCTAACAAGGACCATGTACTGTAATGTTTTAATCAGCCCCTAATAGGGATAAATCTTCTAACAAGGATACTATACTCTCAGTTCATCATTAGTGGGTGTTAATTCCCACCGGGGTTTTACCTTTAACAGGTTTTCCTCGACAAAAAATATTGTGTTATTGTGTTGGCATTCACTATGTTCATTTGATTTGATATTTTTGCTATTTAAAGTTTAATAATCTGTCATACAACTGATTCACCCCCCCCCCCCCCCCCCCCCTCTCAGTTGTATTGGTGGACTTTTATTCCTAACATGACCATCCTTGAATCCAAAATGATAACCCTTATCCACAAGTTGTCCAACACTCAACAAGTTGTGTTTTAAGCCATCCACAAATAATACATCATCAGTATTAGTCTTTCCATATAAAGTAATTGATTCTTTACCAATAATCATTCTAGGAGTATTATCACCAAACCTTACAACTCCACCATCAAACTTCTTTAGCTGAATGAATCTATCCTTGTCACCGGTCATATGATGTGAACATCCACTATCAATTATCCAATCAATTTTTCTATCAACATGAGAAACTAAGGCTTTTTCTTCATAGACATGATCCTCTTCTTTGATAGCAACAAAACCCAACACATCATTTAATTCATCATCTAAATCTTCATATCTGTCACTAGCATAATAACATTCCTTATCATTCTTGTATTTCCCATATTTAGGCTATGCTTAGGTATTCTAGTTGGACATCTAAATGCAAAATGACCAAATTTATTGTAGTTAAAACATTTCAAAGGTAATTTTCCTTTAAAATTACCTTTTCCTTTCATTTCTCTTGTGGCGATCAGGGCCACGATCTTCTCATTGACTTGATTGTATAACCTTTGAATCTCCTCTAATTCCTCAACATATCCTCCAAGATCTTCGTCGTACTTGTTCACTCTACTAGATCTTGCTTCAGCAGATCCAGTTCTCTGAATAGTTTCCTTAAATGATATCTCCACCTTAGGTAGTGTATCTTTTAGTTATGTGGTCTCAAATTTAGTTGTCTTAGCCACTAACATTTCTTTGGTGAAATTGTTGTATTGTGGTATAGTCTCCTCCAAAGCAAAAAATTTGGGTTTGTAGGCAAGAGTCATAGATCTCAAAATATTTTCTATGACTTCATCTTCTATATAAGTACCTCCATTGTTTATGATTCCACTTACACATTAAGATACTCTCTGAACATACATCCTTATTGTTTTATCATCCTTCATTTGTATTGTCTCCATCTTTGTCCTCCAATTCTGCAACTTTGCTTGCTTAGTGTATTCATCTCCTTCATAGAGTGAAACTAGTCTTTTCCAGATCTCACTTGCTTTTGTTAGATCTCTGACCTCTCTGAATTCACCATCAGATAATGCATTAACCAAATCTTCCTTTGCAACAACATTGCACACAAAATTATGCCTTTTTTATTTAGTATTAGTAAGTGTTTCAAGGTCTTCCTCCTTTATGATAGGCACATCTTTCCAAGTAATGAGCCAATATTCCAATCCCATACACATCATATGATTCTTCATCTTCTCCTTCTATGTGTCAAAATTTTCTGCATCAAACTTAGGACTCTCCTTTCTGAATAAGGCCATCTTGATATTTACATCAAGTTGTTAAGCTTCCTAAATGAGGACCAAAAGCTCTGATATCAATTTTTAAAAGATAAACATCCTAATCAACTAAGAGAGGGGGGGGGGGTGTGAATCAGTTAATGAAAATATATAATTATTGAAATTTTAACTTCAAACTTATTGCTGAGAACAAAATATTGAACCGAAAAGTAAATGCAACAATAACACACATACACATGAACACCAAGATTTGTTCCCGAGGAAAACCCTGTTAAGGGAAAAACCCCTGTGGGGATGGTACCCACAAATATCTGCACTATGAGTATAATAACCCTATTAGGAGCCTTTTACAATGTGATCCATGTTAAGGAATCAACCCTGATAAGAGTCCAACCCTGTTAGGGGCAATAACCCTATTAGGGGTGTACAATATATCGACTCGATCAAGATATTTGAGAGTTAAAACCACCCTCAGGTTCTCCAAAGTTAACAATTTCAAGACTGAGATAATTTTGTTCTGAAACTACTTCCAGTACTCAACCACTGCAAAGAAAGCTCCACCTTGTGCCCAAGTGCACAACTATTGTTCTCCAAACAACAACCAATGTAACATCAATCTCACATTCATCTCTGCACTTTGCACATGCAACTCTACACTATTTTCAAAGGATTTCAATCCTTATATACAAGTTACAATAATTAAATCTGGGCCGGCCTATATAGGATAAATCCTATTTACAAAATTTAAATGGACCCATGTGAAGATGCACACGAAACCTCTTACAATTTTATAACATAATAATTGCATCAATTTATCATTTAGATCCGTAAATCAAGCTCGCTCATCACATTACTTGAAATGTATTCCAAGTCAGCCTCCAAATAGGTCTTCGCCAATACACACACCATAGCTAACGTCACCTGTATGATTACAACTCCATATGATCGCAATAAGATCTCAAGATAGTGTCCAACATGAACCTATGTTCACACATCATAAATCAAACAATCATGAGTGCTATCCAAAAATTTCTGCAATCAACTCTGTGAGAATCACAATTTTTGTCTCCTGAAAACTAGTCATCAGTAAATCAGTCATAACTCTGTCAGATGAACCCATAAGAGTGTGTGATCACAACCAGTGACACAAGATATTATGAGGAGCCTTCATCTAAGTTCACACATGATAATTCTTTGTATGAAGTCTGTTCAATTATCTTCAACATGTTTGCAGGCTTCTAAATAATCAGTCATTAATATATGTTGACATCAATGACAAACTTTGTCATGAATGCAACACACAATCATTGTATCATGCCTCAAAAATTACAACGATAATCCCTGTAGGAATACCATCATCATTCATACTAACAATGGCATAGTTCAATCTTCACAATAAAAGTAGCCAATAATCCAACCATCCATTTTTAGGTTTCTTTTGACTTGAGAAATATAACCAAATATGAACTACAAAACATAAAATAGTGACTTCTCACAACATTCAGTAGATCAAATCTTTGCAAGTTCTTGTCTACCGTCATCATATTGCTTCCATCTTGAGAATGATGAAACCATATAGGATGCAACCTACAATTGTAAGATGGTTTATATACTCACATGATTGTGCATGTTATAGTAATCAATCTCATGACAAAAAACACAAAAAATTGAAATAGTAAGTTACAACTCTATCCAATAGAAATTTAACTCAAAATCAACTCTTGCCAAAGGATTAAGTTTATCTAACTACAGTACAACATCTCCAACAAATTCATAACTAGAGCCATCTTTTGCATGAAAGTTGATCGAACATAACCCTAAGCAATATAGATTAAGCAAGAAAAATAACATATGATATAACATTAAAAAAAGATACCAATGTTCAATGATTCCCTTAGCTAGGATTGATTAGCATGGTTATGAATTAAGACCTTGTGACTTAGGAAAAAGGAACCTTGTGACTAGGGGAAAAATAACTTCCAGAGTTCCAAGATAAAAATGAGGCAGGAATGAACATTATTACAATAAACATAGAACAAAATAAAGACCAATGAGGGAAAATATGAAGTAAATCAAATAGAGAAATAAAAAAGATTCTAACAAGTTTCAGCTTGGGTTTAAGTAATTCATGTTAAAAAAAATTGATAGTACTTTCATCACTACTACCATGAGAACCTTCCTACCAGATAAAGTAGAAAAAATATAGCCACTCCCACATAAAAAGACAATAGTCAGGGAATGGATTAAAAAAAAGAAGGTATCTAAATCTAAGGCATAAGGTCACATTCAATTCAATATCATGACTAACAAAAAAAATGTTACACTTGCCTTGTTTGGATTATGGATGTCAAAAGTGTTAGGATTAAGTAATATTGAGGGGGGGGGGGGGGGGGGGGGGTGAATTAGTATTACAACACTTTTAATATTTTTAAATAGATTTAAGCTTAACCATGAAATTAATGAAATCAAAATAACATGAGCATAAAGTAAATAGCTCATGATACCATTATTTATTTTTGAGGAAACCCTATAAAGGGAAAACCCCAGTGGGGATGATACCCACAATAACTATACTAAAATATAATATCCTTGTTAAAAGATCTTGCCCTATTAGGAGTAGAGTATTACATAGTACATGTCCTTGTTAGAGGATAGACCCTATTAGGAATCTATATACAAATGAAAGCATATTGCTCATACAAAGGTTATATCTGCCTTGATACACATAGGATAATACAAAACTGTAAAATATACTTAACATCAAAATGCCCGATTAGTCCCAATTTTAATCTCATATTTGTTCTACCCTTCTATGATATCAAAATCCTTCCTCACACTTCATATCTACTTCATAACCAAAAACCATACCCTTCGCATCTCAAAATACTTTCATATATACCCAGTCACATAATATGTCTAGTTGGCTCTCAACACATAACCAAATAGAAAATACATAGTCGGTGATCATATATCGACAAAGATAGGGTAGGACCCAAACCAAATCCAAATTATCACTTATGGAATCCACATGGTACTCCCTTAAACATCATGACCACTTGTCTACCTTGTTACACTGCTTCACTGTCTTCGCGTAACCACGTCAAGTTGTAACTCTCTTTAGTCAACTCCAAAATACAAGTGACCTTAACTAAAGGTCTATTACATCCCATAATACATTCATCTAAGCTCACATGACTTCATTATTCTCATATTATGCTCGCTAGGGAAAAACTATGCAGCTATACCCTGCCAACTGCTTCTTGGACTTAGTCATTTTTCCAAAATAGAACAACCAAAATTGGTTCATGCTCCAAGCGATCATGCCAATAAGTAGTGTTTCCATAAATGACAACATATATTATATACCTATTAGGCCACTTTCCAACAATCTCACCCTTTTACATTGATGGCAACACTTAGTGAAAAATGACTAAGTGCCCAATACCAAACTACTATCTATACATCTCTAATCATTCCATTATACATTTTTCACACATATTACTCCCCTTTTGACATCAATGGCTAAGGTATATACACAAATGTACACATTTTTTTTTTAGAGTTTCTATACCGTATGAAGTATATCTTGGAAACAAGTTTCCAACATCGTTTCCTCTACTTTCCATGTTTTCTCCAAGGCCCGACCAACATGTATTGATCCATTCAAAGAAAATGATGCAATATCAACATTCTTTAGTACTACTAGCATGACTCCATCAAGAGACTTCTTCGCTATCTCCATATTTTCAAGGTGTTTTTCCAGAATTGCTAGTTTCAGAGTAATTAGACTCCTCAACACTCCAAATCTCCCTAACACTCTTCCTTTTTCAACTTCAAGCACACTGATTTTGTCCAATAGTTTGGACACTTCCTTTTCCAACTTTATAACGGTTTGAGAGGAGGATCCACAACTCTTTACTAGTTCATCCAATATCTTCTCATCATTTTTAATTATGTCTTCAATGTTCTTCATGTGTTTAAAAGGATTTATACAATAGCTATATAACTTCCTTCCATGCTTTATGCAATACTTAACTTCAACAATAGTGGTACTCAGTATACATGAGTCCCATCTAATAGAATTGCATACCTCTTCTAATTTCTTCACCATGTATTCTCTTTCAGTCTCAGTTGCTACGACCTTTTCCAATAAGTTGAAGCTAACATAAAAGTCATCAAGGACTTTGTTCAGATTATCTACTACATCATTTTCCTAAAAGGTGAAGGGTATGGGTAGGAGTTTGTTGATTTTGTCTACTACCCTATCAAGTACCTTTGTCTTCTTTTCTATCTTCTATTTTGATCTTTCCTTAGCCTTCACAAATTCCATAAGGGATAGATTCATGAGCTCATCCTCATCCATGTCATCAAAATTTTCATTCACAATCTTATTTTCACTTGCCAACAATTGTGTTGAAGAAGTGAACAACTCCTTACTAGGAGTAGGGACAAAAATAAACTCTTTTATTTCTTCCTCAGTAACAATTTCAACTTTTATAGTCTTCTTCCCTTCATCTATGATTTCCCTTAGCTCTTCCTCTATTATTATATCCACATGACCTTGTTTTGTATCCTTTTTCTCTCCTTCTTTAATAATATCCTTCAACTTAGCTTTTGTTATCATGCCAAGATCAATCACATTTGTTTCATTCTGGCATACATTTTTATCAACCTCAAGAATAGCGTTGTCATTATTTTGAAAGGGGTCAATGTCATTCTATGAGGTGTCCAAAGACATAGGCACACCTGTCACAAATAAGTATGGTTGCCACAAATTACTGTAGAATTGATTTATATAATCCTCATCAATGAGTGGTTCCTTTTCAATTATAGTAGATCTAGATGATTCAGGAAATTTAATGTCTTTGGGTTTAACAATTTCTATTTTCTTAGCTGCCACATGAGGTCCTTAACCCAACAACAATCTATCAAGTGCCTTTTGTGTCTCTTCTTCTACTTCATCATATTTTTTGGTCATTAGTTTGATCAATCTGGATTTAGTTCTCATATATGGATTCACCTGATTGAGTAGTCTCTCTATTTCTTTATGTAATATAACAAGATGCATGTCCTCAATTATTTTTTATCTCATCTTATTATCTTCTTCTAGAGCTATCTTTTTCCTCGCTTCCAATCTATTATAAAGCTCCTTAGGAATACTACCTTCCAATTCAATCAGGTTCTTTTTGAAATCCAACATGTGATTTATCACCATGTATTCTATTTCAATCTTCTCACTATCATTCTACCTTTCAAAATATCTAGATAGTGAATTTAACTTACCTTCAGTAACAATCCCTTTTACCAAGATAGGTAGATTAGGTTTCCATAGTTTCTTTGGTGTTGATTTGTCTTTCTCTTCTTTCTTCTTCGCTTCTACCTTTTGCCTTCTAGAAGGTGAATTATGTTTGGTCTTAGATGACCGTGTTGTCCTTGCAGAGGTAACTACTACTATTTTAACCACACTTGGTCTCCATGAAGATCTTTTATGATGAAGGGTGCTCCCCTTAATACCACAAGCACATAATAGAAATAGCGAAACAACAACAATAATATGCAAGAATAGAAAATTGGCTTCTTATTATCTCCACAAATGTGGAATTACAAACTTTCAGAATTACAATATGCAAAGCCACATGGGCATTCCCTTACAATATTCTGTAGGACAAAGCCTTGAATCAATACCCAGATCTACTACCCAGAACTGCCCTAGACAACACTACGGGCCTTCTTTATATAGGCAATTTCCACCGCCCGAGAAGGTTCTAGAAATTTAGCCCTTAGGGCCGACCAAACTTAGAATTGTTTTATTTTACAATTTATTACATCAAAGTCGGCTCAAAATGAGTTTTGAAACCCAAACAGAAATTTTGAAGAACAATTATTTTTTGCCATTTCAGGTGACCCAACTTCCGAAGACCATAAGTCATCGCCCCTTGACCCGGTTGGCTATTATAACCCCATTCTGGAAACACCACGAAGCACTCTACAGGCTTGACCGGTGCTATGCACCTGTCACCCAAATTTTCAACCTCATCTGGGGCCTCTAAAGCCTTCAAAATTGAGTTCAAAGTTTATGTACCTTATTGCCAATACCGAAAATCTTCAATATCTTCAAAACTACACCTGATCTAGCCATGAAACTTTGCTGGCAGGCTAATATGACTGAGATGACCTCCATATGTAAAATCAGACATTCCAAGATCGTAAGACCAACTTACTAAAAATAGCAAGTTTCCATAAATAGCAACTCTGCACAAGATAGCCCTTATTGAATACAAAAATAGAAATATTTTTGGGTGATGCAAGATTGCTCTTACACCCAGGATGCTCCTGCATCAGACACCTGGGGTAATTTGAGAAGTGACCCTATCACGACTCAGGTGTGTAGAGGAAAACCAAGATGGTTAACCTCCTCCTTTGTTAGCCATGATGAATCTTCAACAGGTCATCTTTTTCATTTGACCAAATACTCTTCATATGTTCTGTTCCTTGTACTTCTGCCAACACGACTGTCCAGTATGTCTTCAATCTCCTTGATATCTAAACTGGTTGCTGGAATACTCCACTGTCATGCTGCAATCTCATCTTCAACACCTCCTTCATGATACTCTATCAAATCTGAAATGTTAAACACTGGTGAAATATTCAGCTCATTAGGCAATCCTACCTCATATGCATTTCCTGAATCATGCTTCTTCAGTATCTTACATGGTCCAAACTTCTTCATTTTTAGCTTATTATATGTACCAACTGGAAACCACTCCTTCCGCAAATGAACCATGACTTCATCCCCAACTTGAAATTCCTTATGCCTCCTTTTCTCATATGCCTTAGTCTTATACTGCACATTCATCTTGGTAATATGCTTCCTCACCTCCTCATGGATGTTCTTCAAATGTTCTGCAAAATCCTCAGCTTCAACACTACTTATTTCTCCTTTATCTATCTTTCTCAACTCAGATGCATTTCTTGGACTACTTCCATATACAATCTAGAATGGTGATTTACTAGTGCTCCTATTGATAGAATTATTGTATGCAAATTCTGCCTGTGGTAAAATCAAATCCCATCCTGTTGGCTTATCTCCAACCAAACATCTCAGCAGATTTCCCAAACTTCTATTCACCACCTCTGTCTGTCCATCAGTCTATGGATGGTGTGATGAACTGAACTTCAAATCTATCTTCAACTTCTTCCACAATGTTCACCAGAAATATCCAACAAACTTAGTATCTCAATCTGAAACTATGGTCTTTGGCAAACTATGTAGTCTCACCACTTCTCTGAAAAACAATTCTACTACATGAACAGCATCATTAGTCTTCTTGCAGGGAATGAAATGTGCCATCTTCAAAAATCTATCAACTACTACAAAAATTGAATCATGTCTCCACTGTGTCCTCGGTAAACCAAGAACAAATTCCATACTGATATCCTCCTAAGGCTTCTCTGGTACAGGTAATGGCTGATACAACCCTGTATTTTGCTTCACTCCTTTTGCCATCTGACATACTCTGCAACTCTGTACAAACTTCTTCACATCTTGCTACAATTGTGGCCAATAATAATTCTCACCAATCAAAGCAAGGGTTTTATCATGACTAAAATGTCCAGCCAATCCTCCACTATGCTTCTTCTTGATGAGATTCTCCCTCATAGAACTTCGTGGAATGCACAACTGACTCCCTCTGAATAGCATATCATCTTGGATGATAAAATCCAGCCATTTCATCCTGTCTAGAGTAACAGGTTCTGTACAAGCTTTCCAAGCTTCACCAAAATCAGGATCCTCTAGATACAAATTCTTGAGTTCCTCGAACCCAACTACTTCAATCTGCATCTCTGTCAGCAATAGTTGCCTTCTGCTAAGAGCATCCGCAACCCTATTAGACTTTCCACTCCTATGTTTTAAAACAAATGTATAACTCTACAAAAACTCAACCCATTTCAAATGCCTCTGATTCAACTTTCCTTGACTATTCAAATATTGCAAAGCTTGATGATCAGTATACAAAACAAACTCCTTAGGAAGCAGATAATGTCTCCACTTCTTTAATGCCTGATTTATAGCATAAAATTCTTGATCATAGACATAATATTTTCTCTTGGCATCATTTAACTTCTCACTGAAATAAACAACAGGTTTACCTTCTTGGCTCATAACAGCTCCTATTGTAGTACCACTAGCATCACAATCTACTTGAAACACCTTATTAAAATCTGGAAGTGCTAAAACAAGTTGTTCTGTAACTTTTTGTTTCAACAATTGAAAACTCTTTTCTTCCCCATTAGTCCACTTAAACTCTTTTCTATCCCCTCTCATTATTTCAGTCAAGGGTCCATAAATACTGCTAAAATTTCTGATAAACTTTCTATAAAAGCTATCCAAACAATGAAAAGATCTTACTTTAGTAGCACTCCTTGGAGTAGGCCATTCAAGGATAGCCTGTACCTTCTCTGGGTCCATTTTTAGACCTTCTACTGAAACTACAAATCCCAAATACACTAACTCTTTCTTCACAAAACTGCACTTCTTCAAATTAATCAACAACTTCTCATCTCTCAACTTCTCAAACACTATACGAATATGCATCATATGTTCCTCCAACGTCTTGCTAAAAATCAAAATATCATCTAGGTAAACAATGACAAACTTACCCAGAAATTTTTTTAGAACCTCATTCATGAGCCGCATGAAAGTGCTCGGTGCATTGGTTAGCTCAAAAGGCATGACTAACCACTCATACAGTCCTTCCTTTTTCTTGAAGGCAGTCTTCCATTCATCTCCTTCTCTACTCTGAATCTAGTGATATCCACTCTTCAGATCTATCTTTGAGAAATACATAGCTCCACTCAAACAATCCATAATATCATCCATTCGTGGCAATGGAAACCTATACTTGATTGTGATCTTGTTTATTGCTCTAGAATCTGTACACATCCTCCACTCTCTATTCTTCTTTGATGTTAATACCACTGGTACATCATAGGGACTTAGACTCTCTCGAATCAACCCCTTCTGCAATAACTTGTGTACTTGTCTATTCAACTCTTCACTTTCTGTTGGTGTCATTCTGTGTGCTGCCTTGTTTGGCAAACTAGCTCCTGGAATCAAATCCATCTGATGACTGATCTTCCTTATCGGTGGTAATCCATCAGGTACATTATCAGATACAATATCCTGAAACTCATTCAACAAATCTACAACCCCTACAAGTACATCCTCTACTTCTTCTTTACCAACTTTTGGAATTAAAGCAAAACACACATGCTCATGCCTCATACCATCTAGGAATTTTCTTCCATCAACAAATGTTATTCTTGCACTACCACATACTTTTTCTTCAGTCTCCTTCAATGGCTTTAGCTTATGTCGCACTCCATCCTTTGTCAGGGAATATGTATTCGCACGACCATCATGTACAACACATCTATCAAACTGCCACGGTCTACCAACAACATATGACATGCATCCATAGAGATGATATCACATAGTACCTCATCTTGGTACCCGCCGATCTTAAACTTTACCAGGCACTGTTCACTGACCATGACCTTGTGGTCATCCTGCACCCAGGCAATCTGATATGGATGTGGGTGTTTCTGTCTCTTGAGCTTCAACTTTGTCACCATCTCTTCTGACACCAAATTGTCAGTGCTTCCACTATTGATAATCACATCACAGCATTTACCCTAACACTTGCATCTAGTGCGAAACAGGCTCCTCCTTTGTTCAGGTTCATTCTCACCACTTAGCAAGACTCTTCTGTTAATTAGCATTTCTCCTCTTTTAGCATCTTCAGAATTTGATGATCTAGCATCTTCATCTACATGTGCAACTCTGGCCTGGCCTTCATTTCTCCTATCTATTCTACCTTGGCACTGAGGACATTCAAATAACCTATGACCTTCTTCTCCACAGTGAAAACATGTTCCACGGAAGCCTCCTCTTCCAGATCCTTGTCCTCTTCCTCTTCCTCTCTGATCTCTATTACTTTGATCTTGGAAACGATTGGAATTATTTCCTCTCTAATTCTGACTACTACTGGCTTCATCCTTCTTTTTCGGATCTTCATTTCGGCCACCATATGACCGTCCACCATATCTTCCACCACGACCTCTTCCATTTTGTTTGCTCTCAAACTTATTGTTCAACTTTTCCTCTACTTTTAGGGCAAACTAGTATGCCTCCTCAATACTATTCATTCGAACCAGATTCAACTCCTCCTGAATGCTTGGCCTTAACCCATTAAGGTATCGGGCAACTTTCTCCTTATCAGCTTCTGCATGCCCTGTTCTGATGAGGAGTAGATAGAACTCCTCTGTATACTCCTGAACAGATCTTCCTGCTTGCTTCAAACTTTGCATTTTCTTTAGTAGGTCAAGCTCATAATCAACAGGAATGAATTGTCGCTTCAATTTATCCACCATCCAATCCCATCTTGTGATTTTATCTTTCCCTCTTCTATTTCACTCTAATTGAATTTCTTGCCACCAGATCTTCGCATGACCTTTCAATCTGGCCTTCGCAAATTTGACCCTATCAGGATCCTCAACATCTTCATACTCAAAATATTCCTCACATTCATTGATCCAGTTGATCAGTTCCTCTAGGTTAAGATTTTTAGAAAATGTAGGAACCTCAATCTTAGGTCTTTTCCCAATCTTGGAAATCGCCCGAAAAAGTCTTTCTTCCTCCTAGTTCACAATTTTAGCTTCTCCTTCTTGATATTCTTCTTCGACTTCATCCTCACTTTCGTCTCTGACATTAAGATTCATTCCTCTATGAATCTCTTCTTGCAATGCTCGCACTTGTCTCTGTAACTCTCTAACCTCAGGTGTCACAACACCAGCGCTTCCACCACGTTCTCTTCGTGGAGGCATTTTTGCGATGCACACTAAAACCCTAACCACGGTCCTGGTGCAAACTGCCTCACAGTCGGCATTCTATTTACACACTCAAGAACTCCTGCTCTGATACCACTTGATGAAGGGTGCTCCCCTTAATACCACAAGCACATATCAGAAATAGAGAAACAACAACAATAATATGCAAGAACAGAAAATTGGCTTCTTATTATCTCCACAAATGTGGAATTACAAACTTTCAAAATTACAATATGCAAAGCCACATGGGTATTCCCTTACAATATTTTGTAGGACAAAGCCTCGAATCAATACCCAGATCTACTACCCAGAACTGCCCTAGACAACACTACGGGCCTTCTTTATATAGGCAATTTCCACCACCCGAGAAGGTTCTAGAAATTTAGCCCTTAGGGCCGACCAAACTTAGAATTATTTTATTTTACAATTTATTACATCAAAGTCAGCTCAAAATGAGTTTTGAAACCCAAACAGAAATTTTGAAGAACAATTATTTTCTACCATTTCAGGTGACCCAACTTTCGAAGACCATAAGTCATCGCCCATTGACCCGATTGGCTATTATAACCCCATTCTGAAAATGCCACGAAGCGCTCTACAAGCTTGATTGGCGCTAAGCGTCTGTCGCCCAAATTTTCAACCTCATCTGGGGCCTCTAAAGCCTTCAAAACTGAGTTTGAAGTTTCTGTACCTTGCTGCCAATACCAAAAATCTTCAATATCTTCAAAACTACACCTGATCTAGCCATGAAACTTTGTTGGCAAGCTGATATGACTGAGATGACCTCCATATGTAAAATCAGATGTTCCGAGATCGTAAGACCAACTTACTAAAAATAGAAAGTTTCCATAAATAGCAACTCTGCACAAGATAGCCCTTATTGAATTCAAAAACATAAATATTTTTGGGTGATGCAAGATTGCTCTTACACCCAGGATGCTCCTGCATCATTTTAGGTGGAGAAGGAGCATTCTTAGTTGTCGCGACCACAAATAGGGATTATTCTAGAATATCTTCAACCATTGGAGGTGGAAGGGCTGCAGGGGTAGTGCTCACCATGTTTGAAATCTCAGTTATCCCTTTTCTTAATTCCTTCATCTCTTCCCTACTGATACCTTCTTTTACAGTGATGTCATCTATTACTTTCTCAACCTTCCTTTTTCTTTCTGTTCTTGAAAATGCCTCCCTTACTTTGTTGGATCTCTCTTCATATGTACCCCATATTTCCTCATTGGGTTGAACATCCATGGATAGGATGTACTCAACCTGAATAGTAAGAATCTCTTCACTCACCTCATATCCCATAGGATAGCACCATTTTGTTTTGGTAGTGACTGCTTCAAAGCATACACAGTCAGTTTCTACCATGAAGCAAATTGTGTCTTTATATTTCTCTATGATTTCATCAAGGATCCTTTTTTTTCCTTCATTTCCCTTTGGAATACCTTAAACATCTCAAAGAGTTCTCCATCTACCCATTTCTTGTCTTGCATTCTGTAATACTTTCTAATTTATGCAACTATGGGGTCATTGTTCCATGCATTAGGATGCATACTGGAAAACTTGTGCACTATATGGAAAAATATATGCAAGACGAGGGACCCAAATCTAAATGCTTTTGACTTATCTCACTTAATTTGCCTCACATTCTCCAAGAATTTTTGTCTGAGTACTTCACACAAATTGTATTGCATGTTTTCTTTCACCATCTTATATGACATCATTATCACACCCGCAGAAATAAAATTAGGTCAGGTGCTATAGTGAAGTTTATAGCCCAACACCATTGAAATCAGTCTCACATCTTGCTAAAAGATGTTGACAATTGCCATTGCTCTCTTATCCCACTTTAAATGCATTAGGGTTTCAACTTTCTTCTTCATATTTTTCTTTGTAGTAGGAATAATACCAGAATTGTTCAATCTAGTAACTTGATGAATAAGTTCACTTGTGATCTTGATAGGTTATTTTCCAATCCAAAGAAATTGGTCGTGAATTCTTCTCAGCACAATTTTAATCCATTCTTCTTCATTGAACTCATAAAATTCCACCATCTGTATGATGTTTACATTCTGCAATTGTGCAAACTTAGGTTTCCAAGTATTGTCTTCATTCAACATATCTTTCATCTCCTGGTGAATCTCAAAATCTCCAATTGACTCATACTTACAGTGGATGTGAGCCCTAATGTCTTTAACATGTAAAACACCATGTGGGGCCTGAGAGAATGCACCCTTGGGGTCTTCCTCCATTGAATTGTATGAGTATTTTTAAAAAATTTATACCTCTATCTCTCACTGACATCAAAGATTAATGGAATATCCATGACAAATAAAGCTTGCAAATAAGATCAAATACCTTTTTTAAAAACTATGAATTAGAGTTTGTACACCTCATGATCACTGAGTTGCTCTAGCTCCTTTTATTGCTACTTTGATATCCTTAAATTCTTGCTTGAATGATGATCAAATATGATTTGAGAACATGAAATTATAATTTGCAGTACACAAATTGACACATTTCCTGATGAAATTTTAAGTCTGCTAATCTCCAGTCATCCATGTTTTTGGCGATCTTTCAATATAGAATGTATAACCATGCGATCATAGATATAGACATCTGATACATTAAAATATTTGTATGTATGATTGCATAATCTTATTCCTCATGCAAGGGGCTAAATAGATTAGTGTTATTATTCTCCAAAACTCCCCCTAAGGCCATGTTAGGCTATTCAGACTAATGTGGAAAAATCAACATTAGGCAAGGACCCAATAGTATCAAGTGACTCCCCTTGATCCTTAGTTTCACTCTATTCCTTTGCCTTCTGATGTGCTTCTAAAAAGGCCATCTTTCTAAGTTCTTTTAAAGAAGTTTATTTTCAAGCGGACATGAACTTATGGTTTATATATATATATATATATATATATATATATATATATATATATATATATATATATATATATATATATATATATATATATATATATATATATATATATATATATATATATATATATATATATATATATATATATATGTTTTGTATATGTGAAGACATGAAGTAGAACTATGGATGGTTTAAAGATATGATATATTTTCTTGAATTAATGGACATGAATGGTATAATACAGTAGTGATATATGCTAATGAATGTTCCCTTGCCTATGCTATGCTTTTGGGTAGTTTCCTTCATGTAGCCATAGGTCTTGCAAGAGTATTAATTAAGAACTTTACACTTTCTTCCTAATATTAATGATGAGGATATATATATATATATATATATATATATATATATATATATATATATATATATATATATATATATATGGAAGTTTGTGTGTGCATAAATTATTTTGCAAGTATTTATCATGGGCATTCAAGGATCGACATTGTGGTGCTCGAATAGTCAAAGCCAACCATTGTTGCAAGATCTTCACAAGTGGGGCAAGTCAAATACCGTTTCCTGTTGCATGCAACGCAGATGTAGTACCCTCAACATGCTATATTCTGGGAAGATTTATTACTGATTAATGCTATTTCTATTTTGAAACTTTATAAATCTGTAACGATCCTCATTTATGAAGTGATCTTAGATTTAGGAGGTATTTGTAGTTTTCCTTCAAATAAATGACTATTGTAACTCTTTCGGAGTTAGTTAGATTTCAAAATAGAACTATTGTCACAGTGATACTGTTTTACTTTCAATCAAGTGTACTTATTTTCCATGAATGAATAGAATGCACAATTTGAGTTTTAATATTTTATCTTGATTGTTTTCTCCATTCAATCATCCAAGGGAGCCCACTTGGTGAGTGAATTTCTTTGTTAGAGTAGAATTCATTTTCATGTTTGTTTAGAAGTGAAATAGAACTATGTTGTTCCTACAACCACTAGTAACATAACTGGTAGAATGTTCCTACAACATAGGCGATTAGAGTAAATAGGCAGTCCATTGCCATGGGTTTCTAATACCATTATTTGGCTAAGCATTTTTGGTGTCATTGTCAGGGATAGTGTTAATTCAAACTTATCCTAGTGTTTATATTCTCAATTTCCATAATCTAGACCTTAGTTGTAAGTAAGCATTTTATGCATAGATGAAGAGACCACCTTGGGAGATTCCTTCCTCATAATAACTAGGTTGAACCATTTGATATTTTTAATCCTGAACCTGAGGAACCCCAAAATGAGAATGAAGAAGAACCCTTTGAAAATCCATTTGCTGATGCTCAAGAACAAATATCCTCACCATCATCCTCTGAAGGATCATTGCATTTGAATGACCTTTTTGCTGAACCTGACTATCAAGACAACCCATTTTCCCTTGTTATCTATCAACCACCATGACCAGGTCCTCCTCCAAGAATGGCTCAGCCTACATTTCCTTTCCCTATCCCCACTCAACATGGTAATCATAATCTAAAGGACATACCTGCATCTACGCTTCCTAAATTTTATGTTCTTATTACTAAGGACCCTAAGACCTTCCTCTTCAAATTTGACATCCTCTACAAGAGCTATAATTACACAATTGATGCCCACAAGTTGAAGTTGTTTTCATCCACTCTCAAAGAGGCTGCTCTAAGATGGTTCATGGGGTTGGGTGCAATGTTGTAGCAGATTGGGATGCAATGAGAAATTTGTTTCTTTCCAAGTATAAGGAATGTTGTAGGGGACAGGACATGAAAGGGGATGAAATTTTTAAAATGTCACAAAAGGAAGATGAGACCTTGGAAGACTATGTCTCAAGGTTCATGTTTAATTTGCAGTGCAACACACAACATCAGTTGAATGAGGAATCACAAAAACACCTTTTATTAAAAGGTGTGGTGATGGAAGTATTGAGGCTCTGGACCTTATGGTAGGAGGAGACATTACTCAGAAGAACTAGGTTGACATAAACAACATATGTCTGAACTATTCAAGGGTAACTATGAAAAAAGGTAGGGGACTGACAGACCTACCACATAAGTCCAATGGTTCGGGGGTATCTAAGATAGAGTTGTCCAATCTTCTATCTGACTTCAAGATAGACATCATCAATGATGTTTCCACTCAGTTAGATAGCATGCAAGCAAGAAGAAAGAAGGAGGAGGTAGACACTATGCTGACCGAACTCTTCTCTCATTGTAGAGAAAAGAAGAGAAATTATAGGTGCAAAACGGTTGCATCTTTGGATACTAACTCAATACCCACCAAGTTAAAAGCTATAGATGAGGAGAAAAGGGAAGTTATATATGTTTCTCATAAACGACCATGGGCTTAGAGATAAGGTATGCCTCCAGACCCCTTGAATAATTTTGGTTATAATAATAACAGTAGTCAATGGTCAAACCATGCCCCTCAAAATTCTACCCCTCAAGAACAGAATTGGAATTATAATTGGTTTAACTAATAGCCATAGTATAACCAAGCCTATCTGCAATAGCCTCCATTTAACCCATACCAACAAAAATTTAACCCATATCAGCAGCCATAATAGAATAACCAATGGCAACCGCATGGTAACTAGAAACAACAACTTTGCTAGGGACCAAATCAGCCTAATCAACAACAAGCTATTATGCCTCCACCTTAGCAACAAGCTATTATGCCTCCACCTCATGTAGCCAATAATAACCCTCAAAAGCCAACACAACTTCCTTCTCAACCAATTCCAAATCCAAACAACAAGCAACAAGCTTATTCCCTACAAGTAAATGATATTCATCTCATATCAAGAACTACATTGCCTACACCTAATGAGCCTATAATAACCGAAGTTGCTGATATTAGGACATACATATGAACCAAACTACTGATGTTCCACATGTTCCTCAAGCTGCACTAGTATTGAAGAATCCCCCTTATCCATAAAGATTGGCCCAATCAACACCTCCAAAATAAAATCCTATAGCAGCTAATTTAATTGATCAACTTAAGAAAATGACAATTCAAATTCTATTGTTGGATGCCCTTAAAGAAGTCCCTATTTATAATAAGGCAATCAAAGAAGCCTATATTAAACAACTAGGAAGGAAGAAGAAAGACCCTGATACTGTCCATGTTCTTGGGCAGCTTTCTGATCTCATGTTAAGAAAAGTTTTAATGCCTAAATACTCTAATCCAGGAAGCCCAATGGTCACTATTCATATCAATGGAATATAAATCCATAATGTCTTGATAGACCTAGGAGCATCCTTCAATATCATGACTAGGTAAGTTTTGCTTAGGCTTAGCATCATTGGTTTAAGGGATTCACTAACAATACTCCAGTTAGCTGATAATTCCACTATAAATCTAGATGGCATGGTAGAAGACATTATTGTAACATTGGATTTCTTGGATTATCCTTCAAATTTCATAGTCCTGTCCCCCAAAGCCACTCTAGGAGGATATCCCTCAATCCTAGGATGACCTTGGCTAGCCACATCTGATGCTTGCATTGCATGTCACTTAGGAAAAATGACCATATCAGATGGGATAAATACCAAGAAACTAACTATGTATTCTCCAGCTAAACCCCAAGTAGAGCTTGACCAAGTTATCTGGCTAGATTTAGGTGATGCTGCCCTTGAAGAAAACTTAGTACAATAGCTTATGGTTATTGAAAGAGATCCATTTATGGTTTCACGGGAAGAAGATGACATACTAGCAACAATTCTCACTAACCAATATGGCTTTGAAGCATCTTCTTGTGTTGTCCCTAACTGTTCCCTCCAAACCATACTACCCAAGAAGACCTCACCTTAGTCTCCTGCAACATTTGATTATCTCCATACCTTGTTACCTCATGAGATAAAGTCACCATCATTTGCATAAATTATGATGCTGAATAAAGTAAAAAGAGTTGAAATTGCCTTAGGTAAGGAGTTAAATGTCAATAAGAATCTCACTATACCTCAGATGTCCAATCTTCTCAAACTTTTACAAGACAATCAACAAGCCTTTGCATGGGACTATACTGATATGAAGGGGTTAGACCCTAAAATTTGTACCCATATAATCTACATGAGCCCTGAGTGCAAGCCAATTAGACAAGCCCATAGAAGAATTAATCCTGCTTTGAGAGATATAGTGAAGACAGAGTTACAAAAACTCCTTAGTGCCAGTTTCATATATCCTATTTCTGACAGCCAGTGGGTTTCTCCTCTAGTAATTGTCCCAAAGAAAGGGGGGAAGTGGAGAGTTTGTGTGGACTATAGAGATCTCAACAAGGCCACCAAAAAGGATCACTTTCCACTACCTTTCATTGACCAAGTGCTTGATAATCTTGTTGGTAAAAAGTATTTTTCATTTCTTGATGGCTTTAGTGGATATAATCAAATCCAAATATCACCAAAAGATCAGGATAAGACAATGTTCACCTATCCTTGGGGAACATTTGCTTATTCAATCTTTCCATTTGGATTGTGCAATGCACCTGCTACTTTCCAGAGAGTAGTACTTGGTATCTTTTTTGACATTTCTACTGACTATGTTGAAATATATATGGATGACTTCACTACACATGGATCTACATTTGAGGAAGTGCAAGATAACTTGGAGAAGGTTCTCAAGAGATGCCAGGAATACAACCTCTCTCTTAACAGTTTCAAGTGTTACATGATGATGGAAGAGGGAGTTGTCTTGGGACACTACCTTTCATCCTCTGGTATCCAGGTTGACCTTGCAAAAATTGTAGTCATCAACACACTTCCAACACCAGTCAAGTAGAAAGATGCCAGGAGTTTTCTTGGCCACACTGGTTACTACAGGAGATTCATCAAAGACTTCAGCCAAATTGTAGCACCTTTATACAACTTGTTGAAGAAGGAAGCATAACTTAAATGGATAGATGACTGTGAAGTGTCATTTCAGCAATTGAAAGACGTTTTGACAAAAACACCTATTCTTAGAGGACCTGATTGGAAGCTACCATTTCACATCCACACTGATGCATCTGACTATGCCATTGGAGAAGTCTTAGGACAAAAGGAAGGTATAGTTGAGCATGCTAGTTATTATATTAGTAAAAACCTGCAAGGTGCTGAATGAAACTATACTTTTGCTAAAAAAGAGTTGCTAGCAATAGTCTATGCTCTCAAAAAATTCATACACTACATCACTAGTTATGAAGTATTTGTATATACTAATCATTCAGCCATCAAATACTTGATGAACAAGCCTGCCATTACTGGCAGACTAGCCCGATGGTTACTCCTTATGTAGGAATTTGATGTAAAGATCATTGATAAACTGGGCAAGGCAAATGTGGTGGCTGATTTCTTATCTAGATTGCAAGTACCAGATGATCCTGCAACAATTGATGACAACTTCCCTGATGAGCCCTATTTTCTATTGATTATTTCAATCCATGGTATGCATACATAGAAAACTACCTTGCTACAGGAAGGACACCACCTCATTTCTCACCTAAAGAACACCGACTTCTAGTTGAGAAAAGTTTTAACTTCTCATGCATCTCAGGCTTGATGTTCTACACATGTCCTAACTAGGTCACCAGAAGATGTGTTCGGGAAGATGAGACTTATGACATTCTAAGGGAATGTCATGATGAGTCATGTGGAGGCCATTTTGCAGCAAAGAGGACAACATACAAAATTTTGACAATAGGATATTATTGGCCTACTTTACATAAGGATGCAACAAAACATACAAGGCACTATGACAAATGTCAGTGCATGGGGTGCCCAACCAAGTGAGATGAAATGTCCTTCCATCCTCAGGTGGTGGTGACACCATTTGACAAATGGGGTATCGATTTTGTGGGACCCATTGAGCCATCTTCTCATGGAAATTTGTATATCTTGGTATGTACTGACTACGCCAAAAAGTAGGTTGAAGCTAAAGCCATGAGGCATGCCAAGGATCACAAAGTAGCTGAATTTTTGTATGAATATATCTTCACCAGATTTGGAGTACCCCGGGAGATAGTCACGGATCAAGGTACACAGTTTTCCTCCAATCTCATCTTAGAATTGATGCATGAATACATGGTAAGACATGGTAAATCTTCACCATATCATCCTCAGGCCAATGACCAGGTAGAGATAACCAATCGGGAGATAGAGGCCATTCTGACAAAGACAATTGTTCTTCACAAGAAAGACTAGGCTACCTAACTTCCTGAAGCCATTTGGGCTTACTAGACAACATGGAAGACCAGAATTGGATTTACTCCTTTTGAGTTGGTCTATGGAAAATATGCATCCATGCTTATAGAGTTCCAGCATAAGACCCTTAGAACAGCCTTGGAACTAGATATTGACCTTACACAAGCACAAGAGGATTGACTATTACAATTGAATGGGTTGGATGAATATAGGAAATCTGCACTCCACAACACAGATTTGATCTAGCAACAACAGAAAAAGTGGCATGACAAATTCATCAAATAAAAGAAATTTTTAGTCGGTGATTGGGCTATGTTGTATGACTCCATATACCAACACACACCAGGAAAATTTTAGACATGGTGGCTTAGACACTATGAGATAGTCTTAGTGTTCAATAATGGAGCAGTTCAACTATCTACCATTGATCCTGTGTAGTTCAAACTACTTGTCAACAGACATAGACTCAAACTCTACAACAAACCAGTCAGTCGTGAGGAGTTCCTGTAGCAGTTCCAGCACAATGATGCCACACTTACTCCTGCAGCAGAAGCATCTGGGTCTCCTACCCAGATTTCCACACATCCTTGATTCCCATCAAGGACTCTATAATAAATATTTCACATTGTGTGAAATGATTTCTTTGTAATAAATTCCATCTCACCTTCTCTCTCACCCACTTTTTCGTACCATCACATCACTCCATCAATGTAGGTTACCTTTTCAGAACACTCTTCCTCCAGCACTTCCAAGGTTTGTGTGACATGCTTTCGTACATATTTAATTTTATTCATTATTTATTAGGAAAGTGTTTGTTTTAAATTTTTACTCTTGCACAACCTGGCTTGGTGGGACCCATGCCTTTAACTTAGTTTGAGGGAGGGAACTATTCTATTTTTCAAACTTTGAAACTTCAAATTAGCATGTAAAGATGAATTTCTTGTCTTTTTGAGATGACTTCCGTCATGTGTCAATCAACTTGTCATTCCATGGTTGCATCATCATGCCTGTAAGGAATTAAAGATATTAAAAGCTGAGGTTTCACTTCTAATGATATTTTTGCGACATGTTTGGGGTGGAAGACCATGACATGAGCGAAAATATTATGAGATTTTATGCATTAAAACAAGTAAAAATATTATTAGATTTCATGCATTAAATGCTTTTAATTACTTGAAGTGATAGCATTTTGTACGCCGCCTTTTCACCTGCAACATCCTAAGTCCATAACACTATGAATCTTAATTTTCCATTGTTGTGTTTCTGTGAAAACAATAAAATTCTCCAAAACGTTTATGTTCATAACAATGGGGAGAGATCTCTAGAGGCATGAGCTAGTTGATCATAGAGTTTTGCTGGATGATGCATCCAGCTGCAAAATGTGCAGAAGGAAAGGTTGGTTGGACTACTGCTTAAGTCTCAAAGATTTTGATGAAGAAGTTTCTCTATAGTTTCTAAGCACTTTGAAGGATGGGTTTGCAGTGGTCAAAGGATTAAGAATTGAATTCACAGAGGATATTATGGCAGAAGTGACCGAGTTGTCGTAGGAAGGCGAGCGGTGGACCAAGGACCTTGACTTGCATTCGGCTAGGGCTTAGTTCACCTTGCATGGTGATCCCCAGTTAGACATTGATAAGAAGAAAGGTACTTATAGGGTGTCATTACCCATGCATTGTATTCATCCAACTACATTCATCATTCAGTACTTCACCTGTGAAGGGTGCTACAAGTATCTACATGGGCTGCATTTCAAAATCTCGAGTCACCTTCGACATGATAATAGACTGGTAAATTTACCCAACTTCCTATTTAATATTGTGAAAAAGAAAGCTTCCTTAGTACATTTGGGAAAAGATCAATCTGTTTCACATCATTTCTTGATAAAATTAGTTGTAGAAAGGGAATTAAATAAGAAATTGATTGGGACTTGGGATGAATTTTTGCAAATGAATGAAGTAGAACCTAGGATGGTCGACCCTAGAGGCCAGGGCTTTGGGAGAAGATAAAATACATCTACTGGGGTTTGTAAAGTAATTCAAAGGATAGAAAATGTTCTTGAAGCTTCCCCTTCCGCTCCTAAACCATCCAGGAAGAGAACTTGTAATGTTGATGCTTCCACTTCTAGAAGAAAGAGATAAAAATAAGAAAACTGCTGATGACCCTGAAACCCCACCACTTGTAAAGATAAGGTCTACCTCTAAACAAGATAAGGGCAAAACCCAAGAGACATAAGAGGGAATTCCAGACCAACAACCTAGTAATGAAAATGACACTGAAGAAGTGATGAAACCGTGCCCTTGCATGAGGAAGAAATCCCAGAAGAACCTCCTGTAGTAGCTATGGAGGAAATGTCCAATGGTAGGAGGAAATGTAAGAATCCTCCATGCTATTCTACAACCCCCATAAGAAGAAGTGCACAAATTTCTATAAATAACAGAGATACTGAGTCTCCCATTCTAATTATTGACCTAGAATCCTCTAAATCTTTGGAGAAATCCTCTTCTGAGGAAATGTTTCAAGAAAATGTAGTCAGTGATACTGAGTTCAACAACTACAATCTAGAAGCAGAAGTTAACCCTCATGTTGACTACATACTTATTGACAGTGATGAAGATTTTGAGGAGGCCGAGGAGTTTGTTGATAACTCTACTAGGCTAGATATTTTTGATGACTCAAAAGGTTCTCCTTTTGAGGAATACCCTGAATTTGGTAAAGATATTGTTGAAGAAATATCAAAGAAACTCAATCTAGATGGATTAGAAACATTGGCTAGGGAAACAACTGAATCTAGTAAGAAGGAAACTGTAGTAAAAACCCTTGTGGTGTGGAGAGGAGAATCCTCTACATCAGAAAACACAGGGAAAACCCCTCACCTGACATCTGGATGGATTGATATACTCAATTAGGAACCCTTGCCACCTCTTGACTTGTCTACACCCCTGATTGTAGGGATAAATTTATACCAACAGTTGCTGTGGGAGAGGGCATAATGGGAAATAGAAAAGGAAAAATTGAAATGTACTATTGATGAACAAGGCCACCAGTTAGAATAGAAATCAAATCAAGTTGAGGTTTTAAAGAGAAGAATTGATCAAATAACAGAGTTGATTCCAAAACTCATGGCATGCAGATCACCGTCTCTGGTGTATGCTCTATTCCTTAAGGAACAATTCATTAATTTTAAACTAAGAAGAATTGTGGAAGGGCTCAATCCTTCTATCACAATGCCTCATGAGTTCTTTGATGCATTTCAGTAACATCCAATGTCCCTAAAGAACTTATTGTGTGAATTATATTTACATAACCTAGCTATGCCAGATGATATCGATTGGAATTCACTCCTTTATGTAGGAGATGTGCAATTAAGAGAAGTTATGTCCTGGATGCAGAATGAGATAAGTAGGGAGCACCAGCTGCACCTTATAGGAATAATGAGATGAGAACTCCCTTGCTCATGAGGCCTAAGGTTCAACATTCTAGGAAAACATTTCTTGACTGGCTTTCTATTACAGTAAACCCAAGTGGAGCTAATAAAGTGTACCTAGTAAGAGATCAAGCTTATGTAGATTGGGATCAACATTCAGTTCATGATATTGTAGCATCAATCAGTGCTTCTAGGAAGAGATGGATCAGAATGTCACATGATCTAAAGGCTAGGGAGCCTCATTCTCCATAGAATCTAACCCTTGCTACTAGAAGAGTCCCATGGTATATCATGTTGGGAAGGACTTTGCTCAATTAATGGTTTCCATTAAGGTTTCAACCTCCAGTACTCCTGCAACCACTGCTGGCAATGAATGACAACCCTGTAGACCATGATATGGCTACAAAAGTCCAACGATGGGAAAGGCTTAGGGTGAATCATGGGTATTTTGATTATGTTAAAGATGAGCTTGGGGAAAAGACAACCAATGATTTAAGACTATGAGCAAGAATCTGGAACTTCATGGTTGATGGGGACAAGCAATAGAGTAGTTGGGGGGAATGATGGGCTTCTAAAAAGGCCATCTTTCTAAGTTCTTTTTAAGCAGTTTATTTTCAAGCATACATGAACTTATGGCTTTTATATATATGTTTTGTATATGTGAAGACATGAAGTAGAACTATGGATGGTTTAAAGATATGATATATTTTCTTGAATTAATGGACAAGAATGGTATAATGAAGTAGTGATAATGAATGTTCCCTTGCCTATGCTATGCTTTTGGGTAGTTTCCTTCATGTAGCCATAGGTCTTGCAAGAGTATTAATTAAGAACTTTACACTTTCTTCCTAATATTAATGATGAGGATATATATGTATGGAAGTTTGTGTGTGCATAAATTATTCTGTAGGTTTTTATCATGGGCATTCAAGGATCGACATTGTGGTGCTAGAATAGTCAAAGCCAACCGTTGTTGCAAGATCTTCGCAAGCAGGGCAAGTCAAATACCATTTCCTGTTGCATGCAACACGGATGTAGTACCCTCAACGTGCTATATTTTAGGAAGATTTATTTTTGATTAATGCTATTTCTATTCTAAAACTTTATGAATCTATAACGATCCTCATTTATGGAGTGATCTTAGATTTAGGAGGTAGTTGTAGTTTTCCTTCAAATAAATGGCTATTGTAACTCTTTTGAAGTTAGTCAGATTTCAAAATAGAACTATTGTCACAGTGATACTGTTTTACTTTCAATCAAGTGTACTCATTTTCCATGAATGAATAGAATGCATAATTTGAGTTTTAATCTTTTATCTTGATTGTGTTCTCCATTCACTCATACAAGGGGGCCCACTTGGTGAGTGAATTTCTCTGTTAGAGTAGAATTCATTTTCATATTTGTTTAGAAGTGAAATAGAACTCTGATGTTCCTGCAACCACTGGTAATAGAATTGGTAGACTATTCCTACAACATAGGCAGTTAGAGTAACTCCTACCCATGATTACTTGTTTTGCTAGAGTAATTCATTTACTAGTTTTAGCATAGTTTTCCTAAATCTCAAGCACTTGATTTTCATAGAGTAGTCATAAGATTGAGAGAGTTTGAAGCATATACTTTGCGAATGCCATTCCAAGTTTACGTCCCTGGTTGATAATTAAATGAGACTGAATAATCCATTTACAAACCATTTAGGGTGTCCAATCCTGAAATAGGTAGTCCATTGCCATGGGTTTCTAATACCATTATTTGGCTAAGCACCTTCCACACTTTGTCAAAGTCCTTTTTTCCCGCCTTCCTGAAAATATGATTGAACTCATCCATAGACTCAGCCATGCTCTTCCCAACATCACCAATGTTCTTCTTCAATGCTATAAGAGGTTTCTTATTGTTCACTGGTCTATTATATTTGTAGAGCTTTGTAATGTGTCCTAGATTATTGCACTTGTAACATGTAGGTGGAGACATGTTTTGATTAACCTACAATCTACAATTCCTTTCTATGTGTCCAAAGTTGTTGCATTTGAAACAAGTGATATTTTATGTTCTTTCTTGTCTGGTGTAATCTTGCTTATGTTGAGATTGATCAGGGTTTCTACATTCTGCCTTCTTGTTACCATATGCATAACAATATAAGGAGTCTTGCCTCTGCAATCCTTCTTCATGTGACCATTTTTTTTGCATTCAAAGCATCTTCCTCCGAAGGATCTGTTAGGTTTCATTTGTTGATTAGGTTCTTCTTGATCATCTTTCTTGAGATTTAGAACATTCAACTTCATCAAAACCAACTCCAGTCTTGTCACCTTTAGGCTTATGTCTCTTTAGCCACTCTTCAATTTTGTCACTGCTCGCATGAAGCCTTTTAATATGGTTCATTGCCTTCTCAACTTCTATTTTAACTATGATGTTGTACTTCTCCAATTTTTGATTCTTGATCTTGTAGCCATCAAACTCAATCTACATTTTTTCCATATGAACCTTAGCACTTTTCAAAGCCTCACCAAGATTGCATTTTTCATCTTTGACTTGTTGAATCTCTTTAGCCATCTGAATTGTAGTAGCTTCATGTTCCTTTTTTAATGCTTCTTTTTCTTGTACCATATATGTTGCTTCATCTCTAATCTTCTCTGTGAGCTCTTGTCTTTTTTTGTTGGAAACATTAATCTTCTCTTTAAGTTTCTTGATGTATTCTTCTGCTTTATTTAACTTGAATTTTAATTCAGCATTGTCAGCCTTAGCCTTATCCAAGTTTTCAAGTGTTGATTCAAAATTTTCTTCCAAACTGCTTGAATCCATCTGGATCTCCCTTAAGCTATTATGCTTTCTCTCTAAGGGCCTTATGCTTTGATACCAATTGTTAGTATTAAGTAATACTTGAGAGGGGGGTGGGGGTGAATCAATATTACAACACTTTTAATATTTTCAAATAGATTTAAGTTTAACCATGTAATAATTAAAATTAGAATAACATGTGCATAAAGTAAATAGCTCATGACACCATTTTGTTTTGAGGAAACCCTATAAAGGGAAAATCCTGGTGGGGATGGTATCCACAATAACTGTAATAAAATATAATATCCCTGTCAAGAGATCTTTCCCTTTTAGGAGCATAGTATTACATAGTACATGTCCTTGTTAGAGGACATACCCTGTTAGGATTCTATATACAAATGAAAGCATATTTCTCATACAAAGGTTATATCCACCTTGATACACATAGGATAATACAAAACTGTAAACTATACTTAGCATCAAAATGCCTGATTAGTCCCAATTTTAATCTTTCATCTATTTTTCCCTTCTCTAATATCAAAATCATTTCTCACACTTCATATCTACTTCATAACCCAAAACCATACCCTTCGCATCTTAAAATACTTTCATATATACCCGGTCACCTAATATGTATAGTTGGTTCGCAACACATAACTGAATAGAAAACTTACATAGTCAGCGATCAAATATCAACAAAGATAGGGTAGGAACCAAACCAAATCCAAAGTATCTCTTATGGAATGCACATGTTACTCTCTTAAACATCACAACCACTTGTTTTCCATGTTACACTGCTATATTATCTTCACGTAACCACATCAAGTTATAACTCTCTCTAGTCAAATCTAAAATACAATTGAGCTTAACTAAAGGTCTACTACATCCCATAATACATTCCTCTAAGCTCACATGACTTCTTTCTCCACATATTGTGCTCGCCAGACAAAACTGTGCAACTGTACCCTCTCAAATACTTCTTGGACTTAGTCATTTTTCCAAAACAAAACAACCAAAACTGGTTTTTGCTCCAATTGATCATGTCAATAAGTAGTGTTTCCATAAATTACAACATATATGCTATACCTATTAGGCCACTTGCCAACAAAAAGAAGGATGTTGCATCAAACTTTGTACATTCTTGACATTGCCTATGATATTTGATAATGCTTGCAAAGTGAGCCACTTATTCATGACTTATAATATGAAAATGTAACATAAAAGAAAACTTCAACAAAGGAAAAAATTAAAACCATAACAAAGACATAATAAGTATACCCAATCAATAAATCCAATGATGTAAGGCACTATTCCACATAAACCAATTGCTTGTTGTAGACACTTAAAAATGGCCTATTTCTCTAATGCAATGACATTACTAGCATTCCTCCTAAATTATTAAATAATCTTTATTATTTAATCGAATGTGTTTTTCTATCATATTCTAAGATCAAAATCATCATTTCTCTTTAAATCCATAATTGAGTGATTTTAATTAATTACCTTAACTATTAATCATTCAGTTAATATTTCATCAATTATTCATCTATCAAGTAATTAAATAAGTAAACATTATTTAATTATTCCCTATGTCATTTAATTAATTAAATAAGTATATTTAATTAATATTTCTTCTTCCGTAGGCATTTCAAAATAGGAGATTATAAGGCTTCAATAGCTTAAGGGATCTTTGTGTTAAGTGCTCTCATTTGGCTTCTGCTAGCAATAATTCTACTTCATGATGTATCTCTAGATTGATTTATTTTTATGGTTACAGGTTGAATAGATTAAGGTGTTTCTTTTTTATTTTTTCAGATAAATATTAATGATCAAGACATTTACTCTGGAAAATCTAATATGAATAGGTATGGTTTAGAAAGTGGGGAAGATAAATACTATAAAATATCTTAAACATCAACAAATACTATATATATATATATATATATATATATATATATATATATATATATATATATATATATATATATATATATATATATATATATATATATATATATATATATATATATATATATATATATATATATATATATATATATATATATATATATATATATATATATATATATCACTATATAACATTAAGAACCATTACTTGGATTTATAAAATTAAAATGATTTAGTAATTGTATTATTTTTCTAGGTGTTAACTGTCAAAAGATGCACAAATGGATATTTTAGATCAATTAATATGAAAATAATGGTAATGGCTTGGTTTGATTTTAAGGAGTAAGATTATGTAAAGATAAATTACAAAGAGGTCAAAAGCATCTTTTCCCTAGATGAGTCATTATCAACTATTGGATGCTAGTTATAAGACCTTCTTTGGATTAGAAATTAATCCCCTTGATAGAGTAGGATGGATTTTCTAAAATGCTTATTAAATTCATGTCAATTAGTAGATCATGGACTCTAACAACGATGTTTGCCAAATAGCTGAGTGATTGGAAGATGATCATTCATGAAAAAAACCTTAATAAAAGGAGTACATACACATGGCAGAATGAAAGGCGTGATATCTATCCAGCTATGCAGTTTACAACTTATATATATAGACATTCCAGCTTTGTAAATGAGTGAATTCCCTCATACTTGTTATGTAACTTTTTGGATTTTTGGACATCTTTCTTGGGCTAGACTAGAGGTTTTCTTCTCTATTCTTTCCTACCAATGCCCACACCGAACAAAAAACTATGTACTTCATTTCTATAATTAATAAATTATCCTATGGCCTTGACCTTTTATGCATAAAAAAATAAAAATAAAAATTTCTTCTTCCTTATTATTGCATTTATGTAACAATTAAATTAAATCATACCCATAATTAAATAAATTATATTTATTTAATTAAACTAATTATTCCTCTCATAAATAAATAAATAAATATTACTTATTTATTTATAGTTCTCACATGTGTAAGTAAATAAATTCTTTTATTTATTTAATCATGATTTATTCTTCCAAAGCTAACTCATACTAACTTTTTGTTCACCCATCAATTACAATTCCTAACTATTCAATCCACACAGTTAATTCCACCCTCAACAATCAATTAACAATTAATCTATTTCAGTCAATCCTCCCATCAAGGCACTATAGCATAGTTGAACTCCTACTCACTTTGAGTTAATTCTTTCCTCTCATCAGTCAATCCTCCAACCAAGGTAGTCAAGCATAGTTGAACTTCTATTCTACTCATGCTAAGTTAACTCTTTCCCCTCATTAAGTCAAACTCATTAAACAAATCAATCAATTAAGTTGAATTCCCACTCACTCTGAGTTCAACTCTACAACCACAACCAATAAGACCATCAATCATGTATTCTTGATTGCAACCCCTAAAATTCTTATGAATAGAGAGTTAAACCTCTAATTTTGGTAACCAAAATTATTTTAAATTGTTATGTTGGCACGATCTTGAGCTCAATTATGAGAGCCCACATTACATAAGGAGAACAACAAATGAGGGATTATGGGTTTGCATATGATTTTATGTTATTTGATTTCAATATCTTGATTCATGTATGCGTTTCTTTTGTTTCCTTTCCTCTTTTGATATTGAGAATACTAATTGCTTTAACAATCTCTTTGTGGTTGAGATATTCTATGTTATTGCAGGTTTCTATTGATCTTATATTACTTGATTACATATGCAATCTAGATGGTAGATGTTATGACTATTTTCAGTTATTTCTTTCCAAGCACTTTACTTTCAATACTACTTCCTTTTTAGTTGTAGAAGCATGGCTACAAAGCGGAATCTTGGTGCATATATTTTGCAGACCCATTTCAAGTAATATGTCCCCTGGTTGACATGAAATGAATCTTTGAGATGACTAAGATAGCTACTTTAAATGGATGTCTAATCCTTGAGTTAAGGTTTTATAGCCTAGTTATTTAATCCATTGAAGGAGACCAACACATGTCACCAATGTTGACATGTTCCTGGGTTTTGGGGCCCAAATTTAACTCGGAGCCCAATGTGGGGATTTTCTTCAGGGATTTATTTATGTGGTAGACCCAAATCAAATTTGAATCTCTAAATACTGGATTTAATATAAGAACCCTCTCTTGCTACTCATTTTTCATATCACAATCAAGTGCAAGCATTTGACAATCAAGCTATCAAGTTTTCAAACAAGGAAGAGCAATTGGATTCAAGATTTGAAGGCAAGCACTCAAATTCAAGATCTCCAAGTCTCCAATTTTCCAAGAGCATTCAAGTCCAAGGAAATTTTCTCCAATTGATGCATGTTTCTCTTCCATAATGGCTAAGTAGAGGAATTCTCAATCAAGCAAGAAGATTGATCCTTCCATCCTTCTCTCTCTCTCCTTTACAAGTGTTATTAAGCATATCTACATTCAAGATCTAGGAGTGGAATTCACAAATCTATGAATTTGTGAGGGAATCCTTGATTCTACATCTCATTTCAAGGTCAAATCTTTGGATCTCAAATACATTCAAGCATTTTCATGAATATGAGCAATTTCCACATCCGTTCATGAGGGTTTATGCAAGGTAAATCTATTATTTGCCTTCTTATTTACTTTCCTTTATGAAAACATATTTCATTTATAAGGTTGATTCCTAAAGAGAGTTTTGATCAAGGAAAACCCCTTTAGCGAACCTTTTTCCCATTTTTCTATGTATATGAGTAGGTTATAGAGCCATTGGATCAAATCTGAGTAGATTGGGAACAGTTAGATGATCTGTGAAAATTCATTCAAAAACACAGGGTACACATTGCCATTGTTGTCATGTACTAGGAACACATAATCATTGTCATCATGTCCCTATCATTTTAATCTTAGATTTCTGCCACAGGTCAATTTTGTCTTTTTGTTTCTATTATCGTCAGTTTCAACTCACTGTCTGCAAGTTATAGTCTATTTTTAGCATCTTTTTAGTGACTTTCCTAGTTAATCATTAACATTACTATATCATATCATTCTCATTTCATCAATTACATATTTTAGAGAAGGAAAAAATTGCCCCCATTTAGTGCTTGAGTCACCTCTTGAGTCTATTGGGGGCATCTTCCTTCCAAGATGTGTGGTTCGTGAAAATGGGAGTGATCTATTCACACATAGATTTGTCATTGCTCCTATTTTCATATGTACATGTTGCTCTATAATCTATAGCTTAATGACCTCTAAATTTTTAATGCCATTTTGAATATATCCACATCTCTTGTTGAATATATTATCTTTTATAATTGTTATGCATACATGAATATACAAAGCTCTACTTTACTCTCTTTCTTCTGTTGATTGTAATTGGATTGTGCTTGGGGGGCCACTTGAGGTACACATCCTTAGTCTTTCTTTTACACTATTAGAATAAGTAATTAAGTTTTCAATTAGTAAAATAGTGTTGCTTAGCATTATTGTTGGATTTTTTGATATTCCAACCGCTTTAACAATTTTCCATAAGTTGATATTGGTATGCTTTCAATTTAGGCATAAGCAACTTTGTATTTTTTATATGTTATTCACTATCATGTTCATTTGGAATTTAGTTAATTCATTACTTAGCATTAGTTTTTGTTGATCAAAGTCTTGTTTTATTAAGTTTATGGTTTTCCTTGCAAATACTTTTTACTAGAAAAGGTGACAACCATAATGATAGCATGATGCACATATAGTGTTAGCTCGTGTCAAGCCTACATCCTTGGGTTGATAATTAAGTGTATCGTAATGTTCATGAGAGGTTGCTCATTTAGATGAACTATCTTTGAGTTTAGGAGCTACAAAGCTAGGATCACAAGCGGATATAAGAAACTCTACAACCTCTATTTACCAACTTTTCTCTAAATTAAGTTCTTGTAATATTCTCCTTGTCATGGTAGTTTCTTTCAATTTTAGAAAACTAACATGCTTCAAATTTTTTGCAAGATTTTTTTTGGTTAACAACCCTAAAATCTTGTAGGGCCCTACATTAAATATTGTGGAATTTTTTGAACTTGAATGGCAAGGGTATTTTTGGATTCACTTGGTCAAATTTTGAATCCTCTATATTATACTTTTCAAAATAAATAGTTTTTATTAGTTATATTATCTACTTTAGTGTAACTAATTTGTCTAAGAAATCAACTAGCTAAAGTGGGGGTGAATTGTAGTGTCAAAAACTAAGTTCACTATAGAAATTTCACACTTATGTATTGAACCCATGCCAATCTTAGCATTTATGATAAAACATATATTTTATTTTCCAATATTACAACTCTACAAATAATAAAGATGAAGTGTTATCAGTCTGCAAATTGAAAATTAGCAAAATTCTCTTCAACTACAGTGCTACACACTTGCATAGCGATAATTTTTTAGATTGAAAAGTGCATCTTCCACATGGATCATTTACAACACAATTTATAATGCTTGAAAGGAAGAATAATACATCTTCCTACCCGTTTGACAAACAAAACTCCCTCCTTCTCATTCAATACAATTGATTTTCACACTCTCTCTTAAGAAAACCTAATCTACCTCTTGAGCTACCAAAACTCTACTATAACACTTCCAAAAATCAAAAGATTCATTACACAAAGTATATTGGTAGAAACCTAAGTTCCTTCATTTGCTCTCATTATCAAATCTATCAATAATTTCAAGGGAGGAAGCCTGGATTGTTGTAACACTCTCTTGTATTTGAGTATATTACCAATCTTTGTGTCTACATGTATATTTAATCCATTTGTTAATAGCGGCTTTCCTCCAAAGTGAGGTTCATTCTACCATATGTCAAGAAGTGTCTTTCCTCCATAGCGAGGTTGGTTCTACCAAATAAATGATAGGGTAGTAGCTTTCCTCCACAACAGGTTTGGTCCTACTAGTATATTTACTTTTGTGTCATTGATTGTATTTATCTTTTTATCTAATCTAATATAGCTATTAATGGAGGTAAAAAGATCAAAATGGGGGTTTAACTAAGCTAAAATCCTAAAAACCTCCAACATTTTCTTGTATTTCGTTGTGTGTAGGTTGAGACACTATGAAATTTGATGATGATTCTCTATGAGCTTTTTAGTTGACCCTATCTAGACAACAATATGTATGCATGACGTGCTGGTGTTTGCGGTCAAGAGTCTCCCTAATTGGTGACTTTGTCTACATTTTTTTGTTTGTTTCTGTAGCTTTTAGATTTGTTTTTTTGTAATTCAGTAAAATTCAAAGTTTTTTGAATCTTTCACTTATGTAATGTAATTACAAAGTTGTCTTTTTTTCAAATATAGGTTTCAATTTTTCTTTCTAGTAGATTATATTTAGTATAGTATTTAAACATGTGTTACTTGAGGTAATTGATGACTACTTTCTCTATGATGTTATACTTCCTCTAAAGTAGTAAATCCTCTCTCATATAGGTTCTCATGTAAGAAGAAATAAGAACCTTTTGAAAAATATATTTTTCTTAAAAGTTGTTTCTTGTCATTTATTCTTATCATGACTACTTTAATATGTCTATTGTGAAAGGTATCCAAGTGCAAAATAACGCTTCCAAATACTAAATCTAACATGAGAGATGATGCATAAATTTATTACAAACCCTTAAACTATTGAAAACTAGATAAATACATGCAAAAATCAGATTCAAACAAATAAACTCATAACACTAAATATACATGGGGAATTTTTTTCAGGAAAAAACCTTTTGAAATTTTTTTTTGAAAAAACCTTTTGAATTTTTTTTTTTCATGTAAGAAGAAATAAGAACCTTTTGAAAAATATATTTTTCTTAAAAGTTGTTTCTTGTCATTTATTCTTATCATGACTACTTTGATATGTCTATTGTGAAAGGAATCCAAGTGCAGAAAAACGCTTCCAAATACTAAATCTAACATGAGAGATGATGCATAAATTTATTACAAACCCTTAAACTATTGAAAACTAGATAAATACATGCAAAAATCAGATTCAAACAAATAAACTCACAACACTAGATATACATGGGGAATTTTTTTCAGGAAAAAACCTACACTCCAAAAGCTAGACTCAATTGTATTATCAACAACAACAACAATTACAATATAATTCCTAGAGCTAATGCTCTTCAAGAGTAAACATAACAAAAAAGAATTTGAAAGAATATTTGGCACATAAATGCTCCTTAGAAGATATCCAACCTATTGTTATAAAATGCACTAAGAAGCTACATATTTATAGAGCTCAACATAAGTGGAAAGAGCCCATTGTTTTCAAAACCATCTCTAATGCCAAAGAGGTATGTATTGTCATAAACAACTTACTAAACCAATTACATGTTGCACATAGAATTTTCCAATGCAACAAAGCTTAACTCATCTATAATGGTCACCTTTCCATATGCAACACCTACCTCACACCACTTGTCAAAAGTGAACTCTACCATAAATATCAAGTACCAAAAAAGTAACTCCCCATGACTCCTCCACTGAACTAGTAACTATCATAGTCATAATAGAATTTTGTCATAGTTTCAACATAGCAACTTATGACACTAGCTCCTTAATTTTAGGACTTCTAAAGTGGTTGTAAAATAAATAAATAAATAATATTAGCATGTTTGGGCTCTAAGGTTGAGACACCTTAATCCCAAAATATTTCTCCCTTCCTCTATCTTTCTTAATATCCTTGTTTGATTTTGCATTGCATATGGTGTCTAAGAAATTCACTCCTTTAATAATTGTATTTTATAACTTGTCAATCATTCCTATTTGTCCTCTTTCTTGTGATCAATGGTATTTTATGCATGCTTCCATTATCTTAGTTTTTGAACCTTTCAAAACATGTGCCCTCAATTTCACTTCCTTTAAGAAGTTACTTGTGATAGTTTCTTTCATCTTCATGTCATGATGTTTGTTTTTTTGTAGTACTTACATTTTACCTGTACCTTTTGAATTTGCCATGTCTATGCCTATTTTTGTTGGTTCTTATGTGAGTTGCCAAGCTTGTTTCATGGTTTAAAGCTCATGTTTCCATGCCCTTAATGCTTCTTGGAGCATTGCTACCTACTCCTTTAATACTTTATTATCCTCTTCTAGAGATTGATTTTTTGTTATGGTACCTTGAAGCTTGCAGTTGTTTTCTTGCGCCCTAGCTTCTAGACTTTTCAAGCTTCCCTTATTATTCAATGACTCCTCCATCTTTCTTTTGTTGTTCAAATAATTATTGGACATATAAGTTTTTTGACCATGTAAGAGGTTTTGATGTGGGTTCATACATTTCTTCCATTTCCCCTTGGTTTGTGTTCCTATTTATGTCCACTTTGTAACACAATCTTGCTATTTTCAGAATTTTTAATATATTACTTCTTTAGAGTCAATTTTTATATTCATTGTTCTATTTTTTTCTTAAAAGACCATGCTTTATTATTCCTCTATACTACTTTGTATTGATTAAAGTCCACTTTCCATTATTATCCTATAGTAGAAGATTTGCTTGCTGTAGATAGTTTTTCCCTTAGCGATGTGAACCTTGCCAACCTATATATATGTTTGTATTTATTCTATGAGATTACTAATGCTTTGTTTTTTATACTATATTTGTCAACGTGCTACCTTCCATTGCCTAAACTCTTGCATAAAATGTTGTAGAAACAAATAAAATTGAATAGCTAAATATAAATATAGGTAGAAGTAAGCTCACCTTTTGTTTGCCCAAAACCCTACATCTAATCCCACTTTTAAGTAGATGTGATTTCTTCTTTCTTAGAAATCAATATTTCACTACTAAATTTGTAATGTTTTGGTACTACCAAATAAAAGCCTTATCTGTTCAAAACCTTTGTTTCCATCCAAGCACCTAAAACCCCATTACTTTTCTCTTCTATTATTTGATGACTCAAGCTTCAATAGAGTTAAAATATAGGCTGTCCTACAACATGGATGATTTGAAATAAATAATTAGCAAGTTGGAGGAAGTGAAATATTAAGTTCATCCATTTCACGATTCCATATTCTATTATATGAGAGAAAATGATATTAGAATGTAAATTTGACTAAGGATATTAGAAAAATGGTAAACTAAATAGAGTAAATATATATAGATAGATATATATGTAAGTAGATAGGTTTTCTTACTTCTATAAAGCTACAAATAGACTATGGGTTTACCAGCTACAAATAGACTATGGGTTTACCAACTTTGTTATTTTAATGTTCTCTGTTTGAGTGTTATTTCTTCTCAAAGAGATGATAAGCATCCCCATCTTTTTAGTCATTTCCTTGCTGGCTTAACTGTAAAAAAAAATGATTGTCCCTAAATAATTAAATAAATAAATAATTAGCAAGTTGGAGGAAGTGAAATGTTAAGCTCATCCATTTCACGATTCCATATCCTATTATTTGAGAGAAAATGATATAAGAATGTAAATTTGACTTATGATATTAGAAAAAAAGTAAACTAAATAGAGTAAATACATAGATAGATATATATGTAAGTAAATAGGTTTTCTTATGTCTATAAAGCTACATATAGACTATGGATTAACCAACTTTATTATTTTAGTGTTCTCTATTTGAATGCTATTTCTATTCAAAGAAACGATAAGCATCCCATCTTTTCAATCATCTCCTTACTGACTAAACTGTAAAAAAATAAAATTGACCCTAGTATCCATGATAGACCAAATTGAACTCTTCAATACGGTACTTTTACCTCCCTCACTTTACCTATATACACTCGTCCAACTTTTCTAAAACAATTTTTTTTCTCTTTCTTATTCCTGGGGATAGACTAGATAAAGTTACATAAAGATTAACTGAACCAGAGTGAATTCGAAACAAATGGGAAAAGTGACACAGACGAGAATTCTGGGCTCGAGGCTTCCATGGAATGAGAATAATAAGGATTCCGCAGAGACTTTTCAGCGTTACAAAGATATGGCCTAAAACTAAGAAAAACAGGGCAAATACTGTCATATTCATTGCGGATATGATCAAGTCTCAGCTACTTTATTATTTTGTTTGATTCTTCCATACTCAAATGGCATAAGGTGGATGAAGGTGGCCAGAACTGTCTAGCCCACGTGCCTTGTAAGAAGAGCTCTGCTGCCATTGGCATAACTGTCATCGTCTTATGACGTCATATATCTCCGTCTTATGATGACTAGCTACAGCTATGTTTCTGTTTCTGTTTAGCCAAAATCAACAATCATGGAGCATCCGGATGAAGCAGAGGACACCAGGTAAGTTTGCTCCGTTTCAGATTTGCTTCTTTTTTGCGATTCCCTGTTTTTACTGTGTCGCTTCCAGATATGTAGACAGGATTTGGCTGGACAGACTATGCATATATACCCACATTTTACTTCAGATTTCTTGTTTCATTATTCACAATGTGTAGTGATCCGTGAGAGATCAACAATTTTACGCTTAATATGCACATGTACATTCAAACCATAGCCTTTCCTTGCCGTTTTCGCAAATCATACAGCTGCTGGAATACAAATTGTTTTGTTCTGTCTGAACTGGGAGCTTAGGATGGTTCTCTGTTTGTTCTCTAGCACTGATAACTTAACGAGGGAATCCGTGCTCTTCTGATGCCGATTTGAATTTCATTTTGAAACTAGGAAGACATATCTTAAGTGTTTATATATGTAGTGGGTGGGGGGCGATGGGGGATGACAGGAGTCCATGAAATATAGTAAGCCCATTTGCTACACCGGCTGACTGCAAACTTGGATCTGACTAGGCTTTGTCAAAGGTTTGAAACCCAAAGAGTTGCAAATCTGAACAATATGCACTAGGAAAATTGTGAAGTATCCCTATTCGTAAGGGCTCAGGTACTCCCAGGAAGCGTGTTGGTCAGGATGTTACGTAAAACAATATCTTATAGATTTCTAAATTGAGAGTTCAGATTTGTTAGTTTTTTCACAAAGATATGTAGAGAAAGTAGTGGGAAGATGTGTGTCAATTAAGAAGTTTGTTGATGTCTCAGCTTAATGTTGACACTGTAGATGGCAGTAGAATTGGACTCTCTAGAGGTATCTCAAGCTCAAAGGTGCAAATCATGTCAAGACAGTTTAGGTTATTTGATGAAAGTCTAGATGGTAAATTGGATTAAACCAATCTGAGGTTTCAGGTTTTGATACCCGACAGAAGTTTCAAATAACTGGATCCAATTTGTGAGCGGATTCTTCTATTTTTTAAAATGCTAACCTTTGCAACAATTTCCTCCTCGGAGGGCTATTATCAAAAACTAAATCATGTGATGGTATCCCTGCATTTCAGATAGTGGTCACCGAGTATTTTTAGTCAAATATGATGCGATAGACTTTTTACAAATGCTGCTTCCGAATTTCATTGGCAGTGCCAAAATGCAGGACTTAGACATTAAACTGTGCGGACTATAATACGAGGGCAATAAACTTTGCTGTTGTTCCTAATTTTTATTTATTTAAACCTTAAAGCGAAAACAAGGGCTGTTTATATGTTTCCTCCCTATTTTCTTTTTGCAGTTTTGAATGCAAAACAAAGTTGACTGTTTTTGAGGTCATCACAAATTCTTAGCTAAATTTTTTTTTAAAAAACAAAAAAAATGAAAAAGTAAAACTTTGTTGTTAATGCCCCCCAGAACAAAAAGATATGAGAATGACAACATAAAATATTATGGATTCTGCCTTGGACATGTGATAGATTCAAATAAAGTTTTAATTCTGGTATTATAGGTTGAAAGTTCTCTTTTAAATATGATTTGCTATGGTACAATAGATTGATTCTCTTACAAAACCATGCAATTGACAAATGTTACTTGGCTATTATTTTCTTATGAAAACTTGAATTAAGAAGTTGAGGTATTATTTGCCACGCAACTAACTGACCAAGATGAACTTGAGTTGTAGTAACTGATTATAGATAAGCATGCTAAAATGGGAGTGTGCATACTGATACCTAAGTGGAGAAATATGAATATTACATAAATTTAAAGATATTCTAGAGAGAAAACATTGTAAACTTATAACTGGTGAACTCTGAAAATTGCGTTGAAGGTTAGGAATATGTTTGAAGTTGCTGTTAGCTTTTTGGATGCTGCAGTGCTGGGGTGATAGAGTGGAGATAATGTGACATTATTGATATTACATGTGTGACTTGGTTTTACCTTATTTTTAATTGAGGGGAAAATTACACTGAAAAAATGGAAGAAAATTGTATACTGCCTAGTACCAAAAGTGTCCACAATCGTGGGAAGCAGTTATTTCAATACAACTTACAAGTTATTTTCATCTGAATGTATCTTCTGCTCTATATTGCAAGTAATTTAGGGTCTACCAAAAATATGAGACAAACTTACGTAGTTAATGGTAGCTCGATGTCAATGCATTCTTAATCCAAATGGCATGTTTACAGGATTGAAAATTTGGTTTGATTATCATCACCAAGAATAGGATTTGCATGGATAGTTATATTCTAAAGATTATATTGTTAAGTAAAATAAAGATCTAATACTTTGTCAGTAACGATAGCATAACTAAGTCATGGCATCTGAAATCTTTGATTATAGCAGTAAAGTTGTAAATACAGGCATGATGGGTTGGGGTGTAATGGTTTTGGGTATTTGTAAGAGCATGGTCGACCTTCTCTGCAATAAAGAGGTCCATAACTGCAGTGGACATGCTGTGCAAGCCTATTCCATGCCATATGGAAAAGGCAGCTAATAACATCACCTAAGATTTATTGATAAAAATAACTTTTTCTTTCCATTCTTCAAAAATTCCAAAAAACGATAAAATCTATTTTAACAATCACTCATTTATTTCAATTATGCATCAATTATTATAAGCTCAACTTATTGTGAAGAATTGCTTGGTGATATTGTATTTGATTCTTCTAATGACATTTCATTCTCGATAAGGATCAATTGATTATGTTAAATCTATATGGCTCATTAGTCATACATTGTTTGTTGGTTTTTCCTTTTGGTATACATATCTCTATTTTTGTATAACTGTTATTCAATGTCCAAATTTAATAAAAGTTACATCACTGGAGTAATATTGATCTATCAAATTGTTAGAAGAAAGGCATATCTACTAAAAAACATTTGCAAGAAAAGGTTTAGTGATTCTGTGTTTTTGAGTGAGAATCTTTAGAACATTTAGAAAATGGTTATTTTGATGGGGAGATGTTTGGAATTATGAGCTGCAGCAATTGGATACTAGTACAATCTGAATCTAGCATGAACTTTTAGCAGGGTTTATATAATTAACAAATAAAGAGCTGTAAAAAATGACATTTGAAAGTTGGTAATTCAAATCACAACTTTAAGGAACAGGTCCTAATTGGAAATATTTGAAGTGGAGAAATGACAAGGCCCTTCTAACTATGTGATAAAAGACCTATATGATCAAGTGTGGCATTTTCCACTATCTCTCCATTGTTGAACAAATGATGGGGGCAAGAAATCTTGAAGCGCATTGGAGAAGATGCTGTCAGACTATTTTGAAATGAAGAGCTCTTAAAAATATAAAGTCTCTGGGTTGCTAATGCTTCACGTAGGTTGGGCAGTCAAAATCAAGGATTCACAAGTTCAGCACAACAAACTCATTTTGCAGTCTACATGAGAGGAGTCAATTGGTCAGGTCTTCTGACAGTTCCTTTTAGACATTTTTTACATGTGGAATTTAATTATTTATTTATCACATTCCTTGTCAAGCCCCACCTAGGGTTAGTACAACTCACAGCTTTAATAAGTAAATTAAGACAATATGAAAGGCCGGCCCATTGGAGGTAATCACCTTGTATGACCTATCTTAGGGCATAATCACATCATATAGGATACTAACCAATAAAGAAATTAAATGATAAGAATGCCGACTCATGATGAAATTTCGCTCCTTTCAAGGAAATGTAGGAGGGGGTATAAAAAAGGATTTGTGAGATAGAGTTAAACCAAGGAATTGAAGGAAATGTTTCTGGATATAAAAGCAGACATAAGCAGAGATAAACCCTAAGGGCAGTGAGGTAACAGACAGCACCAACAGCAAACAGTAAATATATTAATAGCAGTGATTATGTGATTCTAAACTGTAGCGATGAAATGGGTAAACAGCAGCAGAACAGCGATTATAATATACAAAGCAGGCAGCAATCTCTCTCTCTCTCTCTCTCTCTATATATATATATATATATATATATATATATATATAGCATCGTAACAAAGATAGTATTATTATTTTGAAATAAAATAAGATTAATATTGAAGGGGCAGCGACTTATGAAAGATCATGTCCATTTCTGAAAGAGCAGTAACTTTCCAAAGGAAATTCCCCTTCATGGAAATATTAAGATATATATGGGGAAATCCACGATGGGAGAGATCATCAAGGAAAGCCATCAAAAAGAATCGGTGCTCATAAGAGCAGACCAATACATTTAATACTAGCAATCAGGATCAGAATCAGAAATCATTATTTATTGCAGGCAGTAGCATTCTTATCCATTTGTGGTATGCATGAATATATGTTTAATATATACTTGATGTATGTAGCATGATAATGATTAAATGCACAATTCTTTACATATCAATATAGACATTAATATGTGTACAAAAGTAATATATTTGACATATAATGTCATATATATTTAGATATAAGCAATAATGTGGATTTCCAGTCTATTCATCAAATAGCAGCAATCAATCATGGTGAGGTGAGGGAGGAAATACAAGGAGGGAGAACTACTATAGGCTTTTTCACTAGGTACACCACCTCATGAAGGATGGATGGTGGGAGACGAGGCCGAGGGATGGTATATCCACTCTTGGGCCTAGGGTAGAGAATCGCTTTGGGCACCCTATTGTAGTTTCCCCTCCAACCTCTATATGGGTTGATTGTTAGGATGGGTTCAAGGGAGCCTCAATCATCGGAGGGTGGATAATGGTGGCATGAAGAGGGCGAACTGGTACAGGCTTCCTCACTTGGAACACTACCTCATGAATGATGGATGGCGGAAGGTCACATGAAGCCAAGAGGGACAACATATCCACTCTTGGGTCTAGGATAGAGGATCGCTTTAGGCACCCTGGCTTGTTTCTTTATTCAAGCTCCGTTGTGGTTGAACCTAAATAATAACTTAGATGTACTATATGATCAAGATGACTATGAATATATGTTCTTCAACCCATGTTGATCTTATGAATCTTATCTCCAATAATTGTCTAACATGATTGCAGGGTCTCACCAAGGATCTATCTTTTTTATGCATTCTTTGGGTAAAGTTATATCTCTAACTATATAATGTTCCCTGTTTTATTGAATTTGTTATTTTAGTGCAAAATATAAGGTCGTCACAAAAGGGGACATTACATTTCTCTCATCTTTCTTTGGGGATACTTAGATAACCAGTGATTGTAAAACTCTTTGATGTACAATTTGTCTGTTTGGTGTTGGTTTCCTATGGATTGCAAGATGTGATGTTATCTTTCATGAGAGCAGTCCCTCACACAGCTGAGGAGAGTTGAGGCTTTTTAAGTGGCAATTAGCTGCAAAGCTAAGTTTGATTGTTTTTGTAAAGATGTTGAGTCACTACCTCTTGGGGTGCAGACTTGGATAGCCTTTTTGGATATTACAAGGTGAGACATCCCACGCAATCATGTTGTTAAGCCTATGTAATAAATAAATTAATAGTTATTAATCTGGTTAATCTTCATGGTTAAATTATCACTAAATAAATTATTAATCTTCTTAAGCTAAGCTTCATTGCTAATCTGGTTTGTCATTCTACCCTGGCAAGGATGAGTTATATCCATGGCAAGATGTTTGAGCAATTGATTGTTATTTTACTGTTCTTATGGAATGACATGAGCCAACATCTGCACTAGCCAGGAATGCTTCAGGCATTTTTATGCTGCCCTTGCTTGGGGCATGCTGCTGTTTTTGCCATATAGCAGCAGCAGTTGACTGTGTGAGCCTGGGTTCTCATCATGGTGGGCCTAGTGGCTCAGGAGGTTTTGTGGGTAAAGTTTGTATTCCCCTTGTTTCTGAAAGAAAACTCTAATGTGTCTTTTCCATCTGGTTATTTTTACTAACCTGGTGGCATAATAATATTAGATAGTAGAATTGTAATGGCCAAAGTTGTTTCAGACGGTGTTCCTGTTGTAATGGCATCTGTAGGAAGGTTGTTATTGCAAACTTTGTTTCACAAAGAATGGGACATGGTCTGATAATTGTATGCCTTTTCCACAAACTGAGTTTGAATGAAGAATATATATTTCAGGGATGCAGGAGATGCAATTGTAGCATTCTAGGCTGGAAATTCTTATCGGATTTCATTTCAAAACATGATGGCGAGGAAGTGCTATAGAGTTGTGCAGGTTATGGTAGAAATTGTTGGTGTATAGGTTAAAGAGCACTCAGTCAATGCAATTTGTGGGCATCATCTTATAAAAGCATTGGCATTTAACCTTAGTGTGAAAATGTGGAGTCTTTTATCTTTAACCATGCCTAAGTGTTGTTGAGTGGCGCTGATAATCATCTTGTATGCTGTTCGCATGCTTATTGGATTGGAGTTTTCTGCATAAAGGAAAGCCTTGGAGATGTCTTGTGTAATCTTTAGAAAGGTTAAGGAGCCTCCAAAGAAGAAAGGAAAACCAAGAAATGAGCTGGAAATGAAGTTTGAATTGAAAATTGGAGAATTTGTATTTGAAACTGAATGAACAAGTGAACCAGAAGGAGAACTGCAGACCCTGCCTTGTGGAGATTGATTTGAGAATGAAAGCAACTACAAAGGTATAGTCCACCTGATTGATTTCCTCTCATGTTGCAATTGCTTTGATTTTTAAGCATAGTAGACAGATGTGAAAACAACATTATTTCATGGGGACAGAGCTACAATGACAAACCGTTTGCATATAGATATCTTGCAACATATTGATCTGCAATCTCTCAAGCTTCATTCTTAAATGCTATCTCTAATGGGCCCTTGCTTCTCTTCACACTAACGGGTTCTTCTTCAATTCTTCCCAAGAATGGTTGGCTCTCTACTACACCATCAGGAAAGTTACTATGAGATGGAGAAGGGGCTTCGATATAAACTTCCTTTTCCTCTCAGCAAAGGATGGTTTGTGGATTGTCCAATTCTTGCATCTAGTTCCCCTTGCTCTCTAATATATCCTACTATTTGTTGAGGTGGTAACTGTTTCTTATCTTCTCTTGGACATGCTTTGATTCCTTGTTGAAAAATGGCATAGAAATGGGCTTTCACAAGGTTGTAGGAGCTAGTATGCTTCACCTTTCAAAAATTGCATATCCAAACAAATGCTCCACCTCCTTTTACTTGGTCTATTATTTTTACATATTTCCATAAATGTGAATTTGGGTTGGTTTTGAAGGTGGGTTAGGCAATAGAGCTCGCACTCATGGCCATTATGTTATTTGCAACAGATTAAAAAAATAATTATTAATAATATATTATAAAATAATAAATTGTAAATGTTACAGTTATTATAATAATACTAAACCATAAAATATAATAATATATATTTAATATTATAGATATAAACTGAACAAGTAGTTTAATTTACATTTTTAATATATATATTAAGATTATATCATTATTGATTATAATGAATATTATAATATGAATGATGAAACCTACAATATAATATTTTTTTTACTATCTTATAGTTTAAACACATTGAAAAATATCTTAGATTTATTTTAAAACTATAGAAAAATAAACAATCAAACAAAGTTTAAACTATAGTCCTAAAAAAATTGAAACGAAAAAAACAAATAAAAAAAACACTACCTGCCATGCATGCTCAAACTCTTCTGCTCCTGGTTTTCGACACTCTTGGTCTGGGATATTTCTTGACTCTGTTTTGCCCAAACCTGTGTACCGTTGTGCTCATTTGTGCCCTTGTATGTTTGCTGCTCGGTTTTTTGACTGTCGTGGTGCAAAGAAACGAAAATTATGTTTGACATTTTTTACTTTTTAGTTTTATATTTACTTTCAGGTTTTTGGCATTTTGTTTTCTTCTTAAAAAATGCCAAAAAACATTCAAAATTTGTGCCAGGGTGTGGTTTCATCCCGTATTCAGACTAGAATCACCATTTCATGATCGGATTAATTGGGATTTGTTGTGGGAAATGCTGAAATGTTTCGTGCAAAAAATTCTTGAACCCTGTCCAGTTCCACAGGTATTCCAAGAAGTTTTTGATTCTGGTACTTCCATGCCTTCAAACGGAGGGGAAACTTGGACAAATTGGTAACATAGCTTAAGAGACAAGTACTTTAACTGGTTTTTATTAACCATGTGCCTAAAAGGTCAAGGAGGTGTTGGAAAATAAGGAGACTATTGGCTCATTTGTTAGGGTTTTATTTGGATCATTGGTTGGGCTTGCAATGAATTTGTGGTTGAGATTAAATCATTCTTTTGGGAATCATTATAAAGATATTAGGGTTCTCTTGGATCTTATAATGTGATCAAATTTTTCTCTATTGCTGCTGCAATCTCTTGGCTTGAGGGTTTGAAACCCTTGAGTAACCTTGGTTTCATTGAGGCATACGGGCTCCCCCTACTTAGTTGGGCGTGTTGCAGTGGTAGGGCTTTGGTATGTGATGTCGTAGCACATCATTTTCAGGGTTGCCTATTCTTATCAGGGTTTAGAGACCATTTTGGAGGAGTGATTTAAATGAATTAGAATCAGATTTGGACAACCTACAACAATATTTCTGCATGTACTTGAGCATCATTGAAGCTAACATTAGCAAGGACAAGTGTGTTGTCTTGGTGAGACCCAGTGCTGATTTTTTGAGGGTTTTGGCAAGGGTGGCTAGGGTTTTGAAGGCATGTTTTGAGGTATTTGGACTTAACATGTACACTGTTGATTACTTTCATCTAAAAAAATAATGTAAGCTGTTTCTAAAATTTCTGGGCAGTTTTAGTGTGTTTTCTATAACTTCTTGATGTTTAGAAATATTTATAAGACTTGAAAACAGCTTACATTATTTTTATAATAAAATTGAAAAATATTCTGAGAACAGATCTGAGTTAGTTGAAGGTTTATCTGTTTGTGAATAAAGTTTCAGTTTTTCTACTGCATATTTTTGGAGTCATTGTTGTTTTTCCATTATCCCTATTTGGGGATATTACACAATCTAGGCAGTTAATCATTGTATACTATTTGCCCATCCATGAAATGAAAACTCTTGCAATGGTATCAATTCACCCTCTTTTAAAGAAAAGAGTTACAACCTTTGCAATTGATGCCCACGTGCTAACAAGTTGTATGATACCTGTGGACAAGATGAATGTTTCCCAGCATGTGTTATTTCTTTCAACATTCCTTAAATTTCTGACCAGTGAGAACATCCCTATGAGGCCATTCCCTGAAAGTATCTTTGAAGTAGCACTCTCCCAGGTTACCTTTTTCTGATTGCTGGTCATATACAACTCTATGAGGTTTGACTGGGTTCCTTGAGGTTAGCAATAACTCCCTTTTCAGCATTGGTATCCATGGACTCTTCATTCCCTGTATCAACACAAGCATGATAAGTGCATGGTAGCCTAAAAAAAATCATGCTGTTGTTCAAAATCACGAATACGAGCAAGATGAAGTTGTGCCTTTGTTGTACCAAGTATCTTGGAGCCCCCACTTCTCTTGGTGTCTTTATGCGTGTCATTTCAGCCTCATGACATTGGCTGGTTGTGATCATGCAGCATTGCTTCTGATTGATTTTTATTAGTTCAAACCGTCATGCAAGTGAAGTTTGGATCAGTTATTGGTTCTCTTCTATGCAAGAACCATATGATGCTTATTGCCAATGCTTGCCTTCCTCCCCACCTATCTAAAATGTTAGACATAGGAGCATTACAGTTCTGCACTATGGATGATACTGTTTCCCTAGAATAGTGATGAAGATAAACTCCCCACTCCTAATTTCCAAGGATGAAAAAAAGGTCTTTACAATAAATTCTCTTCATAGATAGGTGGTAGGAGCATGTTCGTATTACAATCACATAAACTGATTGTCATCTTCTGTATGAACTTATGTGCACCAACATGAGCTTTGTGTGCTGATGTTGCCTTTAGAGCCAAGATTCCATCCAATGAATACTATTATAAGCAGATGCGATTTTTCTCATCCCTGCCTTTTCCCATAGCAACAAGGGAGCCTCCACAAGTTGCTCCTTCCTTACAAAATATTTTCATGCTCAATACTCTATTAGATGGTTGTCTTGGAGGTATGTTATGAAACAATATGCTTTGCTCAACCCAAGCAATATTAATTTTTTGGCTCATTTGCACATCGGTTTTATGTGTCTTTTAGTTGCCTGGGAAACACCTGTATTAGCAAAAGCATATGTATTCTGCCTGATTGACTTTAGGCCTTGAACAAGAACAAGAAAATTTGACCCAATCAAATTAAATGATATCATATGTTGCCATGATCTTCTGCTCTTTGATTACATATTCTTATATTCATCAAAGATCCTGGGCAATGAATGCAAACCCTTGATTGTCATTGTTGACATCCAAGATGATAGCAGAGTGTTGTGTCCTTTTCCACATTGAAATTGCGTGAGTTCCCTGAATACTAGTATCCCAATCCTTTATCCAAAGTCAATTTTGTATTTGAGCGAAAGGATCTAGGTGTCCTTTACTGCAAGTTGTATCTTTTACTTTTTTTTTCCCATGCTTGAATACTTTCCACTATGCCAAACATATTGAAAGGCTATAGTGTAAAGTAATCCTATGCTATCATTGTTTCTTTCATATTTTGAATTGTACTTAAAGGAATGATTGAAATGCTTACCTTTTTCTTCCTTGATGATATAAGAAAACTAACCTTTCTTGGTCCTTGGTGGATTCACTCCAATTTGCAAACCCAAGATTGAATGCATTGTCATCACCTTCTGAGATTCCCATGTAGGATTTGGGACTGCATCAAGTCGTTTTTGATTAAGGTAAAACCAGGGTTTGAAGGGACCCAAAACCCTTTATAGAAGAGCAACTAAAGATAAAAGCATCAAAGAACAGACACCAGAAACTTAGACCAAGAGTCTACAAAACAACAAGCTACAATCAGAAAGGACAGTAGAGAATCGATGCTAGAAAAAAACACAGAAAAAAACCAGCAAAATAACAGAGAAGGACAAACAGAAAGAAAGGAGCTAAGAAAGATTCTTTAGCATCTCGGCCGCTTCCAGCTCCAACTGATTCATTTCAGCAGCTGTCTCCTTCAGGTCTTCAATCTCATGGTTTTGGTTAGGCTTCACAATCTTCTTCTTAGTGTTTGCTCGAGTGCGTTTGCTAGGACCAGAAGGCACCTCAAGACCAACATCTTTCTCTGAGTCCAGCTCTACAATGGTATTATCATGCTCTATGTACTCCAGATTAACAATCAGAATTTTCATTTGGTCCACTGAGGATTTAAGCACCTTATGGCTTTGCTCCGTTATTTTATACAGCGTAGTGTCCATTTTATTCATTTTGGCTTCCAGCACTCCAACTTTCTCATCATAATCCTTCTTCAAATCCACCATATCCTTCACAATTTTGGCCATACACTGAATAATAGATTTCTTCTCCTCCTTCGTTCGGAGCTCTTTAGCCACAAAATCCTTAGTACTATCTTTTACAGCCCCAGTAGTGTCAAGCACTTCCAGCTTACTAGAGAGAGCCCGCTGCTTGAGATTAAGGTCTTTAATCTCATGAAAGACCCACCTAATCAACCTGTAGAAATCAATTGCCCCCTCTCTAGCCGTTTCTAAGACCCCAATATTCAATTTTTTGTTAGCACAAAAATCCACGTCACTGAGGTTAACGACATTATTTGGGTCCTCTTCACTAGTAGAGTTCTCCAAACTAGAAGGAGAGATAGGAACATCTTGAGTTTCAGGAACAGGGGAGGACTCAAAATCAACCGACTTGCCTTTGCTACAACCAGACTTAGACTTGCCCACATTTTTGGAAATTGAGGCAGAAGAAGGGGCCACCTTCTTGCCCTTATCTTTTCCTTCTCTCTAAGCAGAGGCTCTCCCCTCAATTTAGGTTTTTTCAGGAGGGGATTTCCCACTACCTTCACCCACATCAGTATCCCAACCCTCATCCCCATACTCCATGCAATTAACCCATCATCCTCAAACTCCGAAATTGAAAAAGTGTGGTGATCAATAGAGGAAGCTTTAAAACACTCATAAATAAGTAGCATCAGGTCCTCATGGAAGACCGGGTTGCCCCTAGGGTTAACTCTAAAGTCCTAGATATTGGCATTCATGGGCGAAAGTAAGTAGAAGGGGAAAGAAACCTTCATCTCATACTTGAAGTGATTTAAAAGTACAAAGTGGTAACTATACACCCTGGTAAACCTCCCATCAAGAGTGAAGTACTGCGTAATCGCCATTAACACCTGCCTCCACACCAACTTGATCTGCTTTAGCACATAATAGGTCTTATCAGTCTTCACAAATTTCACTTTCTCATCTTCCTCCTTCGGAAACTTCTTAATCGCTGCATCTGAAGTCTTCCTGTCTCTGAAGAAGTTCATGCCCTCCATAGGAAGACTAGTTATCTCTGCAATTACCCCAACATCAACATTAAGAGACCTCCCACAAATGTTAAATTTTCCTTCTATTCTTTCTTGAAGATTTTGGTTACTGCCAGATTCCTACCATGCAATTTCTCTAGATACTTAGTAACCTCACTAACATGTAGAATATGCCAAACCGTGGGTTTGGCCTTCCACTCATCACATAAAATCGGCTCCATTCTTTTCCTGTCACCTCCCATTTTACCAACACTCGGCTTTTGCAGACACCGGAGAAGGGTAATCAAAATGACGCCAAGAATAATCCAAATAAGGCAATTTAGCACCCAGAAAACGTGCGAACTAATGTTAACATTAGGTGCTAGCCTGACGATCGGATGCTTGCTATTAATCTTCATAATGCAACTATCAGTCCTCAAAATCATTGCATAAATTCGGAGAATTGAAAACCTTACCATGGACTCTATTGTGGCTGAGGAGGGCCTTAATGTTATTATCCAATATCCATGTCCATCTCACCCCTCCACGTCAACTTAGTGTTAGCTCTGATCCCCAAGTTAGCTAAACCATCGGCACCAATATTAACTTCCCCCTAAAGGCACGGGATATAAAAACTCTTTCAAAGGTTTGAGCAATGTCTTTTGATTTTTTTTTTGTATCAATGGTCCAAGAGGCCTTATTTTCCCTGTTGAGGCATTTTATGATGTTATTTGAATCACCTTCAATCCAAATCCGCTTGCAATTAAGATCCCTAGCAAGAATCAACACTTGATAAATGCCCATGGCCTCAACAAGGTGATTAGTCTGGTTTCCCATGGGGAGTGCCACCGCCACCAAACACCTGCCATACTCATCTCTTATGACCCCCCCACACCCAGCCAACCCAGGGTTTCCGTTAGCCGCCCTATCAAAATTAATTTTCACCCAACCACTAGGGAGGAAATGCCACACATGACCATCCTTAGACAACTTGGTCCGTCCTAATAATTTAGAGACATCAATTCTAAGCTGCCAATTTTTTGGCACACTTTGATCAAACTCCTTGCAAGGCACAGATGGTCTGTTGCTGCAATTACCTCCCAACAAATTAATATTCTCTCCAATAGCTCTGATAATTTTCTTAGACACCACCTTCGGAGGCGGAGCAAAATCTCTAAAAATTCTATTGTTCCTTTCCTTCCAGATCCCCCAGAGAAGGTGGGGAAAGGTGATTGACCATAACATCTTGATGACTTGGTTCAAGGAAGGGCACAACCATTGAGTGAAGGAATCTTGGACCATATCAAGGAACACCCAATAAATGTTCCATTTCTACAAAATTCTGCTCCAAACATGACGAGTGTAGTGACAATGAAGAGAGATGTGAGAAGCAGATTCCTTAGCCTGCATGCATAGATAGTATCTATTAGGAATCATGAAACCTCTACGACACAGATTATCAATCATAAGAATCTTGTTTTGAAGGGCAATCTAGAAGATGTTAATCTTTGGAATAAGGATCTTCACCCAGGATTTTGCCCAGATAGGGGGAGATAAAGAAGAGGTAGTCAGAAAAGAGACAATTGAAGCCATCGAGAAAAGCTAGAGGAAGTGCCATACTAGATCAAACTATCCTCCATATCAGGAATAATCGTGCTAGAGAAAAGAGACAGCTGAATAGGAAGCAACTCACCACTCACCCTGGTAAGATCAACCCATTTCTGCTCACGCCAGTAGTCTGCCACAAACACTCCAAATCTGAATTTACAATCGTCCATGAAAGGGGCAAAGGAAGGGACACTACCAAGCAAACCCTTAAGCAACCAAACATCTTCTCAAAACCACACCTTCCTGCCGTTCCCAATTTTCCACCTCACTCCCATAGCAACATTATTCTTGGCTCTAAGAACATTATTCCAAAGATGTGAACCAAAGGGAATATCAGAAGAGTTGATAAATTCCTCCAACGAAGAGACACTATATAGGTACTTGCTTTTCCAAATAGAATTCCACGCTCTAAGCTGATTATAAACTCTCCAGATCTACTTAGCCAAGAGGGCTTTATTGAAAACTCTAATGTTCCTGATACCAAGACCCCCCAATCTTTTAGGCCTGCAAACATTATCCCAAGCAAGTAACAACATACGCTTCCTCTCCTCAACTCCCAACCAAAGAAACCTTTTTTCAATTCTTTCAATGGCATCTGCAAATTTAGCAGGGATCTTGAAAAGACTCAACGCATAAATAGGTAGGTTCTGGAGAGAAGACTTCAATAGCTATATTTTACCAGCTTGGCTTAACAAAGTGCCTTTCCAACCAACAAGTTTTATGTTGACCATATTGATCAAAGAGTTCCAAAAAGAATCTGGCACTTTCGAACAAAGAGGAAGGCCCAAATAAGTGGACAACAGGGAGCCAACCTGACATCCTAGGATATTAGCCATCCTACGCTATCTCTCTTTAGGAGTATTGATGAAGAAAAGAGATCTCTTATTCCAGTTGATCAGCTGACCCGACACACTACTATAGAGGTTAAACGAGTTCTTCAACACTCTAGCTTCCTTGATTGAAGAGCTCCCCATTAGGATGGTGTCATCAACAAACTATTGATGAGAATAGTTAGATTAGACGAAGATGGGTTCAAGCCAATAAAAGATCTTTCAGCAACCAGCTTAAGCAAATATCTCCCCAAACTTTCTGCCATTATGGTGAAGAGAATGGGGGAGATGGGATCTCCTTTCCTAAGGCCCCTAGACGGCTTGAAGAAATGGGAAGGAGATCCATTAACTATAACTGCAAGAGAAGAAGTAGATATGAGCTCCCTGATCAATTGAAGGACTCTACTATCAAATCCAAACGCCCTGAGGATTTTAAATAAAAAATTCTAGTCCACCAGATCATAGGCTTTGGATAAGTCTAGCTTCAAAAGGAATCCTGCTTGTTAGAAACCTCCAAAGAGTGTAAGTTCTCATGCACAGTAATGATAGAATCTAGGATCTATCTACCAAGAACAAATCCATTTTGTTGCAGAGAAATTAGAGAGGGCAGGAGAACCAAAAGCCTTGAAGCGAGAACTTTCAAAATGATCTTATAGATCGAGTTACAAAGACTGAATGGGCATAAGTTATCCATAGAGTCAGCTCCCAGGGCCTTTGGAATCATAACCAAAAAGGTTGAGTTCATTTCTTTCAAGAGCTTCCTGGCTCCAAAGAACTCCTTAACAATATTCTCTACATCCATCTCCACAATATGCCAAAAGTTTTTGGAAAAAGAACATGGGGAAGGCATCTGGGCCCGGTCCCTTATTTCCTTCAATAGAAAAGACAACATCCTTAATCTCCTTCTTAGAAGGGATGGCAGTCAGAAAATTATTCTGATCTTCACCAAGAACCCAAGGGATAGCCTGAAGTAGAAAATTATATTGGTCTTCAACATTCAGATTAGGATCAGCCAAAAGAAGGGACGAGAAGAAACGAACAACTTCCCCTCTTATGTCCTCTTCCTTATTTGAAAACACACCATTTATAGCAATTTGAGAAACTCTGTTAGCCACCTTATGTTTGAGTGCTATCATGTGAAAGAATCTTGTATTCCTATCACCAAAAAATAGCCACAAGGATCTTGATCTTTGTTTCCAAATTTCTTCTTCGGCAATGATATCATGGTATTTAACAAGAACCTCATTCTCCTCCGCTAAAGAAACTATACTGTATCCCTCTTGTTGGATCTTATCTTGGATATCTTTTAGTTCAGATTGGATAGCAGCCTTCAAGGCGAATATATCTCCAAAAACTTCCTTATTCCATCTCTTAACATTGTCTTTAATAAATCTGAGTTTCTTGGCAACTCTAAACATAGCAGACCCTTCAATTGATATCCTCCACCAATCTTTAATGCTATACTCAAGCTTACGATGAGAAAGCCACATCTTCTCAAACCTAAAGGGAAAGTTCCTCTTACCCAAGACGAAATCAGCAGCAAAAGTGATGAGAAAATGATTAGAACCAACTTTGGAAAGAGCAGTGAGGGAGCAAAGAAACCTTACCAACCATTCATTCGATATTAGAGCCCTATCAAGGCGAACGTGAATAAGTTCCTCCCCTGCCCTCTTGTTAGTCCAAGTATAGGTAGCACCTTGCAGATCCACATCATGTAGAACTTGATTATTGATGAAATCCATAAGGTCCAATCTGTTCTCCATCTGCACTTGAGACCCTCCAAATTTTTCATTGTCTTGAAGGGGCGTGTTAAAGTCTCCCATGATAATCCACCTATCATCCTTGAATTTCATTTTGCATGAATCCAGTCTTTTCCAAAACTTACATCTAGGCGTTTTAGTGCTTGGGACATAGATATTAGATAAAACCCAAGAAAAATCATCCCTTATGTGATGAAACCTCACTGATATTATGTTCTCTTCCGCACTTAAAAATTCCCCCTTAATATGATTTAGATTCCAAAATATGGCAGTGCCGCCTGAAGCACCTTCAGAATTACAACCAACTACACCACAGTTTTTAAACACCTTAATCTTTGCCACCTTTTCCTTAGTCATTTTGGTTTCTTGGATAAAAATAATATCGGGTTTATGGTCTCTTACCAGATTCTGGAGAATATCCTACTTGTGAGGACCATTAAGTCCTCTAATATTCCATGATATTATTTAAAATTTCTTAGTTGGAGAACAAACCTCCAGGATGGTCTTTTGACTACCATCTGCAATGTTGTGATGTGATTCTTGCTCTCTTTGCCATTTAGCTTAGCCAACTTTCTTCCTGAGGAGATTTAGGAGTCCCGACATCAGTGTTCAATCTATTCCTCATAGAGATGTCAACCTAGGGAGTCACTTTAGATGAAACCCTAGCATGTGGCCCAACCTTTCTTCCTTTCCTCTTATCCACATATGTGAAAGATTCATCTTCCTCAGAAGCATTCATAGCCTTCCTCTAATCCATGACACTGTTCGTCTAGGATCCAACAACCATTTGCTCATCACCTGGTGCAGGCTTAGGGATTGATGAAGGATCCTGGCACTTTGGTATCTATCAAGTTGTCATAAGATGTGATAAGGTCTTGTGAAGACCATTCTATAAGCAGTTGCATTGTAATAAGGCCAATAGAGCCAGTTTGATTGAAAGTAACCCATTAGGACCTACGTGGTCAACCATGGTCAACGACCACCCTAGATGTGTAGAAGGGGGTCAATCATGTTTGATGTTTTTGGTCATTTGTGACCTATTTGCAAAGTTAATAGACTAGGTTGATAGGTTAGTGCATAATGGACACAATGTTTTTTTCTTTTTGGCAAAAGTGGGAATCCACTATAAATATCTATTAAATAATGGACGAAATGTTGTTAATAGTTGCTTTGTAACTTTGACAACAAAAGTTGTAATTTGAAACCCAATGGCTAACTAATCTAAAAATCAGTTGAGACCTGTTGGGATGGATGTAGGATGAGGATACAAGACCAAATGGGTTGAGGTAACTTGAAGTTTTGGTGATTGGAATAGAAGTTTTGATTCGACTGTTATGTGATTTACAATGTTTTCCTTGCTTCTTTGTACTTGTACGGACGCATTCTGATTGGCAGATCAAATCCATGTGCATGAATTGTTAGAACTGTGAATCCCCTTTCCATTGCACTTGGTTTGGTCTCATTTGGTGAAGTTTGGAGTGAGATCTAGTGGTTTTTGTGAAAACAGTTTTGAAACCCTCCAAAACCTAGGGGTTTGAAACTATTTCATGGAATCCTGACATTCCACCGTGGGAATTGACCAAACCCTTGGGGAATGTTAGGCAAATGTATGTATTATAGGATGCAAAAGAAATTAGACCGGTCCCATCAAGTCCTGATTTTTGAAGTGATGCCCTAGGCTTGCATGACCATGTGACAAGCTAGGAAGAGAGCAAATTGACGTTGCAAAGAGGTCAAATAGGGGTGTGGGTGTGATCTAATTGTGGATCAAGTGTCCTTAGGCATATACAAACATGAAACAAAGAGCCATTTGATAGGAGAAGCCGACCGGTGAAGAGTTCCTTAAGAAGCCAAGCCTAATTGCCAATTAGGCCTAGTTTGGGCACTATAGGGTTGACTTGGTCAAAGGAAAAAACCCAGATACAAATTTACAATATATCTTGTAACAACGAAAAGGGTATCCAAAAGTGGAATTTGTTTGGGCCCTTGTTCAAGAAGTTTGCTAGTATAGTAAAAAAGGTCGGCTTTGAGGGCTAGTTGCTATTAGGTCATCTGATAGAACTTATACCTCAAATTGATGAGTTGGGTTTCTCAAGTTGAGTCCCAAGGGTGGAATTGAGTTAGTTGAGACATAAGGAGTAATGAACACATCCACAAACTCTCTTTGCAAGGAATGAAGTCAAGATCCTAAAAATGCTTTGGTTAGTTGCAAAGGAGTCCTTAAGGGAAGGAAGGAATTTGATGTGAGTTGTATCTCACAAATGAAAAAAGGATTGCCTAAGGTTGGCGGACACAAGGGTGTGATCCAAGGCAAGTCCTAAGAAATTGGGGCCTCCTGAGGAGGACTAAGGGGTTGGACCACTAGAGTTGGTTGCACAATAGAAGGATTAGGAAAAAACTTAAGGAATTCCCTTTGTATTCCATAACCCTCTGCATCATCACCCCATTTCATATTAAGTTTTGTTAAAGACAGAGGGGGAGAGAAAACTTCAAGAAAGGTAGACATCATTGTTGGACTATAGTTTAGCACATTACATGGATGAGAGTCTTCCATCCATGTCTCATCTTTTTCCTTTGTTTCTTTCTTATCAAGGGAATTGGAATTTGCTTCCCCTCTAACATTCTTTACCTTTGGAATTTCTCCCTCCTCCGACATTTGTTTTAAGTTCTTTTCTTGGTAGGGCTCTTTAGCAACCTTTTGGCTTTCTTCATTACAAATTTGCTTCTAGTCAGGGATTTCCGTCTTACTTGGTGAGCATCCTTTAGGAGCACCCTCTTCCATGCCATCCTTCTGGGAGTTTAAGTTTTCATCCTCACCCTCCTTAAGAGCAACTGTATTTTCCTCTTTATCTAGGTTATCCACCGGATTACTCTCTTTACCTTCCTGCTGGCCTTTATTCATAGTCTTCTCCCTCCAAACTTTCTTTTTGCTCACCTTTTTTCGAGTGTTCAACTTATTTGCCTGCAAGGGATATTTCTTCACCCAATGGCTTGCCTTTTTACAGAGGAAGCAAGCAAAGGGTAGAGATTCAAATTCCACTGGTTGTACCCACTTTCTTAGCTTAGACACAACCTCCACAAAAGAAGGAAGGTCTGTGTCTTGGTCTACCCCAACACAAATCCTAGCATAAACTAGTCTACTTCTGGTCGCCATCATGGGATCAATCAATAACAATTCCCCAAAAGAGCTAGCTAAACCCTTAAAGACATCTTCGAACCAGTACTCTAGGGGAAGACTTGGAAGCCTTACCCACACCGTAGCATAAGCAAAGAAAGAATCATTCAAATGAAGCTTAGGGGTCATTCAAATGAAGCTTAGGGGTCCATCTTTGAAGCACCAACGAGGACTTACCAATCACCCAAGTGCCGTCACATAAAACATTTGATAAATCCTCTTCACATGAGAAGGCAATTAGAAAAAACCTTTTTGGCATTGCTGTGATTTTGACTTGACCTTTAAGTTGCCATTTCTGTTTAGCATAAACCCTCGCAAGGTCAATATTCGGTCTAGGACCCATAAAATCTCCAACCAGTGAGAGGGCCATGAGGGAAATGTTGTGGTCTATCAATGGATCCAGAACAAAGATAGCAAACTTATCAGAAGCAGGGTCTGATATATTACTTGAGAAAAAATGGATTTCCCGTTTGGTTTAACCCCAAACAAGGAAGACCAAGGCCGGGGATTTCGAGTTGCACCTGCTGGAACCTTTGAATCCTCCTTTCAAAGCGTATCACGTGACCCCTACGGTCCCACCAGGATCTTTGGGGATACCACCCACAAGTGGGTCGCCATCTTCCGATTCAGCACCAACCTCTTGGCAATCAGCTGTCCTTCCTCCTCCATGACCATCTTTCTACAATCCCTCCTGCATACCATTAGAGGACTGACTTGCAGTACCTCCCTAGCGCTCCCCATGGTCCAAATTCCCGCCCAAGCTCCCCATTCAAAAACTCATTTCATACACTGCACCAAGTTGTTGCGTAAACTCCTTCTTTACATTATTCAGTGAGCAATCTTTTCCTTAAATTCTCGCAGTTGCTATTTTTATGGAGCAACCATCAACTTAGCTTCTTTTGTCCTTCTTTGACATTCCTCACACAATTTCATGTTTTGGATTACATAGTCTACACTCACCTATAATGAGATGAGGTCCCTTTCCTTTCTGATTTGGAAGGATTTGAAGTGATACAACAATCCTTGTGACCTGAATCTATAGCATGAAGATTAGTGGAGCTGAATTCCATCTCTAATTTGTATGGTGGATTCCTTATGTTCTCGTTCATTGATTTTTTCCTTTGTAGCTTTTGGTAGCTCTGGTTTTAACCATCATTGTATCAATCTTTTTTTTCTTTATTAGCATCCGTATCCTATTACTAATAGTTCTTGTGAGAACAACCCTTAGTTTTTGCCAGAAACCCTTCTCAAACAATTCATATAATCAAGACCTATTAGACATGATATTTCATCTTGGAAACCTAAGGTTTGATAACAAGTTGCTATTGTTTTGATTGATTTTGAACAAACTTTGACAATGCTATTGTAAAATTGATATGATGCTTAATAGTTCAAAAACCCCCTTGCAAAGTCAATATGTTTGCTGTTTCACTGCTTGTATCTTTTTGTAAACATAGTGAAATTCAATAAAGAATGTTGATGTTAGATGAGGAGGATTATTCTTATTGATCATCGAATTCCGATGAAAACTGCCTAGAAATATGTTGAATTCGATCACAAAACTGAGAAACTCTCATCAAATGGCAAAGGTCACTGTAGTTATGATGAAAACACTCCAATTGTAGGTTTCTGAAATCCTACAATACTGATTTCTTAACCCTTGAAACTAATCTAACCAGCCAAAATTTGCAAGTTTGAAACAATGAAAGGAAAATGGGATGATTGATGTATATTGAATATTTATCACACATTATAAGCAATTTTCGAGCCCTTCCATTAACCTAAATATAATCTGTCTTTTACTATTTGATTTGCTATTAAAATTTTATTTCCTTCTATCAATGCAATTTTATATATAGACGACTTTTGTGTTTCTAAAATTTATGTCGATTTATAGGAAGGTGTGCCTTACTAATTGTGCCTTCCTAATAGCTGCTGTTCTATTTTCAAAGAATCACATCCATTCATGGAAAGCATTCATGAATAGACATTGATTTAAAGCTTTCTCATGAAATTTCTACCATCCAAATGGTTTTTGGGTGTAATATTGACTCTATTTGTCTCAGCCTTTGGTTTACTAAATATAGGACCTTGAGATCTATGGATCTTGAAGTATGGTTGCATCCTCAGCACTATAGATCCTATGAAGGGCTTACATAAACCCCTACATTACTTCATCATCCTCAGAATTAGGAACCCCCATTTGGGATGAAGAAAATAGGTGGCCATATGGAGAGGCATGATCATTGTGTCCCAGCTCTTTGTGATAACAGGCTAAATATGTCCTCATAGAATTGTAATAAAAGATCCTTGTCATGAGTTGCTTGCATCATTTGATCAAGCATGCTATCAAAAGTCTCATGATATCTCCAAAAATATGAGCATCTGTAACTGCATACTTGATTACCCCCACTACATGTGATATGATAAAGCAATTATATTTGCAAGCAAATATATAAGCAAAAAAAAAGCAGTATTAGTGTAAAAAATTAAAAATAAAAACGAAGTACAAATCTATTAGATAAAAATTTCTTACCTGATATTGGAGCACCAAGTGTTATCAGGAACCCTTTGTCTCACCTTATTTTCTTATTTTTGTTTCTGAATTCGGTGCCTTCTTCCACTCACTGCAAACTGCCATGGAGTGTAGAGCATCTTGCACTGTCAATTTCCTTTTTGGGAAAATATTATAGCTAGCATATCTAGTCTCAATTAATTGGAAGAATTCTTTCAAAAGAATTGGAATAATGCAAGTGATGTCTAGTGGTTATATATGGACATTTGTATGTCTCTCGCTTAGGCCATTTTTCACCCAATCTATTTTTCTAATGCTTTTTAAAGCATTTCTCAATGTATGTACATAGTATGGATTGCAAAATGTGTGTTTTTAAGTGCTTCCAACCATCAATTAGCTAACTTCCAAACACAAGTTGCACAACATTAGAAGGCCCAATGTTTATTTTTTTTTGTGTATATTTGATATGTATATTGGATCCAAGAGAGGAAGATTCGATCTTCCTTTATACCTATCGGTGGTGCCCCTGTCACTACTCTTCAAAGTTGGACCCATCACAATAATATAATAATTATATTATTATTATAATATTATATAATTATTATATTATTAAAAATTATATTATCAATATATTTATATTATCACAATAATTATATTATCAATACCTTTATCATTTTATGTTATCTATGTCGGCCTAAAGGAATCCAACCATAGCTACAATAACATTAACACTCCCTCTTAGCTTGGGAGGAATCCTTCTTGATATCTAAGTTATGTAGTGATATCCACCCTGGCTACTCCCAGAGGGTGGGTCCATCATGGCTACTCCCATGAATGGAAATGCAAATGAACACACAAGTGTTGATCACGGAATCACTCAACGTGATGTCGCCATCTCATCATGACGCTCACCATGGCTACTCCCAGAGGGTGAATAAACACAAGTGCTAAGTCATGGATTCTCTCACATGACATCCACCATGGCTACTCCTAGAGGGTGGAACAAGGGCTTTCACCTCAAACTTCTCTCTCACAGAGAAGAATGCATTATAGTACATCTCTAGAAGTCACTAATGCTGAGACTCCCTCTCAGCAAGGGCTTCATTCTCCACAATTCCAAGCTTGTCTCGAAAATGCACAAACTTTACTCTGGCAAGGGGCTTGGTGAGAATATCGGCCATCTGATAATCAATGTTAATGTACCTCAACTAAATAGCATTCCTTTGCACCATATCTCTAATATAGTTATATTTGATCTCCACATGCTTTGACCTATCATGAAATACAAGGTTAGAGTCTGCATCACTCTTGGTGAATCCCAAACTCACCAAGTATCCATCTATCCAGGAATATCATGACCTAGGTGTCCGCATAAAGGCCTTCCAGCATACATACATGGGACTCCATCCCATAAATCATAGTCCTCAGACTGCTACAATTTCCTAAAGAGGAAATCGGTCATCATATCTTACTGATGCAACTTCCATCTCACGACAGAATTGGTGAAGTCATGGTCCAAATGGACATATACCTGATCACTAGAGAAACCATCTCGACATGGTCCACTCCCTTTGATCCAATATGACCAAGATCCTCGGATGTTAAATGAAGCAGATCCACTAGCTGCTCCCTCTGACACGAAAGCATCCCTTCTCATATGGTCATAGAAGATATCTTGCTCCAAGAATGCAGTCAGTTCTGAATTGTCTCTAATGACTCCAATGACGGGCAAATCAGCCTGCTCCGCTGCTGCTGCTGAGAGTTTAGGACTTTCCTTCTTGACCTTATTCCAGATCACTTTGTTCTAGAACCCTTTGCACAAGAGAAAATCCATTTGAGTGTACTCCATTTGATGGAAGCCCAATGAGTACATCACCAACTGTAATTTTCTTGCTGTCTATGACGACATCCTTCTTAACAGCACCAACAACAAAACTACTAAGATTGTATTCTGAGTTCTTCAGCGTAAAAGTCCTGGCATCTCTGCTATCTAAAAGAACACAATCTGATTGTTGACAGCCATCAACAATCCCTCTTATAACCTTTCCATCCAGGTCAACATCAAGATTACTGGTAGCAAAATAATCTAGGAAAAAATAATGGCTTTGCTCCAGATGTTAAGATATCATTTACACTCATAGCTACCAGATCAACCTTGATTGTATTGTGTATGCCAGTTTCAAATGCAAGCTTCAACTTAGTACCAACTCCATCTGTGCCAGCTACAAGATATGAATCTCCAAAGGGAAAGAGTCTTCCGAATCAGCCAATACCAGGCACCATTTTCGAGATCCTTTCACTAGCTCTGTGCCGGCATCCATATCAACCCCTGCATCTTTGTATGTAAGCCCTGCAACACCTCTTCCTGCTTTGACTGCTAGACTTCTCCTGCTCTGCTTTCGATTAAGGGTGACGAATAATGACATGCAACAGAATTCTCTTCAACTATCTCTCAATCACATTGATCAAGCCAAACATCATGGCGTGTATTTATCAGATCTTCTCACACATTTTGAGGATTTAGTCGCCCCAAAATCATCAATAGCTTCTCTCAGATGTTCAACATCAATACATCCAGCAATCAAGATGGTAGCATAATCAGTGTAATCCCAATTCCTTAGATTTGATCCAGGTGGCCCTCTCTCTTTCATCGTTATATCACAGGATCTCAAGGTTGGCATGCAGGGAGATTAGCAGGCCTCAAAGTTTATTTTCTTGAACTCTTCACATCCAGACCACTATCATCTTAGTCTCTGATGCGAATTTGGGCACATAGATTTTGAAGAGACTGGCAACTTTGTTTCCCTTCTATGATTCAGTGACTGACAACTCAAATGTAAGATGCACTGCCATTCCTTCTTTCACCACAGAATATCACCCAGAATATAATACTTCAATTTCATATACTGGTGATAACAGGAGCCTGGTAGCCGTCCAGCATACTCAATATTGCAAAAAATATCTCAAACAGCTTGGCTGCTTTGGCAATGATAGTAGAGCTGTGAATCGAATGGGAGTCACGTGTAGATCAAAGGATGAGATCAGACCAAATAACTTGCAGTTGACAAAAGAAATGGTGGATCTAAGGCAAATGGCCTGTCTCAGAAAAACTATATCAAGATCAGCTGTTAACATATATGCATTGCTATATCGAAACCCACAGGTCACGATATGAGCCAGGCCGGAGGGGACCAATCTTCCTTACACACCTGGGTTATGAAATTGGAATTCAATAATATCAGCTGGAGCTTGAACCATCACACATAAGCATTCCATCGAGATATTTGATATTATGCCATAAAGAGGCAAAAATCTGCAATGGCCTTTGTGACATCACCAATGCCAAACACAGACCGAGCGGACAGACATCGTTTGCAGCAGTAGGCTCTTCACAGCCGACATAAATTGAACATAACAGAACTTGATGCCTTCTGATGGAGATAGGGAAGCTCCGCTCATAAAGATCATGAATTCTGCCTCATCACTAATGAAGATGGACCACCATATAGTTCTCTCCCAAGTCCGAGACAATAAAATCTAATAATGATGTGAGCCAATCAAAAGAGGCATAGCGAGCTCTTCGTAAATTTCTCCGCTGAAGAGATCTCCACATTGAGGAATAACACTGTCTGAACAAAACAAGCTATCTCAACCACGAAAACAATGAAATATTTAGCTGCATCATTAATGTTTTGAATCAATTCTTAAAAAACTTTTCACGTCAAACTTGACAATAAAGCCAATAGAGAGTCAGGCCCCACAAAACAAATAATAATACTCAGCTTATATTTTAATCATCCAACTACAGCCTGCAGAAATTATAATATTCAGAAAACATTAATCTGACTTCAGTAACCGCACATATCAGTTTTAAGCTCCGTACGGCAAATAATTATCACCGCCATAAATCGATGAAATATTTGAGACAATCAATAGCACCTCCTTCATGGTGATAATGAATTCTGTGGAGGCTTATATTTCATTTGTGGCAGCTCAAATATTATTTCCTCCCAACTATTTAACTGTAACATGCCAAAGTCTCCACTTCAAACTTAAACTTTTGAAAATATCAATCGCTCAATACAAACATATTTCCTTCATTACCGGGCACTGATCAATATAATGGATATGTAGAATCTGTACTTCCATTATTCGTGAAACCTCACACGCTGGTAGGGAACCCCCATGTTTTTTTTGTGTGTGTATATTCAATATGTATATTGGACCCAAGAGAGGAAGACTCAATCTTCCTTTATACCTATCGGTGGCGCCCCTTCACCAACAGTCACTACTCTTCAAAGTTGGCCCCATCACAATAATATAATAATTATATAATTATTATATTATCACAATAATTATATTATCAATTCCTTTATGTTATCTATGTCGTCCTGAAGGAATTTGACCATAGCTACAATAACATTAACACCCAACCTTCTCCGTAGCCAGATTGGTAATTAAAATCTTAGGTTTCTCAGATCAAGTGCCAAATATTTTCACCCTTGGATGTTGTTTGTTAAGACAATCTTTGCCAGGAAAGAGAAATATAACAATAATATTAATGAGTGGCAAGTGTCAAATATCAATCCACCCATCCCTGACAATGGAACAACCTTTTTTAATCCATGTTTGCTTTATCGCTTCCATCAATATGTTCACTTTTGAAATATTATTTGTCGAGGGAGGTACACAATTGGTGCTCTCTAGGGGCTGCATAAGAGGGCTAATTGTAGTTGTATTTCTTAATATGTCTTTAAATTTATGAGATCTTGCTGTGTGAAATGGGATGACATGGATATATAAAAAATTGGCCATTGAATCATTGGCCTATTCATGTTGCAAATTCAACAACCTTGCGTTTGTTCTTTTCCCATTTGCAATAGAGTGACCTTCCTCTTCCTTCTATCATGACACCCTTAGCTACTATATTGGAATACTTGTAAATAGATGATACATATCTGCCGCTAGGGGTTTTTGTCACATTCTCCCCAACCAACTTTGCCATTTCAATGCATTGTTCCAAATGTTATATCCCCACAAACTCTACTACGTCCACTGTCACCTAATAAATGGTGTCTAGCTGTACTATAATGAAAATTGCTTTTGCAAGTATGAAACACTCAATGCTTGCTGCCCTTTGCATTTTCAACCTGAATATTGCTCAAGAATGATGACAAACTGTAGCAAGGGCTTTTTGGAGTTAAAGGGCATTTTGCAAATTTCTGAAAAGAGGTTGAATGAAATGCAAAACAGTTTGTTGGTGTTGCAGTGTAATGCCCCTTTTTATAAATACCCTTGGTTTGCCCTAAATCACAAATTCCAAATAGAACAAGAAATAGAATAGAATTAGTAACAACCAGGTACCTACAACATGTTAGGAAATCATTGAAACATAATCCACAAAATAGATTTTCCTTAGCCATCAAAAGCATAGATCTTTCCTGTTAATTTTTCAAACCAGAATAACAAATTGCAGTAATTGAAAAATTACAAATGCAAAACAATCAGATAACACCAAGCAATTATCCTGGGAAAAATCCTCCTCACCAAGGGAAAGAACCCAGCCCACCAAAAGATAGTTCCTTTATTAAATTTGCAAAAACCTATTACAAAAACTCTGCTCCCTTTTATGTCTTCAACACATACTGATCACTCAATGACCAGAAATAATATGACCAGCAGATAGTTCCTTCACAATGACACGATACACTGCTATATAAAGACGTATGACTATGCTGCTAATACGAAGAGTATCTAATAATCTCCAGAATACTGAAGATAATATGTATCTCACAACAATAACACAGAATCACAAATTCTCTTGACACAGCACACTGAACTTCCAACGCCAAGAAGGAATGAATACGATACTGAATTCTATCTTCAGGATCATCTAACATCCACTCAATACTCCGTAACTCCCAGTGCAAAGAGAATGAATACAATGAATGCTGTTAACGCAACTACACATAGATACGGCATACCAAAAATGCAAGATATCCGTTACATAGGTGAACGGACTTACCAAAATTGAAGCGTCATTAAACATAATACAAAATATGAAGGAGAAATATGAATCGACGAAGGAGAGAACTTGACAATTTTCGAAACTGCAAACATTAACCAAAATTGAATGCGAAGCCAAAACGGAAGGCATAGAAGATGACAATCAGCAGCAACAGTGCTGAGTAGTTATTACGCCAGGTGAGCTTGATGCCAAATAGACACGGTGCCATGTAGACATAACGCTAAGCAGTAATGATGCCATGTATGCAACACACAACAGCAATAAGAGAAAACCACACAAGTCTTCAATAGAATATGAAGCTCTTCCATATAACAAATCTGATGAGCAACAGGAGCAGATTAGAACATACAGCAGCAACATGACGAGCACAAAGAGAGGAACCCACGATATCAAGAGTAACCAAAAATGCAGAGGTGACAATCATAGGTGAGATCTATCTCGCAGTTATTAGAGAATTCAACATTTCCTACCAGGGTTAGGAACATTAATTTAATTATAAGATATATTTAGTTTATTGATGGAATACAACCATAGGAGAGCTAAGCTAAGGGGCATATTAGGGTGCCTTAAACAATCCTCTACCCTAGGCCCAAGAGCGGATTTCATCCCTCTTGGCCATCATGTGGCCCTTTGCCATTCGTATGATGGGGTGTACCTAGTGAGGAATCCCATAGCTGTTCCCCTCTTCTATTGCCACCCTTATCCTCCTCCTTACGATTAGATTAATAGAGTTTCTTAACATAATGGTCAACCAACGTATAGGTTCGAAGGAACTACAATAGGCTCTCCGGAGCGTCCTTCCCTTCTAAGCCCAAGGGTAGGGCACTCCTTGCACTCCCCTTGGCCTCATGGGACAATTGGTCACCATCATGAGGTGGCGTGCTTAGAAGAGTACCTCATAACAGTTTCTCCTTCCTTGTATTCCTCTATTATCCCTACCATGATTGATTACAGAAAATACAATAGAGTTACACATTATTGCACGTATTCTTTAAATAAAAGATCACATAATAATATCATATTCATAAACAGAATCATAGGTAGGTCTATTATTCATAAGCAAGAAATTATAAATAAGATTCACTGTGCTGTCTATTATAAGAACTGATACTTGTAACAATTTGCAGATAATATTAAGATTCTTTATGCTTGAATGAGATTGTTGTAAGATAGACATGATTTGTTCGAATGTTGTTGAATGATTGATTGAATAAAATCCTTTGGTTTAGTGATTCGAGGTATTGGTGAGTTATGATTAAGTAATTGTTGATTAGATGATTGAAAAGGGACGGTATAATGCATGATGATTGAATGAATGTTGATTTGATTGAGTGATGCTTGGTTTCTTGAGGGATGATAGATGATGGTTGATAAGTCCTCCTTCAATACTTGGACTGAAATCTCCTTTATACTTTATTGGTGACAGGGTCACCACCGTTCATTAGAATTGAATCACCACTTTTCATTGTTGCCTTTGAGAATAATATACTATTCCCCAAATTGATCTCCCTTGGATGTCCTCAATTAAAACCTTTTCCCCTCTATATCTTCCAATTTAAGGGAGAGTCACACTTCATCATGTCTACCCTTTGCAATGGTCACAACCTTGCACAATTATCACCCTTTGGCAGAGTCACAACCCTTCATCATTTCTAGCTTTGAAAGAGTCACAACCTTTCAGGGTTGTCACTCTTTGAAAGAGTCACAACCCTTCATAACTTTTGCCTTTGGAAGGAATCACTTCCTTATTTTCTCTTGTCATATCTTTTTTCTTTTCCATTAATTCTTTCTTGATTCACACCTTCCCTTTTCTCTTCCTTCCTCTCTGACCCGTTTCAAATGAAGTTGTCTTCTGCCTTTTATATCCCATGTTTGAGGGGGTGAAACTTTTCATTTCATGCCTTTTGAGCATTCATTAAACTTAATTTAATTATATTATTTTATATCTTTAGTTTTTTTTTAATAATTTAATACTATTATTGTTTATTATTAAATCTTATTTCAGAAAGGGCACATTTCATGCAGCAGCACTTGTGTTTGGATTCCCAAAAGAATGAGAACCCCCAATACTGCCTTCAACTTCCTTTGGGTTTATTTCTTCACTGCCCATTTCATTGTCATAACTATTGCTCATTTTTTACTGTTTTAGATAAAGATCAAATAATTTTTTCACATGCTCACCGTGCCGTAGAATTGTGGTTTTGCAGGAGCAAACTGAAATAATCACTGCCTAGATTTAGGAAAAAAAAGAAAGTAAATTGATTGTTGTTGTATGACTGTTAGTGTAGAGCCTGTCTTAAAGTTCGGAAATGTCTTGGAAATTGTTGTCCCTTCTCCTATTACGATGCTGCTGAAATCAGAATATGACAATTGTGAATGTCTTCAAGCTGCTGACCTGGGAAGTCAGAATGACAAAACTAGAAGGCAGAAAGTGAAACCTGTTAATCGGCAGCAGGCACCAAGGAATCTAAATGTTCTACATTTCAGGCATTTAGGTTTACCCCTATGTGTTTTTTAAAACCTTTTTCTCATAAATTTAAGTTTTCTTCTTTAAAATGCTTATATGTCCCTGCGACAGTCAAGGAATGTATCAGATGTGTCTTGCAGATGTTTCTTATCTATTTCTGCTTTTTTGGGGCATCTTGCAGATTTGAAAGAAAATGGGGATGGGCAGTGGACATTCACAGCTGTTGCGATGGCTTTGGAAATATTGTGGGGGTTGGGGATTTGTCCTCGTGGAACACCAGGATATAATATAAGTTCTTTGTCTAAAATTCAACTGCTTTCCAAATCTGAGCAACTGACTTCATAATGAATAAAGTTATTTAAATTGCTGCTATGTCATCCATCTACCATAATAAGAAGAGCACACTGCTCATTACTCTATGCATGAATGCTATTCCTTCTTACTGCCTATATTATTCCGTTAAAATGTACTACTCTATATATATTATTAATTATCCTTGATTATCATAGGGCTATTGCATTTTGCTCATTTCCTCATTGCATTTCAGGAATCAGGACAAACGGGTGAATTTCATCTGCAGAGAGTTAAGTAGGAAGCGCAAGTTGGAAGAGCAATTAAACTTACCATTATCAAAATACAAGTTCAAAACAAAGCCAGGCGATTCTGAGAGAGAATGCCCTTTGCTTGATGCTTGTGGTGCGTGTAATGATTCCTCCAGAAGTTTGGATTTTGTCACACAGTCTGAAACTGATTGTGCTGTGTCGGAAGTCACTTTTCTGAACGAGAGCACTGTATTGGCATCAAATGTAGGAAAAATAGACACTAATGCAGATCTTGAAATGTCTGACAGCGTTCAATACGGCACTATTAACAGAGATGGAAATGTTATGTTTCCAAGTTCTGTCAATGGTGCAAAATCCAGTTCTTTACCACAGTTCAATTTGGATCCTGCAGATGGAAGACCAGTATCTTGTTCAACAGGTTATTCCTGCATTACTAAATCATCCAAAGAGATAGCTTGTGATGCTTCAAGTAGTTACTATCAATTATATCATCCTACCGTTAATCAATCTTGTAACATTCCTAGTAACCAATCTTGCAGTTCTCCGCACAGTTCTAACACCTTTGTTGGATTAGAGCTTTCTGAGCATTCTATCCATTCATTAGGCAGGAAAGAAACTAAAAAGAGAACGCCCACAGATTTGGATGGTCTGCATGTAAATTTACAGGATTGCATACACAATGAGGACAAACGAACTCATCAATCATATTTGGAGCATGATCAGTTTGATAGATGTCCTTCCAAAGATGGTACACCGGGACTGGAGGAAGATGATAAAAATTTACTGGCAATAAATATCGCTGAAACAAATTTTGCAGGCTCTTTAGATTCTGTAAAGTCTGCCATAGGTAAAAGGCACAAGTCTGTTAATACAACAAGCGGCACATGGGAGTTTGGTTCTGGAAGTAGAAAGGGTAGCCACATAAGGGCAGAGTCCCAGTTATTAGCATCAACTGACAATAATTCCTCAGTTTTATATGGAAGTAGTCCAAATTCTCTAGTCTGCCATTCAAAGGGCTTCACTTCTCCATGCAGGCACACTGAGGGTTCAATCACATCAAATGAAACATTTAAAGAAATAGATGCTAATGATGAAACTGGTGCTGACATCAGTGAGCCATTGCCATCATATATTCTTTCTTCTGGACGTGTAAGCCGTAAGGAAGGTAAAGCTATTTTATTCTATTATTTTGAGGATATTTGTAAATGTATGCAAGTTGGTGTGTTTTCTAATCCGATGCAGTATTTGAACCTTCATTCTGTGTTGCTAGTTATTATATCAACATTTAAATTTTAGATACTAATCTCCAATATTCCTTCCTTGTGCAGAAGAGCAAAGAGGTTCAAGATCCCTAACAATTGATCAAGACTTCGAACAGTATTTTTCTAAGTTAATGCTCTGACCATAGCTTTCAAGCTATTTGTACATTAGAACTAGACTTGTTCACATGTATATCTCTTTCTGAATTTTTTTTAGAGCGTTTCAAGTTTTCATGCCCCTTCTGTCGTGCAAACGTTTAATTATGAGAGAAATGGGGAGAGTTCTTACAACTTTTCCCGGCATTAGCGTTTCTGCTGTAGAAGTTAAGAACTTTGAAAAAGGCATGTAATAAGGGACATCTTTGAGATTTGTTGTAGAAAGGGTTACATGTACATGCTTCTTTTGTAAATGATAATTTGTGAGTTACGAGAAGTGCGCCTCCTTTGAGTTTTGTCAAATGCTTTGGTTTTGTTAACCTATCTTCAAGAATGGAGGCCTCTTCAGCAATATAATAACCATCGGCTACAACAGAATATAGGGATCAGGTACTGATGTGCGGATACTGAATCAAGAAGTTTGCTGTATGAAGTGTAATGATCCTGTAAACTCATCTGCAACCTTCATTAGACAGTTCGAAAATGTCCAAATAGCTTTAGGGCACTTAAAGCATCTCATCAGTGCAATGTGATCCTTTTACCTGTACACGTTTGACATGATATTTGATATTGACGATGGGTTTAACAGTTTCAATTGCATAGTTTGAAAAAAATGGCAATAACTCTCCGACCTTGCAAATCGAAAAGGCTTGCGAGTTGCTCGCTTAATTACTTAGTGCCGAGTTCTTCACTGAAATTTACCCACAATTCGCCAAAAACTCGCGGAAATCTCAGCAAAAAATGCAGTTTTCGTTGGATAACTCAGCGGACAAATGGGTAGAAGAGCCATTGCCCTGATCGAGAGCTTCCCATTTTGTCGAAACAATCTAAGTGGGTTTCCCTTTACCAAGCGAAGAGCTCGCAGAATCCTCGTAGTTTGCTTCCATAACCGACTGAAACATTTTACTCCATTATTCTTACAAGAAGCGTTGTGAAATTCTATTTTTTTCCTTGAAACTAATACGATTACTAGTACAAGGCAACCTTTCCTGGGCAGGAAGGGTGATGAACTTTGCCCAGACGTTAAACAAAATAGTAGAAAAATCTCCATTATTTATTTCACGCCGAAACAAGCACGGAGCCATAAATGTCTTTGTGTCATCTTTGTGTTCGACTGTTTTCTGTTTAGATTTGAGCATACGGAGTGGTTCCATATAAATTTTCATTTATGAGAAATAAGACAATTTTAAATTTGACAATATATGATATTAGGGAAGAGCATTAATAGTCAAGCCTGTTTCAATAGATGTGTACTATATTTTATAAATTAAAAATTTAATAAAAAAATTATCTGAGTCCATAAAAGTTAGCGATTAGATCAATTGTGTAAATTTATTGGTATAGTGCACCACTATCGAGGCATTTATGCAAAACTTACATGGTTATTGTGGCTTTTGTGTTAAAGTATTTGATCAATTGTGTGAACTTTTTGGTTGTCTAAGCGAACAATTAATGGTGCAAAAAGGGGTCATTTTTCGAGTGACACTTTGAATTGGTCACTTTTTGACTCTTCAACACTTGACGCTTAACTGTTGTTTTTCCTTGTGAATTTGATTAAGTTTTTTGAGGATCAATGTGTACGTTCTTTGAGCATCAATGTTTTGGATCACACTCTGTGATCCATCATCAATATGTTAGAGAGCATATGGAGGTGAAAATATTCAAGTTGCAAACGCAAGTTTGCTTAGAAAAAAGAAGAAGATAACAATAAGTCAAGTGGGAGGCAGAGAGAGAAATGAGAAGGGACACAAGAAAGAAGAGAACAAAGATGGACACCTCAATGATAAACGAAATTGGGCCAAGGAGGATAGGGGGGAGCAAAGAGGTTGAGAGTCCAAACAAGAAGAAAGAGGAGGGGAGAAGGTTTGGATTAGGAGGAGAATGGTATGGTCAAGGAATAGGGCAATGGTGGTTTCTAAGGTTGGATAATAAAGGTTGCCAAGATATACTAAGGCCCTATCCTTGGTCGCAATTGAGGTTAGTAGGGTGATTGTTGATTTCAATGGCTTCTTTCAGTTTTCTCTTGAAGTTGTCTTCTTAAAAGAAGATATGCGTGTTTTCTAAATAGATGTGGTGTTTGGTTGACAAAGAGTGGTTAGCTGGGGTAGATTTGAGAACTTGTTCATACTTGATGTTAGCACCATGTTTTTTGATTCAAGTGTTGAATGAACGTCTTGTTTCACCTATATAATGTTTACTGTAGTACCCCTCCCATAGCTTGCTTTTCAATTTTTATTGCCAAACTTTTTTAGGCCACTTTCATGTGTGTGTTGATTATTTCAGAAATACTTGAGGATATGAATGTATGACATTACATTGGATAATTGTGAGATATCATGTGTTTATAGTTAGATGTTTTTGGTTATTTTCATGTTGATTAAATTTGTAAATGATGATGTTATATATACGTTATGGTTATTTTGTGATGATGATTTATATGTTAGGATGTCATTAATGCTTATGGTTTTACCAACCCCATACTTGCATGTGTATGGTTGACGTATGTGTTTTACTTTTTTGTTTGATGTGTCTGATATGGTTGAGGGACGAAGTCATAGTTGTTTGCGAGATTCACATGATCGACTGATCCTTGCAATTGTTTGTTATATATTTATACATGCATGTACATGCTTGTCTTTTATGCAGCTTTGTAGGTACCAGACATCGACTTCCCTGAATTGCCAGGATGAGCGTGCCCAATCGCAATATCTCAATGGTAAGAGATGAGAGATAACATACATATCCAAATCCCAACCCAAGCCATTGATTGTCCTAAAATAATGGACAAGTATGCATTTTTCTACCCATCTAAATTCGTCAAGGTGATGTGAATTTGTGAGCCCTTCCTTGGAGTTTGTTTGTTATTTAAATTGTTTGATTTTTGAGTGTTGTGAGTCAAGTGAGTTTGTTGTGTGGTTATTTGATTAAAATAATTAAATTAAGATTAATTATGAGATTAGAATAATTATATATATTTTTGAATATGAAATATTAAATATAAAGATATTTAATTATTGAGAGTTAATTAAATACCTTTATTTATGAAAAAGACTTAATTAAAAGTCTAATTATGAAAATTAGAGATGTAATTAAATATTAAATTTAAATTAGAATTTAAATGCATAGATAATATCAATTGATAATAATTTATCAAGTACCATGATTATTAAGATGTCTTAAATATTAAATTGGTAAATAAATTTTTTAAATACAATTCAATTTGCACATTTAATTAACAAAGTGAAATATGATTTTAAGTTAAAGTAGATAATTTAAAAAATGCATGTTTTTTTAATTAAAATTATAATTAATCATGCAAAGAGGGTTTGCTGAAAACAAGGTTGAGAGTTAAGTTCTAATTTTGGATTTGCATGTTTTAGAAACTCTAGGTGGAGTAGGCTTCATATATGAGAGGTTTTTGGGTTATTATTTCATTATGTTTATTAGGTTTTGGAGTTCTCTTGGACAAATTTGAGAAATTATTGAAAGCTTGAGATTTTGGAGGTTGAATTTGATTCTTTTTGTCTTCAAATTTAGGCGTTATTTGAGGTAGGGTTTGAAACTCCTTTTTTTTTTGTAAAATCTTTCATTTGAAAAGATTGTTTGCTTTGTGTCTGGAATTGTTTAAAGTGAATGAATTGAAAAAGGGTTTTCTATTTTTAGTCAAGTTTGTTTTTGAGGAGTTTTGGAATAGTTTTGATGTCAAGAATATATTTGGTATTTTGTTGAGATTGTTGGAAAACTTAAGAAGAGGTTTTAGGGAATCACGTGAGTTTTCCTAGTTAGGGTGTTTACCCAAACTTGATAGTTATTTTGTCTCAATAATTTGCATGGATACATAATTGATATATAATTGCATGTAGATAGATATATATGTAAATATGATGTTATGTGAAAATTTTATTTAAGAAAATTAGTCTTATTGAAAACCCTAGTCTTCATTGAATGAAAAATAATTGGAAAATTAGGAAATTATTTATTAAATTGTTTATATATTTTTTAAAAAAGAGGTTGAAAGAAAAATACTATAGTATTTATTTGTCATAAATTTAAAACAAAAAGAAAAAGAAAAATAAAAGAAAAGAAAAAAATATAAAATTTGGAGGGGGCGAGGGTTTCCTCCCTCTACTTCTCGACAATTCAAGGCTACTGGTGATAGCAAAGGGTTGTCGCACGACAGGTTGGTTGCTATAGCAGCAAAGGCTGCCGTGGTAGCCCTTGCTGCCCACAACAGCTACGGGGTGGGGCCCGTGTTTCCCCCATGATTACATTGTTTATTTTTTTTAGTTTAATAAAAATTTATTTTATTTAAAATGTTTTTTAATATTTTAATTAATAAATTAATTTAAATTTTAATATATTAATTTTAATATTAATTATTATTAATATTTATTAGTAAGTGGTTGATTTTTGTTAATTTTAATTAATAATCAATATTAATCATTATTGTGGATAGTTATAATTTTATATAATTAAAGAATTATATTTATGTGTGCAAGATTGCGTAGATATGTAAATGTTGTCAAATGGTTATATTTTTAAGTCTAATTGGAGTTAGTCAACGAAGGGATTTTTTTGAAAAATTAATTGAGACTTGCAATTGTATTTATTTGTTTTAATACTTTGTTGTTTTATTTGTTATTGTTCTGAGGGTTTAAGTTAACCTTGGGATTCACATACTAGAGGGTTTTGAGGTTTTTATTTTCTATGGTGACATGTGTATGTATTTGTGGTGTGAATACCATCTCAATTCTTTACCCAACCTTTGTTCATTCCTATGTTCATGATTATGGTTTATACATTTTAGAGTACTTTGACGTCATGGTTTTGAGAACCAAAAGTTGTTCCTTATGTTTTGTGGTAACTGAAATTTTTGATTATTATGTTTTTGTGGGACTTAGGTGATTATTTATGACTTATGAGCCCAAGGGAGGTTAAATAGGTGCATCTTAGGGAGTTGCTTACAATAGGGGTCTGGGGCCCAAAGTGGTCAGTACTAGGGTAACCTATGGTAAGTTTGTTAATAAATGATAACTTAATAATTAAAATTTGGAGAGTTCATTAAAAACATAATTAGTGATAATGCCTCACCCATATCTTGAGTGCTTATATAGGCTAAGGATGGGAATGAGATGATACTTAGAGAGTAGGTATGATTGAAATTCTTTGTCTTGATGAGAGGGTATTCTAGTTCCGCATGGATCGTATTGAGGGTCCAGGGCCCAGAGTGGCCAGTCCAAGGTAACTCAATGCTTGAGGGTCTGGGGTCCAAAGTGACCAGTTCATGGTAACTCAAGTAGATAATCATGTGATGACACTCCCATAATATGTAGCCTAAGTCTCTTCCATAGTTTTTGCATTTGCCTTTGGTGGTGTGTCTTGGTATTTTAGTATTATCTGGTGGTTGGTATTTGTTCAGTATTTGGTATTTGGTATCTAGTGGTTGGTTTTTGGTATGTGGTGTTGGTATTTTGATATTTATTATTTTTTCTTTATCATTAGTTGGTGGTACCTTTTGAGATAAAGAGCTTTCAGGATCTCTTTCTTAGGTGTTATGTTGTGTTGGATTTTGTGAATGTTATTCGAGTGGGGTCTGTTGTTATCTTTTTAGCGCGGTGGGAGTGGGCCTTTGGTTCCATGAGGTCAGGTGGTAGTGATTCTTTTACCAGTTGAGATTCTGACGTTCCTATACTGGTGTTGGATGATGCTTGTTGTTGTTACCTTCTTTTTGTTCTCCATGGGAGACTTGTTCATATCTATCTTATGATGTTTATATTTGTACCTTGTATCAATGTTTCAAATGTGATTATTTTAGGACATTGTACTCAATTATTGTTACATACCTTGTGACTTGTGCAAAGGATGTTGTTTCATTGTGTACATACCTTATGGTATTGGTTGTATCTATGTTTCTTTTATATGAGGTTGTTCTTGTTATTCATTTGTATATGAGAGATTTGTAATTATACTTAATTTAAAATAATTAATTAATGTACACGTAATTCTACATCATGGAACCCCTGAGAGTTGTTAACTGTAATTGAGTTGTACTTATGTACTTGTTTGTATCGTATGGTGTATTGCTCCTGCATTGTTATCATTATTGTTTTGTAAACTCTTAAGAAAAAAATTATTTTGTAAACATAGTAACATGTTTTAGCTTAAATTCTCTTGGGTTCCCTGGTGGGGCATTACATTTACTACATGATTAAACCATATGAAAAATGTCTCTAGAGTCTTTGAGTGTGGGACAATTGATTAAATACAACATCAAACAAGGTTTGAAGGTACAACAAAGGTCTTTTCTAGATAGGATTTTGCAGATTTTATGGGAGATGCCTTGGATATAAGGGAGGAAGAGATCTGTAATGCCTTGAGAATGAGAAGAATTAGAGGTGGAATGGAATTGAGAATGGACTTTCTTGAGAGCCCTGGAAATTTACTTGCTAGCACACCTATTCAATCTAAAAACTTTTTGAACATGTGCAAGCTTCAAGTTTAAGTTTTCATCATCGCAAATGCAATGTGCTCTCATGGCTAATGCAGGTAGAAGTCACTGTGGGTTGCTTTGTGAAACATTTGTTGACCAAGGGAGTCGTCAAGTTTTCTAGTAAGCAAAACATCGATGAAGGGAAGTTTGTTGTTTGATTCCAACTTCGACGAAGGAGATACAATGAGCTATGCAATTGAGGTGGGTATGAAATTCTTCCAACATTTCTAGGCCACGAGGCCAACAAACATTAGTGACATCCACAAACTGATTCCACCACTTAAGGGAAAAGAAAATAGGCCAATCTCTTCAAAATGCTCCATGTAAAGGTTGGGTATGGTTGGTGAAAGAGGGGAATCCATAGCCACACCAAATTACTCATAGACAAAGCCTTGGAAAGAAAAGAATGTGGATCTTAAGAAAAGTTCAACAGGATTGACAATTTTAGTATTCATCTTGTGCCTAACTATCTCAACATAGTCAGGAATAGGAACCTGTGTGTGTGTGTGTGTGTGTGTGTGTGTGTGTGTGTGTATATATATATATATATATATATATATATATAGAGAGAGAGAGAGAGAGAGAGAGAGAGAGAGAGAGAGAGAGAGAGAGAGAGAATTTAGGTGAAAACAAGTGGTCATAAAGGAGTGCCAACTTTCAAGCTCATTAAACCTTTACTCTCCCCTCCCTCTCTCTTTTAAGAAAACTTGAGTTTGCAACTTAACATTTTCAGCTCATCATGCTCTCTAACATTCTTTTGGTGGATTATGGAGTGTGATATGAAATGTTAGAGCTCAAAAAACATACACAATCAAATCCAGAAGAAAAAACAATGGTAAACTTTTTCATATTTTAATAGAGCAATTATTATTTAGGAATTGCATTACCTCCATTTTTTTCCAAACTTTAACTGCACAAATTGTTATTAAAGTTATTAATACAAATTTAAGATCACTATTTAAAAATAAATAAGAAATTTAAATACCATAAGCCTCAACAATGAATGTTAAATAAATTGATTTGCTAGCCAAAATTAGGTAAGCACTCCTATGGAGGTCTGTCCTTAGATTTAGGTAAAAGGTCTGCTTTTGAAGGTGTAATTGGCCTAGCAATTGACTATGTATCCATCACTTCATATTTTAATGAAGCAATTATTATTTAGGAATTGATAAGCTATGAAAAAAAGAGGTTGTAAATTTGCATTTGAATATTGTAAAAAATGTCACATGACCACCTATTTTTATTGTTCTCTTTTTAACATTTACCTCCAATTTTTTTTTTCTTTCAAATTTTAACTGCACAAATTGTTATTAATGTTATTAATACAAATTTAAGACCATTATTTAAAAATAAATTGAAACATTAAATACCATAAGCCTCAAAAATAATGTTTAGATAAATTGATTTTCTAGGCAAAATTAGCTAAGCAGTCCTATGGAAATCTGTCCTTAGATTTAGGTGTGCAATTCTGCATGGTGTAATGTGCATTATTTTGTATTTTTTTACTAACTAGATAAATCAAGATAATTTTTTATTATTAGGTTTATAATCAATTAATTAAGTTTAATGTGTATATAGATAGTTGATGAGAGGCTATTTTAATGGGTTGAATGCAATTGAAGTATTATCAGTGAATGCTTTTGACTAGAGCTATGAACTAGTAGGGTCACATTGGAGGACTCCATCTCCGTGGTAATGTTTACTACAGCCAAGCAATTCACACCTAGATTTGTCTCATGTTGATGTCTATATTTCTTGTTATCACTTTGATCCCCTTATAACTCCCTAACTAGCCTCCTTGTCTCTTCATGTATACGAGTGTTTCCTTATCACTCTGGGACATCTTATTTGTCCAACTCTCTAGCTCATTTATCTCTTCATTTCATCCTCATCTCTCCATGATCAACATCTTTGCTGTCAACAATGAGCATTCTGAGGGACAACCTTCATACATGATAGGTCAAACCTTTGGCAAGATTCAAACTCATGACCACCCAAATAATAGGGCTTGTGACTACCCTCGCATTACAAGCCATCTTCGAATGTAATCATAGTATTAAAGTAATGGTGATCATCTCTGAATGTAACCATAGTATTAAAGTAATGGTGATATGTAAAATCATAAACATATCATTTAAAAATCTACAATTTATATATTGTAGTTGTTTATAAAAGATTTGGATATGCGAATTTATGGATTACCATGTGCAAATTCATAGATAAATGATTGTTGTAATTTTTGTTAAATATTATATTTTACATAACTAATAACATTACAATACTATTATTGTTATAATTTTTTACATTATCGATAACAATATTATTCTTATAAAACTGATATCCTACTAGTAAAAATATTTAACAAAGTAGCAAAATATATAAGGAATTGATAAAAAGATATATGTTACACTTATGCATGATTTGGTTATTTTTGATGCCAAACTTATCTTTGGAAGATAGACTTATTGTCTGTCAGTTTTGTTTTGATGTATTTATGGAGAAATACATTATCAATACAATACATATATGTTATCACAAGTTTTTGGAGGTCATTGGAGAGTCTTGTATAGATCTTTTTCGGTGTGCTTGGGTTCTCCCTGGAACCTTGAAGATGTTTTTAAAGATTACTTGCATAAGTATTTCTATATTGGTTCACAGTTTCTCTATCAGATCTCTATTTTTCTCCTTGGGGCTTGTATTTTTACTGCGGTTTGTCTCACCACTTGAAAAATATGCATATATTGTCCTAGAGACTCTACATCTCATATTTTATATCTCTGCATTTAATGATATACTCCTCTGGTTAAAGTTTACGCACAATGCAAAACAAATATACATAAGAATGTCTTAGATATTTTGATGCTACAATATATTTTTCTTGATAGATGGTGATTAGTTGGATTTTCACAAATTGGTTTTGGTGCTCCAGAATTACTGGTCTTGGCTATTTGGCCGATGCTATTCACAGTTTCATCTGTGGTCGACTAATAGTGCTTTGGGTCTTGTGGTACTGTGCGTTGATCTTGTTATTATTTATGGATCAAATTAAGGATATACAAACTTAAAGGAAAATGATGCATGCTTCAGTACCCCATCGCATACATCGGTAATTGTATTTTTGAGGTTGTTAGTGCAAAACCCACATGTTACACTCCTTGGTTGATATGATGGATTTTTTTTTTGAAGCAATGGATATATATTTGTAGATATGCTTCGTAGATAAGAAATGGATAATGGAAAACAAAAGAAGAAGAAGATATTTTGGCACAATAATAGAATGCTAATGGAAGATTGAAAAAATAAAAAGGTTGATTGCAACATCGAGCTACCATCTAATTTTGGTGAATGTGCTTTTGATTTATTGATTGCAATATATCTATCCCTAAGGGAGATATAATACTTAGTGGCAACAAATTTTGATTGTATTCAATGCAGTGGGCCTTTTTTATCAAGGCTAGTGAGTTCCTTGGCCTCTAGCTTAAATTTATGTAAATAGTAATACCATATAGTGAATGGGATTCTCATTGTGGTTTTCTTTGAATTGGGTTTTTCAAATAAACTCTTGGTGTTATGTGTTATGACTTTTTTCTTTCAATTATTTAACTTTGACAATTCGAGTAATTAGTTAAATTAGAATTACAAGTGCATGTTGATTCACCCCTCCCCCTCAACATTTGATTGTGTTCAACGATTGGTATCAAAGCAAGGTTCTTAAAGTATACAAATTAACTACTGAAGTAGATTTGAGATTTGAACAAAATGGTTGAATAAGAAAAGAACTTGGTTGCCATGGAAATACAAGATTGGGCCATTGATGTTGTGGTATATCTTAAAGGAGAATTAAAGTGCGCCCTTGTTGAGATAGATGATTATCAAGAGAAACAAAAGAAATCTAAAAAATCTATTATTCATTTGAAGAAGCAGCTAGATGGGGGAACACAAAACATTGACAATCTCGAGACCATGTTGCAAATCAAAACCAATGAATGTAGTAAGCTAGAAGAAGACGTTTCTATGCTTAAGAGGGAACATGAAGAAGTCAAAGAACAAAGAAAATCTTTTTGATTGTCTCAAACTTGAAGATGAGGTTGTGAAATTGAGAAAAGAACCTGAAGCTGCAAAAGAACAAACTGAGAAAGGTCTGACATTCAAAGATAGTAGTGACATGCTTGATGTAATGCTCAGTCTTCAAAAACATTACAAGGATAAAAGTGGACTTGGTTTTAACAACAATGAAAGCTTAGGCCCCATTGACACAACTAACAAAGGAAAAGAAAAGGCTAATGAGGAATCTAGAAAGAACATTGTAGATCAAAGAGGTTTTAACCCTGTTCGGAGTAAGAGAAATTTTAGGAAACTTACCCATACTCAAATTAGGTACTTTGCATATCTCAATGGTAAATGTTTCTCATGCAATAACTTTGATCATAGAACTAGTGAGTGTAGAAGTTAGATTGGATCACAACATTTTAATTTCCAATGTTATGCTTGCAAAAACTATAGACATAAGCAAGTGAATGCCGAAGAAGGATGATAAGAGTTGAACCAATGAAGGCACATAGTGCTAGAAATGTTCAATCTTTCAATGGATATTGCTATAGATGCTACAAATTTGGGCATAAAGTAGTTGGGTACAGATCTTGAATGAGATTTGGGATTGCTCTACAAAAGGACCCTTCATGTCATAACTGCAATAAATATGGGCATACAAATCAGTAATATAGATCAAAGAAAGTGGAGACATATGTACCGGAAAGGATACAAGTTGATGTGAATGAAGTGCAAGAAAAGATGAAGAAAATTGGGTTGAAGAAGATTGATGAAAATATTGAAGAGAAATTCGTAGATGTATTTGTGCCTATTAGTGGTATAGATTTATCCTTTGATAACTAACAAAGAGCACTATCACAAGGGGGATTTTTTCATAGAACATCTCAAGAACCCCCTCAACAATTGAATGTCAGATGATTCTAAGAATAATTGAAAATTTCTTGATGCATTTCAAGATACTTCAGTAAATCGCGAAGGATTTTACACTCAGGAACACATATAGAGTAAAAAATAATAATAAAATTTTCCCCCTTTTAAGTGGTAAAGGAAGTATTAAATGCACAAGTACAATTGTGAGTTGAAAAAAAGATAAATTGGATCTTATGACCTCGTTTTGATCACTTAGACTCTTGAATTTTTGAGCTCTGCATGCAAACAAAGTCCTTTTGTGCCCTAGTTTTTGGTGTGTAGCAAAGCATTATAGGTTTCATTTGTCATCATCACCACTGCAATTTTTGTTCATTTTGAACTAAAGCCTCGTCATGTGCTCAAACCTATATGTATGTGGCAACTAAAATAGATTCTGCAGGCACATTTTCAAATGTTCCATTGGACGTGGTTTATACAAATAATGCTAGAACATACATTCATGCTCTCGTATTGGAGATTGATCACTCTAATTTTAAAGAATCTTGGAAGGATGTAATGGGAAATTATTTTTTTGTGTACAAGCTAGAGTTTCAGTGCGTTCCTGAATTTGGTTTGGATATATGGAAGATCTTTCCTAACTTCAACCTGACTGATGATTGGGTGCAAATAATTTTGTGTAGAGTTAATGAAGATTACATATGCTTAGAAAAGTCATACCATATAAGAAAGAGAACAATTAGGGTTTTGACAAGTTTATGCTACACTGGCTATAGGGAGTTGAGATGGTCGTTCCTCCCAAAAGATGCATCTGTTTAAGAAACCACTACCATCCCAATTAAAAATCTCACAGGGGGTTGTTAGACCATGTCAAAAATCCTGAGGAGATATACTGGACTCTTACTAACAATCTCCTCTTAGCATTACCTGAGGGGATTCAAACTTGCAACCTTTCTCTAATACCACTTATAGGGAGTTGAGTTGGCCATCTCTCGCAAAAGATGCATTTATTTAGGAAACTACTACCATCCCAGTTAAGGATCTCATAGGAGGTTGTTAGACTTGTACACACTAAAATGGTGCACTTCTATGAACCATTATATGCAAGGTTGCTCAAGAATGAGGCCTCACAAAGCGGCTCACAGCTCTCTATGCATGGAGTTGCAAGGGACTATGATGTATTTGCTCTCAACTAGAGCTACAAGCTTGCGACCTTGCTAGTCAACCACACAACGAGAGATTCGAATGAGGACAAGGGCAAGAGTGCCAATATCCTCAAGAATCACTATGAAAATGCAATGCAATGCAAACTAATCTATGGAAATGAAAATGCAATGCAACTAAGCTATGAAATGGAAATAACAAGTGTTACAAATCCCTCCTATTAATCTATGTGAAGTTATGCTATTGCATGAAAGGAAATCTAAGCTATGAAAGTTATGGAAATGAAACTACTATGTAAGAATGTAAACCAAACTATGAAGCAAATGAAGAAATCTAAAGTAGGATGCAATGATCTCTAAAAAGCTTCAAAGTCTTCAAGGATTCCTGCAGCGTAAGATTAGCATAAAAACATGATCTGAAAATGGAGGAGAGAGCTTTCCTTTTATAAGAAATGCAAAGGAATGGACCATTGAGATTAAGAGGTAAAAGTCTTAATCGGCGGTGGAGCTTGAAAGAGGAGTGATCCGTGTGCACAAGTATCCTCCAATAAGAATTGACTTTGTGTCCATGTGAGACAAAAGTGCTTTTTTCCTTTTTGTAAAATAGGAATAGTGCTTTATTTGTGCAACTTAGGATAAGAAGAAAAGGTGGGGGCTTTTTATTTAATTAAAAGGGGAGGAGATATTCCTTTTAATCAAATAAAGACTTAGGATAAATGATTAGCCCATAGGATAAAAATCCAATATATGATCGAAATTAAGATTTGATTAAGAAATTGATAATGTTGAAAATATTGATTATTGATAAAACTGATTCAGGGTTGATAAATTGAATAAATGGGGCCCAAAGTCTAGGCGACCATTTTTGGGTGCATACATTTGCCCTTTTTGACTAATGTGTGATCGATTTGGGAACACATGCAGTCAAAGAAGAATTGAAATGTGAGATCGATCTGGGATCACAAAACTACTCAAATATGAGGTCGATTCGAGATCATATCCGGACAAAGCATGAACCAAGGCCTTTGAACATGAGGTTGATTCAGGATCACATTCAAAGTAGGAGATAAGAATCTCAAATTTGAGCAAAAGCTCACAAAAGATGTCTGAATCAAGAGAATCAAGGAATCAGGGATGAGGATCCCATAAATACTGCCCCCTCGGAATCAAAATCGAAATCAGGTAGAGGAGAGATAGCAAGTGAGGAAAGATTTGATCAAATCAGAATGAAATCACAATCGAATGTAAAGGTCAATAGGTTAAGCATTAGGTAATGACACATGCCCCAGTGATGAAGTAGAAGAATAGAAATAGAAGACTAGAAATAGAGTGAATGAAAGACTAGAAAATTTGAGAGACATGGAAGGAAGAAAGTCCATCGAAAATCAAATTATGCCTCAAAAAGTCAGTCAACTGCTCAAAAGAAGGGGAAAATTTGGAACATAATTTTGACTATCAAGATGACCTCAAATTTTGATTTTGAGTCTGAAAATGGATTCAGGACATCGAAATTAGGTAGGGGTGCAATTTTCACACAATTCTGAGGTGTTTTGAAAATTGGTCAAAAAGTCAAAATACTATAAAAGGGGCCAAAAATGTCATTTTCAAAATCATTTGTCTTGTAGTGATTTGAGAATTTTCAGAACTTGAGAGAGAATATGGCCAAGCAAGTAGGAGTTCCCGTCCATAGGCATCGATTTGAGCGCGCTCGGTTGCACAACCGGCCACCACACTATCCTGCCCCGGTACGTTTTCAGAAAACTCACTATTTTTGAGTCATTTAATACATTTTTAGCACGTTTGGAAATTTTTAAATTTTTAAATTTTTAGTTTAGGTGAGATATCGCACAATACTTTAGAAGTATCACGTCCTTTGGGGAGAACTATCGCGCGATACTTCGCGGGTCCCCAAAGTATCATGCGGGTATAGGCACCAGTATCGCACGATACTGAGTGAAATATCGCGCGATACTGGGTGAAGTATCGCACGGCCCAAAGTATATCGCACCACTATAGGGAGAAGTATCGCATGATACTTCTCCTAAACAAATAGTATCGCCCAAGTGTGAAATTTGAAATTTTAGGTTTTTGTAAGCAAAAATGACATGGGTCCAAATAATTTTACGTGTTTAAAGATGTGTTAGACTGATTTTTAGGCATCTATCATGATATGTTCTAACAACTATCTTGGTTTAATGGCTTGCAGGAGGTCGTTCCGGCGCTGATCATTAGAGCGCCGAAGGTGACCGGGTTAAAGTGTGTTCGAGATCTAGATGATCCAGGCAATGCTGACATTAGGACTATGGGGTTCAGGTATTTACTAAAATTCCCATACATCAGAGCTGACCATGGGTTGTTGACTGCGTTGGCTAAGAGATGGCATAGCGAGCACAACACCTTCCATCTTCCCACAGGCGAGGCATCCATTACTCTGGAGGATGTCTATAGGATCCTACGAGTGCCCTGCCATGGAGAGCCGGTAAGTATAATCATGTTTTAAGATATAATCGTGTAAAATGTAATGTTTCCAAAGGATGAAAACTGACATGATTTGTGTGTTGGCACAAGTATACTATGATCAGGATGCCACTAAGGGGCATCGACTGATCCAGGAGATGTTCCAGGATGTGACTATTCTGGACAGGCATGTCAGCTGGGAGAGGCTGATAGACGATTTTGGCAGAGACTTCTCAGTGCCATGTATTGTGGCATCCATTATTTCTTAGATCCTGATGACTGATCGCAGTCAGAAGGGATTCCCGCTTGGATGGGGCAGGTTACTGGTTGACTTGGTAGGCAGACCTCGTCGGATGGCATGGGGACCAGCCATTCTTACCGAGATGTATCATGAGCTACACGAGATTGTCTACAGGGTCGGACGTGGGCTTGCGGTGCCATCTTGGCACAGGTGTGGGCTTGGGAGCACATTGCTGTGATGCGCCTGAGGGTTCAGCCGAGAGAGAGGAGATGCCCATACATATATAGATATATTGGTTTCATATCACATGCTCATACTGGGGATGTGACATATTACAGGAGGATTTTGGATGAGATGGCTGCTTTCACATGGAGGCCATACAGGGATGTGGAGGGATGGAGTGATGCAGATGACGAGCTAAGTTATATGCTATGCACTCAGCCACTAGTAGGTCGACACTCAGAGATAGTGGAGAGATTTTGCATCACTCGGGTATGGCGGCAGTTTGGGAGACAGCAGCGGGTCTCTACAGAGACTACTACATATGCCAAAGCCAGGGATGAGGAGGGACATGGGTGGCTACCCATGTTAGATTATCAGCAGGCGATTGCAGAGACAACTGGTATCAGAAGCGAGCCCTGGGAGTATTACCCAGATGTGGCAGATGCAGGGGTCGATGCAGCATACAGGGCAGAGCGGCGGAGGGTGCCGTTCCCTCGGTTCACTATACCAGATGCACAGGTACTAGCACAGGTGGGAGATGAGGGTGGATATGGAGGAGACGGAGGGGATGGAGGAGATGGAGGGGGTGGAGGAGATGGAGGGGGGGTGAGAGATGCTAGGGAGAGTTCTAGATTGGGTGGTCAGAAATGGCCACAGGGACAGAGGGCAGTGACCCCCGATGTAATGAGATCATCTTGCCAGCAGGCTGTGGTTAGGCAAGACCCACCTGCAGGAGGGGATGATCTAAGGGCAAGGATACAGGCTCTCGAGGCTGAGATATTACAGTTGAGGATTGCCATAGCTGTGAGGGATCAACAGCTCACATATCAGAGAGTAGAGACAGAGCGCCGGGAGAGGCAGCTACAGGTTGCTATTATAGAGAGACAGAGGGAGGCCGCAAAAGCCGTGTACTATCATGGCCTCTATATTCAGGCAGTCCCAGAGGATCAGAGAGCACCGTCATACTCTGCAGTAGTGGGTAGATCAGATGTAGTTCCTGATCCAGCACCACCTCCGCTAGCACCAGGACATGAGGGTGGCAGTCAGTCTTAGGTTTAGGGTTAGATGCTTTTGACATATCTTGAGACTGTGATCGAGATTTTGGGATCCCATATTGTATATTGTATCATGACATTATATATGAGATTACTGGATGTTCGATATATCATGTGTTTATGTCTCACTTGTGATGGATGTATTAGTTTATGTATATTGTCTTGTCATTTTGCTCAAAATGTTTATGTACATGCTTATGTATGTTCTCTCTCATGTATGTTTGATTCTCATAGACTCATGTTTTTGAAAATGATAGTTGTGATTAGGATGATATGATTAACCCCTTGTGATGAGCAGGAACAGGTTTGAGATGAAAAAGACAAGGAGTGAAAGACATGATCGAGAAGAAGGAAAGGTGAGCGCAGTTGATTGATAGGTCCACGTAAGATAAAAAAAGGAGAGCTCTCTCCATATGCAAATGCAAAACTAATCTAATCATGAACCTAAAAATGCAAGCTACTATGAAAGTGGTTGACTTGCAAGGTCACAACGCTTATAGACATCTAATTATCATCATCGAGCGTTATTGGTAGCATCGCAAGATCATACAATACACACTAGCATAACTATGTGGATCTGAATATGATCTATATCAGATGGAAATGTGGAAATCCCACCTAGGCATCAAAGACATGTAGGTCAAGATGACTAGTGCAGTGAGATTACCTAAGTTTGATATAGCAAGATTATGCTCACATTGAGACACAAGAAAGTCAAGATGACTATAAGCATGCACTTGCAAAACAGTCAAAGATAATACCTTGTCAATCCCTAGGGTCAAGTAAGACCAGCATAAATGCTCATGACAGTTAGGATCAATGAAATATACCCACAAGCAGATAAAGAAATAAAACATGTTCTCATACCCTCAATCTTCTAGCTATGCATCATCGAAAACTTCTCAGGGAGAGACCACTCATCAAAGAAATCCTCATAGACATCACACAAAGAAAAATAAAGTCAACATATCTCAACAAGTTGATTGTTTAAGTGCGTGTGTGTTGGTCATAGAGTCAAACTCTGAGCATCGCATCTGCAAATGAGCAATATCGCATCATACTAGACTATAGGGTAAGACATTTGATAAGTGTTAAGAAACACTCAACGCAAGGGTAGTGTTGAGAAACACTATTTGGGGTGGTGTTGAAAAACACCTGTTGTGAAATGCCCCAAGATACAAACGCACCAAAAGGACCTATGCGAACAGTTATGCCCCCTAGACAAAGATAAAGATCAATTTCAGACCAAGTCAAATAAGGTCAAGGCATGATGGAAAGTGGCTAAGTGTCGAGGACGCATGCTAATAAATGGGATTGCAAAGGCCACAAGTAGCGCCTGTTTCCAGGTTTTCACCACTTGGAATCTTTTTTCATTTTTTTAATTTTTTTGTATTTTTGCTACCAAGGCGTCTGTTTCCAGGTTTTCACCAAGGCACTTTTTTTTTTTTTTTTTGAAATTTTAAATTTTTATGATTTTTTTGTATTTTTTTAAGGACTTTTTATACTTTTTAGGATTTTTTTAGCATCATATATCAATTTTTTTGGTATTTTTTCAGGACCAATAAATATGTACAAAGAATGCCTCCAGATTGAAACGGGCATCAAGGATAGAACTTCTTGAGGTGCAAAATGTTGATGGGATCAGGGAGCTGTTCTCCATCTGGATCTGACAGTAAATATGCACCTGTACCAAAAGCAGCTGTGATGACATATGGTCCAAGCCAATTAGGTTCAAACTTACCCTTCTGTTCTCTATCCTATGGGTTCTTAGGGTTCTCTCGCAAAACAAGATCACCTATTTGAAACTCTCTAGGGTGAACCTTCTTGTTGAATGCTTTGGACATACACTTTTGATACACTCTCATATGATCAAATGAAGCCTTACGCTTCTCATCTAGAAGTTCTAGTTCTTGTAACCTCATGGCGCGGTAATCCTCATCTGTAATTAAACCTTTGAGTGAGACTCTAAGTGAAGTTATCTCTACTTCTAAAGGTAATACTGCCTCAGCGCCATAGGTAAGAGCAAAAGGAGTAGCTCCTGTAGGTGTGCGTATGCTAGTTCTATAAGCCCATAGTGCTGGATTGATTTGTAAGTGCCAATCCCTACCATTCTTGTGCACTGTTCTATGAAGAATCTTAAGGATGGTTTTATTGGAAGCCTCTGCCTATCCATTTCCCTGTGGAAAGTAAATGGAGGACCAATGTTGCTTGATTTTAAACTTTTTGCATAAATGCTTTAGGTCCTTATTCTTGAATTGACCTCCATTATCAGTGATAATCTCAGAAGGCACTCCAAATTGGCAAATGATATGATTTAAGATGAACAAAGAGATAGTCTTCCCTAAAGCAACAGAAAGTGGCACAACTTCCACCCATTTTGTGAAGTAGTCAGTGGCAGTAATAATGACCTTATGTCCACCTGATGAGTTGGGATGAATTTGCCCAACTAGATCAAAGGCCCAATGCTGAAATGGCCAATGAGAAACAGAAGGAATCAGCTCCCTACCTGGAGCATGAATCGGGTTTCCATGTTTCTGACATTTTTCACAAGACTTAGCAAAGGCTACTGCATCTATCTGCATCGTGGGCCAATAATACCCCGCCCGAAGCAACTTTCGGGCCATGGCAAGACCATTAGAGTGTCTACCACAAATGCCCTCGTGGATGTCAACTAACACTTGGTCGGATTCCTCCTTTTCCAAGCACCTAAGGAGTGTCCCATCTAAACCCCTCCTATATAAATCATCAGAGATAAGGGTGTGGTGAGAGGCATTGCGGACAAGGTTTCGGTGTTCAGAATGGTTGAAAGTGTCAGGGATGATGCCATCGCGTAGATATGAATAGATAGCACCATATCGGGAAGACTCATGTGTGACAAGGGTACAAATGACATGGCTTTCAGATGAGTCAAATATGGGATGGTGTAGCTCTTCCACCAGGAATTCGAATCTTGATTCATGTGTTTCCAACTGAAGGAGTGAAGCTAATGTGGCCATAGCATCTGCAACTTTGTTCTCTGTCCTAGGGATCTGTTGAAATGTCACAAATGTAAAGTAACGTCTCAATGAGTCAACCATCTTTTTGTAGGGTATCAATTTATCATCCTTGGTTTGATACTCCTCATTGACTTGGTTGATGATTAACTAAGAATCCCCAAAGACATGTAACTCTGTTATGTTCCATTCTATAGCCATTCTCAATCCATTGGTTAAAGCCTCATATTCTGCAATATTATTCATACATGGGAATAAAAGTTTGTAAGACTCTGGAATGTTGTACCCATGTGGAGAGACAAATAATACTCTAGCACTTGATCCATTTTGCATGTGGGAACCATCGAAGAACATCTTCCAAGTGCGGGTAGTCATATACAGGATGTGTTCATTCGGGAATTCTACCTGAATAGGCATACTATCCTTAACTGAAAAATTGGCTAATTGATCAGTAATAGCTTGCCCCTTTATGGCCTTTCTCTCAACGTACTCTATATCAAATTCAGTCAAAACCATCATCCACTTAGCAAGTCTACCCATGAGAGCAGCCTTACTAAGCAAGTACTTAAGAGGATCAATTTTTGCAACCAAATGTATAGTATGAGAGAGCATATAGTGTCGCAACTTTTGGGAAGCAAACACTACTACCAGACAAGACTTTTCAATGCTATTATAATTGATCTCATAAGATACTAGGGTACGACTAATGTAGTAAATAGCCTTTTCTTTCCCAGTATCATCTAATTGAGCCAACAATGCCCCCAAGGAAGACTCTGTTGCTGAAATGTATAAAATTAATGGTTTCCCAGGAATAGGTGGCATCAAAATTGGAGGATTAGCCAAGTATTGTTTAATTTGATCTAGGCTCTTTTGGCATTCCTCATTCCATACACAAGAAGCACCCTTATGCAGTGTCTTATTAAAGGGTTGTGCTCTATCTGCCAGCTATGAGATAAACCTCCTAATTGACTGGAGTCGTCCCTGAAGACTTCTCATCTGACTAATGTTTCTTTGAGGTGGCATATCTATTATTGCTTGGACCTTTTCGGGATCAACCTCTATACCTTTTTCTAATATTATAAATCCTAAAAGTTTGCCTGAGGTGACACCGAATGCGCACTTCTTTGGATTCAATCTGAGTTGAAACTGTTCCATGCGATCTAGAATTACTTCCAAATCGGTAAGGTGTGCATCCCTTTTTCTTGATTTAGCCAAGGTATCATCCACATAATCTTCCATGTTCTTATGCATCATATCATGAAAAATTGTGGTCATAGCTTGTTGGTATGTTGCTCCTGCATTCTTAAACCCAAATGACATGACGTTCCAACAATAGGTTCCCCATGCACATGTGAACGCTATTTTCTCTTGGTCTTCAGGAGCTATTTTAATTTGATTATATCCTGAGAAACCATCCATTAGAGAGTATATTTCATAACCCGCTGTCATGTCCACTATCATGTCAATGTTTGGAAGTGGAAAATCATCCTTTGGGCATGCTTTGTTTAAATCTCTAAAATCTGTGCATACACGGATGGACCCATCATGTTTGGAAACTGGTACTATGTTTGAGATCCATTCTGCATAATCAATGGCTCTGATGAATCCAGCTATCAAAAGTTTTTCTAATTCTGCTTTGACAAGGAGAGCTACATGTGGATGCATTTTTCTGAGTCTCTGTTTCACTGGTTTGACTCCTAGAGCTATGGATAAATGATGCATTATAAGATTTGTGTCAAGCCTTGGCATGTCTGAATATGTCCATGCAAAATTAATTTTCTTCTTTTGTAAGAATTGTATATATGCCTTGGTTTCTTCTTCTGATAAAGACTGAGCAAGATGAATTATTTGAGGAGCTTCTTCTGTGTTCAAATTAACTGGTTTTGTTAGCTCAATCAATACTGATGATCTGTCTTGAAAATAACTCAGCAAGTTATTAAGTACCCCATCCTTAGGTGCCTCAAAGAGGTTTTCACCCTCAGATACGTCATTTCTTTTTACTATTTTTGGTTCTGATACCGCCACAAAGTGGTTTTCGCCATCAAACCTATTTTTCTTTTTCATTTATTTTTAGACTGAGGTACTTAATATCAGGCTTCGTCATACTTGTTGTTGGTTCATTGGTGGAAGAAGCCACGGGTTCAAGAGCATTCAAATAACAGGCAATTTCATAATCATTCTGAAAAGTGAGGAATCTAGGCTCTTGATGGCGCTGAGACCAGTCAATTAGGTCATAGTGAACAAGGGGTAGGTCAATGACTGGTTCAATGTTATTTATGTGAAAGGTGTTATCTCTGATGACCATACAATTGGGATTCATCAAGTCCCCTCCTAAGATACCCGAGTCGGGATTTGTCCTACCAAATGAAGTGTCAACCACCAAGGCAATTCGAGGAGTACAATCCTCTAATCCTACACTAAGCTCATTGGTCACATCAGGTTGGGTACTATAAGTATGGACAACATCCATGTCCAAATCAACTATTGCATTTGAAAGTGAGTCCCATTCGTACTCATGTGAGTCTATTTCTAAATCATCATTTGGGCCTCGTGATGTAGAAGCCTCAAGGTTGGGAAAGGTTTCCCCTTCTCTAATGCTAGCATTGTTACTACTCGTCGCAGCTAGGATAGCAACACTTTCCATTGTCAATCTAGCATTCATATAGTCACTATCTGTCGCAGCTGGGATAGTAGGATCATCAATTATCAAATCTTTTGAATCTCCCCAAAGGAGATTTGTTGAAGGCACCCAATCATCAGATATGTCTTGTTGATTAGAAAGATCAGGTGTGTAGTCTGAATCACTGTCATTGTCCGTCGCAGCTGGGACAGGAACACCTTTCTTTTTTTTATTTTCAAAACCTAAGCCAATTGTTGACTTATTCTTTCATCCAAAAAGGGCATGGTTAAGAGGCTCAGCTTTAGCATCCAACCTATGGCTAAGGGGGCCATATCCTGGATAACCCATATTATTAACCAATGTATACCCTCTCCCATAAGCTTTAGGTGAAGGAGAAAAGTTCTCATTGTGTTGGTATCTTTCCTCATGATAGATCCAGTCTCTTACGACAACTTCCTCTTTCTCTTCCTAAATAAGAACCGAAGACTCAACAAATTTTCCAAATAATGTCATTGTTGATGATGAAGGTTTCATATTTGGGGATGGTTTCCCATAAGACCTAGGAGAGATTGGCATTTTTGTAAAAGAATCAATTTTATAATCTCCCATCCCGAGATCTATGGTCTTAAACTTCTGCTTGCATTGTTCAAGTGAAATACCAGAACTGTCAGCTTCCCTATTCAAAGGTACATGTGATCCAGCAGAAATATTATTAACTGACAAGACACTATCTCCAGGTATGCAAATTTCTACACCATTATGGGGAAACTTAACACACTGGTGATACATTGATGGGACTGCTTGCATTTCATGAATCCATGGCCTACCTAGAAAAATGTTGTAGGCTAAAGGTCCAACATCAACAATTTGAAATAAGATATCCTTTTCTACTGGACCAATGCGAATAGGCAAAATGACCAATCCCTTAGAACTTCTTTCTACTTCATCATATGCCTTGATTGTGATCTTTTTCCTTGTGTCAATGAATTCTTCAGAATATCCTAGAGCCTTCAACAAACTCGTGGTACAAATATTGAGCCCTGCACCCCCATCTATCAATACATGCCTGACACAGGTTTTATGAATCATGACTTCGATGTGTAAGGCCAAGTGATGTGGGTGACTGATGGATTTGTCATCTTCTTCTGAGAAAGTGAGGTAATGAAGGCTAGCCAAATGGTTGACCATATTCTGGAATTGATCAATATCTAAGTTGTTAGGGACACTGGCTGCTCGCAAAGCATCCTCAAGGACACGCTTATGCTTAGGGGATAATTCTAAAAGTTCAAAAATAGATATTTGCGCTGGTGTACATTGTAATTGGTCAATAAGGTTATAATTTGAATCAGGACCAACAACAGATTTAGGAAGAACACCCTTGGACATGGGCTGCTCAGACTTGCTAGAGCTAGGACCTTTGATAATAATGGGAGCTTGAGACTGACCCCTAGTGATAGCATTGAGGGATTGGGGCATCCTTCGTGAGTGAGGACCTCTTAGCACCACAAAGGGTCCTTCATCAGACATAGGAGTTGAATCCACATCATATCCATAAGGATCTTTCCCTCTCATCATGTTGATATTATTATCAGCCACTCCAAGCATATTAATAACATTTTCAGCATTTGTGTAGGTATAGTTGATAGCAGCTTTGCCATGCTTGTTGTTAGAATTCTCTCCTTTCTCATATTTAGGCAAGGGTTCTTTAAAAGCCTTATGATCCGCATTAGGAGTTAAACCATCAACTTATAATCGTCCACTTTCAATGAGGTCTTGGACAAGATGTTTAAGTCTAAAACAATTTTCTATATCATGTCCAATTCCATTGTGGAAGACACAAAAGGCCTTCTCATCCCACCAATGAGGTTTAGGATCTGGTATGTGGTGCTTAGTAGGATCCTGGGGTTGTGCCAAATTATGAGCAATTAGTGTCTTGAAAATGTCTGCATAGGAGTCCCCAAGTTTGGTAAATTGTCTCTTTTCCTTTTTAGGTTTCCCTTGATACTTGGGTTTATTCTCCTGTTGTCCTGAGGATGCTTGCAGCTTCATGGCTTGAACTGCATGAGAGAGATTAAGAACTCCTTTATTCTTAGGTTGTGATGAGTCAACAACTCCGTCATTAACCACCTGCTTATTCTTATTCGAATAAGAGTTATTTTTGTCCTTATTACCATTATTGTTGTTGTTTTGGCTATTGTTGTTGTTAGTTGATTTAGCCAAAATACCTTGTTCTTTTAGGACATCCTCTATGCGACATGCCACTTCTACCATGGTATCAAAAGAATTAAATGGGATCTTCCTTACTTCATATCTTAATTCTGGTATCAAGTTGCTCACAATGATGTCTATTCATTCCTCCTCAGGAATTGTCCTTGGATATTTTGAGCACAAACATCTCCATCTTTACAGGAAAGTGACAAAAGGTTCTCCTTGATTTTGTTTGAGTTTGCACAAATCAAGCATTGTGACCGACCTTGACAGATTATAAGCAAAATGTTAAACAAATCATTGGACAAGTTCTTTAAATGTCTTTACTGGAGGAGTAAGGTTGGTGAACCACTCCATGGCTTGACCCTTGAGACTCCTTGGAAATAGTCTCATCAAGTAGGAGTCTTCATGGTGAAAAGAAAAGCTCATTATGTAGAACTATCGAACATGGTCATGAGGGTCACCAACGCCATCATATTTGTCATAGGTTGGAAACTCAACTTTCTTAGGGAACTCAACCAACACCACACTCTTGTCAATAGGGTTGGGACATATAGAGTCCAAATTAAATGTGCTCTTAGGAGCCCTCATCCTTTCTATATCCTTCTGCATTTGCATGATCACCTCATTGGTTGAAGGATTCTATTTCTTAATCTTTTGGTGGACGTCAAAATTATATGGAACCTTAGCACCTTTGTTGATAAGGCTTTCTAGGAATTGATCCTTGTTTTGTTCCACATATTGTTCCACATATGCTTGAAAGGATGGTTCTTGTTGCATAGTCATAAAATCCATATGATCAAATTTGGCATAACTTCCTCCATGTTGTGAGCCATGATGTGCTCATTGGGAGGGTTGCTTTGAATGTCTATGAGATGATCGTCTCCTATGATTATCATATCTTGAAGCCCTTCTTCCTCTAGGACTTGGGGATCGTGAGGGTGTCCTTGATCTTCTTCTAGGACTTGGCAAAGGGGTAGATGGGGGTGAGTTGGTCCCACTATTGGTTCCCCTCCCATTGAATCGGCTTTGGAGTTGTTGTGCATAGAGTCTATCTTCTTCTTCTTGGGTGACTCTCTTCCTTATGTCCAATAATGCACGTTCCTCTTCTTCTAGTTGTCTAAATTTCTCCTTTTCAGCAGCTTGTTCATCCAAATAGGCTTGCTTCTCCCTCTCAATGCTTTTCAATCTCGTATTTGCATATCGAGAGGTATCTTTAAGTGGAGAGGATGGTCTCGAATGCCTTATTGCGTTAGCTGCGTTGATGTGGTGATCACTAGATTCGTTGTTCTGGTCCTTGTGTTGTGACCCTGAATCTGAGTGAGTTTGCTTATAATGTCTCTTGGCTCATTGGTGGGCATCAAAATATCTCACGTTGTTAGGAGGTGACCCAGGTGGACTAGCATGAGAAGAACCACCGTACTCTCTTCTATGCCGTTGGAAGATATCCTCAAGAGTTTGATTCATGGCTTCTCTTTGTTGTCGAGTGAAAGTGTAACTCATGTCCATACTTGATGAAAGGGGTACTAAAGAAGTGCTCACTTCACTAGGATTAGCTTTTGGATTAAAACAAACCTCAGATTCACTCTTAGGAGATTGATCAAAAAGGGGTCCTTTTCCCTTATGTTGTTGATGAGTCTTAACTGGTGGTAACTGGCTAAATGCAATAGGGGGTCACTTCCCTTGATTGACTTGGTACCTTGTTGTAACTGACATGAAAGAAAGATACTCTCAATGATAAGATGACCTCTCAAAGTGTCAGCACCAAACTAGGATAATCAAAGTCCTCTATTGTCCAAAGAGAAATGAAAAGATAAAAAAAAGGGCTTTACCAACATTGTCAAAGAGGTGCTTCAAATCAAAGGGTGACTACCCTTGCACTTTTGAACCAGGAGGTTGGACTAGGCCAAAATATAATTGAAATTGAGATTTAAATGAAAGCAATTTGGACAATAAGAGCACTAAAATTTTCCAAGAATGTAGCTAGCAATCCTAGAGATGAACCTTGTCACCAAGAGTGGCCTTCTAATTTGACAATTATTTCCAAAGTGATTTCGTAAATCAGATGATGCTATCCTAGAGGACTAAAACCAAAAATTTAGAGTCAAGACAGGTCTCGAACGATAGAGCAAGAAGCCTACTCAAAGACCTAACCTGACTAACAACAATTGAAACTGATCAATACTGCAAGCACGACATAAATTAACCAGGCGATATACTCCATGCTACCAGGGCGATACACCTATAACTGGGCGATACTTCACCTTATACCAGGTGATAGACCTCACAATAGCTGGGTGATAAACACCAGGCAGGTCGAGCGATAGTCTATTAGGGGCAAACTATCGCGTGATATTTCCTCTCAAAGTAGGTGATACTTTTGGGACCCGCGAAGTATCGCACAATATTTCTTCCCAAAGGATGCGATACTATTGTAAAATTGCTTAACTCTTGACCAAAACTATGTAAAATTTGCATTTTTTGGTCTGTTTGATCAAAATTTTCGGTCTGAGGGTTGATGTTTTCGATCTCAATCACAATATCAGCAGAATTTTAGCAGGTTTGCAAATAGTGAGGGATCAAACATGTCTCATACACTTGAAACAAGGGCAAAAGCAACCTTGCCAAGACAAACACTTGTGATATCAAAATTGAAAAAACACCCTATGAATGCTACCGATTGTTTGTATGTGAGAACGTTTACACTGGTATCACACAAATGAAGACAATGCAAACAAATCTATCCTAAAAAGTCAAGGCTCAATGCATACCAACTTAGCCCACAACTTGATGCCCCCTTGCCTCACACCAAGTGGTTACCCACAAGAGATATTGGCTTTGTCGTGGAAGTGTCAAATGACACAACCAAAGGGACACATATGGTGAGTATCTTAAGGTGATCCGGGTAAACCACTTGGATCAATCCTTGCACTAAGAAGATAAGCAGCTAAACAAGGTGGCTTCTATCTAATGGTTCTTAATAAGGATTTTCATTCACAACACCCCTCTTGCTCCTCAAAGAGGACTCAGACCTTGCGGCCTCAAGAGTACCTTAAGCATTCTTGTTCAATGTTTTCCCAATGGTCGCAATCCCATGAGCTACTCACATCAAATGAAGACAAGTGTTATGTCTACCAAGGTTTTTGGTGTCCTTGATAGCCTTGAGATTATAGTGAGTTGGAATCACTTGCCACCAAGGAAAATGATGACAAGGTTGTCCCCACTTGAGTCATTCCTCTTGATTGCTCAAGAGCAGGCCCGCTAAAGGATTCCTAAACTAAACAAAAAAATGGATAATTTATGAGGTTCAAGGTTTTTGGTTCACCTCAAGAGTGAAGAGCATACTCCCCTATCTCAAAAATTTCTCCCAAACACACCAAGCAAAGTTCATTTACCCTCTTGTTTTCAAAATTCAAAGATGGGTCAAGATTTTCTGGTTCACCAAAATGGTGAAAAGCATACTTCTCCTACCACCCAAGAATTCCTACAACAAGATCTTAAGTGCCTAATAAATAAAACAACTAGTTTTTGCCACACTTAAAAGGAAAGCAAATAAACAAGCAAGATTTTTTTTGTTTTTATGCTTGGGCAGCCCTGCAAAAACCGTTAGTAGCCCTCTTTGACATGCAATTTTTGGCAAATTTCTTAAGCAAAGGCACCTACAACCACAACTAGTTAGGCCCACAAGGTTAGCAAAATCCAAAATCTAAATGAAAATAATTGCAAGAAACTGATTTACCTAAGCTAAGAGATGCAGGTTAGACCTATCTAAATATAGTAAAGTAAACCAGCAAACTAAATATGATCAAATTCGGATGATAAAACTTGAACCATAGGTCTCTGTCAGATCAGGCGATATACCTCAGACTTCATCAGTATCGCGCGATACAATTTCCCATATCTGCGCGATATACCTCAGTTCAGGCGATATACTTCGCTATATCCGGGTGATACTTCGCATGACACCAGGCGATATACCTTAATATTGGCAGGTGATTCTTCTCTGGAGTGAAGTGTCGCACTGGTATAGTAAGGTATATCACGTGATACTCTGAGACATAAAACCAGAGACTGCAAAATTTCTGAAAAATAATCTAAAAAATGATGAAAAATGCAAGAAACTAAAGGACAAAGCCTATCTACTCTGCCCCACGGTGGGCACCAAAAATGTACACACTAAAATGGTGCACTTCTATGAACCATTATATGCAAGGTTGCTCAAGAATGAGGCCTCACAAAGCGGCTCACAACTCTCTATGCATGGAGTTGCAAGGGACTATGATGTATTTGCTCTCAGCTAAAGCTACAAGCTTGAGACCTTGCTAGTCAACCACACAACGAGAGATTCAAATGAGGACAAGGGCAAGAGTGCCAATATCCTCAAGAATCACTGTGAAAATGCAATGCAATGCAAACTAATCTATGGAAATGAAAATGCAATGCAACTAAGCTATGAAATGGAAATAACAAGTGTTACAAATCCCTCCTATTAAGCTATGTGAAGCTATGCTATTGCATGAAAGGAAATCTAAGCTATGAAAGTTATGGAAATGAAACTACTATGTAAGAATGTAAACCAAACTATGAAGCAAATGAAGAAATATAAAGTAGGATGCAACAATGATCTCTAAAAAGCTTCAAAGTCTTCAAGGATTCCTGCAGCATAAGATTAGCATAAAAACATGATCTGAAAATGGAGGAGAGAGCTTTCCTTTTATAAGAAATGCAAAAGAATGGACCATTGAGATTAAGAGGCAGAAGTCTTAATCGGCGGTGGAGCTTGAAAGAGGAGTGATCCGTGTGCACAAGTATCCTCCAATAGGAATTGACTTTGTGTCCATGTGAGACAAAAGTGTTTTTTTCCTTTTTGTAAAATAGGAATAGTGCTTTATTTGTGCAACTTAGGATAAGAGGAAAAGGTGGGGGCTTTTTGTTTAATTAAAAGGGGAGGAGATATTCCTTTTAATCAAATAAAGACTTAGGATAAATGATTAGCCCATAGGATAAAAATCCAATATATGATTGAAATTAAGATTTGATCAAGAAATTGATAATGTTGAAAATATTGATTATTGATAAAACTGATTCAGGGTTGATAAATTGAATAAACGGGGCCAAAGTCTAGGCGACCATTTTTGGGTGCATACAAGACTATGTCATGAATCCCGAGGGGATATGTTAGACACTTACGAACACTGGGACCCTACTTACTTTAAGGATGGTAAAGACATATGAGGTGAAGAATGTCACTAGTGCAAAGTTTGATTGAATGACAATAACTATCAAAGACATTGTAAACCTTGGTGTTAAATTTTTTGTAATGTGGATTGGATATAAAATTTACTTCCTAAACCTGGAAGGTTTTGTGACGGAAACCACATTCATACTGCATATTTGATGGTGGTTGCTAGTGAACATTTCTACCTCGATGAACTTCTACACTTGCAATCATTGGAAAATTTGAAAAGGAAAAAATAAAACAAATATCCTTTCAGGAATGGTTCATTAATTACATGTCTAGTGTTTATGTTTCTAATTGATCTCCCTACAGTCAAGAATATGGTTTGGTAAAAGTCATGTCCCATAGGAGTTCAAATTAGATGATATATTATGGATATCAATCATAATACAAACCATTATAATATTTGTTCAACGGTTGGTTCAAAACATTTCAAGGAAAAATGCAACTAAGGGATATAATTCTCAATTCATTGGTGAGGAAATACAAGGATGATATCATATTCTATGTCTGCAGAGACAACTTCTTAATTGAAGATGTTCAATCTAGGACTGGTTGGCTACTGCCACTTGTGAAATTAATGAGGAAGAATTTTAAAATAATATCAAAATTATACTTTGCCTATAGGTGGATCCCAAAGAGAAGAGATTTGGTACCATAGCTAAGATTTTGAACAAAATGATTTTGGAAAGAGAAGAAAACAAAAAAGAAAAGAGAATGAAAAACTATATGCTAAGATTGGACTACGTCCGCTATTTGAAACTTTTGGTTTGGCTTTGTTAGGTGAGGGTTCTTCCAATACTCCTCAAAGAACAACTAGATCAAATTTTGCTTCACCTTCAGTGAAAAAAGGTTTCTACGTCAAAGTAATCACTAGAGTTGTGGCAAGTGAGTGGAAAATACATAGACCAAAAAGATAATCTTCTAAAAGTAAAAGTAGTCTTGAAGGTGACAACAACAATATAGACACCAATGAAGATATAGGAAATTTAGAATGGATAAACGAGATGAAGGCATTAGGGTGATTAATTTCGATGAGTCAGAGGAAGAAGAACAAGAGGAATGACCATTGCAAAGAAGAAAAAAGGGTGAAAACTTCACTATTTGTTGAATTGGAGAAGGAAGCTAAGAAATAAAGTGCAAAGAAGAAGAAAAAGGAAAACACGATGAACACGAATGGAGAAAATCCTCCAGTAAGTAGAGAACCTTTAAATTTAGATACTCTAGTAAATGTGTCTTGTCAATGTGAAGGGAGAGAAATAGAAGATGCTCTCAATGATAATGCTTCCCCATGGAGATAAAGAAGCTATAGAGATGACAATTATTAAACATATGATGTTCTTTCATCTGGGATTGGATGATATATTACCTAAACTAACTAAGAATCTATGAGAGTCATTGGTTGTAAGGAGATAGTTGGTAGTATGTAAAGAGTCTAATCTTGCCTCAAAATAAATTTGTTAAACTTGGTCAAAAGAAGATAAACAAAGGGTCAAGAATATCTCAAATAATAGGTTTTAAACTAAAGAAAGAGTCAATCTTCTAATGGGAGAAGATGAAGGAGAATATTCTATATTGAAGAAATAAACATAATTTTTTTTTGTTGAGGTTGCAACAGAAATTAAGAAATTAAAGAATGACTCAATATCCACTTCCATTATAAAAGATAGTGCCTCTTTTGACAACAGACAAAATACAATTCTTGAAATTTTTTCAGATATATTAGTTAGTGATGAAGAACAAAAGGACAAACTATCTTCTCCTTTAGAGAAAACAAATATAGATTGGAATGAAGTAGGGGAAGTACATGAAGGCTTGTCCAAAATGACATGTGAACAAAATCCTAATGTACAAGTCATTGCTTTTGAGAATCAAAAGGAATATGTAAAAATAGCTGGTGTAGAAAAGAATCCAATTATTGAGCAAAAGAAAAAGTGAGAAGAAGAGAAAACAAAAGTAGAGAAAAACAAGGAAAAATTTGGAGAAGAAATTACTTATGAAAAGAAAATGTAAGAGATAAATTCGAGTGAAGAAGAAGAAATAATATTGTTGAATCTTCCAGAAGATTAGAGAATTTTCTTTGGACTTGCTTAGTCTACAATTGGATATTCAACATGTGATTCTTTCCGAGGCATTCAGTGTGCTAGTATCTCAAGGAAAATAGTTATTGGTTGCGTGCTTCCTCAATAGAGACTATATTCAGGTGATATACTTCATCATTCATCTTGAAAAGAATTTCTAAAATCACATAAGGATAGTTCCAATTCTAGTGAGAATACAATTAAAGTTCTTAGAGGACTCCCTAAGTTACGATTGGATGAATATATACCTATAATATAATAATTGACAATCTTACTTGATGGATTCAAGCAACATAACACTATTATAGAAGCTCCCTTAAGGAAGGAGATAAAGAAGGATATATAATTTTTTTTTTTGATGATCTTATCGACATGTGTGTTGTTACTCATGCTAAGTTACAAGAGTCTACTAGAGCATTTGATAAATGGAGAGAGTAAGTTATTGTAGTAAACAGATTCTACCACTAGTGGCCTTCTGTCACTAAGAACATTCAAGATGAAATTGTATCCTTTGAGGCTCAAATTGTTGCTATGCCAAAGGTGATATATTACAAGAACATTGAAGATGCCAAATATGAGATGTGATTGAAGTCCTTTATATAAGATTAAAAAACCATCTGATCAAAAAAATCATGCGAATAATTTTTTTGACTATTTAAAGACATTGTGGATCTAGAACTAGCTTCCATGATCAAGATATCTAAGGATAATATATTAGTTAGTCTGTTTACTAACTATCTCTCTCACACATACATTGAAGATAGAATAATATATTAGTTTGGTATCTGTACCTGATATTCTTCTTTATCCCTTTTTCTTTGATGTCAAAGGAAAATAACTTTTGTAATGGCACAAGTGTTTTCATTGATGACAAAGGGGGATATTGTTACACTTATTCATGATTTGGTTATCATTGATGTCAAGCTCATCTTTAGAAGACAACCTTATTGTCGGGTAGTTGTATTTTGATGTATGTATGAAGCAATACATTATCAATCCTATACATATATATGTTATCATAGATTTTTGGAGGTTGTTGGAGAGTCTTTTATAGGTATTTTGCGATGTGTTAGGGCTCTCTCTAGAACCTTGAAGATGTTTTTGAAAATTAGTTGCATAAGTATATCTATATCAATTCATAATGTCTCTATCAGGTCTTTGAGATTTTCCTTGCAGCTTATGGTTTCACTATGGTTTGTCTCATGAATTGAACACTGTAAATATTGTCTTAGAGACTACATCTCATATTTTTTTATATCTTTATATGCTCCATATTTAATGATATATTCCTTTGGGTTAAAATTTAAGCACAATTTAGAACATGTATATATAAGAATGCCTTAGATATTTTGATGTTGCGATATAGTGTTCCTAATAGATGATGTTTGGTTGGTTTTTTAGAAATTTTTTTTGAGGCTCCATAATTATTGTTGTTGGTTGTTCAGTTGATGTTATTCATGTTTCCTATGTTGCTAACTAATGGTGATTTAGGTCTTGTGGTACTGTGCACTGATCTCCATGGTATTTATGGATCAAATTAAGGATATACTGACTTAAAGGAAAATGATGCATTCTTGGGTACCCCTTCACATGCATCGATGATTGTATTTTTGAGAATGACAATGCTTTTCTCTCATGTTACACTCCTTGGATGACATGATGGGTGTTTGAAGCGATGTATATATATTCATGGATATGCTTTGAAGATAAGATATGGATAATGGAAAATAAAAAAATAAGTGGAAGATATTGTAGCACAATAGTAGAATTCTATTAGAGGACTATCAGAAAAAGAAGGTTAACTACAACAACGAGATAAATTCTAATTTTGTTTAATGTGCTTTTGATATACTGGTTGTAATAGATCTATCCCTAAAGGTGATATAATATTTAGTGACTACAAATTCTGATTGTACTCAAAGCAGTGGGCCTTTTTTTATCAGGGACAATGAGTTCCTTTGTCTCTAGCCTAAATTTTTCCAAACACTAATATCATGTAGTGAGTTTGATTCTCACTTTTGTTTTTCCCAATTTTGGTTTTCCACATAAAATATTAGTGTTATGTGTTATGAATTCTTTTCTTTTAGCTATTTTACTTTAGTAATGAGATTAATGAATTAAATCAAATTTACAAGTGCATGCTGATAAAATCCCCTGCTCCAAGAATTTGGTTATTTTCAATAATTGGTATTAGAGAAAGGTTCCTAAAGCATGAAACTTAACTATTGAAGTAGATCCAAGATTTGAACACAATGGTTGAATCAGAGAAGGAATTATTGGTTTCCATGGAAACACAAGTATGTGACATTGATGTTGTGGTAGATCTCGAAAGGAAATTGTAGTGTGCCTTTGCAGAGATAGATGATTATTGAGAGAAATGGAAGAAAGTTGGAAAATCTATTATTCATTCGAAGAAGCAGCGAGATGAGGAAAAAAGGACCACTAAAAATCTCAAGTCCAAGTTGAAAATCAAGAACAATGAATGCAATAAACAAGAAGTTTCTATGCTTAAGGAGGAACTGGAAGAAGTCAAAGAACAAAGAAAAGCCTCTAATTGTATCAAAATTGAAGAGGAGGTTACAAAAGTGAGAGAACATGAAGTTGCAAAATAAAATACTGAGAAAGGTGTAAAATTCAAAGGTAACAGTGACATGCTTGATGAAATGCTCAGTTTTCAAAAATCTTCAAAGGATAAAAGTGGACTTGGTTTTAACAACAATGAAATCTCAGGCTCCTTTAACACAACCAACAAAGGAAAAGAAAAGGTCAGCGAGGAATCCAAAAAGAAAACTAAAGATAAAAGAGGTTTCACCCCTATTTGGAGCAAGATAAATATCAAAAAAACTACGCATGCTCAAATTAGGTACTCTACATTTTGAAATAGTAAATGTTTCTCATGCAATAAATTTGGTTATAGAGCTAGTGAGTGTAGAAGTCAAATTGGATCACAACATTTCAAAGGCCAATGTTATGCCTGCAAAAAATATGAACATAACAAAAGTGAATGGAAAAGAAGGATGATAAGAGATGAACCAATGAAGGAAAACATTGCTAGAAATGTTCAACCTTTCAATGGATAGTACTATATATGCTACTAATTTGGGCATAAAGAAGTTGGGTGCAGATCAAATGAAAGGAGAAGATGGAATGATCTATAAAAGAGCCCTTCATGTCATAACTACAAAAAATTTGGGCATACTGCTTAATACTATAGAACAAGGAAAATGGAAATATATGTACTAGAAAGGAAACAAGTTGACGTGAGTTATGTGTGAGAAAAGATGAAGAAAATTTGGGTAAAGAAGACCGATGAAAATATTGAATAGGAATTCATTGATGTATCTTTGCCTACTAGCAATACATATTTATCCTTTGGTAACTAATGGAGAGCATTATCTTAGGGGGAGTTTTTCATAGAAGATCTAGAGAGACCCCTTAACAATTGAATGTTGGATGATTCTAAACATAATTAAAAAATTTATGATGCATTTTAGGTTACTTTAGTAAATTGCAAAGGATTTTACACTCACTGGCAAATACAAAGTAAAATAGAATAATAAGCTTTTCCTCCTTTTTAAAAATAAAAGAAGTATTAAATGAACAAATACAATTGTGGGATGGTAAAAAGTTAAATTGGATATTATGACCTTATTTTGATTAGTTATACTCTTAGATTTTTGAGCTCTACATGCAAAAAAAGTCTTTTTATGCCCTAGTTTTTGGTGTGCAATGAACCAAGAGAAATTTCATTTGACATCATGGCCACTCCAATTTCTATTGATGCCAAACTAAAGCCTCATCCTGTGATCAAACCATATCCATATGCGGCAACTAAAATGTATTTTGTGGGTGCCATTTAAAATGTTCCATTGGACATGGTTGATAGTGAGGATGTAAGAGCATACATTTGTGCTCCCATATTGTACATTATTCACTTTAATTTTTAAGATCTTGGAAGGATGTAATGGAAAAATATTTGTGTATGTACAAGCTAGAGGTTTAGTGCATTCCTAAATTTGGTTTGGATATATGGAAGGGATTTCCTAACTTCATCCTGAATGATGATTGGGTGCATATATAATTTTGAGTAGAGTTCATGAATATTATATATACTTAGACAATTTGTACCAGATAATTGAGGAGATGTTACAATTGTGGTAGTCGTTGCACCAAAATATCTACCTATCAATGCCCAATACAACCACTAGACTTATAGAATCCACATGAGGTGGTTAAGCCATGTTACGAATCTCACGAGGGACGTTGGTGCACTGCCAACAATCCTCCCTAGTGTTAGTCATTGTAGGCCCGCGTCACTCAAGGAGGAGATTCAAACCTCTGACCAAGCTCTAATACCACTTGTTACAAGTGTGGTAGCTATTGCACCAAAAGATTATCATGTCAATGTTTGATACAACCACTAGAATTATAGAATCCATAGGAGGTGGTTAAGCCATGTCACGAATCCCACGAGGGACATTGGCACACTACCCAAAGGAGGCACTTAGGGTTTTGATAGGTTTATGCTGCACTGGCACCCTGTTGATTTTGAGGATGGTAAAGACATATGTGGTAAAGAATCTCACTGGCACAAAGTATGATGAAAGGGAATTGAGTATCAAAGACACTATAAAACTCAATTTTAATTTTTTAGAAATGGGGATTAGATATAAAATTTACTTCCAAAATCGTAAGGGTTTTGTGTCAGCAAAAATAATTCATATTGCATATCTAATGATGGTTTTTGGTGAACATTTTGACCTTTGTGAGATTTTATGCCCCATCTCTTGGAAAATATGAATTGGAGAAAAGAAAAATAAATCCTTTTAGGTATGGTTAATTAATTATATGTCTAGTGTTTATGTTTCTAAATGAACTCCTCACATTCAAGAATATGGTTTGGAAAAAGACCTATCCATTAGGAGTTCAACTTAGACTGTATATTAGGTATACTAGTCATAATACAAACCATTGCAATAGTTTGTTCTTGGTTAGTTTGAAACTTTTCAAGGAAGTATGTAGTTAAGGGATAGAATTCTCAGTTCCTTGGTGAGGAAATACAAGGATGATATCACATTACACATCAACAAAGACAACTACTTCATTGAAACAGTCCAACCCAAGATTGGCTAACTACCACCACTACCTTATGAAATTAATGAGGAAGAAGTTGAAAATAATATCAGAATTATGCTTGGTCTATCGGCGGATCCCAAAGAGAAAATATTTGGTATCGTAGGTAGAATCTTGAACAAAATGATTTTGGGAAGAGCATGAAAAATAAAAGAATAGGGAATGGAAAAACTATATGCTAAAATTGGACTACGTCTAGTATCTGAAACTTTTGGTTCGACTTTATCAGGTGATAGTTCTTCTTGTATTCCTCAAAGAAAAACTATATTAGCTAATGGTTCACCTTCAATGAAGAAAGGTTATTCTAGAGAATCACTAGAGCTTGTTCAAAGGAGTGGAAAATACATAAAATAAAAAGAAAAGATTCTAAAATTAAAACCAGTCTAGAAGGTGATAGAAACAATATAGACAGAGATGAATATATCAAGAAATTCAAAAAGAAGAAATGAGATAAATAAATTAGAGCGATTAATGTCAATGAGTCAAAGGAAGAAGAACAAGAGGAATGACATTTGAAATGAATAAAAAGGGATAAAACCTCATTATTTATTGAATTGGAGAAGGAAGTTGAGATAGAAAGTGCAAAGAAGAAAAGTGACAAAGAGATGAAAAAGAAAGGAGAAAAGCCTTTAGAAAGAAAAGAAACTTTAGATTTAGATGCTCTAGTAAATGTAGTTTGTCAATATGAAGTGATAGAAATAGCAATTGATCTCTATGATGATGCTTCTCCTGAAGATAATGATGTTAGACATTATGATTTGTGTTGTCATTTATGTCAACCTCTAATGTGTCATTAATGTCTTCTTGTGAAGGATTAAAGGTTTTTGAGACTGTGTTGAGTCTGTGACATTGATTGAGGATGGAAATGTGAATAATGATTGAGGAAGTTATCAAGGTTATGACATTGATAGATGAAGAAGATTTGAATAATGCTTGAGGAAGTTTGTAACATAAATACATAAGATATAAGTATAACAGAAAAGAACATGCATGAAAGAGTATTTGAAGATTTTATTGTAGAATGATTTGACATTGATTGATGAAGACTATTTTAATAATGATTGAGGAAGTTTTTAACTTATCTGGAAGACAAAAGTATGACCTACAAGACCATGCAAGAAAGAGCATTTGAGGATCTTATTATAGAATGCTTTAAGATGATGACTACTTGTGCCTCTAGACTTAATGATTGGGTAATGTAAATATTGCACTATCACATATCTAGGTCCCCACCTGATTATTTGTCAAATATTTGATATGCTATTTGGATGACACTAAGGCTAATTGACATGATCATTTTGACAAGCTTGAAGAATGACTTGTATTTCTCTCAGATGATATTTTAGGGTATGTAGTTTGGTGTACTTTCTTAGATGATTTGTGTGGTGTTTTATTTTAGGTATATTTTAATGGTTTTCTCTACAAGTGTGTATTTTTTGTCACCTATGTTATTCTACAGTCTGTGTTGGCTTTTGGCCAACTTAACTATTTTTGGTGACTTGATTTGAGTATTTTGAGTCCAAATATTGGTCAAGGAAAGTGATAAGAGACTCAAGATGATCTTTACATGGTGTGTCATGCTTTGGATGGTGCTACATGATTCAAAGTGTATTTTGGACTGGCCAATAACCTATTTTTTGATGCATTTTCACATGTTAGCTTTCACTCCATCTTTGGAAGAAAATGCTATGGACAAATTATATTATTTAGAAATAAAATTTTATGATGTATTTGGTTCCTCTTTATCTCCTAGGTGGACCACATTGAGTATTTTGTTCAAGGTGGAAGACCTTGTATTAATAATGCTTATATTTTTATGGCTAATGTTGATGATGTTTTTCATGGAAAAATATCTATATATTTTGGCTAAAAGAGATGAGATGAAGATTAAGGTGTTAGCCAAGTTTTCCATACCTTTGAGATCTAGTAAAAATTTGTTTTAATTTGAAAGGCCAGGTCTTTGTTTTCCTTAGGGTTTCACAAATTCACTGTGCTTATGTCAAAAAAACCCTACCCTTGGTCTATTTTCATGTTACTTTTTCCATGGCACTTAAGTCCCTTTTCTAGCATGTGGTCTTTGTTTTCCTCTTGTTTGTCGAGTCTCGTAATGTCTAAGTGTTAAGTAATTTCACAGCGACCTCTCGACATGGTTAAAAGAAGATGACAACTTTGTTTAGTTGCGTGTTCTTGGGATAGTTGATGGTTAAGGAAAACACTTGGCAACTTAGCGAATAAGGATGGTTGCTAGTTCTCGTAGTGCTAGCGGTTAAAGGGTTAACCTTCAGAGATCTAGTGATAAGGTTCATAATGAAACAAGATTATCTTTGTCTCTTATTCTCGTAAAGCAACAATAACATTTTGAAAGGTCTGGCGATTCAACAAGGACCATAGATAATGAATAGGATCCATGACTGGTGCTTAATCTCAAGATCTTACTAAGGTTAAGAAAAAGATCTAGAGATTTGGAGATAAAGGTTATCTCTTATTCTCTGAATGAAACCAGGGTTAAAAGATATGTCTCGAGATTGCCCGAATACCTTTGTCACTAGATCGCATGATTAAACATGAGTTAAGGGAGGCGTCTAGAGAACATGAGATTCATTCATTCGCTAATTCTCCTAATGCAATTGTGGTTAATGAAAAGACCTGGAGAATATGAGATTGGTCTTAGTCACTCATTCTCATGATATAACCAAGGTTAAGAAAACTTTATGAGATTGGGAGATTCGCTTCATTCACTAAGTCTCCAAATCAAATGTGAGTTAAAGAAAAGGTTACGAGATTACGTGAATGCTTTGGTCACTGAATCTTGTGATGAAACCCTAGTTAAGACATAAGTTCAGTGATTTAGAGAATGCTTCAGTCACTGAATCTCATGATTAGACCTGGGTGGAGTAAAATTTTATGAGATCATGAGAATGCCTTCAGTCGCTGGATCACCAAACAAGATATGGTTAAGTTCACCGAGCCATAAAGAAAAAAGGTAACTCTAATGTGGAAAATGAAGTATGACAGGTTGGAAAAAGTAATGAACTGGCCAGTCACAGTGCGAGTAAGGGTTTTTATCAGTTTTCAAGGTTTTTAATCAATGGAACAGTAATCATGGGTTTTCACCTTTTCTGAGAATTGAATGTGGCCTATCAACTTCATACCTTACGGCTATCCTGGATTTGAACTTGGTTTCACGTAGAAGTGAATGTTGAGATGACTCAAAAGAAGATTTGTAGTGATCCTGATGATTTCCACACATTCATGGCTCAAGAATATATAGACAAGATGCTCCTATACTTACACTTATCAGTTTTTAGAGAGTGAATTATGAAGCCAAGCTGTTGCAGAGTATCAATTTCAAGGAGATAATTTGCAATAAAGAGTATTTTTAGAGAAGAAAACATGAGTCAATTGGAGGCCAGTCATGCTTCATCTAGTGAAGGAGTACATGAGAAGGGTGGTGACTAGAAGGGAAAGCCAAACTACTCTAAGGAATTCATCCAATTGCTTCCAGGGTCAACACAAAATAAGAAGGTTAGTGATGAAACCTTTACTGATTCCTTGAAAAATTGTAGAGACCCAATCACTCCCTCTACCTCAGGCTATCATATCTTCAACTACTTCTATAGTAACAGGGATAAACCCATTCCAATGTGTAATGCCTGGAAATCAGGATTGGGGAAATTGGTAGTACCTGATGTTTTCCTAGATGTTAATTTATTGATAGAATTGACAAGAAATTATGATCCAATCTCCAAGTCAATTTGGAGAAGTGACAAATCAGCCCTAGTTACCTTAGATAGGGATCATTCATGAAAGCCTTCAACCTACACACTTCTTCCTCGACAGAGATTGACCTAGGGAAGGAAAAGGAAAAGTATAACAAACAATTACAACTTGTGAAAACCCAAGTCGCCCATCATATGCTAAGAAATGGTAAGTATATAGCCCCTCTCCCTAGTCATATGAAAGCCCCATATGAATTTAAGGCCCTAAATGTCTACATGAAATACCTTGCCTATGGGTTATGCCAAGTCTTAGGGGTAGATGGAGATGAAGAAAGACTTCTAGCAGACTTGTTGATGATAATCTTGGACATGCAAAGTCATCATACCAACACTGACTATGACTACATCCAATATGTGATTGACATGATGTACGAGGGCTTGATTTCAATCAATGACAATAATAAGCCATCCAAGTTCATGCATTATTCTTTGTTGATGCATTTAATTATGTTCTTTAACATTGATCATATGGATGTAAGCATGTTGAGGCCGAGGAAGATGAACTGAGGAGAACCAAACCCAGTATAGTTTTGGTTAAGGGTTTGGAATTTTACATCAAATGAGAGTGATTTTAATGGTTTTTAGAATTGGATAGTGTGTCCACTCTTGAATATGATGGGCAAAAATTTCACAAGGCTCCCAATAAGGATGCTTAGGCTTTTGAGGCCTAGAGAGTATGTGGACAAATGACCAACTGATCACAATTGGGGATATTTCTACTTGGGTGAAAATTTCACCATAATAAAAGTCTATGGGTATCCTCAGCCCCCTCATGCTCTTCCCAAATATGTGCCACCAAGGATTTCTCTATTGGAGTTTATCTGGCAATTGATTTGGATAGAGAAAGACATTTTGACCCCACAAAAGAAAGGGACTTTTACTCCCATAATGTTTAAAGTAGTAAATTTTGCAATTGGAAAGAGAGCTCTGCCTTAGCTTTCCCTATGGTTAAATCAATTCACAATGACTGCTGCAACATATAGATATGTAGACCCTAAGGACTTCATAAAAAATGCAAGGAAAATTCTCATCCCTAGCATTGGAGTCATTAAAGAACATGAGGGATGTGACTTGGAGGATATCATTAGAAATATCCTGGATGAAGAAGAGATTGAGAGGAGATTGGGAAAAATATGAGACTTGATGGACTTAGAGGCACAATTGAGAAAAGATGAGATTCCCTTTAGTGGTTTTTTCCCTGATGTGCCATACATTGCAAGGATTGACAAGATGATCTAGAACTATGACATCTTATAAAATCAATTAGAATCTCAATTGGATGCCAAGGTGCAAACTAAAAAGGGATACTCATCTTCTGAGTATGAGACTAGTAGTGGGAGCTCATATGAAGAGGATAGCCCACCTCAGAATGTGGGGGAGACAATTCAAGAACAGGGAACTGATGCACTAGAGGAAAGAGATACACATGTGCCTCCCCAAAAGAAGAAAAGAATTAAGGAGGGAGAATCTTCAAGAGCAAAGGGTGCAGGGAGAAAAGTTGACATGGCTTCTACCTTGGTACCAAGTGATAGATCCTATCATCATCACTTGAGAAAGAGCATAAGAGAAGGTAAGAAAGTACACACACAAGAGGAGGTTGAGCTTCCCCTGTTATTGTGCCAAGATGAAAGAGAACTACTTCAATAAGAACTCATGAAAGATGATTAATTCATCAAAAGTGATGAATTTAAAAACTTCTTGATTTGGAGAAAGCAACAGGAGATTGCTAACCAGCGAACTGAGGGTGCAGAACCAAGCAATGAGGCCTTGCAAGCCCTAGCCTCATACGATCCAGCATCAGAAATGATAACAGTTGAAGAGGCTAGGCAATTGGTCAGATCAAGTAGGATGCTCCTAGTTCCAAGATGGGATTTAACCTCAACCTTTATCATTGATAAAATAAGGAGACAACCATAGGGTGGCTTGTCATATGAAGCCCAAATTGGGGATATGATCAAAGGATGTGGTTATGATCCTAGATCTCAAACATTGGCAATGTGGTCTCTTGCCCCAAGGACTCAAAAGCCCTCTCTTGTCAGTATTAGGATAAAATGGAGGGAGATAAGATCATCTGGATTGTGCAAAACACTAGTGATCTTGAAGTTTCAAAGGTAGTGACTCATTTTTCCCATTTAAATGAGGCCAAGAATGCACAACTCTCTGACAGGTATGGAAAATTGTTTTAAGAATCCATCCTACTAGCCAAGGACAGAGAAGAAAAGCTCATGAAAATAAAGATGTTGGAAGATGAGTTGGAGTTAATGAGGAAAAAAATTGAGGAAGCATATAAGGCTATCCCTCCTCATGTTATATAAGATAAAGTTGTAGAGGTCCCAATGATAGAGGTACCTAATGTGGCAGCTGGTGAGTCAGACAAGGACAAGATAAAAGTAGCCCTCAATGTCCTGACAGAGATCTTGCAACATAGACTTGAAGTGATGAAGGGAAAGATGGACCTAGTCCATAATTCATTTGTCATGTTGCAAAGGATAAATGGGAATGTGAACGATGCCATGGCTACTTTGGAGCCATTATTTTGCATGTGGTCTAGCAGGAGTGCACTTTTTGAGAAGCTTGAAATGTTACAGCCACATAGGACTGACATCCTAGAGTATGTTGGAGAAGTGGGAGAAAAGATTGAACTCATCGGTGCTACTTGGGCATTCTTCAAAGGAAAATCCAGCCAGGTTAGGGCTAAGATAGAGATGTTTGGACCTGATTTCAATAGATATTTGCCTCCTATTCATAAGGGTGATGGTGACATCATAGGGGTGGAGGAATGGAAATCATGAATGGACCAATTACTGACAAGCCAAGGGGCTTTCCTAAAGAATGATGGAACTTTTGATATTAACAGGTTCAATGACATCCTAGATGATGTTTTTAAGGTGGAGACTGATTTCTCCAAGTTTGTTGCAGATGCGAAAGCTATAACCGACTCTATATGGGATAAGCAGGTGAAGATACTACAAGATTTGAAGGAATACACCTGGCCCACCGAAGAAGAGGTTGCTGCATGGGATAGAAGCACAAAGACAAAGAAAAAAAATCCTGCACCTATTGATTTGGAAGCAATGGAGGAGGACTAAGTGACATCTGGCACTTGATCATTGAGCATAGGGAGAGTAGTCATCATGAAGAGGACAATGTAAGCTAGCCGGTTGAGGCGGTCACTTTCCATGTAACAACCTATGAGACTAATTTGAACATATGAAGACAAAGGTGACACCTTTTGAGGATATGGAATGATTTGGAAAATATTCCTCTAGTCTCCATCCAATTTTATGTAATAATTTGTAATAGTTTTTATCTTGTGCTTTTCCTTTCCTAGCCATCTGAAGCTTGTTGCATCCTGATTCTTCCAGGATTCCAAGATGGCTAGTGAATGTTATAAGTAGTCAAATGTAACTTTTTGTTAAGGATGTTGAAATTTGTAATTGAATAGAATAGAAATTTTTGTTCTCCAGTTTTGGTTCAGGCATTTTTTGCCATTGTCAATGTATTGATACTAAAAATATTAATGAAAATACTCTAAGATTTTGTCTCAAATTTGTGCATGTCTTCTTGTTTTAAGGCTTAAATTCATATATGTTAATATTGCAAAGAAAAATTGATGTATGGTTTACAAAGTAGATTGTGAATTTGTCTTTGAGTTCTCTTTCAAGGAAGGGGTGAATTCTTTAAGCCAATTTCAGAGAGTTTATAGTCTTTGCAAGAATCAAATGTCTGAATGTGGGAATGAGAGGGATAATTTATAAGGCATTTGTTCTAAAATTTAGGAGTGTTGGATTTTGTTTTTCTATTGATGTATATTGTTGATGACTCTATGCCCTAGAATAAGACACTGGTCTATTCTCTGGAAGCATTTCTTCAACATCAAACAATCTATAAATGAAAAAATATTTGAATCAAAATAAGTAATATTCATACTAAGTGATATAATCAATTTTTTTGATTCCTTTCAAGAAGTGAATCTATAGGTATACCTGCCTGAGCATTCAAGGCTCAAAGTGTAGGGGGATCATTCTTTTGATCCTTTTTAATTGGTCCTTTTCCTTGACAGATTTGGACTGGGTTGTAAGAGTCAGTGGCATTAGTTTGTCAGTTATATTGTAAATCTACAAGTGGAAAGAAAAGGAACCAACATACAATAAGTAGCATTTTGGAAGACCTTGTATTAATAATGCTTATATTTTTATGGCTGATGTTGATGATGTTTTTCATGGAAAAATATCTATATATTTTGTCCGAAAGAGATGAGATGAAGATTAAGGTATGTGAAATATTTTGTGAAGTTTGTATAATTCAAGTGTAAAGGCAATTTTATGCAAAAAAGGAAGAATTGAGGTGCATGTTGCTGATACAGATTGAAGGTCACTATAGAAAATCATGAGGTTCAATTTTTCATTTATTGTTGGACAAGTGAATTTCTATTGAAATATATATTTTATTTTCATTGAGAACTAGTGTAATCCTTGGTAGTGTTCGTAAATTAATAGGGATAGTGAGTTCCTTGTATTTTGGCCTAAAAATATTGTAATCAAATATTTGGATATAATGAGTGCATTTCTCACCGTGGTTTCTCCCATCTTGAGGTTTTTGTGTAAATCAGGTATTCACATGTGTATGAAATAATTACTTTATTGTATGCTAATTGTTGGTTTGATTAAATAAGATCAAAGATAGATTTGTTAAATTTTTAATTGTGTTGATTCAGCCCCCTCAACACCTAGTAGTGTTCAATAATTGATTTCAGAGCAAGGTTCCTCTTGAGAAGCTTAACCACTTGAGGCATATCCAAAATAGTTGGAAAATAGAGTACTAGGGTACATAATTTTGGAGAAGGAGAAATTACATAGACCTTAGGAGTGATTAAAGTCCTGAAGGATAAACCTCTCATTGTGCCAGCTTGCTTCTACTAGCATTATAGTAATGTAGGGGATCTAGATACTAAGTGTGATAAAGGAAATATTTTGAAACTAAGCTAGTAAATGTGAATAGATTAAGTTAATTAAGACAATTAAGATGCTAAGTATGAAAAATGTAAATAAACTAAAGAGATTGACAGATAAAAATGTTTTGACTATGTGAAATAAAAATGCTAACCACAAAGACCAAATATAGAGATTTGTGATCTCACTATCCTAGACACTAATGCGATCATAAATGATAGCAAAAAAAAGGACAATAACGCGACACACATTCATCTCATATAGACAGAGTATAGAAATTGGCTCAAAGTTCAACGAAGATAATAGAATAGTAAAAATGACAAGAAACTAAGTTAATTAAAATTGAATATAATAATAAGATGTAGTTGTATTGTCTTAAAATGGACACACTCCATGTTGAGACCTTTTAGCCCTCCCTAGTAGGCTATTTTGATTCTGATTTAGACACTTCATGCTTCCGTGGGGTTTCATGTGCTTATGTGCCTATTCTAACCCTCTTTTCTACCTTTTCTCTCTATTTTTGAGACTTGGGCACATTTCTCAAGGTCATGACCCTCTGGGTCAAGGTTGACCTTGACCTTGACCTAGGTCAGGTTGACCTTGACCTTGACCTTGACCCTAGGGTCCAGGGTCCTTGGGGTTAGGTCCTAGTTTCGGGGTTTCATCAAAATTTCATTTTTTACCTCTTCGGGGCCACTATTTCTTGAGTTAAGTGTCAAATTCTCAAATTAATATTTGAGGTGGACCTTTCTCGAGCTCTGTGTAGGATTCCTAATTTATTATTTGAGATTATCCTTTCTCGAGTTTTGTGCCTAATGCTCAAATTAACCTTGGGGTTGGCCTTGTACACACTAAAATGGTGCACTTCTATGAACCATTACATGCAAGGTTGCTCAAGAATGAGGCCTCACAAAGCGGCTCATAGCTCTCTATGCATGGAGTTGCAAGGGACTATGATGTGTTTTCTCTCAGCTAGAGCTACAAGCTTGTGACCTTGCTAGTCAACCACACAATGAGAGATTCAAGTGAAGACAAGGGCAACAATGCCAATATCTCCAAGAATCACTATGAAAATACAATGCAAGCTATATGATGATGCAATCTAAACTATGAAAGGAAAGTACAATGCAACTAATCTATGAAAGGAAAGTACAATGCAACTAATCTATGAAAGGAAATAGCAATGGATTACAATGCCTCCTATTTAGACTATGTGAGCTTATTCTATTGCATAAAAGGAAATCTATACTAAGAATGCCATTATCATGCAACTATGAAAGTAAATATGCAACTAAATGATGCAATGAAGCAAGTCTTCAATGTCTTCAAAACTCCAAATGCACCTAAAACCTGCAGCATAACATTAGCATAAAAACATGGGATATGCAAATGAAGGAGAGAGCTCTCCTTTTATAAGAAATGAGGAGAAATGGACCATGGAGATTAAGAGGCAAAAAGTCTTAATCGGCGGTGGAGCTTGAAAGAGGAGCAATCCATGTGCACAAGTATCCTCCAATAGAAAAATAAGAGTTGACTTTATGTCCATATGAGACAAAAAGTGCTTTTCTCCTTTTTGTAAAATAGGAATAATGCTTTATTTGTGCAACTTAGGATAAGAGGAAAAGTGGGGCTTTTTATTTAATTAAAAGGGGAGGAAATATTCTTTTTAAGTAAATAAAAACTTAGGATAAATGGTTAGCCCATGGGATAAAAATCTAACATATGATCGAAATTAGGATTTGATCAAGAAATTAATAATGTTGAAAATATTGATTATTGATAAAAATGATTCAGGATTGATAAATTGAATAAATGGGGCCCAAAGTCTAGGCAACCATTTTAGGGTGCATACATTTGCCCCTCTTTGACTAATGTGTGATCGATTTGGGAACACATGTAGTCAAAGAATGAAGTTACAATGTGAGATCGATTTGGGATCACAAAACAACTTAGATATGAGGTCGATTCGGGATCATATCCGGACAAAGCATAAACAAAAGGCCTTTGAACATGAGGTCGATTCGGGATCACATTCAAAGTAAGAGATAAGAATCTCAAATTTTGAGTGACAGCTCACAAAAGATGTCTGAATTAGGAAAATCAAGGAATCGGGGATGAGAATCCCATAAATACTGCCCCCTCGAAATCAAAATCGAAATTAGGTAGAGAGGAGACCAGTGAATTGATAAGGATTTGATCAAATCAGAATGAAATCACAATCGAATGTAAGAGTCAAATAGGTTAACCATTAGGCAATAAAACATGCCCCAGCCTGACTGAAAAGATGCAGTCAAACGTGAGAAATGAGGGAATGGAATGAATATGAATGAAAGACTAGAAGTTTGGAAGACATGGAAATGAAGAAATGACGATGCCCCAACAAAGATCAAAAGATTAGGCCTCAAAAGATCAGCCAACTGCGCAGAAGGGGGGAAGATTTTGGAACATGATTTTGACTATCAAGATGACCTCAGATTTTGATTTCGAGTCCGAAAATGGATCCAGGACGTCGAAATTAGCTAAGGGTGCAATTTTTGCTTAATTCTGAGGTGTTTTGAAAATGAGGTCAGAAAGTCAAAAGACTATAAAAGGGGTCAAAATGTCATTTTCAAAAATCATTTGTCTTTTAGCGATTTGAGAATTTCAGAGCTTCAGAGAGAGAAAATGGCCCAGCAAGCAGGAGTTTCCGTCCATAGGCATCGATTCGAGAGCGCCCGGTTGCACAACCAGCCACCACACTATCCTGCCCCGGTATGTTTTCGAAAAACTCAAGCTTTTTAGTCAATTTTTTGCATTTAATAGCTTATTTTAGCATATTTTTTCAAATTTTTAAATTTCAAATTTTTTTGTTAGGTGAAATATCGCGCGATACTTTAGAAGTATCACGCGCTTTGGGTAGAAGTATCGCGCAATACTTCGCGGGTCCCCAAAGTATCGCGCGACCTAAGGCACCAGTATCACACGATACTGGGCAAAAGATCGCACGATACTGGGTGAAGTATCGCGCGATATAAGGTTTATCACCCCGCTATAGGGAGAAGTATCGCATGATACTTCTCCAAAAAAAGAATATCGCCCAGCATAAAATTTTGATTTTTAATGTATTTTTGAGCAAAAATGACATGGGTCTAGACAATGTTACATTTTTGGGATGTTTTATACTGAGTTTTTGGACATCCATCATGATATGTGCTAACAACTGGCTTGGTTTTGGCTTGCAGGAGGTTTTTTCGGTGCTCATCATTAGAGTGCCGAAGGTGACAGGATTGCGGTGTGTCCGGGATCTAGATGATCCGGGCAATGCCGACCTCAGAGCGATGGGATTCCGGTATCTGCTAAGATACTCCTATATCAGAGCGGACCATGGGTTGTTGACTGCTCTTGCTGAGAGATGGCATAGTGAGCACAACACCTTCCATCTGCCTACTGGAGAGGCGTCGATCACTCTGGAGGACGTCTACAGGATCTTACGAGTGCCATGTCATGGCGAGCCAGTGAGTATGATCATGTTTTAAGATCTAATCATAAATATAATGTTTCCATATGATGAAAATTGACATGATTCATTTGTTGGCACAGGTGTACTATGATCAGGATGCCACTGAGGGGCGTCGACTAGTTCAGGAGATGTTCCAGGATGTCACTATTCTGGATAGGCATATCAGCTGGGAGAGGCTGATAGATGATTTCGGCAGAGACTACCCAGTGCCATGCATAGTGGCATCTATCATTTCGCAGATCCTGATGACTGACCGCAGTCAGAAGGGTTTCCCGCTCGGATGGGCTCAGCTTTTGGTGGACTTGATCGGCAGGCCACGACGGATGGCATGGGGTCCTACCATATTGGTAGAGATGTACCACAAGCTGCACGAGATCATCTACAGAGATGGTCAGACATGGGCATGCGGTGCCATCCTGGCACAGGTATGGGCGTGGGAGCACATCGCTGTGGTGCACCCCAGGGTTCAGCCGAGGGAGAGGAGGTACCCCTATATCTACAGGTACCTTGGGTTTATATCACATGCCCATTCTGGAGATGTGACCTATTACAGATGGATTTTGGACGAGATAGCCTCATTCACATGGAGGCCCTATAGGGAGGTTGAGGTTTGGGGAGATGCAGCGGATGAGCTGAGCTACATGCTATGCAGTCGGCCACTGGTAGGTTGGTATGCAGAGATCGTAGAGAGATTCTGCATCACTCAGGTATGGCAGCAGTTCGGGAGGCAGCAGCGAGTCTCGACAGAGACTACCACCTATGCCAAAGCTAGAGATGAGGAGGGTCATGGGTGGCTACCCATGTTGGATTATCAGCAGGCTGTCGCAGAGACAGCAAGTATCAGGAGCGAGCCCTAGGAGTATTTCCCAGATATGGCAGATGTAGGGGCTGATGGAGCCTACAGAGCAGAGCGGCGGAGGGTGCCCTTCCCTCAGTTTATAGTACCCGATGCACAGGTACCAGTGCTAGGAGGAGACGGAGGAGATGACGGGGGAGATGGAGGAGACGGAGGGGACGGAGGAGAGGGAGGAGGAGAGGGAGGGGATGGAGGAGATGGTAGGAGGGGGAGAGGGAGGAGGATGGAGAGAGGAGAGGGGTCGAGATCAGGTGGCTGGAAACGGTCACGGGGACAGCGATTAGTGACACCCGAGGAGGAGGCGAGACCAGCTCACCGGCAGGCGGAGGTACAACAGGAGCAGCCTGCGGGGGGAGAGGATTTGAGAGCCCAAATACAGGCTCAGGAGGTAGAGATACAGCAGCTCCGGACTACTATAGCCGTGAGAGATCAGCAGCTACTAGATTTGAGGGTAGAGCAAGATCAGCCGATATCTGATCTTAGGGTAGAGATAGCACGCCGTGAGGCGATGGCACAGGCCGAGGCACTGGAGCTCCGACGGGAGTCAGCGAGAGCAGCCTACTATCATAGACTCTATCTGCAGGCCGTCCCAGAGGGTGAGAGAGCACCATCATACTCTCAGCGGGCAGGGGTATCAGACGTGGTACTCGATAGGAGAGCTATGCCTCCTCCACCACCACGAGCTCCTCACGAGGGTGGTAGCAAGTCTTAGGTTTAGATGTTTTGGACATATTTTGAAACATTTGATCCAGATTTTGGGATCTCATATCGTATTGTATATCATGACATTGTATATAGATTTATGAGATTACTGGATGTTTGATGTATCATGTGTATTTGTCTCATTTGTGATGGATGTATCAGTTTATATATGTTGTCTTGTCATTTTTTTCAAAATGCTTATGTATGTGCTTATGTATGTTCTCTCTCATAGATGTATGTTTAATTCTCATTTGTATGCTATAGACTCATGTTTCTTAAAAATGATAGTTTTGATATAGATATGATGATATGATTAACCCCTTGTGATGAACAGGAACAGGTTCGAGATGAAAAGAACAAGGAGTGAAAGACATGATCGAGAAGAAGAAAAGGTGAGCGCAGTCGACTGACAGGTCCACGTAGGATGAAAAGGAGAGCTCTCTCCATATGCAAAATGCAACACTAGACTAACATGAACTTAAAAATGCAAGCTACTATGAAAGTGGTTGACTTGCAAGGTCACAACGCGTATAGACATCTAATTATCATCATCAAGCGTTATTGGTAGCGTCGCAAGATCATACAATGCACACTAGCATAACTATGTGGATATGAATATGATCTTTATCAGATAGAAATGTGGAAATCTCACCTAGGCATCAAAGACATGTAGGTCCAGATGACTGATGCAGTGAGATCACCTAAGTTTTGATATGGTGAGATTACGCTTGTATCAAGACACATGAAAGTCAGGATAGCTATAAGCATGCACTTGCAAAATAGTCAAGGATAATACCTTGTCAATCCATAATGTCAAGTAGGACCAGCATAAATGCTCATGACAGTTAGGATCAACAAAATATACCCACAAGCAGATAAAGAAAGAAAACATGTTCTCATTCCCTCAGTCTTCTAGCTATGCATCATCGAAAACTTCTCAGGGAGAGATCACTCATCAAAGAAATCCTCATAGACAGTACACAAAGAAAAATAAAGTCATCATATCGTCATCGAGTTGATTGTTTAAGTGCGTGTGTGTTGGTCATAGATATCATATCTGCTTAGTGAGAAATATCACATTATACTTAGACTATTGGGAAAGACATCTGATAAGTGTTAAGAAACACTCGACGCAAGGGTAGTGTTGAAAAACACTCTTTGGGGTGGTGTTGAAAATCACCTGTTGTGAAATGCCCCAAGAGACAAACGCACCTAAAGGACCAATGCTAACAGTTATGCCCCCTAGACAAAGACAAAGACCAATTCCAGACTAAGCCAAATAAGGTCAAGGCATGATGGGAAGTGGCTAAGTGTCGAGGACACATGCTAACAAATAGGGGTGCAAAGGCCTCAAGTAGCGCCTGTTTCCAGGTTTTCACCACTTGGATTTATTGCAATTTTTTTCCTTTTTTTAATTTTTTTAATTTTTTTTGGATTTTTAAATTTTTTAATTTTTTTGTATTTTTTCAGGACTTTTTATGCTTTGTAGGATTTTTTTAGCATCATATATGAATTTTTTTGGTATTTTTTCAGGATCATAAGATATGTACAAAGGATGCCCCCAGATAGAATAGGCATCAAACTCATGAGCAAGATCACATCGTGTAGTCCCAATGTCTAGCAAGGTGGGGAACAAGAGGGATTAGCAAGCTGGTGGAAGAGATGGAGGAAAGGAGAATGAAGGTGAACGGAGAGAAGAGATCCTCAAGGTCAAACTCCTCAAGAGTACCCAAGCTAGGGAAAAATTGTCATGTAAAACACATTTGGACAAGCAAGGAAAGCCAACATAGGATAAGCCTCAAAAGCGTAATGCAAAAGAAGGAAAGGATGCAATCCAAAGGAGTAGACATGTCAAGAGGCTTCATAGCATCGCGTTTTACTTCTTTTTTTTTTTTTTTAATTAGATCAGGACCAGAGGGGAAAAGGATAGCGAAAGGCTAGAATGAATGAAGGAAAATGAATATGAAGGCTAAACATGAATGGAATGAAAGCAAGATCATCGTAGGATAGCTTAAAAAATAGCCAAATGTTCATGTATAATTCAACATTGTCAAGATCAAAGGGAGAAGATGGAATGGATGAAATATGTAGAAGAACTACGCATGACGCCTGATTGCCAGGTTTTCATCATGGTACTTATCCAAGGTGTCACAAGGGAGTGGTTTTCACCATAGGATGAATTTATTTCTCTTTACTTTTGCTACCAAGGTGCCTGTTTCCAGGTTTTCACCATGACACATTGTCAATTTTTTTTTTCTTTTTTTTTTTGCTATTTTTTGAATTTTTCTATTTTTTTTATTTTTTTGGAAGAAGGAAAGCTTTTTAGCTAATGCTCCTTGAAAGGATAAACCATGATATGCCAAGGATTCAAAATGATATGCTCAAAGATGCTGAAGGGGAAAGGAAGACGCAGAAGGAATAGACAAATGAAGAAAAATGATAGAAGGTAGAAGGATAATGAATGGAAGGAATGTGAAAAGGTAGATGGAAAGAAATGTAAGATCAACATCAATACACACCTTGAAGGGTGACGAGAAAAATGGGGGAAACGTGAACTATATTCTAGTCCAAATGTGAACCATATTCTGGTTCATTATTGCTATGTGACTCCTCAAAGAGAGGATTGGTGTGCTTGTTATAATTCTCAAATGTGAATGGAGGAATACGAGAAGGAATATGGAAAATGTTTAGCAGAGGTTGTGGTTCAAGCGCATGGAATGGAAGAATATTTTTGGAAAAAGATGAAGTGGAAGCCTTTGGAAGCTTGAATGTCAACTTCACTTGTTGTTCAATATTAGACTCTTTCAAGAGAGATTTTGGAATCCATATAGCCTTAGGCTTTTTATTTTCTTTTGATGATTTAGAGAGAATATCTTCAATGATGGGTTTTGGAACCCATACTTGTCTTGTATTTTTCTTCTTAGATATCTCTTTTGACTTTATATATCCATGTCGATTAGAGGGGACATGGTGATCTTATTTTTTTGATGGATTCTTGTATTGCTTCTTTTTCTTGTATTGAACATTCAAGTTACTTCCAAAAGACTTGGGACTTGTGGAAGAAGAAAGACAATATGACTGGTTTAGATGGGTGAGTGGATGAAAAGGATTCAAGGGTATGCATCTATGTTGATCTTGAGGAAAGATAGGAGATGGAGGGATGTAAGGACTTAAGATGGATGATGAATTAGGAGAGTTAGGAGGGGAAAGTGAAGGGACATAAGGGCCCAATATGGAAGGAAGACATGAAGCCCTTAGTATTGGTGGAGGAGGTCCAAGGATGGATGTGGAAGATGCAAAAGGATAATCAATAAGTTCATCAGCATCTATATCACAACCAAGGATATCAGCATCTTTAGAATGAGCATTAGGATTTTCAACAAGATCATGCACATCTTGAATAGGAGCACCTTCTTTGACAGGATTGTTCGTAGCTTGCGAAGACTTAGGAAGAGTAGAAAGTGGAAGTGAACATGGAGTGGTAGAACAAGAAGATGGAAGACTTTGATCTTGACAAGTATCGTTGTATAGCATAAGCGTATTAACTTTATTTCGATTTTCAATAGGTTTTACATCATAAGTAATGACACCATTTTTAATAACCTTAATGGAAGTATCATCTTTGGAAAGTGCAAGTGTGGTAAGGTTATTTTGATTATCAATAAGCTCAACGGTGTAAGTAGTAGCTTGATCTTGCTTAGGAGATGGTGGAATGAATGCGAAAGAGTGTAGAGGATCGAAAGAACCATGAAGCAGACCAGAGACATCATGAAAAGGATTGGATGACATGGAGGGTTCTTGATCTTGATCTTTTTTTATGTTCTTTTCTTTATCATTTTTAGAGTCCTCTTGACATGGAGCCACTTCTAAGGACAAGGAAGCATGTTGGGATTGTATGGAAGACTTTGGAAGAGGTGGTGAAGGACTAGCTGAAATAGGCATTATAGTGGATGAAGGCTTAGGCTCTTTAGGTTCAACATTATTGAAAGTATTTGCAGCCAAGTGAAGGTTATCTTGAGTATCTTTAAGAGGTGGCCCTTGAGGATAACTATAGGGAACCGCATGGAAAGTCTTAGGATCTTTGTTGGATGAAGGATTTGTGAAAGATTTGGATGACTCAAAAGCTTTAGGAAGTGTGTGGGTATTGGAGGAAGTGGCAGATGGAAGGGGACCATCACAAGACAAAGGTTCAGCATTAACATGATCTTGCTGGAGAGTGTAATCTTTATTTTCAGCATGAGAGTTTTTAGACAAGACATGCTCATAGTATCTTCGTTTATAATCAGCACGAAAAGCTTTCTCTTCCTCAATAGAAGTAGATGTATCATATTGTTCACAACAAATATCATAATTTCTCTCAAAATAAGAATCATATGGATCACCATCACAATCTATCCAATAGGATGACCCTTTAGTAAGCCTAAGCACACGACGAGGAGGACTCTTAGGAATAGAGGTGCCATAAGTATTGCTACATTGTCCATCATCATAGTCATCATAGTCATCAAAGGTAGGTGTGTCACTCTTTGTGGAAGAGACATCATGAGGACTATCACGTTGCTCTTTATGGTATGTCTTCTGAAGAGAAGTAAGACTCTTAGGAGAAGTAGAAGAAGAATGAGATTGTGAAGAAGAGGAAGGTGAAGACCTAGTGGAAGAAGAATACTTGGATGATGAGGAATTTGAATGATGTTTAGAAGAGTCATGATAAGATTTAGAAGATGAAGAATGTGAATAGTGTTTAGAAGAATCATGATAAGACTTAGAAGATGAAGAATGAGAATGATGTCTGGAAGAGTCATGATAAGACTTGGAAGGTGAAGAAGAATGAGAAGATTTAGATGATGAAGAATGTTTGGAAGAAGAAGATTGTGATATGATCATGTTTATGATTCTAGCAAAGGCATCTGATTTAATCATCTTTTCTTTTATTTTTTCTATAAATTCATCACTCATGAGAATTTTGGAGGAACAACACTTTTCGAATATGTCAATGAGCTCAAGATCATCTATCCTTAATAAAGGTTCCAAAACCAGATAGTCAAGATTCATGGTTATAGAAGAGGAGGAATCAAGCATGGAAGAAATGAATAGATGAATAGAAGAAAGTAGACTAGATAATAAGAGGAAAAGAATCAAGAAGAAGAAGAAGAATTTCCCATGGGAGTAGAAGACTTCAGAAGAACATGGGAAATGGAGAGGAAAGAAGAAGACTAAGAGTCATCTTGTGCAATTGATACCATAACGTTCATTGAGATGTTGAGCAACATGACAACACCTAGGATCTGAGATCTAGACTGACCAAGGAAGACTGAAAATAGAAGACCCTTGGTGATAGGATGATCTCACAAAATGTCAACACCAAACTAGGATAATCAAAGTTCTCTATTGTCCAAAGAGAAATGAAAAGATAGAAGCAGGGGCTTTACCAACACTGTCAAAGAGGTGCTTCAAATCAAAGGGTGACTACCCTTGCACTTTTGAACCAGGAGGTTGGGCTAGGCCAAAATATAATTAAAATTGAGATTAAATGAAAATTATTTGGACAATAAGAGTACGAGAATTTCCCAAGAATGTAGCTCACAATTCTAGAGATAAACTTTCTCACCAAGAAAAACCTTCTAATGCGATATTTCTCTTTGGCTAATGTGATACTGATGTTGATCTTGACCAATTTGTGCAAAATTTTGATTTTTTAAGGTCTAATTTCAAGTTTTCGAATGTGAGGGTGAAAATGTCTGATTTCTATCACAAATTCAATAGCAATTAGACAGGTTTGCAAACAGTATGGGATCAAACATGTCTTCAAACACTTGAAACAAGGGCAAAAGCAACCTTGCCAAGATAAACACTTGTGATATCAAAATTGAAAAAGCACCCTATGAATGCTACCGATTGTTTGTATGTAAGAACGTTTGCACTGGTATCACACAACCGAAGACAATTCAAACAAATCTATCCTAAAAAGTCAAGGCTCAATACTTACCAACTTAGCCCACAACTTGATGCCCCCTCACCTCACACCAAGTGGTTACCCACAAGAGATGTTGGCTTTGTCATGGAAATGTCAAATGACACAACCAAAGGGACACATATGGTGAGTATCTTAAGGTGATCCGGGTAAACCACTTGGATCAATCCTTGCACTAAGAAGATAAGCGGCTAAAATAAGGTGGCTTCTATCTAATGATTCTTAATAAGGATTTCCATTCACAACACCCCTCTTGCTCCTCATAAAGGACTAGGACCTTGCGGCCTCAAGAGTACCTTAAGCATTCTTGTTCAATGTTTTCCCCATGGTCACAATCCCATGAGCTACTCACATCAAACGAAGATAAGTGTTATGTCTACCAAGGTTTTTGGTGTCCTTGATAGCCTTGAGATTATAGTGAGTTGGAATCACTTGCCACCAAGGAAAATGATGGCAAGGTTGTCCCCACTTGAGTCGTTCCTCTTGATTGCTCAAGAGCAGACCCGCTAAAGGATCCTAAACTAAACAAAAATAGATTAACTCTTGAGGTTCAAGGTTTTTGATTCACCACAAGGGTGAAGAGCATACTCCCCTATCTCAAAAATCTCTCCCAAACACACCAAGCAAAGAGATTCAATTACTCCTTTGCTTCCAAAACCTTAAGATGGGTCAAGATTTTTTGATTCACCTAAAGGTGAAGAGCATACTTCTCCTACCACCTCAAGATCCCTTTCACAAGGTATTAAGATTCCTAATACAATTAGTGAATGCCACACTTGAAAGGAAAGCAAATAAGAAAGCAAAAAAAAATAATTTTTTTTTTTGTTTTTATGCTTGGGTAGCCCTGCAAAAACTGTTAGTAGCCCTCTTTGACATGCGTTTTTAGCAATTTTCAAGCAAATGAGAGCACCTACAAACACAACTTGTTAGACCCACAAGGTTAGTAAAATCAAAATCCAAATGTAAACATGCAATAAACTGCTAGATTTAGGCTAAAAGATGCGGGTTAGACCTATCTAAACACAACAAAACAAAACAGCAAGCTAAAATAATCAAATTCGGACAAGAAAACTGAAAACGCAAGTCTCTGCCAGACCAGGCGATATTTCTCAGACTTCACCAGTATCGCGCGATACAGTTTCCTATAGTCGGGCGATATTTCTCAGTCGTGCGATATTTCTCACTATGGGCGGGCGATACTTCGCCCGATAACAGGCGATAATTCTCAGTACTGGCAGGCGATTCTTATTTCGCGTGAAGTGTCGCACTACTATACAAAGGTATATCGCGTGATATTTCTGAGAAGTATCGCGCGATACTCTGAGACAGAAAACCAGAAACTAAAAATCAAACCAAAAATTGATGAAAATATTGACGGAAAATACAGAATTAAAGGGACAAAGCTAATCTGCTCAGCCCCACGGTGGGCGCCAGAAATGTACACACTAAAATGGTGCACTTCTATGAACCATTACATGCAAGGTTGCTCAAGAATGAGGCCTCACAAAGCGGCCCATAGCTCTCTTTGCATGGAGTTGCAAGGGACTATGATGTGTTTGCTCTCAGCTAGAGCTACAAGCTTGTGACCTTGCTAGTCAACCACACAATGAGAGATTCAAGTGAAGACAAAGGCAACAATGCAAATATCTCCAAGAATCACTATGAAAATGTAATGCAAGCTATATGATGATGGAATCTAAACTATGAAAGGAAAGTACAATGCAACTAATCTATGAAAGGAAATAGCAATGGATTACAATGCCTCCTATTTAGACTATGTGAGCTTATTCTATTGCATAAAAGGAAATCTATACTAAGAATGCCATTATCATGCAACTATGAAAATAAATATGCAACTAAATGATGCAATGAAGCAAGTCTTCAATGTCTTCAAAACTCCAAATGCACCTAAAACCTGCAGCATAACATTAGCATAAAAATATGGGATATGCAAATGAAGGAGAGAGCTCTCCTTTTATAAGAAATGAGGAGAAATGGACCATGGAGATTAAGAGGCAAAAAGTCTTAATCGGCGGTGGAGCTTGAAAGAGGAGCAATCCATGTGCACAAGTATCCTCCAATAGGAAAATAAGAGTTGACTTTATGTCCATATGAGACAAAAAGTGCTTTTCTCCTTTTTGTAAAATAGGAATAATGCTTTATTTGTGCAACTTAGGATAAGAGGAAAAGTGGGGCTTTTTATTTAATTAAAAGGGGAGAAAATATTCTTTTTAAGTAAATAAAAACTTAGGATAAATGGTTAGCCCATGGGATAAAAATCCAATATATGATTGAAATTAGGATTTGATCAAGAAATTAATAATGTTGAAAATATTGATTATTGATAAAAAATGATTCAGGATTGATAAATTGAATAAATGGGGCCCAAAGTCTAGGTGACCATTTTAGGGTGCATACAGGCCTTACCTCAAATTTTGTGAGAAGGCTCTTAAACAATTATTTTTATTTCTACCTTAAGGGTGGACCCCTTCTATATTTTTGTGCCATGGACCCTTAGTTATTTTTTTCTATGTTGGCCTCTCTAGAAGTTTGTACCCTAGAGTAGTATATAAGGAGGCCTTGTCCTCTCATTTCAATTCAAGTGATCAATGACAATCAAATCAAGCAAGCAAGAAAGAAGAGAAAAATATAGAGGAGGAAGGAAATCCATTATTATCTACAAGTTATCGAGAAATCTCAAGATCTCTCAAGCATTCAAGACTTCTACATTATTCATCTTGAACTCTCAATTCTAGTACATGAGCACATTTACTTCCATGGAGCCATGAATTGGCATGGTAGATCAACTTCATAATTTTCTACAAGGTTTAAAAAACTTCAAGCATTGATCCTTGTGGATTTAAGGATTTGAATCCTCCACAAGGGTTTCAACACAAGGAAGGTGAATTGTTCTATTTACTTTGTTTATTACTACAATTTCAATTTTACTTCAAGGTTAATTCCAAAACTAGGGTTTGACTAAGGAAAACCTTTCATCCAAACAAATAAAACCTTTTTTTCTAGCAGGTGCAGGTGTGAAACATCAAATTTCAGAGTAGATTCAGATACCTTTTTCGACAAACTTTCAGGATCTGCAAACAGAATTTCCATCAGAGCATCACAGGTTAAGGTCAACATAAAGGGGTCAAGGTCGACCTATATTTGGGTCAAGGTCAAACTAGACCCGAAAAGAAAAATATTTTTGAGTTTTGTAGATCTCACAATTTTGGTTGAAGGATGTAGAAATCAACAATTTTTGAGACCGTTTGACAAGGTTTTAAGCAGATTATTTTTCAGAGGTAAGTACTTTTTATTTCTTTATTTCAATATTAGTCTTCTAGATTTACTTTTCAAATATTCTCAATTGCCCTTTCCTAAACCCTCTCTTTCTAGAGGTGAGGGAGAAGTTAACCCAAGCCATTTATCTCCTTTGTATAGATCACGAATTGACACTTACCTTTGTTTTAATCAGGTCTCATTGGAGGATAAATCTTGGTATTCTTCCTCTCCTTTGTATAGAGTTTGGATCCATTTTCACACTATACATTTTGGTGAACCCAACAAGCTTACCCCCTATCTTTTGTGGAATTAGATGCCCTATTGTGTTTGTGGTGTTCAATTTCCTCTTCATGCTTATAAATTTCATTTGAATGCATATCTAGATCTATTTTCTATGCATTTCTTTATTCGTTATCATGTTGCACAAGTTGTTTCAAGTGTTTTCCAAACATCCTTCTATAACTTTTGGGATTACACAACATCTTCCTCTTACCTTACCATTGCATGGTGTTACACCTAGAAAGACTTTATTTAGTGCATGTGATGTTGCTTTGTCCTCTCTTGTATTACCTTGTAAGGATATATTAGAACAAGAAGATGACTTTAATCTATCTCTCCATCATATTTCTCTTTATGGAGATGAGTTGGGGATCAATGTTAATTCTTCTCCTAATATATGTCTTTTCTGTGAGCCTACTTTAGAATATAATTTACCTTCTTTCCCCTTTAGAGATCAAGCTTTAGTGATTTATGGAGCTCCTACAATGTGATTTATTGATAGGTATGATAATCCTCCTATTTGGGATGAACCTTTGGATTTGGATGTTGATTACTCCCTTCCTCATGAAACCATTGTGGATGATTCTACTTTTTGGGATGAACCCTTGGATAAAGACATGGATTTATCCCCTCCTTGTGAAGAATCTTTGACACAAGAGGGTAATTTATTAATGGATGACATATTCATACATGATGATGACTCTTTTTCTAAAACACACTCCCCTTATGCAGACATTTTAGCGAAAGAAGATGACATTATAGATGCTTTACCTCCATTTGGGATTCCTTCTAGTGATGAGGCATTAGTGGAGAATGATATGAATTTCCTTAATGCTCTCCCTCTTAGTGATGATCTTATGGAGAATCAAGATCCTACCTCATCTCCTCCTAGGATGTTTTCTTTGCTTCCTTCTTGTGAATCTATTTGTAGTATTGAGACAACTAACATGGTTTATCCAAAACCCTTGTTGACTATCAAAGATTCTCCTCGCATTACTATCAAAGGTAAACCTATGGAGTCTTTAGAGTCTTTCAATGATCAAGATTCAATAGTTAACACCTATCATACAAGGAATAACCCTCAACCTAATCCGGTGGGTTCTACTTCTTTGCCACCTTCTCAACCCATTCTTCCTCCTCTACCCCATCTTCCTAGCAAGGAGTATGATTTGATAAACCAATTGCACAATACCCCTTCCAAGATTTCTTTATGGGAGCTTCTTCAAACTTCACCTACCTACCATGAAGCATTGCAAAAAGCTATAGCAACTCTTCCCACTCCACCTCCTAATCAAGAGAACATCAATGCCTTCTTACAGTGCATGCATGCTACCTCGGGTCCTCATAACATTGTATTTACTCAAAAGGATTTACCTTCTAAAGAAGTTCCAAATCAATATGATGCTCTTATGGTTTCTGTTAATATCAATAAGAGTATCATTCGTAGGATCTTGATTGATAATGGATCTGAGCTTAATGTTTGTAGCACGGACATGGTCAAAGTGATTAAAGCCGATCTTTCAACTATTCAACCTGACAATGTTCCTATACGTGGCTTTGATAACATTGATAAGAACACTTTGGGCATCATTACCTTACCTATCAAAGTAGGTTCGGTCATCCTGAATACTCCTTTTAATGTTATGCCTAGACCTCTTAATTATAACCTTCTTTTGGGTAGACCTTGGTTGCATGAGATGCATGATGTTCCTTCCACCCTTCACCGCAGAGTCAAGTTTATTCCCAACAACATGATGTATACACTTCATACAGATGATGTGCCAAATCCTTGTTTGAATATTCAAACCCACACTAATCCTATTCCTAATAGTAATCCTTCTTCCTCTAATACTCTTCCTGACGATGATTTCCCAGAATCTTGGATTTTAATCCTACCTTTATTGGAGAGTATAAGGTTTCTGATCTTGATTTTATGAAGAAACAAAGAGAGTTTAAACAACAAGCTTTTGCTTATACTTCTAATGCCCTTTGTAATAACTTTGTTGCTGCTTCTACCCACTATGAATTTGTCAAACCTACTAATGATGACATAGTGACTACTGAAGTTCCATTGACTCTTTCTAATATGGCTTCTCTTTATGGTCATGGTTATCATTTCCTAGTTAAACAAAGATTCAATGGTCAAGGATGTGGTAAGCATAAATAGGGAATTCAAATGCCCTTATAGAATGGGGGGCATGGGAATTCTTATGGATTGGGATTTAATCCTCAACAACAAATAAATGTTAACAACATGTCAAATAACACTTCAAAATATGATGAACCTATGAAGGAATTTGGCCAAGAAGTTCTTTTGCCTAAACTCCTTCATGCTAAGATGATTACTAGACCCAAATGCAAAAAGAAACGTAGTCCACACTTGAAGACTCTTCCTTTATTTTTGTAGCATAGATTTCATGATCACTCTACTAATGAATGTCAATATTTCCATTATAAGATTAGGAAGCTCATTGATAGTAAGGTTATTTATATATCATGTGGCAATGAGTTTTATTTCAATCCCATCTTCTCTAAATAATATTTATGTTCCTATTATGGAGCTCCACATTATGTAAACAATCTTAGCCTAATCCTTGGGGGCTCATTGTCTTGTATAGTGTTGTGAGTGATATAATAGGTCCCCTTACATCCTTGTTCCTATGCTTGGGGGACAAGGATGCCATCTCCTTGTTTTCTGTCTTTCCGGGATCCACTTTTCCCTTGGTTAAGCATTCTCTATCTATTATGTGATATCCAATCATACATGAAAATTTTTATTTGCATTGAGGATCTATGTCCTTGATCATAACTTATTTCATTGTTTGACATTAGGTTTCCATGGTTGATAAATCTCTCACCTTGGAAACTAAATAGTGTGCTATACCTCACAAGGGTTACTTTTTCCCTTCTTGCATGATATCTCTTTGGATTCATCCCTTCCATGGCCTCATAGGAGTTGTGACCTTGGCTTGGAGTAGGTGTTGTCTATGGATATTGTCTTGATGTTGAAGAAGGCTTTATCCTTGTTCTTTTCTTTCCTTAACATGTCAAAATAGTATGTATTTTTCATCTTGAGGGGGGCATATATATGGCCTCCCTCATTCTATATTATGCATTTTTGTTCTAACATTTTGTTTTGCAGCATGCTAAATCCTCAAAAGGTAATGCACATAAGTTGCTAAACCTTCAAGAGATACACATTTTACAAATGTATTCTATGGTGATACGAGGATATGGATCCATGGGTACTTCATAAAAGATGTCAGAAGACACACTACATACATGCACAAAGCTGCCAGAAGGCGCAAAACTTTATGGGGTGACTATCAAGTGCTTGCTTGGTGGGCCATCCAATCCTTTTTATGGTTCATAGTGAGATACATCTTACTTGGTGAGCTAGCCACTCCCCTCTCTTCTTTTCTATCTCTTGTTATGCTTTTGGATCTAACAAGTACTCAAGTTCCTTGGGGGCTTAATGGATTCCTTGTATCCTTAATCATAATAGGGCTTTTTTCCTTCTATTCTTGTTCTACTTTACCAAGAGTCTACGTTGAGCCCATACTCTTGCTAAAGTGGGGGCTAAATGTATCATCTTAAAATGGACACACTCCATGTTGAGACCTTTGAGCCCTCCCTAGTAGGCTATTTTTCTCTTGATTCAGACACTTTCATGGTTTCGTGGGGTTTCATGTGCTTATGTGCATGTTCTGCCCCTCTTTTCTACCTTTTCTCTTTGTTTTTGAGATTTGGGCTCATTTCCCAAGGTTACAACCCTTTGGGTTAAGGTTGACCTTGACCCTAGGGTCCAGGGTCCTTGGGGTTAGGTCCCAATTTTGGGGTTTCACCAAAATTTCATCTTTTCCCTCTTCGGGGCCACTATTTCTTGAGTTAAGTGTTGAATCCTCAAATTAATATTTGAGTTGGACCTTTCTTGAGCTCTGTGTAGGATTCCTAATTTATTATTTGAGATTAGGCTTTCTTGAGTTTTGTGCCTAATTCTCAAATTAACTTTGGGGTTGGCCTTACCTCAAATTTTGTGACAAGGCTCTTAAATAATTATTTTTATTTCTACCTTAAGGGTGGACCCCTTCTAGAGTTTTGTGCCATGGACCCTTAGTTATTGTTTTCTATGTCGACCTCTCTAGAAGTTTGTGCCCTAGACTAGTATATAAGGAGACCTTCTCCTCTCATTTCAATTCAAGCGATCAATGACAATCAAATCAAGAAAGCAATAAAGAAGAGAAAAAGAAAGAGGAGGAAGGCAATCCATTATTAGCTACAAGTTATCAAGCAATCTCAAGATCTCTCAAGCATTCAAGAATTCTACATTCTTCATCTTGCACTCTCAATTCAAGTACATGAGCACATTTACTTCCATGGAGCCATGAATTGGCATGGTAGATCAAATTCATTCTCTTCTACAAGGTTCAAACAACTTCAAGCATTCATCCTTGTGGATTTAAGGATTCGAATCCTCCATAAGGGTTTCAACATAAGCAAGGTCAATTGTTCTATTTACTTTGTTTATTACTGTAATTTCAATTCTACTTCAAGGTTAATTCCAAAACCAAGGTTTGACTAAGGTAAACCCCTCATCCAAACAAACAAAATCTTTTTTTCTTTCAGGTGCAGGTGTAGAACATCGAATTACAGAGCAGATTTAGATACCCTTTTCAACAAACTTTTGGGATCCGCGAATAAAATTTTTGTCGGAGCAATGTAGGTCAAGGTCGACATAAAGGGGTCAAGGTCGACCTGGACCTGAAAAGAAAAAGATTTTTGGGTTTTGTAGATCTCATAGTTTTGGTGTAAGATCACAAAAAACAACAGTTTCTGAGACTGTTTGACAAGGTTTTCAACAGATTATTTTTCGGAGGTAAGTAATTTTTATTTCTTCATTTCAATATTAGTCTTCTAGATTTACTTTTCAAATATTCTCAATTTCTCTTTCCTAAACCCTCTCTTTCTAGAGGTGAGGGAGAAGTTAACCCAAGCCATTTATCTCCTTTGTATAGATCATGAATTGACACTTACCTTTGTGTTAATCGGGTCTCATTGGAGGATAAATCTTGATTATTCCTCTCCTTTATATGGAGTGTGGATCCATTTTCACCTCCATATAGTAGTGAAAAGAGAAACTAAGCTATAAAGAATGAAGAAGGGAAAAAGTTAACACTAGATTCGATGTTTAATGAAGATGATGATTCAAAATTATTTTCTCACGAACCTGCACACACACAAAAAATGAAAGTGTTGGGGTGGATTTTTTGAGACTTGCCTCACTCAAATCCTTGGTTTTGTGTTTCCACCTCCATAGTAGCCGAAAAGACACAAAAATAGTGAGAGATAACTATATGAAATGATAGATACAATAATAATGATAGAAAAAGCTTAAGAAGATTGATATGCTATCAATAACACAAGCAAATAAAACTAAAGAGACTCCCCTCAACAAGATGAAATTTGAGTGAAGAAGATAATGGAGCCAAGATGTTTCCAATGCAATGAAAAGTGCCAAATATAATAACAAGCTTGGAGATGAAGTGAAAAATTAGTGGAATGATAAAGAAAAACACCAAAATCATGGAGAAAATGTCTAGAGAGGTAAATGAAATTAAAAAATGGAGATATAATGGATGAGAGGAAAATCTTCTTATTAGTGGGTGAAGGAATCGAGTGTTTCCATGCATGTTGGTAGTGTGTAACACCTCAATGACACTCCGCACAAACATCTCCTCGATGCACATGCATCTTGGGTTGTCCAAGCCTCGTGGCCAAGATTCTAAGTAGGAAGTGATAAGGTAGAATGGATGAGCATGGAGGGTAACATGGAATTTTGTGTTTAAGCTAAAGTAGAGGCATTGTTTAATGGAAAATTACAACATAGTGCAAATTTGTGACATTACATTTTCCCCCTAATTTAACGAGCATATCATATTCAAAGAGATGTGAGCTAAAGTAAGAAGTCTTACTTGACTTACCTACAGGGATTCCATCACATGGGGTTTCCCCTAAATAGTAAGTCCTAAATTATCATATAGCTACATCTAGTACATGAGATGTAGACAAGTATGATAGATGATGAAGACAACCTTTAGACACAAGATCATTGATGGTACACCAATATGGGTGGAAAGTTATGTTATGCTAGATATTCATATGATAGGGAAATTTTGATAGTGCACCAACATGCGTAGAATAGGTATGTGATATGGTAGTTGTGGAAAGTGAGCCACCATGCATAGTGAAAGTTAGATAGGCATGTGATAAGATCACTTAAATCATGTAGGTATGTGTAGAAAAATCTAGATAGTTTTACAATAGGGTGAGATTGAAATGATAATGGATTGGACCCCACAATAGGTAAATGAGATAGTATATTGGACCTCATAAAGACTGACATCAAGATAAAAAAATTTGAATTTGTGAGAAAAAACTATGGTGTAGAGAAAAAATGATCATTAGATAAAAAGAGAATTAGACACACAAATATAACAACCCCCATTATAATGGACCATACTACACATAGGAGAGCATGCCACATTCTACGGAGAGAAAATACATTATGGCATGTCAACATACAATATGTTTCCATGGAATGTCACTTCTTGACAGGTGAAACATGTTTGTAAAACATTTGCATAGAGATAGGGGGATCTTATGGTTTGGCGTTAGAACCTAGAAGAGAGATATACATTCTCTCAGGTGATATTTCATCACTTCCAATAGTGTCTTAGATATGTAGAATAAGACATGAAGACAAATGAAAACAAAAATTATTAATCAACATGGAAGGGGAGCCTAAATGCCTTCAACACTTTCCATCATCCCTAAATATTGAAAATCAATACACAACAAATAGAAGGAAAATATAAAATATATAAGAAGGTTCATGATAGTTAACCTCATATTTCTAAGTACTTATGGAGTATTAGGGTCCTCTAGGAGTGATAAACATTGAATAACAAGCACTAGGGAATACAAAAAAAAACACTCTAATCTATAGATGGAGAAGAAGGTGCCACCCTCACAAGTCATCCATTAGTAGATCATAATCCTCCCAATCTTGATCATTTGGGGAGGGAGGTCAAGATTGAAACTAAATAATTGGGATGGAATCCCTAGGCACCCCTCTAGAAACTAGAGCCAAGGATGAAGAAACCTTAACATTTTCATCTAATAAATCCACTAAGGTGAGTGAGAGGGATTGTGTAAAGATCATTGTCAACACTAGAATATCCTCCAATGAGTCAAACAAGAAAGCCTCATATCTTACTGGAGACCCATGTTGAGGTGTTGATGAAGAAGCTACCCCACCAACCTCTACAAAAGGGGCAAAGACAAACTTAGGAGAATTTAGAACTTGCTCCACTATGAGAACCAAAATAGAAAGAGGGACAAACAAAGTGGACTTGCAATGTAAAAAATATAAGACAAGGCCTTGTTCAAACTTTCTCTTGAAGGATGGAGGTAAAAACCTCCAATATACTAGAGAATCCTTAAGGATGTTGGGAAAGATGGAATTTGGATCTTGAGATGGAGCTGGCATAGGCTAGCTGGACATCACTATGGTGCACCACTTGGGTGTGCAATATGTTCACTAGAGTAGGAAATGGTTGGATATTAGGTATGGTATTGATCAACATAGGATCCTATGATGGAGAGGTGAACACTTAGACTCGCTTGGAACAAGTCCCAATAGTCACTCCTGGTGTAGGGGGAAGCGAGACACATGAGGTTGCAGGGTAGAAGGCTGGTGTAGCTACAAAAAAGGTGAAAGTAGGGATAGGGGTGAAAGAGGAAGTAGTAGACACAGGATTGGAAGATACACTCTCCATCCTCATGACAACCTCATGAGTTAGGGCTCTCTCTCCCATCAATGATGCTTATGCTCAAACATAGGATAATTCAAACATATATGTGGATCATGCTGAGAAACCTGTGAGGGTACACCAACATCCTAATCCATGTGAGAGGTCATCAATGTTGTCACTAACAAAGAGGATGTACCTATTGATAGATTATGAGGTGGTGCTGACATAGGCACTACCGACTTATTCATGGATGCCCTTTCTTTCTTCACCCTAAAAGAAGTGGGAGGAATAGGGTACGTCCTCAAAGGCTAAGGGGCACATGCCAAGGAATAATGTGAAATCTTGGGAGGCCTCTTACCCATTCCATAAATGGAAAGGTGAGGTATGTCTATGATGATAGGGATAGGGGAGGGAAATAACCTTTTATTTTAGTAGCATGGGCACCTTTCCCTTTTCCACACTAGGTGTAGACATAGGAATATAAGACACCACTGGAGGATGTGATACCTGCAATAAGTGAGGAGGATTCCCAAAGGGCACGTGCTTTCCTTGAGCCCTCGATGAAGAAGGGAAAAAAGATGAAGCACATTGAGCCTCATGAGATGGTTGAGTGGGAGAAACATGAATAGGTACTATAAATTTCAAGGTTAGTTCCCTGAATTTGTACTTATGATAAGAAAGGACCATTACATCCTATTGGGGATACAAGGGCCCTACTATAGTATGCCATAAATGATCAAGAGAAAATCCCCCACAAGACACCAATGAGAAGTATCCACTATCTTGGACTATGTGAATGACATCCTCTTGGGGAAACTTTATACATTTATGCATGATCGAGGGGATGAATCCCATAGAGGTAACCCAGGGAACCTTTGTTTTGACTCAGAAGATGCCTGATTATGAAATTATGATAAATGTTAAGAAGAATCCCTTGGGTCTGACTTGGATTGTCAAGGTAGTGGAACCCAAATGGGAAAGGGACAATCCATCATGCATTTTGATGGTGGCAGTACACTTTTCATATTTACTACTATTTAAGCTATTGATGAAGCGGAACCCCTAAATAATAACATCAACTTGTCATGTAGGGTCAATTAATATGCCCCTAATAGAGATGCCATTAATCGACGTTGATACATAGAGGGGAAAATGGTCTCTACTGAATGACTTGCCCAAAGGGGTGAAGGTTATGTTCATCCCAAGAATCCTTTAAGTGGGTGGAAAAATTGGAGAGATGGTCACCATATCTATGAAGGGATTGTCACTTAGGATAGGGAAGGTTTGATAGAGTCCCTAGTTCATGTTGGGTTCACCAAAATGTGGAGAAGAAAAAAGTACACCAACCTCAAGATGGATTAAAGTCTCAAAGGAAAAATTACACTAACCTCAAGATCGATTAATATGAATAAGAAGCTAAGCATTAAAAAATGCAAGTAACTTGAAGAGATTGATAGATAAATTTTTTTTGACTATGTGAAATGAAAATACTAATTGCAAAGACCAAACATAGAGATCTATGAGCTTATTTTCCAAGACACTAGTGTGAGTCATAGACGACAACACAAAAATGAGCTAACATGACGACACACATTCAACTCATACAACCATAGTATAGAAATTGGCTCAAAATTTGAGGAAAATAATGAATTAGTAAAAATGACAAGAAGTTAAGCTAATTAAAACTGAATATAACAATAAGATGTAGTGAAAAGAAAAACTAAGCTATAAAAGCTGACACCAGATTCAATGTTTGATGAAGATGATGATTCAAACTTGTTTCTCCATGAACCTATACACATGAAAACAAAAAAGAATATTGAGGGTGGGTTGTTTGGATATATGACTTAGTGAGATCCTTACTTTGGTGTTTCCACCTCCACTACAACATTAAAGACACACAAAATGTGATAGATAGCCAAATAAAAAATGATAGACACAATAATAATGATAGAAATTGGTCAAGAAGATAGATATGCTATCAAGAACACAAGAAAAATAAAGTGAAGAGACTCCCCTTAACAAAATGGAAGTTGAATGAAGAATATAATGGAGCCAATATGTTTCCAACACAATGCAAATCACCAAAAATGATAACAAGCTTGGAGATGATGTGAAAAATTTGTGGAATAATCAAGAAGAATACCAAAATCATGGAGAAAATTTATAGTAAGGTACATGAAATTAAAAAATGGAGATATAATGGTTGGGAGGAAAATTTGCATGTTAGTAGGCAGAGGAATTGACCATTACCATGTAGGTTGGTAGTGTGTAACTCCTCAATGACATTTTTCACATCTGTAGACTCATGAGACAAGTGCGTGTTGAGTGAATGTCTCCATGGCTTGTGCACGTCTTGGGTTGTCCAAGTTGTGTGGCCAAGATTCAAAGTGGGTAGTGACAAGGCATAATGGATGAGCATGAAGGGTGACATGGAATTTTTTATTTTAAGCTAAGCTGGAGGCATTGTGAAATGGAAAATTACACTGGGGTGCAAATTTATGACATTACACTAAGTTTGATGGAAAAATTCTATACCTTATGGGAGGAGAGAATAGAGCCTCATTTAGACTTTTTTTCATATGGTTTTCTCTATTCCATAATAAATCAATGTGATCCTATTGTATTAAGTACTCTTATTACTCCAAAAGAGATTAAGGCACATGAGAACAATGGAAAGGAAATAAATACAATTATCAATAGTTTGGGTGATTTAGATTCGTTGAAAGTCATCAGCTACCAATCTATATTTGATGTGTAGGAGAAGCTTGGTAGTATTTATGAAGCATACAAGAAAATTAAGAAGATCAAGTTGTAGAATCTGAAGCACATGTTTGAAAAATTGAAGATGTTTGAAGATGAGAACATTAAAGGTTATCGACATTGGGTAAGTGAAGTTGTCAATTCTATTAAAGGTTTAGGTGGAATTTTTGAAGAAAATGAGATGATACTAAAAGTAACAAGGATAATGAATAAAACCTATAAAATCATGTTTATTTCTATAAAAAATAGTCAAGATATGGATAAGTATACTTTGGAAGAGCTATATGATGTAGTAATTACATTCAAGATATCAAAACTTGAGGAGAATTAACATGAAAAGAAGGACACTCTCTTTGGAGCTACTAAAAAAACTAAAGAATATTTTGATTTGGATGAAGAGGGAAACTTTGTTAGAAAAGTAAAGAAAGGATTTGGAAAATGCAAAGGTAAGTTACCATTTAAATGTTTTAATTGTGGAAGAGTAGGACACTATGCTACCTAATTTACTTTTAGAGAGGATCTAGGAAAATTTTTGATGTTGACGAAAATAAAGGAATTCATAGGAAATATAGAAAACATGATAGAGTAGATGAAAAACATAAGGAAAGGAAAAATTATTACACAATGGAATCTCATTCATCAGAGGATGAAAAATAAAACAATTCAAATGATGAGGTGATATTTTTGGCCATTAAGGATGAAGACAATGTTAGATTTGAAGAATAGAATACTACTCTAGATGTGATAGAAGAATCTAGATCTTGGATCATTGATTCCTTCTGCTCAAATTACATAACCTAAGATAAAGGTATTTTTTAATCTGTATAATTATGAAGGATTAGTCTCATTTATTGACAAAGGTTCAACACCTATTTGTGGCAAGGGAAATATTTCTATTGATGATAAGCATAAAGCTACTGATGTTTACTATGTGAAAGGATTAAGGAAAATCCTTTTGAGTGTCACCCAGCTTTGAAACAAAGGTTTTCAAGTCAATTTTCTGGGAGGAAAGTGTGGAATTAGGAATGGGTTTGGGAAGCTTATTGCAAAAGGAGCAAGAAATGGAAGTATTTACTATCTCAAGAAGAACAATGGAGGTAGTTTCCCTTTAGAATTGAAGAATGAATGTTAGCTATCACATAAAAGAATGAGAAATATCAACTTTGACAACATGATAAAGATCACTTCTTCCAATATTGTGAGAGACATGCCAAGATTTACCAGACACTCTAATACAATGTGTAGAAAATGTCAGATTGGAAAGAAAATTAGGAACAAATTCTAGAAAAAGAGTATTCAACCACACGACCTTTGGAATTGATACATATTGATCTATGTAGACCTACAAGAAAAAAGAGTGCTCAATGGTGAAAGATACTTCATGCTATTTATAGATGATTACACTAGAATGACATGGGTAACATTTTTGAAAGAGAAATCTAAGGCTTTAGACAGATTAATAAATTTCAAAAGAATGATAAAATATCAAATGGATACTAGGATTATGTGTTTGAGGTCTGATAGATGAGAATTCACATAATTTTAATTTAATATCTTTTGTAAGAGATATCGATTTATAAGGAAAAAATCTACACCAAGGACTCCACAATAAAATGGAGTAGTTGAAAGTAAGAATATGAATGTTATTGTGATGGCTAGAACAATATTGAAAGATGCCAATATGAAAAATATCTACTAGAGAAATGTAGTACACTGTAATTTATCTCCTTAATAGAGTGAAAATAAGAGTAATTCATGAAAAAAACTCTTATGAGTTGTTGTTTGGAAAGGTGCATACTGTCAAATATTTTAGAATCTTTGGAAGAAAATGTTACATTAAAATATATGAAAGTGATCTTGGAAAATTTGATGCAAGATTAGATGAAGGCATTTTCTTTGGATACTCTACAACATTCAAGGCTTACTGATTCTATAACTTAAGGATACAAAAAGTGGTAGAAAGTGCAAATATAAAAGTAAATGAAATATGAAATTAGACTACTTTTGAACTAGATATTGAATTGGAATAGGTTCTTGTCACACCCAAAAAAGAAAGCTCTAGAAATAATAATAAAGACTCATAAGATGAAGATTATGTACCAAAATGTGAGGTCACTTATATAAACCGTTACACTTGAGGGAATCCATGAAGAATGAGATCTCAAGAAGTGGCTTATAGCTTCCTATCCATGACATGCAAGAACCATGTAGATATTATGAATGGTGGCTCTCAAATAAACCTTAAAGAAAGACCCTTGCAAGGTGCACCATAGAATGGAAGATTCAAATGATAATGCAAATTAGATCTATGATGAAATGAAATATCTAAGCTAAAATGATATGTAAGAATGCAATAAAAGTAGATCTAAGCTAGATGGATAAAGCTAGATGCAGGAAAGAAAATGACAATGATGATGTAAAGATCCATTAGATTTCCACAATCTATATTACTGTGAGTATCAGTTTCTAGATTCAATTGTGTAGCATTTTTTTAACCATGCTACACAATTGAATCCAGAAATTGATACTCATAGATCTAAGAATGCCATAGCTCCAAGATGTCAAGATTGCAAGACTCCAAGATTCTAAGATTGCAAGACTCCAAGATTCCAAGATTGCAAGACTCCAACATTCCAAGATGCTAAGATGCCAAGACTCTAAGAACCTGCAATAAAATTTCAAGATCTCAAGAAGCTAAGAATGCTATAAGGATGGGGTCTCAAGAATGAGGAGAGAGTCTCCTTTTAAATGAATTTAGAAATGAATGAATGGTCAAGATTAAGAGGCAAAAATAAATGAGCAATGGTGGAGATTAAATCTTGGTTGATCCATGTGCTCAAGATTCTCAAGAGGCAAAATCAATGGACATGATTAAGAGGCAAAATAATAAGTGGTTGAGATAAAGAGGCAAAAGCCTTTTTCAAAAGTCAAAAGATTCCATCTCATTGGAAAATGTACTTTTATTTTTATTTTTATTTTATTATTTATTATTTTTAGCAAAGTGGTTTCCATTATTAATTAAAAGGGGACCTTTATTTAATTAAAAGGGGACATGTTATTTTAATTAAATATGGCTTAGGATAAAGTGATTTTATTATTTAATTAAAAGGGAGCATGTTCTCTTAATTAAATAAAGTTTAAGATAAAGTGGTCAAACTTTAGGATATAATCAAATAAATAATAAAATGATGATTTGATCAAGAAATAAGAGATTAAATAAATATGCAAAATTGATTAAGCACAAGATTTAGTCTAGTATTTAAATTTTAATGTTAGAGTGGAGCTCAAAGTTTTTGCTAGACCATTTTTGGGTGATTACATTTGCCCTTCTTTGATTAATGTGTGAGAATTCTGGGAACACATTGAGTCAAAGAATGATGATGTCAAGGTAACTGATAGAGATCTTACTCTAAACTTGATCAAACAAAGCACAAAGAGACAACTAATCCCAAACTTGATTGAACAAGAACTAGCAAAGATAACAAGATACCTGATAAAGATATGACTCCAAACTTGATCAAACAAAGCACATAAAGGCAACTGATCTCGACTTGATCGAATGAGAACTAGCAAAGATAGCAAGATTCCAATGTACAGTTGAAGAGAAACTAAATACTAAAATAAAGATTGAAAGACAAGACAATATTATAACAGAATAAATTTGCAGCTTTGAAAGATAGGTTATTCCCACCCCCTCGGGATCGAAAGAGAAATGAGGTAGAGGAGATGCAGAAATGAGATAGATTTGGTCAAATCAGGATAAGATAAGGTTCAAGATGATTGATAAGTGCATAAGACCAAGTTTGACCACCAAGTGATGAAAATTTTGCCCCAGTTTGAATAAGGTTGACCAGGAAGGTATAACATTAGCATTAGGTCAAAAAAAGTGATTATGAAGAAAATATGATCAATGTTTGCCTCAAAGGATGAAAAGATAAGCCTCAAAAGAACAATAAAATGAACTTGGAATTTCGGTTTCGATCCTAAAAATGAATCAAGAATGTTAAAAAAGGATGACCAAAGTTGTCTGATAATGATGAAGGAGACCCTCTCCTAACTCATACGCAAACTAGAATGAACCCTAAAAATGCAGTCTACTATGAAGATGCAAAGTGCAACTTACAAGAGTCAATAAATATGTCCTTTTTTTAATTTAATTTTATTTATTTTTTATCATCGAGCCTTATTAAGGGACATCACAAGATCATACAACCATCACTAGTGCAAGTGCAACTATGAAGATATGAATATGATCTATATTGGATACAATGTAAGAAACACATGTAAGCATCGAGGCATAAGGGCCAAGATGACTTGAACATGGTCTCCAAATTAATGTTGCAAGTAACCATAAGCATCAAGGCATAAGACTCCAAGATGACATGAATGGTTTTTGCATAAGAAAAAATAATGTAACAGTCAAGAAGATAATTCCAACCTCACCTAAGTGTCTGAATAAAGAAGGTCGAGGTATGTGTGGTGTTCCAATCATGATGGAGGTTCTTAGCACATACACTTGGTTTATTAGACAACTTAAGATCATTGGAATCACAACACAAGTAGAAATCAAAGAATATATGCCCCATGCCCCTGTTCCTCTAGTCATAACATCATGGAGAAACCAAGGAGGGAACATTAGTGAAAATATTCAATAATAGACATCATACAAATAAAATATCATTAAGCACAACTCAGTCACTTTAATTTAAGTGCAGTGGAAAAAAGATAAAGATAATCGCTGAATCTCTAGGACTTATGCCGGTAGGTGAGAAATATCGCACAATCCTAGACTGCACGCAAAGCATTGACTCAAGGTAACATATCCGATAAGTGTTGAGAAATACTCAATGTTAAAGGAAGTGTTGAGAAACACAGTTTGGTGTAGTGTTGAGAAACACTAATGTGAGTTACTAAGAAAACACCATCACACAATTAAGGAGAATACAATTCATGCACCCTAGCCCTAGACAAAGATCAATTCTAGACCAAGGAGATTGGAGATGGATGTGAAAAGGGTTCGGAGTGCAAAGAGACAAGCTGATAGATATAAGTGCATGGGTTTCAAGTAGCACTTTTTTCTAGGTTTGACCAAGATAATGATTTTTTTCATGACATTATATGATTTTTTAGAGATTTTTAATTTTTAATTTCTTACAGATTACCAGTTGTCAAGTAAGATCATATTTGTTTTCCCCCAATGTCTAGCAAGGTATAAGACATGATGATGGATGAATTAGCAAGCTGATGGAGGAAGCGAAAAGATAATGAAGGAGTGGAAAGATAATGCAACCCTTAGAGATAGTCTCATCAAGAGTACCCAAGCTAGGGAAAGAGAAAATATAGCAATGTAAGATCATGAAGCGGTGTTGGGTAGCATATAGGATAATGAACTAGTGTCATGAAAGTGTGTGGTCCAAAGAGTGGACATGTCAAGAGACTCTTATTAACAAATTTTGCCTTTTCTATTCTTCATTTTGATCAAGACCAAGGGGTTAATTGGATATGATAGTGATAGGATAGAACAATAAGGATAAAATATGATGGAGATTATGAGTGAATGGTTTGAGCTAACATAAAGAATGCTTAGGAATAATGATGGAAAATTTTGGATAAGCAAGATCATGATGAGGGTAGCATGGATGTAAGCAAGTGAGTAAGTCGATGGAAAGGATATCAGATGGTAGGATATATGATGCTTGTGAATAGTTCAACCTTGTCAAGATCAAAGGTGAAAGAGGAAGTATGGGTGCACATGAAATAACTAGTGTGGATGTATCTTGCCCCAAGTGTAGAGTGCAAGATAGAGGAACTACACATGACACCTGTTTGCCAGGTTTTCATCATGGTACTTGTTCAAAGTGCCACAAGTAGTGGTTTTCACCAAAGGAAAAATTTATTTCTCTTTACTTTTGCTACCAAGGCACCTATTTTCAGGTTTTCACCAAGGTACTTTTTCTATTTTTTGATTTTTTTGTATTTTGTATTTTTTTTCTTTTTAGATTTTTTGGAGGAAGGTCAAGCCCAATGCTCTTTGGAAAGATATGCTACGATAGGCCAAGGCCGATGAGAGGTATGCTCAAAGATGTTGATAAGGTGATGGTAGGAAAAGATATCAAGGATATGGTAGATGATGGCTAAGGATTTATGGGTAAGATGGAACAAGGGGAACACAAGGATAGGAGATAAAAGGATAGTAAGTAGGTGTAGGATAGTAGATAAGGAATTGAGAGGTTTATGTAGGAGTATGTGGAGATAATGGAAAGATCAACATTGACACACATCTTGAGAAGCAGTGAATAATTGGAGGGAGAATAGGTTGGCTAGCTTGAGATTTTGATATAGGATAGGATATGGATCTCGGGACAAAAGGACCCAAGATGGATGAAGGAGAGGATACAAGAATTTTGGAAGGAAGCGGAGTGGAATTCTTTGGAAGCTTGAATGTCAACTTTGAATTTTATTTAATATCCAAGTCCTTTAAGAGTGACTTGGGAATCCACATAGCTTTTGATTTTTCTTTACTTTTACATGCTTTTGATCACAACTCTTCCATGATGGATTTAGGAACCCATATTTGCTTTGATGTTCTTCTTTGTTTTGAGGAACCTTGTGGTTTTTTAGATATTTCAATTTTCTTTGTAGTCACATGTTGATTAGATAGGACACGGTGATCTTCATATGTAAGTGGATTCTTGTATTTTTTATTTTTACTTTGCACATCCAAATTGCTTCCAAAAGATTTGGGAATTGTGGATGAAAGAGGCTGATATTATAGGTTTAGATGGATAGATGTATGGTTTCTCAAGGATGCATGCCTTTTTTGATCTTGAGCTAAGTTAGGAACAAGAGGTATAGTAGGTGGAGGAACGTAAGGTCCTAATATGGACGAAAGGTTTGAAAGTTTTATCTTTGGGTTATAAGGACCAAAGATAGATTTGGAAGATGCAAATGGATAATAGATAGGGATATTAACATCCGTAGAGTGAGAAACATGGCCAAGGATTTAATCTGTAAGATTCATATTTATACCAATAGGCTCATGAGTAGCTTTGATAGGAGCAACAAAATCTTTCTCATGCAATGGAGTAGGGAGAATAAAAGATTTTTGAGATGGATGTGAAAGATTATGACAAGGAGTTGTTGGGATATTCTAATCTTGAAAAGGATCTTTGGATTATGTAGGAAGAGTACTTTTATCTTGATTTTCAATAAGCTCATTAGAGATGATGGAAGAGTATCTTGATCTTTCTTGGGAGATGGATAAGATATAGGAGGTGGAGGGATATCTTCTTGAAAGGAATCATCATGAAACTCTAGGGATATGATACATTGGTCAACCATTGGATAAGTAGGGATGGTATCTTGTTCTTGATCTTTGGTGATATTTATTTCTTCACATTTAAGATTTTCCTTTTGACATGGAACCACTTCTAAGGGAAAGGTAGGGGTTTGGTCATGAAGGGTTGATGAAGGGACATTTAGGATGTGTATGATCGGTGTTGAAGCATAATGAAGCTTGGGATTTATGACCTTTGAAGCATGGAAGGGACTTGTAGAAAGATATATATTAGCTTGGATCTCTTTTAGAGGTATCCCTTGAGGATATGCATAGGTAGCTTGAAAAGCATTAAATTCTTTGTTTAGTGGAGGAATTTTGGAGGGATTTTCTTCTTTAGGAGATGAATGTATGATGGGTAAGGTTGAGGTGGCATGAGAACCATTACTAGACATAGGTTCATGATTTTGATCAAGCTTGAGAGTAGTATCTTCATTAGGTAAGTCATTAGGATCATCAACACCAATTATGCCATCATCAATGAAATCTTGGATTTTGTGTTTCAACTCCATGCAATCTAAAGTTTTATGTTCATTATTTGTATGATACACACAATAGGTAGTCAAGAATGAAAATTCGTTGGAAGTAGTTGGAGGTAATGTGATGAGATTGTTTTCAAGGAGTTTTTCCAATGCCAATTCATAAGATTCTCCAAAAGGAGTAAAGATTCGCTCTGGTTCTTCATTTTCTTTATCAAAGACAGGTTCTGGATCAAAGATAGGTTGGTCATAAAGAGATTCTCAATCAAAGATTGGTTTGTTAGGAATTTGATATTTCTCAAAGATAGAGTTGTTGTGAGAGTGTGGTGTGGCCTTTCTTGAATACGATTTAGATAAAGGATAGATTTTTTTTTGAGAATGTTGGCTAGAGGATGTATCTTTTTCTTTCTACAAGTGTTGGATTCTAGAATGCAAAGATTGGAGTTGTTTAAATAAGGCTTTAATTTATCTCTCCTCTTCCTTAGTGTACCTTTTGAACCATGAATATTTATTAGAGGATGTGTCATGTTTTTTCTGCAATCTATCGAAGTTAGATTTCAAAGACTGGAATTGTTTAGATATGGCTCTCTCTTCTTCTTGAGTGTACATTTTTGGAGTCATGATTCCTACATGGCATGAAATAAGATTGTCAAAAGCTAATAAGGATGACCTAGAATGAATTGATTTTCAAACTAGGTAAGAAAAGTGTCCACTTGTCCAAAGTGAAAAAAGCGTAAAAGAGATAGTAAAGATAACTTACCACAAGATGCACAAGCTATGGGTAGATTGCCCCATGTACGAAACTTGTGACCAAGAAAAGATAAGATGCAAGAATCCAAAAGAAATGATATGAAAAGAGTGGACAAGTGAACCATTCACTAACCAAGAGTGTAGTCAAGAGATACAAGTTATCTTCATTAGCTAAAGGCAATTCCTAATGTGCTACTTTCAAATCAAGAAACTAGAAAAAGTCAAGTATAAGATTCCTAAGACAACTAAGAGAAAATTATTTAGAGCAAGCCAACTCTGATCAGAAGACATTTCTCTTAAGAAAAGATGATATTCTAGAATTTTGTACGATATTTCTCACAACTGTAGGCGATATTAAGACAATGATTTCTAGTTTTGACAAAAAAATTGAATTTTGACAGCAAGTTTTGAATTTTGAGAACAAGTTTTGAATTTCAAGATCAAGTCTTTAAAGTAAATGTGACACATAGAGTAGTTTTCAAATAATCAAGAAAGGGACAAAGCAACCTTGCATGATACAAGCAATTGTGAAGTCTAAAGATAGGTTACAATATTCCAATAACGTCAAGTGTATGTTCACAAATATTTCCACAAGTTTAGCACAAATTGAAAACACATCAAGAAAGAACTACCTAAGGACATTCTAGTATCAAAACTATTGCCCACTACTTGGTATCCCAAAGGAATACAAATGGTGAGTAATCTTGAGGTGATCTGGGAAACTTCTTGGATCGGTCCTTGCACAAATATTATGATAATTTCGGTCAAAAGGGTAGCCTCTAACTTAAGGTTTTTAGTAAACTTTGTTCATGACTATCCCCCATAGTTTTGCAAGAAAAATTAAGGCCTATAGCCCTAGAAACATCCAAAAAGTATAGTCTCGCAAGAAAGATTCAGACCTCTCGGCCCTATACTAGACAAACGTATTCCCCTTTTAGTAAAAAGTTTGAGACCATTGATGGCCCTACAAGCACCCAATAAAATATAGTCTTGCTTAGCAAGATTGAGGAAATGTGGCCCTACACATGAAGAAGCATTAGGAATAAAAAATATCCAAGTCTCCCCTCTCTTTGGATTGAAACAAGCTTTTGATTATCGTGGGATGGAGTAACCGAGTTTGCTTGTTCCCTACTTGGTTCATTCCCAAAAGATTTATCTCTTGGCAGACCCTCTAAAGGTAAACTCAAGAAAGTAAAATGGATAGTTAATGGAGGTCTAGATTTTAGATTTTCCAAAAGGAAAAGAGCACAGTCTCCTACTCCATAGTGTCTCCCAAGCACATCAAGCACATGTTCATTTACCAAAAGAAAACTAATTAAGCTATTTTCCTATGAAAAATAATCCAATGATAGCAAAGACACACAAAATCTAATAAAAGTGCCAAGATCTAGTTACATACCTTCAACGCAATTTTCCAAAATCTCAATTGTTATTAGTCTTAGCAATGCAATTCTTTTGGCAAGCAAATCCTACAAAACCACAAGTTAGGGCACAAAAATATGCAAATGAAAGCAATAACCCTAAAAAACACTTGTTAGGAGATAGAAAATATCAAATAATTTCAAGAAATCCCAATCATGCATTGAACTATGTGCAAATAAAGTGCAAGCTCATCACAATTTTTTTTTCTTTTTCTTTTGACCTAGTCAACAAGATCTGATTTTTTATATATAATCTCGGCCCCAAAAATAGAAATGCAAAGAAGATAACCCTATTAAAAATCTGAGAGCTTTCCAAAAATGTAAAATTTTCATAAATATCTCTTAATTTGTGCCCTAGAGACCTATTTTACCAAAATAGACCAATTTTTTTAAATCCACTATTTGAGCTATGTTAGTGCATCTAAATTAAAAACACAAAGAAGTAACCCCATATATAATTCTAAGACCTTTCCAAAAATGTAAATTTTTCTAAACAATATGATGATTTGCGACCAGAAATTAATTTTCATGAAAAATCAATAAAAAATTATAACTCATGGAAAAATGATTAGAAAAATCTGATTTTCAGGTGGAGACACCTTTTATCCATCCCCAAAATACAAAAAAAATTTAGACAAAAAATCCAAGCTGTTTGTGAGATATGATCAAATCTTTCAAAATCCTAGGGTTTTTGCCTTCAACTCAACATGCACAAGGGTTAGCATTAAAAACCAAAGTGAATATCCAAAAATTCATGAGTTTTCCACGTGGTGGGCACCAAAAATATGTGTACCAAAAAGTGAGGTTACTTCTATAAACCATTACACTTGAGGGAATCCATGAAGAAGGAGATCTCAAGAAGCGACTTATAGCTTCCTATCCATGACATGCAAGAACCATGTAGATATTATGAATGGTGGCTCTCAAATGAACCTTAAAGAAAGAACCTTGCAAGGTGCACCATAAAATGGAAGATTCAAATGATAATGCAAATTAGATCTAAGATGGAATGCAAGATCTAAGCTAAAATGATATGCAAGAATGCAAGAAAAGTAGATCTAAGCTAGATGGATTAAGCTAGATGCAAGAAAGAGAATGAAAATGATGATGCAATGCTTCAATATGAAAGATCTAAGAATGCCATATCTCCAAGATGCCAAGATTGCAAGACTCCAAGATTCTAAGATTGCAAGACTCCAACATTCCAAGATGCTAAGATGCCAAGACTCTAAGAACCTGTAATAAAATTTTAAGATCTCAAAAAGCTAAGAATGCTATAAGGATGGGGTCTCAAGAATGAGGAGAGAGTCTCCTTCTAAATGAATTTAGAAATGAACGAATGGTCAAGATTAAGAGGCAAAAAGAAATGAGCAATGGCTGGGATTAAATCTTGGTTGATCCATGTGCTCAAGATTCTCAAGAGGCAAAATCAATGGACATGATTAAGAGGCAAAATAATAAGTGGTTGAGATAAAGAGGCAAAAGCCTTTTTCAAAAGTCAAAAGATTCCATCTCATTGGAAAATGTACTTTTATTTTTATTTTTATTTTATTATTTATTATTTTTAGCAAAGTGGTTTCTATTATTTAATTAAAAGGGGACCTTTATTTAATTAAAATGGGACATGTTCTTTTAATTAAATATGGCTTAGGATAAAATGATTTTATTATTTAATTATAATTTTTTTAAATTTAATTAAAAGGGAGAATGTTCTCTTAATTAAATAAAGCTTAGGATAAAGTGATTTTTATTATTTAATTAAAAGATTTTTTTATTTAATTAAAAGGGAGCACGTTCTCTTAATTAAATAAAGTTTAAGATAAAGAGGTCGAACTTTAGGATATAATCAAATAAATGATAAAATGATGATTTGATAAAGAAATAAGAGATTAAATAAATATGCAAAATTGATTAAGCACAAGATTTAGTCTAGTATTTAAATTTTAATGTTAGAGTGGAGCTCAAAGTTTACTAGACCATTTTTGGGTGATTACAAACATAAATAATTAGAAAAAACTGTAAGGAAATCTTCTAGGTATGTTCAGAGAGATCATTTAGAGGAAATATCATTGGAGACAAGGATAAATGCATTCAAACAAGAAGAAGATTATAGCTAGAACAGATTAACAATCAAATTGTTGTTTTCTTTTTGAAATAGAACAAAAAACTCATGCAAAAGTTAGTAAAGATGAATATTGGATAAAAGTTATGGAAGAAGAATTGATCGGATAAAAAGGAATGAAACATGGGAATTGGTACCCAGACTGGTGGACAAAATGTGATTGGAACAAAGTGGGTATTCAAGAACGAGCTAAATGAAAATGGTCAAGTTACCAGAAACAGGGCAAAATTTATATGTAAAGTTTATACTCAAGTTGAAGGAATATATTTTGAAGAAAATATTGCTCCAATAGCTAGAATGGAATCTATTAGAATATTTTTATCTTTTTATCCACACAATAATTTTAAGGTTTATCATATGGATGTTAATGTTTTTAACTTTTGAATGGAGTACTTGAGTAAGAAGTTTGCATTGAACAACTACATGGTTTTAAACTCTTAGAAAATATGAACATGGTTTGTAGACTCAAGAGAGAATTGTATGGTCTCAAACAAGCCCATAGAGCTTGGTGTGATAGACTATAAATATATTTTCTACACCAAAAATTCCACAAAGGTGTGATAACTAGTAATATTTACATTAAAATTAAAGATAATAAGTTTTTGGTACTATTACTTTGTATATGTTGATTATATCATATTCAGAGGTAATAACAATGCTTGCAAGAAGTTTGCTGAAGAAATGCAGAAGGAATTTGAAATGTCTATGATTGGTTAGTGTAGAGCACCTAAGGCTTGAAAGACTACCAGGTGGTCACTTAGATGAACTTCATTAAATAAAGACACTAAAGAATACAAGGACCTAAAAGGTCTCAAAAAATTGTAATTAACCTCATTGAAATGTAATGTGGTCAATGCAATGCAAAGTTACCATGTTGAGGCAAATATTCCTATAAGGGTCACCATGTAGTGGGAAATTGGGTTTGCAATCTTTGAAAGGTTTAAAGGGTAGATGTAGGGTTTTTTTTAGTTGTTAAAAGTCATTAAAGAGACCATTTTCAAATGTAGTGGGGGGTCACTTGGTCATGTGACATCTAGTTGTCGAGTTGACAACTTAGTTGTCAACTGGATAACATTTGATCATTATATGATAAATATGTTATAAATTAGTTATGAATGGTTTGAGGGACATAGTTAGTAAGTTCCAATGATTGGGACTAACATATAACTGATGGAAAATAATCCCAAAGGAGAAGGAGAAGTGCCATGCAAATCTGGTAGTCATGGTGGTACAAACTATAACAAAATTTAGACAATTCCAATAGAAATATTATTATATTTTGCACTTCCTTGGATATATTTTTCTTTAATCTCCTATGTATGGATAGATGCATTATTTTTCTTCATTTTAACATTGAGCTAAAATAGTTTCCAAGTCCTTGCATTGAATTCTGATTGTATGTATTGTGATAGTGAGGGTTTATTCAAAGATTTCTTGATCTAAAGAAGGTTATAGGGTTAAAGAACCATATAAAAGAAATGTTCTTTGTGGTATGAATTCCTATCATGAATATAATATGTAATCTAACCATTTTTTTCAGATAAAAATTTAGAAGAATGAATAGCATTCTCAGACAGTGAAATTGTGCTTTGGAAATGCACTAAAATAGTGCCATGGGTGTAGCAGCGGTTGAACTAGCCACACAAGGAGGGTATATAATGATTAAATCCATCCATATATCTGGAGGAAAAGGTGAAATAACCATTGGGAGGTCATGGAAGTGATTGGAAGGCCAAGTTCTAGAAAGCCCTAGGTTGGTGTCCCTATAATTGAGGGTTTGGTGCATGGAGGACTAAAATGGTAGGGAGCCTCAAAAAAAGTCAAAAATTAGTTTTTTTTCTCCATGAGACAAGACTATTTCATAGTATGAACAGTTGGAAATGAGAAAAGGTATGGGTTGCTTTATAAATAGAGGGATATTAGGTCCAATTGCATAAGTTGCAGAGTAGTGGTGCAATAAATTTTTCCAAAAAAATAATAGCTGAGTTTGACATATGTTGAGAAAATAAAAAAAGGGTGTTCAAATATATAATTTTTTCTAAGAGTGTTTTGGGAAAGTTTAAGGGAAACTTAGGATTACCCGCTGGACATGGCTAGTAGGATTTTAAGCCTAGAATGAGTAGTTTGGAGTTGGGCATTAAAAATTTGCAAAAGAAGATGACATAACTTGATGTTAGGATGTTCTAAGTTTTTTAAGACCCTTAGAAGGATTGGGGTCAATACCCAAATGAGAGATCCATGGTTGAGTACTTTAAAGGCGTGGAGCCTAGTGTGTAGTTAAATCCTTGAATGTCCATTGATAGTTGCATAGAATGGGTTGGGTCTTTGGAATTCATTCATGTTTGAAGGAACTTTGGAGTGAAATTATTAGACAATGGAGTGATATGAAGTCTCTTTAGAAGTTTGAAATTTGAATCCACTATCCTTCACATCATCGGTGAAATGTCCTTTTTTCTTGGTCTTCAAGTTATGCAGAAGGAATATGGTATTTTTATATATCAAACCAAGTATATCAAACCGTTGCTGAAGAAAATTGAAAGAGAAGAACCAAAAGAAGTAGTAACACCAATGGCTATGGGATGCAGGTTAAGAAAAAATGACAATTCTCTGAAAGTTGGTAAAAAATTGTAAAGATCTATGATTGGTGGATTATTGTACTTAACTTCTTCAAGACTAGATATTATGCTGGGTTGCTACTTAGCTACCAAATATCAAGAAATTCCAAGGAAATATCATGAGGTAGAAGTAAAAACAATATTTAGATACTTGAAAGGTATTTTGGATGTTGGGTTGTGGTACATGAAAGATGGTGATTTCTCACTAAAAGATTTTATAGATGCTGATTGGGTAGGATGTGCAAATGATAGAAGAAGTACTAGAGGTGGAGAATTATTTCTTGGAGACATGTTGGTATCTTAGATGAGAAAGAAATAAGATTTAGTCTCTCTATCCACTGTAGGGACAAAATATATTGCTGCAACATCTTTCTATACTCGAATAGTTGGATGAAGCAAACACTCAAGGACGTGGAAGTATTTTTTGATGAGAAAATCTAAATAATATGTGATAACACAAGTGCAATTAAAATATTTGAGAATATGATGATGCATTCAAGAAAAAAACACCTCTATCCGGTATCACTTCTTGAAATAGAAAGTAGATGAGAAGGAAGTGAAGTTGGAACATGTGCCCATGAAGGAATAGGTTACATATATTTTTACTTAAGATCTGGCTAAGGATACTTTTAAGTATCTTAGATAGAAATTGGGGGTTACTTCCCCTCCTTTTTCAAACTAGATGCATAAGATGTATGTATCTTTCTATTGGGAGGACAATCCCCCATAATTTGTCTTCTAGCTATGATTTCTCTCAGGGGGAGTAGTGCATCCGAAAGGTTGCAGGATAAATTGCATAAATGTAGGTTTCCTAGAGAGGGGGAGAAATCATGAATATTATTTGTAGAATCAAAAGATAATATATATTATATTCCTTTTGTACTTGATGTCAAAGAGGGAGAAGAATATTCAAAAGGTTATTTTGTCTCAATGGTCATTGGTGTTGACATCATTTACAAAGGGGGAGATCGTTAACATTATAATTTGTGTTTTCAATGATGTCAACCTCTAGAGTGATATTAATGTCAAATTGGAAAGAATGGAAGGTTATTGAGGTTGTGTTGAGTTTGTGACACTGATTGAGGAATAATATTTGAATAATGATTGGGGAAGTTACTGTGGCCATGACATTGATTGGCGAATAAGATTCAAATATTGATTGAGGAAGTTTGTAACTAATCTAGAAGAGAGAATTATGATAGACAAGAACATGGAGGATACAATATTTTAAGATATTTTTGTAGAATGATTTTACATTGATTGATGAAGAATATTTTATTAATAGTTGAATGATGCAAGGAAGGTCAGGATGAGGGGCCAAAGGCACACCCTAATCCAAATCTACCTTGTAGAGATCACACATAGATGCAACAACACACAAAGTGAGAGAGAGAATGCATATCAGATCCTTATATTTCATCAAATAGATTCATACATGCCAGGCTGTAAGGCCTTCCCGATTACGGCCAAATATTACAATTCAATTACAACAGTCCTCCAAAATGCAAGGATTCAGAAACTATCTTCAACTCCTAATCTGATACCATTCATCCTCTAGATCTAAGCTGATCTACCACTACTTAAAAATACAACCAACAACTACAATATATACAAGAGGATACAGAAACAAGTCGGCCTTCAGATCCACCATTAACAGAAGGAACAACCAGATCTAGGTCCACACACTTCCCAATGATAGATACCAACATTAGATCCATGACCACAATTAAGTGCACAAGTCGCTTGAACAGAAAACCAAAAGAAACAACTCGGTAAGAAAGGATAACTGAGCACCATGGAATTAACCAACCAATTCAGTTAAAGAAGGAATCGAGCAACTACCGAGCCAACTCGGTCAAAGAAGGAACCGAGCAACACAGAGAACTCAAACTTGTTTTTAGTGACACAAGATTTCCAAGGACTTGAGATGCTCCTACATTATTGAAGAACTTTATAACTTATCCAAAAGATAGAAGTATGACAACCTAGAGCACGCAAGAAAGAACATGGTAGAACTAAGGCACATGTTGTTGATACAGATTGAAGGTCACTACAATGAATCAAGAGGTTTAGTTTTAAATTTATTTTTGGATTAGTGAGTTTATACTAAAATGTATATTTTATATTCATTGAAGATTATAGTAATCCTTTTTAGTGTGCCTAAATTGGTAGGGACAACGAGTTCCTTGGATTTTGGCCTAAAAACATTGTACTTAAATATTTGGATATAGTGAGTACATTTCTGACTGTGATTTTTCCCATCTTAGGTTTTCTATATAAATTTGGTGTTCATGCATATATGAAATTATTATTTTATTTTCTATTAGTTGTTGGTTGGATTAATTAAGATTGAAGATATTTTTGTTAAAGTTTTAATTGTGTTATTTCACCTCCCCTCTCAACATTTAGTAGTGTTCAAAAAAATAAATTATATAGATGGAAATTATTAAACATATGTGGGTCTTTCATCTGGGATTGGATGACATGCTACCTAAAATAGCTAACAATATATCAGAGTCATTGGTTGTAAGGAGAAATAAGGTAGTATATAAAGAGTTTAGTCTTAAAGCACATGCTTTGGAGAAAATCTGTGAAACTTGGTTAGACAAAGACAAAGGAGGGTCAAGGATATCTTAGGTAACATGTTAAAAACTACAGAAAGAGTTAATCTTTTGATGGGAGAAGATAATGGAGATTATTCTAGATTGAGGAAACAAACAAAAAATCTTGTTCTTGAGGCTAGAAAAGAAATTAACAAAACAAAGGATGACTCAATATCCACTTCCATTTTGGAAGATAGTGCCTCCCTTGGCAACACCAAAAATACATTTCTTGAAAATTCTCCAGTAATATCAATTCATGGTGAAGAAAAAAAGGAAAATATGCCTTGTCCTCCAAAGAAAAAAATACATATAAGAATGAATTAGGACAAGTAAATGAAGGATTGTTTGAAAGCACACGTGAGTAGAGCACTAATGCACAAGTCATTATTTTTTAGAATAAAAAATTATCTATAAAAAAAGATGGTTTAGAAAAGAATCCACTTATTGAGAAGAAGAAAAAAATAGGAAGAAGAGAAAATGAAAGTCGATAAAAACAAAGGAAACATATGGGAAATAAATTTCTTCTGATAAGAGAATGGAAGCAATAAAGTCAAGTGAAGAAGAACAAATACTATTATGTGAATATTCTAGAATACTCAAAGACTCTTATTTGGAATCTCCTAATGGACAATTGGATATTCAACTTGTGATTCATTATGAGGTATTTAGTGTGCTAGTATCTCAAGGAAAACTACTTATTGATCACATGCCTCCTATACAAAGGCTATATTTGGGTGATATACTTTATAATTCAACTAGAAAAGAATTTCTAAAATCACATAAGGACAGGTTCCAAATTTATTGAGAATTTGTAGTTAAATTTCTTGTTGTAAATATATGTTTGGTTGTCTGTTCATCAATCCTAAACATTGTGTTCTAGAGGTGTTTGTATTTTCTTAAACACTATGGTTTGGAAATTTTCTATATTTGGATAAGTATGAGTGTGTGCTATGCACATTATTGCTACTAAACCTTTAAACTATTAGTATAGTGGAAGACAATTATGCATTCAATGCTATAGAATAGTGGAAGACAAGGATGTATTCTAGAGATTGTATTTAGTGCTTCAGAGTTATTTTCTTAGGTCTAGAAGTATTCAGTTATGTTTAGACGTCTGTGGTTCAGTAAAAAAATTATGTATTTGAAGACAACATATATTCAGTTGTGTTTTCTAAAAGGTTTCTATTCCATAAATCAAGGTTGAATATATACATAAGTATTTTATATTGTATTCATGTTTTGGTCCTGGTTGTGTTTTCTAGTATTTCAAAAAGTGTTCGTAGTGTTCTGGAAATAATGTCTCAAGTGTTGCAGTTATCATCAATTTGTGGTCTAGTCCAAAAATGTATTGTGATGGTTTCTAATGTGGACTGTTGGCATGTCTCTTTGTTCCTAACATGGCATGTGGAGGTCCAAATAGAGTTGGAAAGTTAGATAGTTCTTCAACTAGTATATTTATACACATTTGAGATGGCTATGGAAATTTTTCTAGTAATTGTAAATTCAACATCATACTGTGTAGCATGCTCATTGTCCCCTCTCTTTCCTGTAGTGGATCAATATTGATTTAGGTTTGGGTTATATATTTAATTTTTATCTCTTATCTATATGGGTTTGTGTTATGTGTGACCTATGCATTTAATGTTTATCCCTTATCCATTTAGGTCTATTCTATGTTTTGGTCCCTAGACACTTTTTGTATGGGACCTTATTGCATTTTTTTGTTTCCATGGATGAATTGTAAATTAAATAGTAATATCCTTTGGAATGGCTGAAATTTTTGTAAACTCCAATGATTTATCTTGTATATAAGTATAGTTTGTGATTTGGAAAAATGCAAGTGTGAAACAAGTGTGGGAAAACAACTGAAGATCTACAAGTAGGGTTTTGGAAGAGTAGAAGTTAGTAAAGGCAAAGATAATGTGACAATGTTGTGAAGATCAACTGTATTATCAAGAGATTCTCTTTATTTATTGTGAAGAGTTGTATGTACCTTGTCCCTAGGATAATGTGTCTTAGGTGTTCAAGTTCTATGTAGTATCTTGATACTTTGGTAATGAGCCTCAATTTTCAAGTTCGGAGTAGTGAGCTCCTATTAGTATTCATTATTGTAATGGTGGTGAGCATCTAGTTCCAAGTCCAAAGTAAAGAGATCCTACCATATTTTGTAATTTTACTATATACATCAGTAAATTATCTTTGTGGGAAAGTTATCATTGTGGTTTTTACCAATTTTGGTTTTCCACGTATAAAAATTTTGTTCATATTTTGTTGTTTCTATTCATGACTTGCTTAATGTTTCATGTGGTGAATATTGAAGTTATTTACTCTAGAGAATTTTTGGTTTATGTTTATTCACCCCCCCTCTCAACATATAGAGTGTTTTCAACAATTGGTATCAGAGTAAGATTCCTCTTGAAGAAGCTTAACCACTTGAGACAGATCTGGGATGGTGCTAAACTTACGCTTTCAGGCTTCGATATTTGATGACACTAATTTTACTTATTGGAAGGACAAGATGAAGCATATTTGGAAACATTTCAAAATGGTATTTGGGAGGTTATTAAAATTGGTTTCTATACTTCCTTTGGAAGACCTTTAACTACTGATGAAGAAAGACAAAAATAAGTTGATGTGAAAGCTAGAGAAATCCTTTTTAGTAGTCTGTGTGACACAAAATTTTGAAATGTGAAAGGTTTAAAAGGTTTAAAAGAGATATGAGATAATTTGTTCTTGGTATCTGAAGGATATTTAAAGACAAAAAAAGAAAGACTAATGAATCTCAAACTAAAGTATGAAGTCTTAAGAAATGTAGAATATGAGAGTGTTGAAAGCTACATATACAGAGTCACAGATGTTGTTGATGGAATCAGAGTTGCTGGTGGACATATAGAAGATACACATGTTATAATAAAGATCTTATTAACTATACTAAAGGAGTTTATGACAATGGAATGTTCAATAAGGGTGAGAAATGATCTAAGGTACTATTCAATTGATAAATTTAGTGATTCACTTTTTGCATTAGAGATTGTTGAAGTTGAAAGGGAAAATAGAGAGTTTGCATTCAGAGCTATTGAAGATGTTGAATCTGAGACATGAAAGGTGTTAGAGGAAGTTGAGGCATATCTTTTAAGAAGATTTAAGAGAGGCACTAGTAGATACAAAGGTAAGTTACCTCTTAAGTTCTTTAATTATGGAAGGATAGGACATTTTGCTAATGATTGCAAGTATAAGGAATACCATAGTGAATCAAAAGATGATGATATAAGAGAAAATCATAAGAAAGTAATTTAAAAAAGACAATAAATTTTAAAAGAAAGGGTAAAACAAGATTATGTTCTATAGAATAATACTTTTCTAAATATGAGGATATTAATGAAACAATTGAGGAATCTCTATTTCTATCTATTTCAAAAAAAAAAGAGCAAATTGCATTGCATGTTAAAGTTGTTGCAGGTGCATGGATTATAGATTTAAGATGTTTAAATTATATGATAGGAGATAAGAAAAGATTTATCAAGTTTGAAGAACATTACGGTGGAGCAATCAAATTTGTAGGAGAAATAAGTGCACACATCAAAGGCATTGGAACTATTTCAATTGATAAGCATATAATTAATGATGTTTATTATGTTGAGGGTTTGAAACACAATCTGTTAAGTGTTAGTTAGATGTGTAAGAAAGGTTATGAAATTAAGTTCAAAAGTGATGGGTGTGTTATAAAAAAGAAATAGACTAGTAAACGAGTTTTCAAAGGTTTTAGAACTATTGTGAATATCTATTATATTGAAGATAAATGTGAGAATCTATGTTTTCTAACTCAATGCAATGGAAGATGGGGAGATGAAGTTGAGATGGAACTCAATAAAGAAAATAGATTCCACATGGAGAAATAAAATTGAGGAGAGAAATGATGAATAAAAATTTCCAATAGGAATTGAATGGGTTTTGGTAGACTAGAAGTAGGATATGGTAGCCTAGAAGCGGGAAGTAGACAAAACGGGTATGATAGACCAAAAGTAGGAAGAAGATATGGTAGAAAAAAAGGAGATACAATATAAAAATAACCTGGTAGATCAGGGATTAGATGAAAGACAAAAAGGAACTTGTAAACTAGAAGTAGGTAAAAATAAAAAGAATTTGGCACAAGGAAAGGATAAAAAGGGGTCGATAAATAAAAGATCTCCTATTCATTCCAAGTATTCTCCTTTTGATATAATCTATTTTTCTTGCAATAAAGTAAGGCATAGAGCTAAGGAATTTAGAAGTATGAAAAGGAGTAATGGTTTTAATGGAAAATTCTATCATTGAAATAAGTAAGGGCATAAGGGAATTTAGTGCAAAAATAGAGTGAATTTTAAGAACTTCAGTAGAGTGAATGAGAATAGAAATGTTTATAATTTTAATGGATACTGTTATGGTTGTAATGGATATGGACACTGAAAGGTTGAATTCAGTATAAAATCAATGTTAGGATTAATAAAACTACAAAAGTGAAAAAAGATGGTCTGGTTTTCTATAAATGTAACATAATAGGACATATTTCAAGGTTCTACAAAAGTATGGATAAACAAGATGATTTTTTAAAGATTCTACAAGATCCAAAAGAAAGGAACAAGATATACTTGATGTGGAACACAAAAAGATCTTCTAATGGTGGCTAAACATCCATTCCATATGATGTTTCCTCCTTTGTTAAATGACTTAGACTGCAAGGTCTATGGGGGAGTTTTCATATGAATTTGTTTCTCCCCTCAAGGCTAGATGTTGATTATCTTCTCAACATGGAAATAAGGAGTGAATTATTTTATGGAGGTGAGATTTATATTTTATTGTTTGAAAAGGTGGTTGTATGGTTCCATAAAAAGTATGTTAATTATTTGACTGTGTCAGATATTTTTAATGATAAGATATATTTAGATATAGATTGAAGAAGTGCTATGCATTTGGATAGCTTGGATAATAATACTATTGACTGTAGAATATTCTTTGATAAGTTGAAGGATAGTATGAGTCTAGTTAGTGCTTGGACTAGTTTAAATGGTTGATTTCTTTAGAATGGTTGGTACCCCATAGTGTTATGCATATAATTTATGTTGATCATTTTCTTGAAAATAATAAGAATAAGCCATTTTCACATGTATTTCTATGGTTTCAAATAAATTCATATTTTTTCCCTAAAAAAAGTAATAGAAGTCAAGGGCTTTCATAAACCCACCTGGTAATTTTCAATGTGATGGGAGTTCATAGTTTCTATCCTTCCCACCCTTGCTACTAGCTTTCTATGCATGGTGTTTGGTTTGGTTATAGGTAGATGGCTTGGGGCTAGTTGGTTACTTGTTGTATCTAGCTACTAGGATAAATATTGGCAATGGTGATGTTGCTAACTATGTTTCCCTCTCCTAGTCTAATTCAACCAATAGGGTATCAACCTATGGAAATTTATCCATTGTTATGCCTATGGATTCTTAACCTTAAGGTGTGGTGCAACCAAAGTGGTATCAAGTCTGTATCAAAGAAAGGACTTATGGATGAGAATGACCCAACTTCATAATTTTTTTGGGGGAAATAAAATTGAGGGCACTAAGGAATGGACGAATCATATAGGTAGACAAATAATCTAGGAATAGGGCTATCCCCCTCGTATTCTAAAGGCCCCTGTTATTCTAATATGGATGATTAATATGGAGGAGATAGTTGCCACTAATATATATTCCTTCTTACCTAGATAGGTCCTCAGATAACCCAACCATGGAAAAGAAGGGCTATAGCTAGTTCTGACTAGGTTGGGGAGATAGGTAGTGACTTGATCCAACACATGTTTTGAAAGGATGGTTTAAGATTTGTCATCTCAAACTACAAATGGTTATTCACAACTTATACACTACTTACTAAGGTTGATGCCATTTTCCAAATTGCATGAAATGTGAATAAATACCAAGTTATTTTAACTACCCCTTTGCTTTCTATTGTTTCCACCTAGTGGTGGATGTCAGTATTAATACTAGATGGACTCCCCAGGCATCCAATAATTTTTTAGGGCAGAGGATCCAACACTCCAACCCTTAAAAAATAGAATTATCTAGACTCCTCATAGGATTAGAAGGATGGAATCCATTTGAGGCATATACAAAGTAGGAGGAGGCATTAATAGTCATCATATTTGTCTGTTTAAGAAAGGTTGCACTTCCCATTACAATCTTATACTTATACCCAAAATTCTTATTAGGGATTTAGACATTCCCACCATTTCTAGCATCAAGTGCTAAAGAGAAATAAATATCTAATCCAATGTTCTTTCTCATCTTGGTCAAGCCTAACTATCATTAGTAGGGACCTTTCCTTCAACAACATGGCATATTAAACTCCTTTCTACTTCCTAGAAACCACAATTAGAATGCTTGTCTTATAATCCACCTAACAGTCTATAGATAATCATATATACATTGGTAACAGGAGAATAGCTTCATAGTTGGGAGACCCATATCACTATTTGGGTACACAAAATACAAGTGCTTAGCAACTAGAGTGGGGAACTAAAGAATTGAATCCTCTTAGTCAATCTTAGAAGCGGGTGAATTCAGATCAACAAGATTAAACATAGATCCATGATCCATAGTAGTGCTTTATTCCATGTACACCCCACTCTTATCATACCTTTAGAAACACCATTACAAAAAGGTTATCCCTTGGGGCCTATCAAGGGTGGAAAGCCCTTAAAATAGTAGGGGGTTCCAGGTGGGAAGGAATAGAAGTTATCTATCTATTTTTTTTGAAATGAATTCCTTTATTTGATTCCTAAAGTAGGTGGGTGGTATCGACAACTATCTCTCCTTGATCAAGAAGGTAGGGTTAACATCTAGAAAGGATAGGTTCCAACCCCAAAGATAGTAGGGAAAATTTCTTCGGGGTTATACATCAAGGAATATTGAGGGTGGGTAGGAAGAACTACTATAGGTAGGGATAACTTTAGTGGTAAATATTTTCCAATTGGCGAATATTTCACATCAGAAACTTGGAATTTTGTGAATAAGTTATACCGAATGGGGTGGCCATTTCAACCAGACTTTATACTTTTTTGGTCAAATGTGCCTCCCAATCGCCCATGATTTTATGTAATTAATTGTATCTGTATAAAGACTTCACCAATAAAATCTATTTTTTCCAAATGGTATATTTAATATTTTCTCTTGCAATTTTGGAGCTTGTCTTAATTGATGACCATAATTCACCAATAGCCATAAAAATATCTATTTGCACGAGGACCCAATTTTCTTGGAATTTTGTGGAAGTATGTCTCAATTCACTACAAATTTTTCCAATTCTATTACAATTTGGCGGTCCATAATCGCCTGGAAAATTACATAAGATGTGTTAGAATTAAACAAGATTTTTCAAATAATTATAACCATATAAAATTCCCTCCGAATATGCCAAATAAGGATTGGTATAAATATAATCAAAGATCAGATTTATTTTTACATAATTTGGTCAGTTCTGAGCTCTTAATTAAGATCAATAGTGAAGGTTCAGACTAGGAACAACCATTGTTTCTACCTGCACTGGTGATTGCTACTGCTACTCACTAAGAACCTCAAGGTAAGTGATCATTTTTTTGAAGTATTATAATATTATTCTGAATTGAAAATTTTAGTTCATTCTTATTGAGTGGGGACCCATCATTGGTCATCTAGGAGACCTCAGACATCTAGATTGTAGGTTGTAGGGCCAATGAATTATATAGTTTATTATTGCTTCTTAAAAAAGTAAATATGTTTTTGCAGCCTTTATTTAGTTGGAGATGTTAAACAAGAAGAAGGGTAAGACTCTTGAATGTGGGGAAGGCCAAGAGAGGCCAGAAAAATGCAGAACGTTATCTTCATACTTTGGCATTGGTAATTTTTGTGGTGAAAATTAGGAAGGTACATCATCAAAAGTACAAATACAAGATTCACAACCTACACTAGATATTGAAGAAGGCGACAAACCTAATATCTTAGATCATGATGAACTTGAAGAATATTTTATGGTAGACACCTAGGGTAGCTAGAATGATATAATTGACTTGGGTGATAATGCCATAGATTATGATGATGTAGGAAAGGGAAAAGAAAAACCAAATCAAAAAAGGATTGGGAGTGGGATCTATTGAGGAATGTTAAAATTGTTTGGGTGTCAAAGTATCCATTCATTGAACTAGTGGAGAATCCAATTACAGGTAAGCCTCCAATAGAATGTAGATGTAATATTTTCACTTGGAAACATAACAAGGAAAAGATGTTGCAGCTAAAACTTGACACCATAGAAAAGAATATTGGTAAAGTTTACGAAAAAAAATTATAGATGGAATTGAAAAACCAGTGATAAGATGGAAAATAAAGGAGCAATGTCAACATGTTAAGAATGTGGAAGAATTTTTTTTGTGTGAGAAAATATAGATGAAGCCTGCTGAAGTTAAAGGTTCTATTGAAGCTATTTTTGGAAAATAAATGGATGTAGAACAAATGGGAAAAGTTGTTCAGTTAAGTGTTTTTTTTAATATTTTGAGTAGAGGGCATGCTATGATAGACTACCCACCAATGAGTGCTTTATTACAATTTGAAATTTTATAACTATACTAACAGTCATTGGTCAGTAAACATTGGATGGGAATGGGAAAGTTGATAGCTAAGGTTGAAAAAGAAGATGTAAAGGAAAAAAATAAGAGAGTCAAATTTTATTGCATTGTCTTTAGATGAAGTTATGGTAATAGATAATACGTTGTGGGTATGCATTCATGTTTATACTATATAGAATCATGTCTGCCAACCTCATCTACTATTTGTTGCTAAAATGAAGGAGAGTATGATAGCCAAAAATGTATTTCAAGTAGCAAAAATTTATTCAATTGAATATGGAGCTATGGATAACTTGATAATTTCCAAAAAAGTGGTATGTGTTGGAGAAGATGGAGCTTTAGTAATGCAGGGTTAGAGGAATGGTCTTTACACAAAATAGAATTTCTTGTTCACCCTACGTGATTGGAATTCACCACATGACACATAGAATGAATATAGCTTTTAGAATTGTGAGAAAGTATGTTCCAATAATAAATATTGAAGATTTAATCAGAGATCTCTATTCATACTTCTGTCAAAGTCCCAAATGATTTGGAATTTCAATAATTTTCCAATGGAATATCTGATGCTTCTTAAGGATGTTAATAATAGATGGATCTCTTTGGATGGACCAACACATTGGGTTTTTTCAGAATATCCATCCTTGATTGGACTAATGTATAAAAATCATAACAAAGTAGAGTATTAGAAAGTTCTTGACCTACTTAAGAGGTTAAGTAATATAGAGACACTGTTAACTTTAGCAACTCTTCTCCCCATGCTAGAGCAAATGAGGGATATTATGAAGAAAACCCAACAAAGAGATATGTATATTGCACAATATGCTAAGCTATATAAATTGACATGTGTGACCCTTGATAATCTCTACCAATATCAACCAACATTATTTAATGAAAAAATTGCTAAGTGGCATAATCTTACATATTTGAACAACCCTGCTAACTTTTTATAGATTGACGTAAATGGGGAGTTATTTGCCAGTGTGTATAGAGTTGACATACCAATGCACCACATTTACATGGTCATGGAACCAAGAAAGCGCCCAAAGAAGTGAGTAGCAATATTTACAAGGGAATAGTTTAGAAAGATCATTGAGTCTATAATTGCTTCTGTGAAGGAAATTGCCTATGCTCATTCCACAAAGATCGGAACCAGATTGCCTCATGAGAAACTACTTGAAGCCATGTCTATTGTGTTTCCTCAATATTGGCATCTCAAAAATACAGTTGATTATCGTGATAAGCTAATGAATTTGATAAAGCAATTTTGCAAAAATGAAGAATTCAATGCACTAACTATAAATGAAATTTTAAATGAAAGTCTTCTTAGAGAGAAATCAATCCATTTTGCAATGTCTACAAGGGAAGAATATCAAATAATGGAGAACCTCCACAAAGAGGGATCAATAATAAAGATTTGGACAAATCTAGGTTAGAGTGAAATTTTGCATGATTCCATATCAAAAATTTTTAAGCTTGTTGATTTATGTCAAAGCATGATATTGTGTTTGGTGAAGGATGAGGGAGTTTTTAGTTCTTTGGGGTTCCTAAAATCAAAGATAATAAAAAAACTAGACAAGAATTTGGAAAATTTCTTGAGGCTCTATACATCTAGGTATGATGTCAATAGCTTTGCTTACGATAAGGCACTGAAAATTTGGAGGTCCAAATGTGACAGAAGAGGGTTGGGAAAAACTTCACACAAAATTAGGAAAATTGGCAACACCAAAAAGAATTACAATGACTCATGTAATGGTAGCATTGAGATGCAGTTAAGTAGAGGTATGCATAATTAGAATGAATAAAATACATACAAGAATAAAGGAAGCTCTAAACTTGATCATGAGGATGGCAATGATGAGATGATTTGGAAATTTTAAGAGATTTAACAATAGAAGTTCCTAGGTATTTATTAAACTCATTATTGTATTGCATCATTCATATTACAAAAAGTTGATGATATTTTATGTTTTTGTCAATGACATTTAATATTGATATGTAATTGTATTTTTCAAATTTCTACTTCCAAATAGAAAATAAAATAATAACAAACATACATGAAATTAGAAAATAAGAAAAAACATAATGTGTTTATTGATAGAGTAATGTTTATTTATACATGGTGATATTTTCATTAATTATTTCAAAAAATAGCCATACAATTCATTCAATACACAACTCCATGATTTTGTATGAAAAAGTATATCTATTTCATCTATCCTCAAGAGTGAAGCCAATACGAAATTTTAGAATCCTTTGCAAATGATCCTCAAATCCCTTTTATAGAAACAAGGGAGAAACAAAAATTTAGGTCAATTTGCAACATGTCAAGACTCAACATCAAAATCAATTACCAAGGCAATGAATCTATTGGCCCATTAGAATCTGTATGTGTCATCACTTGGATTTCTACAGGAAACTCAGTACAAATTTACAAGCCTGAAGGTTTCTATGACCATCATAGGCGAGATTAGAAAATGTTACATTTTTTTTGTTCATAAAATAGAGTTAAAACTTAAAACTTAATTTAGACCATGACAAAATAAATATAGAGAAAACAAAAAAACCTAGAAATCACAAATTGAGAAAAACAAAAAACCTAGAAATCACAAATAGAGAAAAGTAGGAAATCTGAAAGCATTTTGGAATAAAAATTTACAAGCCTGAAGGTGTGCATCATAGGATGGATTAGTAATTGCTACATTTTTCCTATTCATAAAATTGAGTTAGTTCAAGCTGTGACAAATTCCAAATAGAGAAAAATAGAAAACCTTGAAACTAAGAGTAGAGAAAAGTAGAAAACCTGAAAGAATTTGCGAATACAAACTATGCAATATATACTATGATTCATGAAATCATTGTGTCAATTATTTTAGGGTGCTCCACTCTCGATCATATGGAATTATAATTTGTTTTGACGTATAGTAAGTCACCTATAAATTTTTCAGCAATCCATTTTTAGAAGAGGGACTTGACACCACTATTTTATCCAATGTTGCATTCAAGGTTGTTAATGGTTTTATGAAATATAGAAAGCTCACCTCACTTGTGTCCTTAGGAAGAAAGTATAAAGTAGACTTCATTTTGTCTTCCATCCTTTTTGTGAAAGTATCATTTCCAATGAATTTATTTGTTGTGTCAACACTATTTGGAAAATCAAGATCTATCAATTTTTTTCCTTATCTTGAAACTTCATGATCTTTCTTCCAACTTTATCCAGACATTCCTGTCCTTTGCATAGTTTCTAGCATTTTGAATAATAAATGACACCTTTACTGAGGCATCAATGTAGTTGTTAATTCCCTTGGATGCCAAATAACTGTCATTGGTTTTGTAGACTACTTGCAAAATATGTTTTACAATATTTTCCTTTGAATAAATGTTTTTGTTTTGATTAATGTGTTCTTTGAGCTTCTGAAAATGTACTCTTAGACTTTCATTCAATTCAAACCACTGACACAACTTTTCATTCCTCTGCATTATTTTTCTCCAATTTTTTTCTTTTATATAATTCATTGTATCTTTCGTATTGTTGTTTAACTTATCTTGGGGAGTTTTAATTGTATTATTTTCCCTTTGCAACTCTTCTACCATTTTTTGACCATTTTTATTTCTTCCTCTACCTTTTCTTCCCACTATTTTACTTTTTCCCTCTCACTCTCCAATTGGTTATGTAGAGTTTTTTTTTGTGGTAGTAGTAGTCTCCAACCTTTTGTATAATTGTTATGTAGTGGCTCTTTCATTGTCATATTTTTTAATGCTTTCAGAAAATATTTCCTTTAGTTCATTAAGTTATGCCTCCATCAATTCATGATCTGTAATTTCTGATGCAGAGGCATGATTTTTTATCCTTTTTTCTAATTCATTGCTCTTATTATCTGCTACTTTCCTCTATGCTTTCTTGTTTTCTAGGTCCCCTCCCCCCGCTCTCTCTCTCTCTCTCTCTCTCTCTCTCTCTCTCCACCTTGAGTAGTGATGTGTAGATCACTTCATTGGTCTTTTTTGACACATTAATTTTGTCCACATTTTTAACTTTGGAAAAATTCATTTGGATGGTGCTAACATGAAATTTAGAGGAATTTATTTGACTCTCTGGTACATCTTGATTTTTACCTGGGGGTATAACAACCATTTAATTCATCATTTGTTTATTTGGGTCATATGTGGGAAATACCCTGTTCGATGCAGGTTGTTCCTCTAAAGCTGTAGTAAACACACCCCTCTTCAATTTCTTCTTATTTTCTTTATTTATATATGTTATTTCTACATATTGATCAATGAAATCATTATTCTTTCTAAACTTATGCATGTGGTTGAAACTAATGCATTTTGAGGATTAACAATACCCATTCCTAAAAATATCCAAAATTCACTTACAAATAGAGTTATTGGACTCTTTTGAGGAGTTTGTTATGAAGTTGCAAATAATACCCTTGCAGTAGAATTTCAAATTGATGGAGTTAGAGTTGTACTCTCCATTGTTGTCATAACCTTTTTCTTCTTCACAATGCCTTGATCATTGGGATTTTGTATAGTATATTTTACTATTGGCCTCTTTTGAGAGATATCTTGTTATTTCACTTGTTCAAAAACACTAGTACTAGTACCCATGCCATCCCCACCAGTGGTAGTGATACTTAATTAAACACCAATACCATGTTATAGTTGTGATTGAATATGAGTGTGGGTACTATCCCCACAAATGACAATGACACTTGATTAAAAACCATGAACAATACCATGTTATAGTTATGATTGAATATGAGTATGGGTACTATCCCTAGATTCCCCACTAGTGGCAGTGACACTTGATTCACCACCAATATGAATACCATGTTTTGGTAGTGGTTATGATTGAATCTAAGTGTCTGCATGAATTGGATTTGAAGCTATAACAAAAGGAGATGCAAGGGTATGAGTAATACCTTTCTATGATGATTCAACTCCAACAACTAGTTTCTCATCACATTTTCTTGGAACTTCTGTGAATGCTGGCACCTAATTGCCTTCTCCTCAAGGACCTAGACCACTACAACCTTCAAAAGCCAAATTTTCCATAATAGTTTCCCCTTTGGTATATATTTTTTTCATTTACTCACTCAATTTTGCATAGGCTTTAGTATCTATTGGAGTGGCTATGAGAATCTCCTCAATCTCATCCTCATTATCCTCATCTCTTATGTCATATGATTCAATATGATGCTCTTTATTCTACAATTTTCTAAACTCATAATCATCTAGGATTTCATCAAGATCTAGACTAGTCTTTGGTTCATCAGATTCTTCCTCATAGTTCAAAAATTAGTAACTCTGGTTCGAGTCCACTGTCTGTCTACACATTATTGCATTATATTTTTTGGCATATCTTTTTTAGATGGGACATCAACTTTTTGGTAGAAATTGTCAGACCTCCTATTTTCATTTTGATTCTAGATGTCTTGCTTTGTTTTTCCTTGTGGGTGCAATGCAATAATTTGTGATGACAATTCTTCTATTGAAATATTTTTGTCATCCACACTTTTCTCAATCACTTTTTTTACCTCATCCAAGGAGTCCCTATTTTTCAACCTTTCTAGAAATGGTTTACTTTCATGTTAAAATATTATCACAACATTCTTATTCTCTATAATCCTTGTTTCAATGATGTTGCTGTTACATGTAGTGGTTACCGTTGCACCAAAAGATCAACCCTGTTAATGCCTGATACAACCACTAGACTTATAAAAGACACAAGAGGTGGTTAAGCCATGTCACAAATTCTGAGGAGAGTGCTGACCATTTTTCCAACAATCTCCCCCTCAGCATTACCTGAGGGGATTCAAACCTGTGACCAAGCTCTAATACCACTTTTTACAAGTAGTGGTTTTCGTTGCACCAAAACATCGACCTTTTTTGTTAGAATAATTGAGAGGGGGGTGAATCAATTATCCAAAGTCCCAATCACAAAATTTATATCCAAAAACAATTTACTAAAACTTCTACAAATCAGTAACATAAAATAGTATTTTGTCTGTGCTTTTACTGATTACCAATTAATAACATATAGTGATTACCGATCAAATCCAATATGAAACATGTAAAGTATGATAACAAAAAATTATCACAATCAACACATAACACAAGAGATTTAACATGGAAACCCTGTAAAGGGAAAAACCACCTAGGATCGACAACCCAAAAATTCTTCACTCTTTTGAAGTGAGGTTGGTGAAGACCCAACCTTGTTAAAGGTTAGAAACACACTACGAGGTGTGACCTTGTTAGAGGATTTTAGACCAACCATTATCATCTAACCAGCATTCACTATGGGGTTGACAAGATAACAAATGTACACTCTATGAATGACATTACAAGACTTTCTAGTCCACTCTGTTAAGAGATTCATCTATTTACAATGGTTAAAATGTAACAACAGTTGATCTAATTACAACACAACTTCAATTCTAGATTATCAGATCTATGTTAAGCTTATTCAAATCTTCTGACCAATATATCAATTCTATTTCAATCAATATTCAGTAACTTACTGTCACTCAGTTATAGCTTTCTGATGCTCAGTAATCTTTGTAGTTTGGTTCTCCTTAACCAGTCTGATTAGGTATGCTTGAAGCTTGTTTACGCGATATCTCTATTGTCTCCTTCTTCTAACATGATTTCATCATGAAATCCTAGTCTCTTAAATATACAAGTAAACTGTTTTAATTCCATCCATTAGATTTTTCCACTTAATCTCCTTTGTTGATTTTGTCGCTTAAACCTTCCTCGATTGATGTGTCAGTAACATGTTTTGTTTCAATCCCTTAAATCTTCTTTGAATTATGTTAGCCATTGATCTTCGTAAAAAACATTATCTTCAACTTCGTAATCATAACACTTTCCAGCTCATCAACTTCCATCAGCTAAACTAGTCATTTAGTTCTTTTCTTCTTCGTGGTTAACAAATAAATGTGTCAGTGAACACAAGCTCGGTTTATACTATGCTCGGTATACACTACACTGTGTTGGTGTATACTGAAATGCTTCTTTAACCGACCACATTGCTTTGTGCATTTTTCTCTATCCTTCATCATAGATGAATGCAACACAATCAAGTCAATAACATAAGGTCATAGACTCATCCATAAGTTACCCAATGTGTTCCTTATCCTTATCTGTCATATCCATCTTCCTCATGTAGATATATATGTTCTTCATCTATTTTCTTCTTCTTTCTACAGATGTTTGGGTATAGTAACTTACAAGATAAGTATTGTCAAAACTAGTTGACATCAATGACAACATATTACTAATTTAATCATCTTACACATCTAATCAGAAAATCAATGATCTAGAATCACAGATCTTTCAAGTCATACATTTTATTCAAATCACTTGTAGTTCATCAATCTCTCCCTTTGGCATTGATGGCAACACAAGCAATATGAAATATGCCATACACATACCAAACATGTATTCTACAACTCTGTCAACAAATGTTGTAACTCGGTACAAGCTCTCCCTAGCTTAATATGTTTAATCACTATGTTACATAAAAGCATTTGCAAGTGCAAACTAACTTTTGAAGATATGATCTTTTTAGCTTGCAAGTTTTCTTCTATTCTTAGTAACTGATCTTCAATGCTCTCCCTTTTTTGTATCTCTCTCCTTTTGTCTTTGGCTTCATATTCTTCATATTGATCTCTCTCCCTTTGACAACAATGCCAAAGAGCAATAAAAACATACAATTCTATAGTAGCCATGCAACTCTCTGTTGTCTAGTGCATTCTCTGTATCTTGGTATACTGATGTGCAAATCTGTTCCAGTACTTCATCCTTTCACAATCTTAGACATAAGTCCAAAGTGTGAACTCTGCTGCATCAACATGTATGATCTTCTAATAATATTAGGTTGATGCAACCTCTAGATCACCTTAGTGACTGATAGACAGGGCACAGACCCCAAGTCTAGTCCTCAAGTATTCATATGTATCCTTCGGTAGAGGCTTTGTAAATATGTTAGCAAGTTGTTCTTTTGATATAAAAAATTCTAGCTTTACTTGCTTCTCCTATACTTGTTCCCTTAAGTAGTGATACTTAATAGATATATGCTTTGTTTTAGAGTGCATCACTGGATTCTTTGAAATATTGATAGCACTAGTGTTGTCACAATATATAATCATCGGCTCAGTGATTACCTCATTCATACCATCCAACACTTGCTTGATATCTGCAATATTTGAACAATTAGTAGTAGCAGCAACATACTTTGCTTTAGCTGTAGACTGGGAAATCCAAGCCTGTTTCTTACTTGTCCATGTAACAAGTCTTTCACCAAAGAAGAATGCTCCTCTGGTGGTACTCTTTCTATCATCCACATTTCTAGCCCAATCAACATCGGTGTATACCTTAAGTTCAAACTTGCCTTTCTTAGGATACCATAGTCCATAATCTTTAGTTTTCTTTAGGTATCTTAAGATTCTCTTTGTAGTGATCATTTGTGAATCTCTAGAGTTTTCAAAAAATCTAGAAACTATTCCAACAACATGTGTTATATTTGTTCTACTATGAACTACATACATTAACTTACCAATCATGGATCGGTACAATGTCTAGTTTACCTCAATAGTTCCATCTTCTTTAGTCAGTTTACATCCAGTAGCCATTGGTGTTCCCATAGGTTCAGTATCTTCCATGCCAAATGTCTTCAATACTTCTTTTATATATTTAGATTGTGTGATGAATATACCATCATTCTGCTGAATCACTTGTAAGCCTAGAAAGAACTTAATCTCTCCAAACATAGACATTTCAAATTCACTTTTCATTTCATCAGCAAATGACTTATAGATATGATCTTGTCCTCCAAATATTATGTCATCCACAAATATCTTAGCAATCAAGATAGTATCATTAGAATTTCCTTTCATGTATAGATTACTGTTCTTACTTGTTCTAACAAATCCAATACTCAACAAATAGTTATGCAGCCTCTCATACCAGGCTCTCGGTGCTTGCTTTAAACCATATAAAGATTTATGTAATCTACATACCATATCTTTGTTGTCTAGATCAACGAACCCTTCAGGTTGTTCTATGTAGATTTCTTCTTCAAGTATCCCATTCAAAAAAGCATATTTAACATCCATTTGGTAAAACTTGAACTTTTTGTGTGCAGCATATGCAAGAAACATTTTGATTCCTTCTAATCTGGCAATAGGTACAAATGTTTCACCATAATCTATTCCTTCCTCCTGTGCATATCCCTTGCATACTAGCCTAGCTTTGTTCCTTGTTACCTCTCCATTCTCATTAAGCTTGTTTCTGAATATCCACTTAGTACGGATAACATTCTTGTCCTTAGGTCTGGGTACTTAAATCCAAGTTTTTTTCTTCTCTATCTGTTCTATTTCCTCTTTCATTGCACTAACCCATTCATCATTTTCTAATGCAACTTTTACATTCTTCGGTTCATATTCACAAACTAGACATGTACCTTGTCTTTCTTTACTTCTTGTTTGCATGCCAGCTTGTCTGTTTCCAATGATTTGTGTCTCAGGATGATGTCTTTTGAAAAATCTTGCCAATATCCAATATCTTCTTCCTTGTTCATCCTATGCAGGTTCATTTTCTTTCTCGATAGGTGCTCCCTACTCATCGATTTCTTTTTCATGTTCCTCGGTATTGTTTTCCTGTTGACCGGTTGTCACTATTTGTGGCATCGGTAGGTACTCTAGTTATTCAATGTAACTAGATCTACCATAGTCTTCTGGTTCCTTTGTTCTTTCCTCTGCATTCTTATCATCAAACTCATCAACCTGAACATTAGTACTTTCAATCATTTAATTAGTTACTTTTTTAAGACACTTGTATGCTTTACTTTTAGTGGAATATCCCAGAAATATCCCTTCATCACCTTTTGAGTCAAACTTCCCATTTATTTCATCTTTTAGAATAAAACATTTACTTCCAAAATTTTTGAAGTAACTTACAATGGGTTTGTGACCAAACCATAACTCATAGGGTGTCTTATTAGTGTCCTTCAGTTGTACTCGGTTCAAAACATAAACAACTGTGCTGATTGCTTCTCTCCAGTATGTCTGAGCAACATTCTTTTGTAACATCATTGTTCTTGCACAATCAAATATTGACCTATTCCTCCTTTCATCTATTCCATTTTGTTGTGGTGTCCTCGGTGCAGAGATCTATCTTTTAATACCATGCTCATTACAAAAGTTAGTAAATTCATTAGAAATGAATTCACCACCTCGGTCAGATCTTAAGCATTTCAATTCTTTACCAGTCTCTTTCTCAACTTTTTCTTTATACCACTTGAACATCTTAAATGCCTCTAATTTTTCTTTCAAGAACATGATTGTCATTAATCTAGTATAATCATCAACAAAAAGAATAAAATATCTATCTCCATAGTAACTTTGATTTCTCATAGGACCACATAGGTCAATATGCACTAACTCAAGTAATTTCTTTGTTGAATAATCTTTGCTTTTGAAACTAGATTTTGTCATTTTACCTTTTTGACATTCATGACACATAACATGATCAGGCTTAGATAAGTTAGGTAGACCTCTAACCTTTTTCTTTTTACTGATCTTAATCATGTTATCAAAATTCACATGACATAACCTTTTATGCCACAACCATGCATCTTCATCTTTCATCATTAAACAAGAAGACTGATCATTATCAAGATAAAACAAATTACCTCTCGATTATGTTCCAGTTCCAATAAGTCTTCCTTCATCATCAAATATATTCACTTTCTTTCTCTCAAAAGCAACTCGATGGCCTAAATTGTTCAGCTGTGCCACACTTAGCAAGTTATAGTTTAGACCTTTTACCCAATAAGCATTGTCACATCTAATTTTATCATTTATCATTAGGGATCCTTTTCCTCTAACCATACAAGGTGCATCATTACCCATTCTAACAGATCCTCCATTGCATTCTTCAAGATGATAAATTTTTTCTTCATCACCAGTCATGTGATGTGTACAACCACTATCTATGATCCATGTATCATTTTTATTAACCTTAGAGATAAGTGATGTCTCTACATACCTTTCATCTTCCTCTGAGTCATCCTTCATTGCAATAAATAATACCTCCACATCTTCATCAGTGTTGGTATCGGTGACATATTCTTTTGCAATGTAGCACACCTTCTTGCCTTTATCATTATTGTCTCAATTGTCTCTTTTGTAGTGTCAATAACTTTTGTTGCCTCTTCTCCCATAGCTTCCTTCACCAGATCAATTTTTGTTTTTGTCATCATCTTTCCTGTGTGGACATCTAGCAGCAATATGACCAACCTCTTTACAATTAAAGCATGCTAAAGGTAATTTACCTCTATATCTTCCTTTACCTTTAGGTAACCTTCTGGACATAAGAGCTTCAAGTTCATCAAGCTCATCATTAGTATTGCTATCACTATCATCATTCTTATTTCTGCTACTAGACTTACCAATCTTCAGAGAAGACATAAAAGTAGATTCAATGGATGTTACAACACTATTATCAAAGTTATTTAGTTCAAAGGTTGTAAGCTTACCAATCAGATTATCAAGAGTAAGGTTGTTACCAGATGTAGACCTAGTTTCATGAATTGCAGATATTCTAATTGCATAAACTAACAATAAGGTTCTGAGAACTTTTCTTACCACCATCTCTTCATCAATAACACCATCATATGCTCTAATAACATGTACTACCTCTTTTAGTCTATTTGTGTATTGCACAATATTTTCTCCTTCCTTCATCTTCATATCATTGAATCTTCCCTTTAAGCTTTCAGCTCTGGCTCTTTTGACATTCACATCACCATTATAAACTTGAGCAAGTTTATCCCACATGCCTTTAGTAGTAGTGCAATTTTTAATATCTTCAAATTCGACATATGTATAGGTAGCAATAATCTCCATCATAGTAACATTATGTTCATGATTGTCTCTTAGTTGATCAAGGGTCAAGGGACCAGTGGGCGGTGCAATGTAGCCATTCTCCATTAGTGTCAGGGTAGCATTCCCAATTCCAGATACATGCAGCTTCATTCGGCTTTTCCATACTATGAAGCTATCCTTGTTTAGCTTTGGAAATTCCCTCTTATACATTTTGAGATCTTTATGCTGAAGTCCTTAAAACTCTATTCCAAGCAACCAACACTCTGATACCAATTGTTAGAATAACTGAGAGGGGGATGAATTAGTTATCCATAGTCCCAATCACAAAATGTATATCCAAAAACAATTTACTAAAACTTTTGCAGATTGGTAACATAAAATAGTATTCTTTCTGTGCTTTTACCAATTACCAATTAATAACATATAGTGATTACTGATCAAATCCAATATGCAACATGTAAAGTATGATAACAAACAATCATCACAATCAACACATAACACAAGATATTTAACGTGGAAACCTTGTAAAGGGAAAAACCACTTGGGACCGGCAACCCAAAAATTGTTCAATCTTCTGAAGTGAGGTCAGTGAAGACCCAGCCTTGTTAAAGGTTACAAACACACTATGAGGTGTGACCTTGTTAGAGGATTTTAGACCAACCATTATTGTCCAGCCAGGATTCATTTTGGGGTTGATAGGATAACAAATGTACACTCTATGAATGACATTACACAACTTTCTAGTCCACTCTGTTAAGAGATTTATCTGTTTACAATGGTTAAATTGTAATAGCAGTTAATCTAATTACAATACAAATTCAATTGTAGATTATCAAATCTATGTTAAGCTCATTCAAATCCTCTAACCAATATATCAATTCTGTTTCAATCAATATTTAGTAACTTACTGTCACTCGGTTATAGCTTTCTGATGCTCGGTAATCTCTGCAGTTTGGTTCTCCTTAACTAGTCTGATTAGGCATACATGAAGCTTGTTCACGTGATATCTCTATAGTCTCCTTCTTCCAACATGATTTCATCATGAAATCCTAGTCTCTTAAATAGACAAGTAAACCATTTTAATTCCATCCATCAGATTTTGCCGCTTAATCTCCTTTGTTGATTTTTTCGCTTAAACCTTCCTTGGCTGATGTGTCAGTAACACATTTTGTTTTAATCCCTTAGATCTTCTTTGAATTATGTTAGCCATCAATCTTTGTAACAAACATTATCTTCAACTTCGTAATCATAACACTTTCCAGCTCATCAACTTCCATCGGCTAAACTAGTCATTTAGTTCTTTTCTTCTGCTCGGTTAACAAAGAAATGTGTCGGTGAACACAAGCTCAGTTTATACTGTGCTCGGTATACACTACACTACGTCAGTGTATACTGAAATGCTTCTTTAACTGACCACACGGCTTTGTGCATTTTGTTCTATCCTTCATCATAGATGAATGCAACATAATCAAGTCAATAACATAAGGTCATAGACTCATCCATAAGTTACCCAATGTGTTCCTTATCCTTATCTGTCATATCCATCTTCCTCATGTAGATATATCTGTTCTTCATCTCTTTTCTTCTTCTTTCTATAGATGTTTGGGTATAGTAACTTACAAGATAAGTATTGTCAAAACTAGTTGACTTCAATGACAACATATTACTGATTTAATCATCTTACATATCTAATCAGCAACTTAGTGATCTAGAATCACAGATCTTTCAATTCATATTGTTTATTCAAATAAGTTGTAGTTCATCACTATTAATGCTTGAAACAACCACTAGCCTTATAGAAGATACATGAGGTAGTTAAGCCATGTCATGAATCCTAAGGGGAGTTCTGACCATTTTTCCAATAGTTGCATGAATCATACTTCCATAAACTATCAACACCAAAGAAAAAAAATTCAAAATATCATGTGCCACACTGAATCATTTTCTCTAAAATGTGAGCCCTCCACATGAGAAAGGTAAAGAACTAAATATGTTCTTCTTTTGATGACCATGAAAGAGTCCATCTATACTCTCCAAATATCATATATACATATTCCAATGTAAATATCCTCTCTATCACATGTATTGGAAGTGTGTAGGATTCTACTGTTGATTGTAAAACCTTTACACAGTGCAGTCTTCCATGAAGAACCAGTCAACCAATTGTATTTGACTTCTGAGTTGAATACAATCTCTATAAGACATGAACACTATAAGCATTGGAGTGCTTGTAATTTTATAATACATTGGTGCCAAAAATAAGTCTACAAAATGGTTGTAGTTCTTTTTGTACTTATCACACATCCTTGTCATAGGTTTCCATTCATATATTGGATACACTATTATCTTTTAAGTCTTCTCATCATTCTTATAGACCTGAATCTAAAGCTTTTTGGTCTCAAACGTTGCACGATACTTTTATAGAAGAAGATATAAAAAGTAGGTTGTGAACCTAAATATCTTATAAGAACCTCTTTTAATCATTACTAATTGTTTTTGCATAGATTGAACAATGTGCTCAACAAAATTATATCTTACTGGTTGAGCTACACAATGGATATGATAAATTATTTCAAGAAGGCTAGCACCCACCCCCCTATTATTTTCCAATCCTAGGAAAAATGTTAGCAAGGAAATAGTATATTGAACCCATGGCAAAAAATATAAAAATCATAGGGATGCTTATGACTCGGATCTAATTTGGCACAATGCACTCTTATACCTCTGATAAGTCTATATTTCCTATTTGAATTGATTCTCTTATATGCCTCTACCAAATTTTCTAATTCAATGTGGACTTTTGAGTTTTGTGCTCCAAACCCTACTCCTACGTCCAACAATCTTTCAAATTCTTGCTCGGCGATGGATACAATTTCCTTTTGAGTATTTTTTTGGCAATTGCTTTTCTATCTTCATCATAATTTTTGGCACAAACCATGACAATTTATAGGCAAGGGATAGTTCAAGTAACATCATGTGTCCCAACCCAACATCCCACAATGTAATTTTATTTTTAGTTGCATCCATAATTGATTTAAAAATAGTAAATTAAGCCCTACCACTTGGATTTTCCACCTTATTAGAAATGCAAATATAATTTCTATGATTTACCTACCATGGACAACAAGATCATAAATATCATGGTATTTATTAGTGAAACCTAGGGTTTTAACTAGTTGGGTACAATATATATCTTCATTCACTTTGATTTTAGTTGTAGTTTTGAATTTCTCCATTGCAGTTATTGGTTAAAAATAATGCTAGATAACTGAAAGGATGAAATTGCAAACCCTCAAGTTCAACTCCTACTTCTAGTTATACAATCTAAACCACAAGATTCATAAATTAAAAATGTGGGATATAGGTGTCCATTATTTTATCAAAAAAATTTATTTGAATAGACTGGCGCAGATAGAGTTTGTTGCATTCCTCAATCTTGTAGTTATTTTTGAATCTCCTTGGTTAACTAGTTTGTCCAAGATTCCAAAGACCAATATGAGTCCCTTAATTTCAAAAGCCTCAAAAGTTCAAAACCTAAAGGGAGAAAAATTGTAGAATCGTATTACAAATTATTAGTAATAATTATTCCCACAACAAAAAAATTTATTGCTTCTTTCTGAAGACTGATAGTCTGACACGTCACACATGTCACTTCTCTAGAAAGTTTTTGAAAAGTTCTTAATGATTTATAACTTTGTCCCTAAATAGAGCTTATGTCATTAATTAAGTATACAATTAGAATTTAATTATAGTTAGGTAAATATGCTAACACAATATTCATTGGTACGTGTCTCATTTCCAGAGGGAGTTTGTAGGAATTGTTTATCATTCCCACATTCATCCTAAAATAGACCTTACGTCATTTATTTGTGCTGATCCAATGAACCATGGTATCTATTGTCAGTTGTTGTCAGACACTAGGTCCCATAGGCTATTTGGCCTCGTCAACTAACACATCGTCATCTTATAGCCTTTCTTTCATTCATCAAAAGACTATCATGAAATGACAACACATGTCCCTTTTCTAGAAGAAGTTTGTAGAAATTTTTAACCTTCAGAACTTCAACCCAAAATAGAGCTTATGTCATTGATCTGCGATCATCCAATGGTCGTTAAATTCTATTTATTTTTGTATATTATTTCTTTTTTTTTCTTATATAACGTAAATATTAAGTACATTTTTAATTTCAAAGATTATAAAATAATATATTGACTATGATAACGGTTTAGAATGTCTACAAATTTATTTATTATTGGTTTCAGTTTAAAAATTCTGATATATATTATAAAATTTTAATAATATTATTATTGTTTAGCTTTTCTTTCTTTTTTTGGTTCAGTAATAAGGTTATTATTTTTTAAGTGAATTGGGTTTAAACCTAGACCGAACCAGTGGTAGTTACAAAGGAGAACTATCTCTCCATAAACAAAGTCACCAAATAGGACCCATTAACAAGTCCAAGGATTAAGATTTTTTAGCTGCCCCACCTTTTGAGTGTGATCTTAAAATCATATCAAACCCACCTTATTTCTTTATCTTCTTGTCTCTTATCCCTTTAACTACTTGCCACCTATCATCAAATCTTTTTGCCACATCAAGTGAATATCTTATCTTTTATGTCTTCTAGGTTGCCCCTCTATAGTATTTCTTATATATCCATGACTTCTATCAACAACAAAACACTCCTTTTCAAAGGCCTCCAAAATAGATTCCTTTCTCACACCCTCCATTGTAACAAAAGACTAATCCTTTCCCTCCTTTTTCAAAGCACCAAACAGTCTATTTTTTACCCCACCACTATATTTTTCTTCAATTGTGACCCTCGATTCATCACATCTCATTTCCTTTTGTCCCTTCTCCTCTCCCAAACCATTGTCCATTGTAGGAATTCCTGAAGTGTCTAAAGTTAAAACCTACTTTGGGGTCTTATCTATCTCATTTGGAGACACCTGTGAGGCTACCTCCACCTCTTTCTCCATTGAATAAAATTTGAAAGATTCATCCTCCCACTAGGTTGCTAGCTTATGCACTCTCTTCTTTGGATAGCTTGCAGCTATATGATTTGTTTGAAATCATTGCCTACATCTAAAAGGGATGCCTTCATAATCCACTTTTTGTAACCTCTCACAATTAGCTAGTTTTAGAAATAGCTTTGCTGGGAGAGCTTTGGTAACATCCACCTCAACCAAAATGCATGCAAAAGTGGAATGAAAAAAAAAATGAGAGCCCTTGTCCACACTCATGAATTTACCCAAATAATTATCGATTTCTTCCAAGAAATATTCAAACCAAAATTGAAGCAGGAGATTAGGAAGACTTACCCAAATGGGACTCTTGTCAAAATATTCTATAATAGGATTAAAAGACAGGTAACACAGCTTCAACACCAATGGATATTTTTTTCTCAGCTCCAAATAGACTCACAAAATATATTCTTCCTATCTTGATCCATGCCAAAGGTAACAAAAAATAAACCCTGGGAAGTAGGGTAAATCTACAAATTTCATTCCAAAATAGGCCCCAACCGATTTGAAATCCAACTATGCAACTCTTCGAGGGTGGGTCAAAAGCCCTTGAATCTCCTAATAAAGCCTATCCCAAAGAATTAGTTTGCATTTTTTATTATCTCTGCCTCAACATCTTTGGCTAGGGTAACCATTACCTTCTCTGCAAGTGGTTCAAAATTTTTTGAACTTAAATCCTTCCTGAACTCAACCTCTTCCTCACCCAAACCCTAGGTAACATCCATATCCCCTCTTCTAGCACCCATTAAGGATCCTAAAGGATCTATCTTCTTTCCGTTAAACCCCAACCTACATCCGAGGCCATTTAAATATACTTTGCATTTTAAAACCTTGAAATCCACTCCTTGTCTATTTTTTTTCTATCCTTACGCATCCCTAAGAGGTAAGAAACTTCCTTGCACGATGCCTTGCCTCCACTCCCATTGCATGCCAATTTAACCACTATGGAAAAATAACCCATCATCACTAAGTTGACCTTCCAACCCTTGGGGATTCCAAAAGACTCCCCCTCCTCAAAACCCTGAGATCTGTGCTTGGAAATGCATTGAAAAATTGGCTTAGCCCTATTGTCGACACAATGAGCCCCATCTGCACCAAAGGAAAATTAAAGCCCGCGTGAACGAGCCAAAGAGCCAAAGCCAAACCCTCAAACACCAGAACTAAGTCATCCATCCTCAGTAAGATGTGAGAATGACTGATAGTTTCCTACGACACCATAGTTTTGAGGAGAAATCAAAACCCTAGCCATAGTTGAGGGTAGGAGCGGAGCCATAAATTAGTTTTTATTATTTTTTAACTTTTCAATATATATAGATTAATAATAATAAGTTTTTAGCTTATATAATTTATAATTATATTTATTATCATATACTATATTTTTTATGTATAATGTAAATTTTATAAATGTTTATAATATAAGATAACAAAATTATATTTAAATATTGTTTAGCTTTTAAAATACCACCCCAACTCAGGCATTAGGGCTTAATAGTATCTAATCCTAACAATGGAAACCTTCTCAATTTGTGGGTGGACTCTGATTAAGAAGGAGTCTTCAGATTCGAGGCTGGTTCCTATTTGATCTAGAAATACCACCTCCTGATTGAAAAATTATGTGGGAAAAGGGAAAAAGAATTGAAAACTTAATGGGAAATGAGGTAATACACCAAACTTGAACTCATATTTTTCTTGGAATCTAAAACAACAACCACAATTCATATATCAAAAGGGCTAACACTTTGAATCAGTGATCAACATATAGGTTAATTTAGATCTTACTACTAGGGTATAGACCACAAATAGCTCAATCAATTAACAAACATACATATTTTGCATTAGGCTTGAATTTTTTTCACCTAGAGGAGGAATAGGAATCATTCACTTCTCTTAACTACCAAAACAAATTAACACTTATGAAGAATGATGAAACAGGATTAGAATCAATACTCAAAATATGAGGAGAAGTGGATCATCTACTTTATTATCCTCCAAAATTTTTCATGTAGGTTACAAAATAAGTGTTCAAAGCATCAAGTAACAAAATTGCTCACTTTTAGCCTTCTCTCCAAAATATGGAACCCCCTAAACTGATTTAGAAAATCAATTGTATAACCCTCCTATGCCTCAAATTCAAAAATCCAAAACCCTGATTATTAGCCCAAATTTGGCCTTAATTCATGCCAAAACCCAAAACATAAGCCTATGAAAAATGCCACCTACCATGTCCTAAATGTTGGTTTTTAATAAGGATAAAAATCCTTTTTTACAATATTTACCAACATCCATTACATTTGAATTGAATAAAATTCAAAATAAATCTAAGCCTACTAAACTCAGGAAATAAACCTAAGTCTAAGACTAAGTGGCAAAAGGGTCGACATGACCATTTAAGAAACTTGAACACAATGAAAATATCAAGGCATCATGCTGGCATATTGGAGTTCAAGCTCTGCAAGATCTGAACTATTTGAAGTTATGACATTCAATGCAGTTGTCAGCCCAGATTCCAAACTCTCAAAACTTGATTTCATTTTTGGTCTTCACATACAATTGCTTAACTCTAAGGAAAAGTAGGGAAAAACCCTAAGTTGATAGAGAAGCTTTGCAAAAATTATGGCATTATTCTTTGAGTGGAATTGGTCTTCATGGTGAAATCTAGCATTATCAGGTTTACTGTGTGTTCAAATTCTCCAGGCTGTAGTATGTTTATCTCTCAAGCTCAGGCCTATCTCCTTCTCTATGATCTTAGAGATCACTAACATGGTTTATGGCTTTGGTCACTAGAAATAACTTGAGTTGCATTTGATATGTCACGGCCTGTGACTGTATGTTATTTGTGAGCTTGTGCTCATTTTTTGAACAATTTGTGTTTAGGATCATGAGCTCTTCTTCTCCCTAACATAAAGCTTCTTCTCTGGCACAAAACCTGAGCATAGAGCTCGACACAAAATACTGTAGTCTCAGCTTATATTTTGGCAGTATACTTGTATTGTATCCATGACTTGGGTATTTGGTTTTGATGTGCTCGAGCTTGGATCTTGACTGGCAGAGAACTCCACTTGTGACTAGCTTGGTCTGGGTTGTGGTTGTGGCTAAAAGATGAATGAGCTCGGAGTAGGCTGTGTACTCGGCTAAAAGCTTGGGCATATTTCAGCTATAGCTTTAGACCAAGCCCATAATAGCTGGAAATGGTGCTTGAGCTGGAACTTGGAGTAGAACACGAGCTCTCCCTAAATCATGTCAAGATAAGTTTATTTCTCCTTTCATTTTCTTTATACTAGGGCTTTTGATCATACATGAAGTAGTAGCTTGGTTCTTTAACATTTGTCTGTAGCTCTGCAAGATGTAAACTGTTTGACTCTACATAAACACCAGTTATTGTTCTTCTATCTTCTTTCTTGATATACACCAGCTAATGTTTGAACTCACCTACAACACATTTTTTTGAGCTCACTATCTGATAGATGTTTTGAATGAAAACTGATTATTATCTTAGCTTGTGGCTAGCTGGAACTTGATATGGGGTTGTAAATTATTCATAGTCATTATTGCACTATTCTTAGCTCCACCAATGATAGTAAACATCTCCTTAGCTTCACTCTATTTGTTTATGAAGTTCATTATAGATATAAATTTGATGTATACTGCCTTTGAATTCACTGTATTTTATTTTATAGTTACTTTATGCACTAGCACACACTAGTTTCAAACCCACCTTAAGCTCGTTCATGAACACACCAGTCATCAAATGTATATATATCTTTTCTTTAGTGGTGACATTGACCCCCTTTAATCATCCATTTTACCAGTCATTTTTTCACTACTAGTCTTTAGCTTACTGTAGCCCCTTCAGATTTTCAACTTGGGTATTACAATAGAAACCATTTTTTTTGAGTTTGAATAGTGACCATGCCTGAAAAGAAAGCCTCCCTCAGTGAAAAATTGAGACCCCTCATTTTCAAATACTGGTGTAAACAATGACAATAAAATAGACACAACATTGTATGCACAAGAAATGGTCAATTCCTTATGTTGTCACTCTCTTGCATGCTTCCATTTGGTGCAAATCTACAAATCATACTCACTTGATATTGACTGTAACAACTTGAATGAACCTGCTACTTTTTCATTGACATCTTTAAATTTACAAAAGATATTCCTTTGTACTCAGTCCTATGTATGAACATGAATCTCTCCTGATTCAACTAGTGAATGATTGGATTTTATTATTTTGCAATGTAAACAATGAACCATGCATGATATACTTCAAATAAAAGGAAATGCTAAGTTGTAGAATGTTCCATTAATTTTCTTGTGAAGTTTGAGCACGGGCTCATGACAATCACAAACACCAGACTGTAACATGATGGAGTTTGAGCACAGGCTCATGACATCCATCAAGACACTCTATAAACACTCCTGATACTTTGAAATATAATTCTTTAGCATTCTTTCCTTTTTCAAACATAATGATCAATTCTTGAAGTATTTGAATTCAGCAATATCGTATGAATAAGGAACTATTTTCATAAATACATCCTATAGCAAAGCAAGCTCTTTGTAATTTCATAATTCAGATTCAAATTGAAATGAAATTTAATATCATAGATGCTAGCCATTTATCCTGATGGATATTAGCATGTATAGCAAGGTTGTCTCTATTTTTGGCACTTGTGAATACTTTGTCATTGGAAGCATATGTTGTAGCATCTTTTATTGCACTTTGAAACTACATAAATTCTTCTTGACTGTGACATGTAAACCATTCATCTTTGAGCACTGCAATTCTTTCTGATAAGCTTTCAAAAATAACATCAAACTAATCTTGTTAGGTTAGTGAACATGATAAACACTTCAGTTTATGAAAATGCTAAAAACGGTGACACTTATAAGTCAATACTCAGGTTATTATGTTCACTAATCTAACAAGATCCTGCTGATTACTGAAAAAGGTTTGTCAGTCACAAGTACTAAGTCCCTTTAATTCAGATATCTAGTTTTAAATATAAGACAACATGCATAAGAATAACCATAAGTAGTAAAAGGTTTCATGTTAAAACAAGTCCCTTTAATACTACCTTTTATTTTATGTGGATGCGCATTTCCTTATTGCATTGGAATACCAGATAGATATGCAGCTTTGAAAAAATTGATTGTTGTGTGATATTTTAGTTTCATGCATTTCTTAGATCCAATTGGATCTAACATCATTTTATCTCTCATGATGTAGGTAACCTTAAAGACTTTCTAAAGATGAAGACCCGAATAATGAACCTGAGACCATGAAGACTCAACACCTAGGACCTGACAGACAACCAGCCAGCAACACACAAACAACAAAGGCAATGCATGGGAACCCTACTTCACACTTCTATCATGCTTTCTATTCTGCAAAATGTACTCTTTTATTGACATGAAATATGAAATATGAACAAACACTTGTATACTACATTCAGTTTGAATGCACAATGTAATGATCAATTATAAGTTTTGGAAATTTGAAATATGATCAATACTTAGAGTACAAAAACAAAATTTGATATTGAACGCAATAATGAAATGTTAATTAACATCACCTAAAAGATAGTGTTAATTGGACTCCTAAAATGCAATCGTTTCCTATTTATGTTTATTCTTCTGTACACTGTAATTTTGGATAACAAATATATTTTTTATTTTTTATTTTTATATTTAGCATTTTAAGTTATAACATATATAAATAATAAATTGAATGTACAAATAGTTAATTATATATTACTATATTGATGTCAGGGTTGGGTTTGAGACCTTTCTTAAAAAGGCCTTCTATTCCTCCTCAGATGTGCTTGTCAACCAGCTATGATTGTCCATCTTTATAAATCAAAATATTAGATTATACACCCAAAAGACCTAAATCGGAGGTGGACTATATAGCCTAAAGACCTAAACCAAATGTAGAATTTCAACCAGTGACAACTCCTACACTTTATCTACCAAAGGATAATTGAAGAAGAAAGAAGTGTAGATCATTTATAGATAGCACTTGATACTTAATATTTCCTTCTCTAACCTTATTAATTCCTTTATCCTTTAATTTTTTTAAAATATTTTATATCTCTTTGTAAATATTTCCCATAAATGCACGAGTGTGGGAAATTGGAAATATCATCATTCCGTCCATACCGAATTGAATTTCATGTGTGGACCATAGTTGAGAATTTCAGTGACAAGACATTTCTTTACTATTTAATGTCCATCAAGACACTGCAACATTATCAACTGTCCATGTAACCTACTAACCATTTGTAATCGAAGATCAAGGTTAAGGTGCAAGGTTAATATTTGATACGTGTCTCTATTCTACAGACTTTCTAGAGAACTACGTTTCCTTAAGAATTTTGGGCTGAAATAAAACTTAAGGCTTTGATCTAGGATCATTGAATGGTCATAAATAATACATTTAAAATGGTGAAATTATGGATGTTAGGTATGTGTGGATTGAGTTGCACTTATCGATACCATCATACACAATTTGTAGACAAGTTGGTAACAAATAAAGGTGTTATTCTCTCGATGTGATGTTACATTAATTAGACCAATTTCCATTTGGCATTGGCCCATCATGACGAGTCATAGATCATAAAAAGTGGCTATTAATAGAATATGAATTTTCAAGGGATTGAACAAATTTCTAATAAAATATATATTTTCTCATAAATAACAAAAGATTGGCTAATAAAATATTACAATTTTCAAATGGTTGAAAATATTTGCCACTACAATTAAATATTTTTTCCTTTATAGTAAATTTTTTTGCCAATACACTTAAATATTTTTTCCTTCAAAGGAAAAACATTCTCCTAATACATTATATATTTTCCCCCACAATAATGACCTATTCACTAGGATTTTCAGGAATTTTTATACGATTAAAAAAATTTGCCATACAAATTAATATATTTTCCTTTCAAATTAATTATTTTTTTCCATCAATATTAAAATTTTTCCCCCAAAATAATGTAGGACTCACCAAGATTTTACATGTTTTCCTAGGGGTTTTCTTAAAGTTATCCTTGACTATAGGTGTTCCATAGAGGGGCACTTAATTCAATTTATCCTTCCCCCATCTTGATAGGGCCTTCCAAGATTAGAAGACAGGGTCCAAATAAAGAAAGTACCATTCATTCTCACCATAGTTGTTCCTTCTCTCTCTATAGGGGGGTTGTAAAAGAAAGCCTTACCATCCCCTTGGTCTCAATCTAAGATTTCATCTATCTACGCTCAGGCCTAGGGTAAGTGGGAGGATGAAGATTATAATGGGGAATTCTTGAAGAAAGAATCTTTTCTCAACTACCCAAGGTTAGCCCTTGGGACCTGTAATTCCCCCCACTCCCCCTCCTATAATTGGGGAACTTCATTCAATGAGTTTAGGTGGGTGCATATCCCAAGCCTTTGATCTTTTCCCATCTTAGGTGCCCCTAAGATGAAGATTAGGGCTATCTACACTCATCCCCTTCCCTTTTGTTTAATTCCCTTCTCTTCTATAGGCTGAAATATATCCCTACCCTCTAGTCTCTGGACTCTGGCTAAAATAGAGTTCTAAAAGACCTTACTATCAAGAAAGGGGGAAGGGAAAATTTGAAACCTTCTATCTAGCTAGGAGCCATCCATAGGAAAGATTCTATCCAGTATGTATTGATTAAAGTTTAACCATAGATATCGCCTCACTACAAAAGAAAGTTGGAAAGTTTTTGAACCCCCTACCTCCACTTTACAAGGTAGGGGGAAGGTAGGAAACCTGATCCAACAACAATATAGTCCCATAGTTTAAGGTAGTTGGCCCCACTTGGCCCTACTATCTAAATCAGTCCTTATCCCTCCATAGAGCTCTTTGGTTGGAAGGAAGGCTTAGAGAATGAGGTTCAGAGACCAACTAACTATATATAGTCAAAAAAAATATCCTGACATCCTTTTATTCTGGTTGGAATCCCCCTCCCCCCATATAGATGGTTGATAGTTTCCCAATCAATAATTTTTTGCCTATAATTCTATGGGGAAGTTAGGAAATTCTATTTTATTGGCGATCAACTATAATGAAAGTAAATGCCATTTGTTATCATCGACCCTTTCTTTCTTTCTTTTTTTCTTTCCCCTATTATACAAAGCCATTCTTTCTTCTTAACTCGACCTAGGATGAGGATAATTTCTTTATTTGATGGAAAGGGGTGAAAGGCCAAGTAAAAATCAACTAGTTTATTCTAGAAAGGGAACTCCCTACAATTTTATAGGATTTCCCTTTTCTATAGTTTCCCTACTATCTATAGGCACCCCCTACTTTAGAAAATTTCCCTAGGTCTTGAGAGGGAGGGCCCTATAGAAGATTTTACAAGAAAGAAAGTATGAATGCCTTATAATCCCCTACTATTTAGTCAAGCCTTCTCAATAGAATCCCATAGGACCTATCTATAATTTCCTCCTCAAAAGTGGTGAAGATCTTAACTATAGGTAGGAAGGCCTAAATCTTAGAATCCCCCCTTATGCCAGAGTAGGATGCCACATTCTTCTTCATTTAATCAAAAAGGGTACCAAGAATTGTCCTTCTCTTTTCATCTCAAAAGGCCCCACTATCAAAATCCATCTTATTGTCCTCTAGATGTGGTAGGGGCCAAACTTTTCTTAAGGGCCCTACTTTCCAACTCGAGGGTAGGTCCTACTAGCTAAATCCTTCTTAGGAGGGAACCCCTACTATCTATAGGCCAAGAAAGAAAATTCTTGATTGATTAAAGTTCACCCCAACCCTATGATGCAGTGGCATCCTGGATTATTTCTCGGTGCTTGAAGATTCTGGCAGTCTTGGTAACTATCTAGTGGAGTTTGGTTACTTGGCTACTTGGCTGGTGATTTCGGTAGAAGACTAGAGTTTATTGGTCTTGATGGTGATTTTCAGTTGGAATTTATAGTGGATCTCCATGGATGATGGTCACTTAGTGACTTGGTGGTTTTTTTGTCAGTGCTCGGTTATTGATGAGGTCTCGATGTTTATGCATGTTGCTCAGTTGTTGAAGTGGCTCGGTTGGTGGAGGAATCGTTCACTAAAGGGAGGATGGTCATTGGAGGAGACTTGGTACTTTTGGTGCTTGGCAATGTCTATGGTGCTCGGTCAACATTTTTGGTACTTGGTAATGCTTTTGGAGCTCGGTTGGTGTGGACGCTTGGTGTATTTCCTGATGCTTGGTAGTTTGGCTTACTAATGGTTGTTCTTGGAGATTTGGCTTGGCCGACTGGTGCATTTAATCTAGGTTGCGTTCCTTGAGTTATGGATTGACCGTTGGATGTGTGGGGACCTAGATCTGGCATGTTGCATTATCCTATGTGAATTTGGAGGCTGACTTGGTGAATTAAATATTTGTGAAGTTATTTGTAAGCCGACTGATGTTTGGCATTTAATATTTGTATATTTGGGAGCCGACTGGCTTTTGGGATTTAATTGTTTGTAAAACTGACTGGTGGCTGGGGTTTAGTATTTAAGTAGATATTTGGGTATTTTTTTAGGGGAAGGGGGCAATAGTAGATGTGTGGATCTGTGAAAGCAAAGTTAGTATCTTGTGAGTTTAGGTAGTAGAAAGATTGCTTGGAAGTTTGAGTACAGGTTTAGATCTTTCTTGGAGTGCCTACCAGTGTCCTGTTGTGTTGTAGACCTGGGCTAGCTAAGGAGAAGTGTTTTGGATCCTTTGTGATCTTGTAGAACTATTTCTTGCATTGTAATTAGCCATAATCGGGAAGTCCTTATAGCCCGACACATTGCATGTAATCTATTAATTGATGAAATAAAGACATTTATTTTCTTTTAGATCTAGTTTCTTATTGTGTTTTTTGCTTTGTTGGTGTTTGGCTGCAAGGTCGAACCATCCTTAATTGGATTCTCCATCCTTGACTGCATCAATTGGTATCAGAGTGAGAGTTTGATCTTGTTGAAGTAGAAGGTTATGTTAGGATTAACAGTCCACAATACAACTAAGAGGGGGGGTGAATCAGTTGTATGATAGATTATTAAAATTTAGACTTTAAGCTTATCAATATCAGATCCAATGAACACAATGAATGCCAACATAGTAACACAATATTTTGGTTACGGGGAAACCCTATTAAAGGTAAAAACCCCGGTGGGAATTAGCACCCACTAATGATGTACTGAGAGTATAGTAATCCTTGTTAGAAGATATAGCCCTGTTAGGAGCTTTTTGAAGCATTACAGTACATAGTCCTTGTTAGAGGATAGACCCTATTAGGAGTCAAGAACAAAGAGGGCTCACTGCCCAAGGCTCACTGCCCAAAGAAGGTTAAGTCCACCTTCTGAACTCACTAGTTTGCAACAAGTGTATATGAAGAAATACACAATCTTTTGAACTATTTTCCAGTAACTATCTTTGCTTGATCAGTTCCAATGAATTCCACCAACAATCCTCTTCTCTACATACAGTAGACACAAGTTCACAACCTTCTTATGTCACATATATCACATCCATATGTTTTCGAAAGAAAATACCTTACATTTATACCCTATTACATTTTACCAAGATCAGGTTAGCCCATAAGACTTTCCTAATTACAAATAATTACATAAGCCCTTGCTAAGATACACATGTTATCTAAAACAATTTTACAATGATTACATTACAATAATTAAGGATTGACATCCTTGAATTATGCTTGTCAAATAAAACACACACTTCATGTTAGGAATAAGGTGTCTCAACCTTGGATAATTCCTATTCTTATTATTTGTTTTGTAAATGTGTTTTTTGCAAATAATGAAATTAAGTGTGAGTGTACATGTCCAGTTGGCATGTTGATGTGTCACTCCACTTGATGTGTCGGCATCTTGTGTGTAAGGAGATCATGACTAAAATAGTCATGACAAATTCCTATGATGCGTAAGAACTATTTAAGGAATGTGCTATCACAGGTGTAAGAGCATCTTATGACTTGGGCCTATTTGGGTGCCCAAAAAGAAGTGGTTGGTGTGTGTAAGAGAATATGCCAAAAATAGGTTGGTATGATAGATTATCTTACACTTCTCTTGTGACCATTATTTTTGGTGAATTCTATGATAAGTTGTCATAGTCTATTCTAGGGATGGATGCCTATTCTTGGGATTGCATGTAAAAAATGTGTACATGTGGGTTTGTGCATGGGTCTTGGTGGTTGGATGCCAAACTCCTTTTTTGGGTATTTGTTGGGTCCTGAGGAGTCTATATATATGATGCTTCTTCTATGGGAGAAAAATAACTTTTACTTGTCTCTCATCTCTTGAAAGAACTTGCATTGCAAGTGTGTTGTAGTCTTTGTGTTGAAGATAATACATTGTGCAGGTTTTGGAGGGGTGGGGTTGTTTTACCGAAAGGTTTTTCCCCACCGACATATCTTTGTGTTTATGTGTTTCAATCTTCTCTATCTATTTTCTGTATGCATGGTATATGGCTGCAATATCTTTGTTAAAGTAGTTAATGAATCTGAAATTGTAAGGATTTAAAAATAATTTGCACAATACTTTCCTTTAGAGATTAGTGTAGGAAGCTATTTCCGCACCTAAGTTTCCTTACACTTCATTCCCTGAGTCAGCTTTAGAATAAGCCATCACCAAAGCACATGCCCCAGATGGTGTCACCAATCATTCTGTACCTTGCACTGACCAATGAACATCCTTTAGTACATCTTCCATCATCCTTCAAGATCACATACCTTGAATCCAATCCCTCTGAAATCTATATCAAAAACTCAGAGACTAACTCTGTCAATTCTCACTGTCATAGTCCAGTGACCAGTCTTTACCAAAATAGTTGTATCTTCCTTAATATGCATCCATTAATGATATGATCTCAAATATAAGATAAAAACATCCATCTAAACTCTCTTCTGACTTCGCAACATCTAAAACATCCGTACACCTTCCGTACAATGTGATTACTAGTCTGGTTCCTTCATAGAAGCATATGTTGACATCAGTGACAAAACACAAATGACAACAATATGAGTGCCCATTTAGTAATGTAGTGATTAAACATATTAAATGTCTCAATCACCACCCATGCATTAGCAATATCCAACAATCTCCCCCTTTGGCATTGATGTCAACATGTGGGAAAATCTTATCCCAAAGTTGTATCAACCCAAAAGTCCTTCCATAGATCAATCTCCCCAAACAGTGAGGATTTTCTCATAACAACACTCCCCCTTTGACAACAATGGAAAAGGGTGCCAAATACCTTCATAGATAAACTTTCTTCCATGATCACTCCCCTTGAGGAGTAGATCCCTACATTCAGTCCAGAAAATGATGAGGCTCTGAGCACTTCTGGACTGATGCATCTCTGCATCATTTAGTTCTGACTAGGAGGGGCCTGAATCCCTAATATACCTATGAGATATTCAAATGTATCTTTCAGTAGTGGCTTCTTAAAGATGTCTACAATTTGCTCTTTTTTATTGATATATTCAAGCTTGATTTCCTTTTCTACCACCTTGTCTCTTAAGAAGTGATATTTGATAGAAATGTGTTTAGTTTTAGAGTGCATCACCAAATTCTTTGACATGTTTATTGTGCTAGTGTTATCACAATGGATAACCACAAGCTCATTAAAAGTTAGTCCAATGTTTGTCAAAAAAATTTTCATCCAAACAATTTGAGTGCAATTTATAGTAGCAACAACATATTCTGATTTAGCAGTAGATTGTGCAATACAATCTTGTTTCTTACTTAGCCAAGAAACCAACTTTTTCCCAAGGAAAAATGCACCACCACTTATACTTTTTCTGTCATCAATATTTCTTGTCCAATCAATGTCAGTATAAGCATGAAGTTCAAAGCTATCATTCCTGTCATACCATAAACCATAGTCTATGGTTCCTCTAAGATACCTCAGTATCCTTTTAACAGTAGCAAGATGAGTCTCTTTGGGTTCTGCCTGATATCTAGCTACAATTCCAATAGCATTAGCAATATCTAGTCTAGTGTGAGTCAAATATTGTAACCCTCCAACCATTGATCTATACAAATTTTGAAAAACACATTTTGATTCATCATCAATTGTTAGCTTGTTTCCAGTCACCATAGGTGTTCCTACTAGTTTGGAATCTTCCATACCAAATTTCTTAAGCAATTCTTTGAGATACTTGGTTTGAGAAATGAAAATACCATTTTCATTCTGAGTCATTTGCAGTCCAAGAAAGAATTTCATTTCACCTATCATGGACATCTCAAATTCACTTTCCATTTCTTTAGTAAACTTCTTACACAGATCATCATTACCTCCAAAGATAATGTCATCTACAAATACCTATACTATCAGGATTCCATCTTTAGTGGTTCTTAAGTACAAATTACTATCCACATTACCTTTTCTAAATCCAAGTCCAAGTAGATATTTTTCCAACCTTGCATACCAATCCCTAGGAGCTTGCTTCAATCATACAGTTCTTTCTTTAACTTGCACACCATGTCTTTGTCTTTGCATAGAGGAAATCCATCAAGTTGTTCTTTGTATACTTCTTCAAGATCTCCATTCAGAAATGCAGATTTAACATCCATCTGATACACTTTGAAGTTTTTGTGTGCAGTATAAGATAGAAATAATCTTACTGCCTCTATTCTAGCAACATGAGAAAATGTTTCTTCAAAGTCTATGCCTTCTTGCTGTGAGTATCCCTTGCACACTAGTCTTTCTTTGTTCCTTACAACTATTCCTTCTTCATCCATTTTGTTTCTAAAGACCCATTTTGTTCCTATAACATTTTTATTTTTAGGTCTTGGAACCAATTCCCAAGTATTATTTTTCTTTATCTGATCTAATTCTTCTTTCATGGCATTTATCCAAGATTCATCTTTAAAGGCTTCATCTGTAGTCTTTGGCTCAACTAGGGAAATTAAACAAATTTCTTCTCTAACTTTAGAGCTAGTTAGCACTCCTTGAATGGTGTTGCCAATAATTTGATTTTCAGGATGGTTATTTTTTACATACCTTGGAGTTTTAGGAGTTTCAGTGGTCTTGCTTGTGTCATCACAAGCCTCTTTTTCACTTCCTTCCTCAACAAGTTCATCTTCTTCGGTAGCAGCAGTGGCTTCTTTTACTTATGATATCTAACTGTTGTCATCTATTCTTACATTTTTACTTTCAACCATCTTCCTTAATCTCATATTGAAACATTTGTATGCCTTACTCTTAACAGAGTAACCAAGGAGGATACCTTCATCACTTCTAGCATCAAATTTCCCTATCTCCTCATCCCTCTTGATATAACATTTGCTACCAAAAATTCTAAAATGTTTTACAGTAGGAGTGTGATCAAACCATAGTTCATAGGGAGTCTTACTTGTGCCATCTCTTATTTGAATTCAGTTTAATGTGTACATTGTTGTTCCAACAGCCTCTCTCCAATGCACATGAGATATATTTCCTTCAATTAGCATTGTCCTGGCAGCATCAAGTATAGTTCTATTTCTTTGCTATGCTATTCCATTTTGTTGTGGAGTCCTAGGAGTAGATGTTTGTGTTTTTATTCCATGCTCTTCATAGTATGAATTGAATAAATCTGATGTAAAATCTCCACTTCTGTTTGATCTTAAACATTTTATTTTCAGTCCTTATTCATTCTCTATCTTTTCTTTAAACAACTTGAATTTGTCAAATACTTCTGATTTCTCTCTCAAATAAGTAACCCACATCATTCTAGAAAAATCATCAATAAAGAGTATGAAATACCTTTCACCGTAGTATGACTTTTTTCTTGTAGGCCCACATAGATCTATATGTACTAGATCCAACTTTCCTTTTGATGTAAATGTTTTGCTTTTATGACTATTTTTAGTTTGCTTTCCCATAACACATTCTCTACATCTAGTGTTAGAAGGTTTCACAATCTTCAGCAGATCTCTTACTGCATTAGTCATACTTGCTTTCACAATGTTATCAAAGTTAACATGAAAAAATCTTTTATGCCATAACCAACTATCATCTACCTTTGCAACAAAACAAGGGGCTCCAAATGTGTTTAGTTCAAATACATTACCTCTAGATCTTGAACTAGTAGTTACTAGTTTTCCTTCCTTTCTTTTGATAAGGAACTTACCATCAACAAAACTTAACTAAAAGTTTTTATCCATCAACTACCCAACACTCAACAAGTTATGTTTCAGTCCTTCAACAAGTAGTACATTGTCTGTATCATTCTTTCCATCCAGAGTGATAGATCCTACTCCTATGATGGATTTTGGGAGATTGTCCCCAAACCTTACAACACCTCCATCATAATTTACTAACCTAACAAATTTATTCTTATCACCAATCATGTGATGAGAACATCCACTGTCAATTATCCATTCAATTTTCTTGTCAACATGAGATACTAAGGCTTTTTCTTCATGAACAGGTTCATCTTTAATAGCAACAAATCCAATCTCTTCATTGTCTAAGTCATCATCATCATCAGAGATTCCTTCACTAGCATAATAACATTCTTTATCTCTTCTAATCTTTGCATAATTAGGTTTGTATTTAGGAACTCTTGTAGGACATCTAGATGAAAAATGACCTACCTTATTGCATGAAAAACATTTCAAAGGTAATTTGCCTTCAAATTTTTCCTTACCTCTTTTCTCTCTTCTAGCTATCAGTGCAACAAGTTCTCCCATCTTCTTTTCTTCTTCCATTATCTTCTCCCATTCCTTAGCATACTCACCAAGCTCTTCTCTCAGGTCTTCTTTTCTTGTGCTCGGAAGTGCAGATGCTTTCTTGTGAACGGATGCCCTAAATGTAGATTCAACTTTAGGAACAACTTCTCCTAATTCCATAGCTTCAAAAGTGGTTAACTTTTGAATCAACATCTCTCTGCTAAAATTTGGAGTTAGGGGTATAGTTTCTTGAATAGACATTGCCTTGAATTTGTAAGTAGGAGTTAGAGATCTGAGAATCTTTGCACTAACTTCTTCTTCATCATAAGTACCTCCATAATTTTTTATTCCAACTACAACTTTTGTAACCCTTTGAACATAGGCTTTAATGCTTTCATCTTCATTCATTTACAGCTTCTCTTTGTCTTCCAATTCTGCAATTTCACTTGTTTGGTATATTTGTCTCCTTCATAGAGTGCCTCTAGTCTATTCCAAATATCATGTGCCAAATCCAAATATTTAATTTCAGTGAGCTCACCCTTAGATAGGGCGCTGATCAATGCTTCTCTTGTGACCATGTTGCATGAAAATAGTTTCTTTTCATCATTGATAGCTAACCCTAAGTCATTCTCAGCCTTCAAAGTTTCCTTCTTCACAATCATCTAGTAGTCTATGCCCAAACATAGCAAATGTGTTCGCATCTTGTTTTTCCAACTGTCAAAGTTTTTAGGATCAAACCTAGGACTATCCTTCCTATATAATGCCATTTTACAAGATCACCTCAAGCTATTAAGCTTTCTCTCTAAGGACCACAAGCTCCGATACCAATTGTTAGGATTAATAGTCCACAATATAACTAAGAGGGGGGGTGAATCAGTTGTATGATAGAATATTAAACTTTAAAATTTAAGCTTATCAATATTAGATCCAATGAACACAATGAATGCCAACATAGTAACACAATATTTTGGTTACGGGGAAACCCTGTTAAAGGTAAAAACCCCAGTGGGAATTAGCACCCACTAATGATGTACTAAGAGTATAGTAATCCTTGTTAGAAGATATAACCCTATTAGGAGCTTGTTGAAGCATTATAGTACATAGTCCTTGTTAGAGGATAGATCCTATTAGGATTCAAGAACAAAGAGGGCTCACTACCCAAGGCTCATTACCCAAAGAAGGTTAAGTCCACCTTTTGAACTCACTAGTTCACAAGTGTATATGAAGAAATACACAATATTTTAAACTGTTTGCCAGCAAATTTCTTTGCTTGATCAATTCCAATGAAGTCCACCAACAATCCTCTGCTCTACATACAATAGACACAAGTTTGCAACCTTCTTATGTCACATATATCACATCCATATATTTTCCAAAGAAAAGACCTTACATTTATACCCTATTACATTTTACCAAGATCAGGTCAGCCCATAAGGCTTTCCTAATTACAAATAATTACATAAGCCCTTACTAAGATACACACGTTATCTAAAACAAGTTTACAATGATTACATTACAACAATTAAGGACCGACATCCTTGAATTATGCTTGTCAAACAAAACACATGCTTCATTCCTTGAGTCAGCTTTAGAATAAGCCATCACCAAAGCACACGCCCCAGATGACATCACCAATCATTTCATACCTTGCGCTGACCAATGAACATTCTTTATTACATCTTCCATCAGCCTTCAAGATTGCATACCTTGAATCCAATCCCTCTGAAATCTATACCAAAAACTCAGAGACTAACTCTGTCAATTCTCATTGTCACAGTCCAGTGACCAATCTTTACCAAAACAATTGTATCTTCCTTAATATGCATCCATTAATGATGAAATCTTAGATATAAGATCAAAACATCCATCTAAACTCTCTTCTGACTTCACAACATCTAAAACATATGTACACCTTCTGTATACTGTGATTACCAATCTGGTTCCTTCATAGAAAAATATGTTGACATCAGTGACAAAACACAAATGACAACAATATGAGTGCCCATTCAGTAATGTAGTGATTAAACATATTAAATGTCTCAATCACCACCCATGCATTAGCAATATCCAACAGGTTGACCTAGCAAGGCTGATCTTGCGAAGTTGATCTTGTTGGCAAAGAGATTGTGCACAATCTAAGTTGCAGATCCATGACATTGAACTTGTGAAATCATGTCCTAGTTGTTCATGTGAGGTGGCAGGTTGCGATTTGACTTGCATACAGCTTGGAGGTTGTCACAAGGTGGTCAGTGTTAGGGTTTGTTGCAGAAGGTTTTCGAAGATCTTTAGAGATGTCTCCGAGAGGATTGGACCTTGGTGATGTGATTTCTGATAGGTTTTCTTGATTGGAAGCATATTTCTAAACCGTGTGGAGAACCGAGTTAAGAAACTTGTGAGAGAAAGTGTTGTTGAGCTTTGTAAATCTTACCAGAGTTGGAGTATGTCAATCCAGAGGAAAGTTGTTTGGCTGGTTCGTAGGCTGGTTTATGAGAGAAGATATCTTGGAAAGAATTCTTATGATATTTTAGGGGTTGAAGATGTATGTGAAATTGGTTTTGGTGGTCGGTTGGTGGAGTTTGACATCAAACCTACAAAGCAACTTGTGCTTGTTGCTGAGTTACCTATGATTACCAATGATGTTGTTGATCTTGTTGAGGTTGGTGAGGAGATTGGTTTTCATATTTAGTTAGTTGTGCCTGACATGGAAATTGTAGAGCATCTGGTTGTGGTTGATCAGATTGTTGTTGATATAGAGTTTCCTATTGTTGAACACCTCGATGATGTTGGTGTTACCAAATTGCTTTTATTCAGTGTTGTGGTGCAAATGTTGTTTATTGGTTGCAGACTTAAGTTTCTAGTTGACAGTGATAAGTCTAGTGATGAGATTTTGAGATGGGATTCTTCCTTGATCCCTGGTGATGGATTGAAGGCTTGGTTTGTTCAGGATGTTAAACATACTGATTGGTTGGGTTGTAGATTGGTTCTCTTTCCTGTGATGGAGTGGAAACCTTTGGTGAAGATGAAGTGGAGTTGGTGTTTTTTAGATGTTCCCTTTGGTGAGAAAGTGTGGGACACACTTTTCTTTGTACCCTGGAAGTCTAATGCAGTCGAATCTTGGCTTATTGCTCGGTGCCTGAAGATTTTGGTAGTCTCAGTAACTATCTGGTGGAGTTTGATTACTTAGCTGGTGATTTCAGTAGAAGACTAGAGTTTCTTGGTCTTGACAGTGATTCTTAGTTAGAAGTTCTGGTGGATCTCTGTGGATGATGGTCACTCAGTGACTTGGTGGTTTGTTGCTCGGTGCTTGGTTACCGATGAGGTCTCAGTGTTTATGCTTATTTCTCAATTGCTCAAGTGGCTCGGTCATTGGAGGACTCAGTCGCTAAAGGGAGCTCGGTCATTGGAGGAGACTTGGCACTTCTGGTGCTTGAAAATATCTGTGGTGGTCGGTCGACATTGTTGGTGCTTCGTAATGCTTATGGAGCTCGGTTGGTGTGGACGCTTGGTGTATTTCCTAATGCTTGGTAGTTTGGCTTACCAACAGTTGTTCTTGGAGATTCGGCTTGGCCAACTGGTGCATTTAATCTGGGTTGCATTCCTTGAGTTATGGATTGACCGTTGGATGTGTGGGGACCTAGATCTGGCGTGTTGCATTATCCTATGTGAATTTGGAGGCTAACTTGGTGAATTAAATATTTGTGAAGTTATTTGTAAGCTGAATGATGTTTGTCATTTAATATTTGTATATTTGGGAGCCAACTGGCTTTTGGGATTTAATTGTTTGTAAAGCCGACTGGTGGCTGGGGTTTAGTATTTAAGTAGATTTTTGGGTAGTTGTTTAGGGGAAGGGGGCAATATCAATGTGTGGATCTGTGAAAGCAGAGTTAGTAGCTTGCGAACTTAGGTAGTAGAAATATTGCTTGGAAGTTTAAGTACAGGTTTAGATCTTTCTTGGAGTGCCTACCAGTGTCCTATTGTATTGCAGACCTAGGTGAGCTGAGGAGAAGTGTGTTGGATCCTTTGTGATCTTGTAGAACTATTTATTGCATTGGAATTGGCCTTAACCGAGAAGGCCTTACAGCCTGACACATTGCATGTAATCAGTTAATTGATGAAATAAAGACATCTATTTTCTTTTAGATCTGGTTTCTTGTTGTGTTTTCTGCTATGTTGTTGTTTGGCTGCAAGGTCGGACCATCCTTAATTGGATTCTCCATCCTTGACTACATCGCCCTATCTACCTATCTTGCAAAATCTAGAAATAAAAATAGCCTAACCAAAAAGAAAGTTCAAAATAAAGAAACCTCAGGCCCCCTACTCTCGCAATCATAGACCCACCCTTAGCCAAGGTTGACCCTACAATTCTATGGGCTCATCTTTCTTTGAAAATTAAAGGTTAGCCTAAAATAAATATTATTGGGGGAACTACTATTCTAACTATAAATATTTTGGAATCTTTGTAGATACTACTAGTTTCTATCACTATTACATCATACCATTACCATTCTACCTATCTTTTCTTAGGTCACTTCTCATTCTACCAAATCAATTTGGTAAACATATATCTCGATCTTGATGTGCCACAAGTTCCATACCATCCTAGCTAGATTTTCTAGTGGATTTACTGAGGCCAAATCATCTTCACCCCTGGCTACACCTATACCTCATCTGACAATTAAAAATAGGGTGTTTGATCTTGGAGAACCTTTGTGGGTTTTATATCTTGAATTGTTATTGGAGGAGCTACATACATAGTGAAAAAAAAATACTACTTTTCGGAATGATATATAATATTAGAACACCACTGATTGGATCATCATAGGATGAAAAAACTCAACAAAGGAGAATATGTCTCTACGTTGGGGGAACACAAATTTGGTATAGTGCTCATTGTGCTACTATTTCTACCACTCTTCCCTCTATCATCACCAGTGCCTATACCTTTTCTATGGATGGATCTCAAAATGGAAGGGATACATATAGGTAAATTTCAATAGATGGATCAACTTAATAAAATTTTAAAGCCATCTTTTTTATCCACTTTTTCAACATAGAATCTTCCACCTTCTCTACTACTTCTATGGGTGCTACCCATTCTCTGGCCCTCATCTCCTTTGTGGGTTCTGAATATAATGGATTTATATTTGAACCTTGGTCTTCTTTAGAATATGTATCTTGATATTATGGAACTTGATATACATCTCAATTTGAAACTTGATATTATGACTTGGAACCTCTTATTTAGTGAGGTTGTTGGATCAAAATTTTATATTGGACCTGTCACTAGTAAATCCATGGGATCATTTACTAGTTCTGAATCAATAGGATGTGCTTCCCAATATCAATCAAATGGCCCTAGATCTCGACCTTCTAGGGATGCTCAAACATAGGATAATCAGTTTGGATCTAAGAATGGACTTTCACCTAGATGATCTACATATTGATCTATATCTATTTCTCACTCTAGTGGTTCCACGAATGGATAGAGATCTTGATATGTTGCAGGGTACACTGCTATTGATTTATAAAACTCCATCTATGATGAAATATATCTATAATGAAAGGGTTATTGGTTTTTCTATTTCTAATGATGGGTAAACTTCAATAGGTTATGCACCCATAACAAGAATAAACTCTTGAGTGGGCATGACTCTCTATGCTTCTTCATTTTGGTCAAATGCAACTATAGCCTATGCCCTTTACTCTTATTTTGAAGAAGACATATAATCCCCTACTTCTACAAGATATGAATCTAAAAGAAATTCAATAGGATATGCCTTTTCTAAAGTCTCCACCACCTCTTATGCTCTTGCCCCTGCACACTCCTCTGCCTATGAATATAGAATTAAAACTTAAAATGAAACCAAAACTATTGAGTGAGGACTTTGAAACTACAAGATCCACTCAAATATGCTCTCTATATGATATGGATATGAAAATCCTACCCCCAAACAAAGGATAAAAGGGCTTATGATGGTTATAAATATGGTTGAGATGTTGAGTGAGGTAGTGGATCTAAACCTTCCCCCCTCGCATATTTTTGGTGTCACGGGCTATGGAACTCAGATGGATTATGTGCCTGAAAAATAACAAAGTTGGTGATTAGTATACTGCTATCTTTGTTGGGTCAGATGCATTCAATGGAACATGGAATAAATAACCACTATCTGAAAGGACTATGTCTAGGTCATTCAGCCCCCATAAGGTACATTTTGTGCCTATGAGTTGCTATAACTACCCAAGAAGACACTCATAAATAGAAGGAGACAAAAACCCTATGGATCTCTGAGATGAAAGTCGACACACATGCACAAGAGTAGGATTCCTCAATAAGCTAGGGTCATGAATGGCTATTCCATTTAAAGAATGAATGGTTCTAAGCCCTAAAAATGAACTAATAATGGAACTAATATGTTTTTAGTTATTTATTAATTTGTTGCAAGAAAATAATTTTTCTCTACAACTCTAGAATAAGTTAGTGATATTTTGTTTATTGAAAAATAATAGTTTTGGGTATTGAGTTCAATATTTTAGCCAATACTTATTATTTATATTATGCATCCATAGATGAATTATAAAAACACCCAATTCATAATTGGGAAGTTGTGGGTTCAATTTCTATTGGATGCACAATAAAAATTTATTGTGCTCTACTCACAATAACTTTTACAAAAAAATTAGATGGAAACAATAGTACCAAACCTTTCAATTTTGGTATTGCTTTCTTTTTTTTTCTTTTCAAGGATTTAAAGACACTAACAATCCATCTTGAATAATTATATATCTATAGAAATAGCTTCAACAATAACTAGATCTAGAGGGAATTTGTGAGCATTATGTTTGTGCATAAATTCCATACCAAGGTTAGCATGATTAATGATATCAGCCAAAGTGTTAATTACATGACCTTGACTATTAAAAAATCCATTCTTTTACCCATGATTATTCCATTTTCTATGAATGTTTTCATTGCATCTAGAGGGTTGGATGTAGGCTCACCTTTGCAGATACCTCTTTCTCAGCCCAGGAATAGGATGTGACCTTTGATTAACCCAATTGTTCTTGCACATTACATGAGATGATTCTTTGGCATGTGTTGTGGTTGGCAAGTGGTTTCTTGGTCTTCTATCGGTGCTTTCAGATTCAAAGTACAAAGAGACATTCACCATTTACTACTCATATTGCAAGATACTTATCAAAGTTGTATAAAAATAAATTATATACATGATGCAACTTCTATGCCACATAACAGATGTTTACTGTTGGATATTTTTATTACAAACTTCAATATTAGAAAACCTATGTTGTTGACTCCCTATTCCCACTCCAAATCTGACAAGTAAAAGGTCTAACTAACAAGGATCAAAATGTCCTGCACTTCGAGCATTAAGCTTAGGTGGGTGTACCTTATGGATTCACTTCTTTAAGGAATCAACAATAGTTACTTGCATTCTTCAAACACAAATAGTAAACATCTATGCTCTTCAAACATAAACTAAAAGATTTTATCATTAAAGGATTGATGATGATGACTGCTCATCAAGTAAGAGCAGTGCCTAATTTTAGGGCACTGAGTCAAATGAACATACATTGACATAAAAATTTAAAATCAAACACACCCAGAACCCGAATGAAATGCCTTCCAGATCATTTTGTTCATTTTCAGACTCAGACATTAAATTCTCATATAAACCTTGAATCCTCTAAAACCACCCTTAAGAAATACCCTTCCCTTGAAAGAAACTTAAGAATAATCTCACAATCTACCTTATAAATGATATATTAAAATTACCTTGGAAATTCAATATATAAGAACTCAAAATCAACACAAGAACACATCATAAATGTGCAAAGGAATTCCACTATATTCTCATTAAAATTTCTCTATATCAATACATTAAAAATGATAAAATTCCCAGAAATGAGACCTTAAAATCTAGAAACTCTTTTTGTAGTTATGAATTCACCATCTTTGCACCATACAAAAGTTTTGCTATTTATAACATTCACTAGCCATCTTGGAGTCCTAGGAGAAAAAGGATGCAACAAGCTTTAGATGGCTAGGACAAACAAAAGATGCTAAAAGACAAAAAAAAATTACAATTATTTCAAATAGTGGAGAAAAAACTTGAGTAGCATCTTTGTAATCTTTATGATTGTTTGAACAATTGGCACCTTTGTCCACAAATATTTAGGGTAACTTCTGAAAGTTCACTAGTAGAATTTGGCAAATAAATGACTAAGTGACTAAAAATTTTAGTCATGTGACTAAAAGTTTTAGTTACATGACCAAAACTGATCATATTTGGTAAATAAATGACTAAATAAATGACCAATTTGGTCATTGGGTAAAATCACAACTAAAATGACTAAATAAATGACCAATTTGGTCATCAGGTAAAATGACTAAATAAATGACCAATTTGGTCATCGAGTAAAATGACTAAATAAATGACTAATTTGGTCATTGGGTAAGATGACCAAATAAATGACTAAATAAATAGTTTGAGGGGTTTTTCCTTTTTGGCTCCATAATTTCATTCATTTTATTGTGAGAGCATGTTTTCATCAAACAAATTCCAGTCATGGCTTACTATTTTGAATTGGTTTCTCATCTCATGTCTAAACATTTGTCTTCATTGCTTCAAATTTGACTACATTATTTGGAGAAATTCATCTTCATTGCTTAGAGGATTGGCGACAAAGAGGAAAAATCAGGGTTCCATGCATTTTCATTTATGCGTGAGGAAGATGATTGATTTACATGAATTGTAGAAACATAATGTCTATAAAAGTAATTATTTCTAGAAGTAGTGCCTTAAAAATGTAAGGTAAAGTAGTTATTTTTATAAGCTATAAGACTCAATTAATTACATAAATTGTAGAAACATAATGGTCGAGGCTATGCAAAATTATAAAGGTAACTTCCTTAAAACTCCCCTTAAGTCATAATTGACGTACACAGGCCCCTAGCTTAAGCCAAACTACCTTAAACTTCTCAAAAACTCCCTCATTTGTACCCCATAATATTTTTATTCACTTTTAGCACATTAGACGTTACTTTAATTTGACAAATCTCTAAAGACCAATACAAATATTTTGTATAAAAAATAATATCTATTAAGTGGTTGATTAAACTATGATATCACTTAATAAATATATTTTACATTTAAACTTGAAATGTAAAAAAAAAAATTGTCCTTTCATGTGGGCTCCAAAATCTATGTAAAATTACCCTAAAACTCTTCTAAGAATAATGACCAATGACCAAAACTATTTTATTATTTTTTTACATTTAAAAATAATATTTAGTAAAAAGCAATTTATAAAATATTTTTCATTTAAGCACATGAAAAAACAAAAAACAAAATCTAAAAAATCTAATTTTATGTAATTTTGGATCTAGACTTCACAATATTATAAAGTTCAATGCAAGAACAAGGGAAATAAAAACAAATGAAAAAAACAAAACTGTTGGCGAGCAACCTCTCACATTTTTTTTTCATTCTCTATTTTCTCTTGGCGCCTTCCTTTTCATTCTTGCTGCCTTCCTCTTCATTCTTAATCTACTCTTGGCGCCATCAAAGTGGATCTCTGGAGTGATACACATGATTTTTTTTTCCAAGGATTTCTCCTTGCAGGCTGTGGCTCCTCATTTTGTAGGTACGCATGCTCTATTTTTTTGTAAAATAGGAAAAAAATGTTTCAATTCCTTTGGGTATATTGTGTTTGAACTCTATTTTTTTTTGTTTTTGTACATTATTTGTTGGATAAACGCCTCCACAATGGAGATTTTGTGGTTCCATGAGGGTTTTGAATTTCCTGGGTATCATTGCATACCAATCCATAAATTTTATTAATATGCTATATGAACATGTTTCAGGGAAATAACAGATAAAAATAAAAATCTTCTCACTATCAAAATATGATAGAATAGGAAAAAGAACACATGCCCATGTATAGTAAGTTTGAAACAAGATTATAGATTTTCCCCTCCATAGGAAATCCTTTAATGCTTGGGGCTGGATGTATATTTAGGGATTGTAATAATATTTTCTTGGGGGCCATTTTCATCTTCATCTTCATCTACTGGTAGTGAACATTGAAGTCGATGCATTTGCAGTTGCACTAATTGATAGGGTCAAACTAGCCCTTGGCCAAAACCACCTATCTTCAATGTTCACGTTATATAAACATTATATATCTAGAGTTTTGAGAATTCATCACCAATCTAGAGTACCAGGAAAGGCACTATGAATAAAGTACATACACACTATACATATACATCTAGAAACCCATATAAATGATGATTTTTCATGGTCTGCGAACCCCATTTTAGAGATCAGGCATTGGCTTCACATAGCCAGCACATAATTATGAGCAGGCCCCCAAAAAATTGCACAAATTTATCAACATGCGAATTGGCACTGCAACTTTACATGCAAATTGGCACAGTAACTTTACATTTGAAGGCAACTTTTGAGAGAGGGTGGAGAAAGAGAGGATTGAGCAATATCAAATATTGCACTATATTTCCTGAGAGAGAAATAGACTCTATTTTCTTGTTTTCCTTTTCATCTACATGTTTGAGGACAGGTAAGGAATGTGAAATCAAGATTTAAGCAATGGAGCATTTCAACTTTTGTGAGAAAGATGTTTCTACTCTGTAACTCTTGATTATATATACATATATATTTTAAAATTTGGAATAATAATGGGATTCTCATCCGTCTCCAACCTACGCATCTATTTAATAGGTCCACCAAGATTGTCAATAGTTAGTTAGATATAACTTCTTGTAACATAGTAATTAATCATATAACTTGGGCCCACACAGCAAACATAAAACACTAACAGTAATTCCAAGATAGCTATGATGATCAAGCATATAGTTGTCATCAAACTAACGTAGCAATGATGGAGAATAGATTTAGCCAGTTCTCCCTGAAGTTTGTAATTGAAAGGATCATAAAATTCTCTCATACGACACTGTTCCTTGTACTGATTTCCCCATCAAGCTACAAAAGCAGATATAATCAGAGCAATGATCTTAATACATATGCCCATTAGTAGAACTAGTTTTATTTTATTTGCACCCATTAAGTTTCAACTGATCTATGGTCAAGTATCATACAGTGCAAGCTGATATCTTCTTTAATGAAAACCTGCTTCTGGATATTGCCCATGCCCTTACATGCCATCATACACCAGATACACAGAAAGAACACTGACATCTTCATGTCAACTTCTATAACATGGTACATCCCAAATGATATAGGCAACCAACAAATCATACTGTACTATCATACTTTCAGTAACATTTTTTCAAACTTAAACCTTCCAAGTTTAATATTTTAGTCAACTCAAACATTTTAAGGCTGACATACCAATCCTTAGTACAACTGTTTGGTCAAATCCTCACATATAACAATGTAGGAAATAATATGAATGACTCCATTGAAAGGAGTTTCTTTGTCAAATATAACCAAAAGATGTTCTAGCACTGATCCATACTACTTACTAGTATGCCCCAACTACCTTGAGATATGACAGCCAATCCCACAAACCCTGGGCTTCTCTGAAATTCTTTCCTTCAAAACAATCAAAATAGTGCTCCATTGTTCCACAAGTGCCACAAAAGCTTCATATGTCCTATCCATATCAACACACCATCATGCATTTTGTAGACTCGTCATATTCAATATATGTCATGACCATGAGCATGATCCCATACTCTACCTAATCTGCTACTACTTCCACCCACTAGCCCCATATATTCTATTTAATATGTTAACTTTAGGAATACTGTCTTCAATGTGTCTGAAAGAAAAATTATTCTCATAATAGTTGATGTAGAGTGAAAAAACAACCAAAGTTTAATGGACCCAAATTGTCACACAACCAATAAACAATGGTTTCAAGAAGTTAATTTGTAGTAGGAAAAACTTCAACAGCAATAGTAATCTTCACATTCCAATCTCATTCAAACTGTAATTTTATTTATACTCCTTTGTTTAGACTCCAAAAGACAATAACAGGCTATAAAGGAACTATTCTTCACCTAGAATATGAGCTATGTTGTTCATTCAACCGAGTCAGACTTATTCATACTTTTGCAGAGTTACCACAAAAACAGAGAATCCAACAATTTGTAGAATAGACCAACAAGGTCTAGGAGCCACTTTGAACATGAATAACAGTTTTGGCATCAGATTTGTTTGGATTCAAAAAATCACATGAAATAAGTTGCCTTCCAGTGGCTTACGACAACCTTCACAAAAAATTTCAATAGCACATCACATACTCTGTTTCTTACTTCAACTTCTAACACCGTATTTTAATAGTTCCAAACATTACACCAAAAACCCGAGATCTCAAATCTGAACTGATCTCAATTAACTGTGACAAAAACTGATGATCAACAAATAAACTCAGAACATTTAGGAATAGCAAATGTTAACTCAAACATAAATAACCTGAAGCACTTTCTCCACTGTGATCACCAAAATATTATTTGCATCTGCAGATATATATAATTAGAAACATATAGTACATGTTAATGGGACCTTCCATGAACATTAGGCTTGTATCTTCATGGAAGGTTCTTCATCTGATCTAAAAGACCCTACTATAGAGCAAGTTTAGGACAAAACAACTAAATGTTCTGCAACTTGCAGAATAACCAGTTCACCATGATATCTAGAAGTTCATAACCGGTAATTCAACTAGTTAAAAAAACTCTACTAGTGCATTCGATCTTCAATTCAAACAAATATAATTTCAACTAACAGTTGAATTGCATATGTTAATTACTGTTCACCAAAGCATCTGTATGACAACAAATTCAAATCAAATTAAAACTCATTAAAATAACAACTGAATGGTTATAGACAAACTTAACGACGCATAGAGATGTAATGCTGATCAACTTGAGAGCCAATAAAACAGTTATAAAATCTGATTTTATTATTTATTGTCTTCAACCTTCGTACATCAATTTCCCCTTCTCCTTACGAAACAGAGACTTCCCTTTTTCATAACAAAAGACTCCCTACCGAAACAACTACTTCAAAAACTAATTCTAGCAACCACAAGTGTTGGATAGAATAGTTAAATCTAAATTTTAACAAACCAAAACTTCCCTATACTAATCGGTTATGACTGAACATTGTAATTAACAGACATCAAGAACTGACTTGACAAACTTTAAAAACATTTTAATAAACACCTAACTAACATCTTGACCCCTTGTTTAATACTATAGATCCACATTATAATGCATGACCAATCTTTTATTGTTTATCCCATTCTTTTATTTCCCATACCCAACAACATATTGCATCAGTCCATTTTATTACATCAAGGAAAGTCAATATAGACTTTAGGATTTTAATTTCATTCTTCTGTTGTTTGCAGACGACCATGCTAGAGGTGCTCCTGCACCAATAGTCTTAGCTCCAAAATCTATCACTATGGCCTAATTTGAATAGACAACAGCTGCCACTCTGAATAATATGTCTTATCCACTGCTTCGCATTAATAGCAAGCTACAACATATGCAAAATTTCCCCTAGTGTAATACTTTTCAAGAAAAATGACTTATATTAATGCTGCATGATATCGCTTCTCAGATTTCATCATTGCCTCATACCCTTCTGAACTTAATAGAAACTTGTGAAATTCCTCCTAGGCTTTAGTTGGATAGTTATCATGATTGTTGAGAGGCTCCACACATTTCCAAATCTAAACATTGAAAGGAAGATATAATAAAGGTCCTACTCCTGGTGGTTTCAGTGTTCCTATCTCTTTTCACTGAAGTGAATTCTCCAACAACTCATGAACATTAAAATTAGAAATACACATCTCTCCATATATGATGCACTCTTCAATATTTGCTTCTGTAGGCACCATCATATTCTGTTTGAGAAAGTCTAAGGCATGTAAAGTAATACTTATTTGAGGCCGGCGAGAACCCATAAACTTTGATGATGTCTACTCCAGAGGCCTCCTTCCTATTGGAAGGTCTGGGCCAGGGGTGTTTGAATTAAAACTCATAGGATGAGATTCTTGACTTGGAGGAAACTGCCATTGCATTTGACTAGAAATGCCATGAGCAGCTTGCACATTGTAGCTTTATTGTTGCTCAAGTGTCCTTGAGTATTTTTAATGTATGGGAGTGAGATATTGAACATTCAAATCTCTTATACACCGACAAGCTTTAGCCTTATCTCCACTCTCAACATACTCATTTAGCAAGTCACTTATTTTTTTTTTAATTTCTTCTACAGTGATGTGGGTACTACCAGCCCATTGACGTTCAATAACTTCTGCATGAAGAGGTGCAGATAAATAACTTTTTTCTACCTTTTGAATTACTTCAACCCCCTTTGAATCATCAGGAAGAGATTTCAATGTTTTCTTCAGAAAAGTAGGTGGAATTATGTCATCAACCACTGCACGAGCAGTAAATAATGCTAAAACATCTACTGCACCAGGGATATCCAAGGCCAAATCATCAGCCAAGTCCAGCAATTTGCTGTAACCTTTACTAACCTGCTCAGGTTCAATCACATCTGCATACAGTGAGGAAAAGAGGACTACATCCATCTCCTTTTCTGTCATGCCTGTCCATGGCCATGGAAATAAGTTTTTTAACAAAATAATGGTGATAGCTTGGACAGTCAAGATCAGTAAGATCAGCAGTAGTTGTAGCCACATCATCGGTAGCAAAATATTCTTTGATTATTGACCCAACAATGCCCTTGAATTCCTCTAGAGAATGTGTTATAGTTGTTCCCACCAGGCGGTAAGGTTCCTACAAGACACATATTCATTTTCTGTAAGTGATTCCAAAAGGGCAATAGTATCTTAACTAGAAGCTTTGCAATTGTCAGGAACAGTAGCATTACAGTTATGAACTAGAGGAAACCTCTCTACATGGTCCATTCTATAATAAATATTGCATCAAAGGTCAATAACACAAACATCATTAACATGAGAAAAATACTAAAACCCAAATTATTCCAACTTCAAATTACAATATTTGAAACCCAGAGTAAATATTCTTAAAACTATGCAACTAGCTTATGGAAAAAAAGATAGTTAAAGCCCTGATAAAACTAGAGCTTCATGAAAATTGTGATGTGAGAAGATTAATATGTGGACCCCAGGGGTAACAAAGGCCAATAGGCACATTGTAAGCCTGTAACAGGTGGATAAGCATACATGGAAGAGACTTTTCCTGCCCAAATGGCCCCTTAATGGGAGTGATCATATGGATTGAGTCTTAACGATTCAAGTTAACTACAGGTTATTGATAACATGATTTCGCTATTCATCAAAATTTTAAAATCCTATCAAGTATTCCAGTATTGTATCCACTTTTGACTCTTGCATGATTCCTGATGTTCTCATTTCCTTAGTCTTCTAGGCCCATACCCAACTAGTAATTAGTTGTTAGTAGTTGCCATCTCCACGTGAGAGAAATGAATCCTTGTATACCATTCATGTGCATCATGTTTTTTAAACCCTTTCATGTGATCAAGATAGTTAGTATGTAAAATGCAGCTGAGTAAATGTGTCAAGTCGGAATTGGAAAGCAGGGCAAAATGGTTTGAATTTAATTTGTTGTCAAACAAATAAACCTTTTTGACAAAAATAGTTGCTTCATCAAATTTAAAGTGTTTGAATTTCAACTCCATGAGGTGCTTAGTGAGTTTTTCATTGTAGGCTTGTGGGGCTTGCTTTACACTATACAATAATTTGATTTTATAAGCCTGTATATTTGGTATTCTTGACTGTTGATGGCATATCTTTCTAGTTGAGACTGATACCAGGTTTCTTTGAGAACATCAATCAAGAATGGAAGTTTTTACATCTATTTGATAAAATTTACATCTATGTTATGCTAGAAGAGTGAACAAAGGAGGAAAGATAGTCCACTTCTCTATATGTGTAAGGTTTCTTTATACTGTTATGCCCTCTTGTTGAGTATATCTCTTTGCAACAAGCCATGCCTTATGTTTGTCAAGCACTCCAGCAACAAATGGAAAGTCCTAGGTCGAGTTCGAGCTGGTCCAAATGAGCAGTAGCTCTATCAAGTGGTACCAGAGCCAAGCTAGAAGCCCCAAGCACTTGTAGTGTGGCTTAAGGGGGGGTGTTAGAAACAAGACACACCCAAACCAAGATGGGTTGGCCAAGAGGAGCTAGTAGTTTAGTAGGTAGAGTACTCTAGCAGCATATGAAAACTCCTAGGTTTGAGTCCTAGCTGGTCCAAACAAGTAGGAAGATAGCACACTGACGGTCTCACCAGCACTATAAGAAACCCCACTTGCACTAGCTACATATTATGATTGAGTTACTTGATTATTGTCTTTTTTTTATAATATTTCACAAAGAGGTATCATTCCTGTATCATTTTCCATGTGGCATCCAATTGGTTCCTTGTATTCATATATCTCTTGGTTCACCGCACAACATCCTTTCACCAATCTAGTTAAAGTGACAATCTCTTCACATGGATTCCTACTCTTAATTTTCACTAATTTTCCATATCTTCTTCAAAAATGTGTCATATGCTTCATTTCCCTTTTATTACAAATATATATTTGCATAATATATATATCCATATAGATTTGTTCATTATTATATGAGAAATATATATTTCTATATGTGCATATCTATATACACCCCTGTTTGTAATGAATTGAACTCTCTTTGTTAGCTGTGTTATAAGATTCTGTCTCTTTTCCTAACAACAATCTCATCATTATAGCTTGGAAGCCAGTGGCTTGGATAGAATACCCTTAACAATGCTCAATTGTATGCTCACTCCGTGTAATCTTTTCTTTAGCTCCCATGATTTCCACTCCTGCATTGGAAATCACTGTGATTCTAGGATGATTTCAATCTCACACTCTACAGTTGTTCCTTCCATTCGATGGTTCCTTGGCTTATTATTGAAATTCTGCTATTCATGCTTACTCTCCTTCACTAGCCAAATTCTCCCGAGTTTGATGTCCTCTAAGCTTCTGTAATGTTGATTGCAATCATTGCCATGAAAACATTACTACTGTCAAAGCCTAAAGGTAATAGAGCAGGTTACAGTCAATTATAAGGACCATGAAGACAGTGCAAAGTGAAAACATATATATTAGAGCTTTCAAGTGCATTGAATGAAATTCCAAGAGATCTAAAATAGTTTTATTGAAATTGAATTAACATATATCATATTAGACTTATAGAATTACAATCCCACAGTAATGCAAAGCCTTCAAAGAAACCAAAAAAAAGTCAACTTGATTCAACTCAAGGGTTCACAAATTCCTAGCTTTCCCTTAAGGAACCAAGTGCATCTCTATGGCTCCAATGAAGTTTCTAACTTAGTGGTGTTCCCAAACCCCTTGAATGACATTAAGGTGTCTAATCCAACTTATTTTGGCTATTTACAAAGTTCAAACCAACTGTTGTACTTACAAACCCAAATACCTCCACCAACTTGGACCTAGTCTAGTTTTAGGCCTCAATTTTTTTTTCGCTTTTTCTTTAAATTTTTCCAAATTACCCATAAAAATAATCATTTATCCCAATACCCTTTTGGTAGTTACGTAACATATCATAATTTCAGTGGCCCTTGTTTTGGAACATCTCCTTCCAAAATTTCTGATTTCACTTTTTGGAGCCTTAATTAGCCCACTTTTACAAAGAAACTACTCTTTATCCTTAACCCCTGACTTCCAGAATTTTTACAGTATCTAATTAGGTGTCAAAACCATAGATTCAATAGGTTTTAAGTCCCCTTGACCTTGTTTACATGCCCAACCATAAAACCCTCACCAATTTGCTCCTAAAACTAGGGCCTTCTAGAAATCCACTCTCCAATCACTTCCAGAACTGGTTCCTTCAATTCACACCTTTAATTCAACATATATGATCAACAGAAAATAAAAAACTTACTCCTTATTAAGGCAGATCATTGGCTGCTATACTCTTGGCATCCACTCCATACCCCCAAATCATGCTTCCTCACGGTGTACACCCCTCAATCCTTCTTTCCTGCACTTTATTTGATTAATTTTGTATCATAAATGTTATATAGGACCTATGACATGAGAATCAGCCCTTACATTCATGAGATAGGTCCTATGGATCCATTAAACCTTCAAAATTAACAAGAAAACTAGGATTTCTTACTTGCAATCAATGCCAGATTTAGAAATCAGAATTAAAACTTTAAGAATCCAATTGAAACTTGTTTATATATACATAAAAAATGATGCTACAGAATCAATGTCTCAATCTAGAACTAATTTCATTTTCTTTTATGTGTTCTTGCTATGTACTTTTATGTGTTCTTGTTGTGTAGGCTCTTGGATTGAAATTTCCAAGACAGGATAACATGGCCTATTTAATTTGATTCATAAGTTGTTAATACACGCTCATCATAGTTGTTAACATTTTTTATTCTCATGGATAGGTATTGAAGCACTTGCATGGGTGATAAAGCTTGTTTAGATAGGACTTGGAGACTTTTGAAAAGGCGGGCAAGGAATTCAAAGTTTTCTGCAACAAATTTGAAGTTAGCAAGGCCCTCTACAACAAATTCAGAGGTAATTTGAAACCTAAAACATAGACATGTTCCATTCTCACTAGGTAAACTTCAAATGAATTTAAGATAGATGTCAGGAAAATGAATCATTATATCCTCTTCTTTCTTTTATGGTCTCTACTAAAAGTGACTACTTTAAACAATGTTTCAGCATCTCTATTTTTAGATTGATGTTTTTTCTTTAATTTAGAAACTAAATTATTATTGGAATGCAGAATATTACAGATGGATGAACATCATAGGTTGACTACGGATCAATATCATGCATATGATGAGAGAGTAGCTGATGAGGGGGACATTGACAAATATCCATGTCCATGTAAAAATTGTCTTGGTGGAAAGGTGAAAAAGAGAAGTGTGATTTATTGACATATGATAAGATATGGGAATAGTGGTATTAGCCCTTGGGCTTACAATTATTATGAAGATATGATAGAATTGAAGACAATGAGAGATGAAGGGGAAACAAACATAAATGAAGAGATAGAAATGTTTGATGAAGGGTTTGAAGTTGATAGAATGCTAAATGAGGGTCTAAATGATGATTGGGCCAAGTCAATGGAGGATGCTTTAAAGCCTATTTATGCTAGTTGCAAGTTAAGCCATTTGACAACAATTCTTCAAATTCTTAACTTGCAAGTGGTGCATGGTTGGACAAATGAGAGTGTAGATCAATTATTGACATTATTAAGCTCATTATTACCAGCTGACTCCACATTGCCAAAGCAACGAAGTCAATGTAAAAATCAAATCAGTAAGCTCGGCTTGGGGTATGAAAATATCCACACATGTGTGAATGGTTGTGTATTATTTCATAAAAATTTTGCAGATGAGAGTGAATGTCCGAAATGTCATGAAGCAAGGTATAGACAAGGGTTGAAATCAATTGTGGTTCCTAGAAAGGTTCTTCGCCACTTTCCGATAATCTTGTGATTACTCTGAATGTATAGGTGCAGAGACATTTCTGAACTTATGCAGTGGCATGCCCAAAATAAAAGCACTGATGGAAAACAACGACATGTTCCAGACTCTAAGACATGGATGGAATTTGATAAAAAATGGCCTGATTTTTCTCAAGATCCTCGTAATATAAGGTTGGGTTTGGCTCTAGATGGGGTGAACCCATTCTCAGATCAGAGTACCAAATGGTCAACTTGGCCAGTGTTTCTTATAAATTATAAGTTGCCTCCATGGTTAGCAACTAAACCATTTTTCTTAATGTTATCATTGATTATACCGGGAAAGAAAAGTGTGACTTCAGATACAATAGATGCTTATCTAGAGCCATTGTATGATGAGCTAATGGAATTGTGGAATGGAATTGAAGCATTTCAACATTTAAGGGATGGTCGTTCAATCAAATTCACTTTAAAAGCTTCCTTATTGTTTACAATTCATGATCTTCTTGCATATGGCACATTGTCTGGTCTCTCTGTTCATGGATACCATGGATGTCCTGCTTGCAACTTTAAGGATTTTGTGAGGCACTCAAGAAGTTTGTGTAAGTGTATTTATTGTGGACATCATCCTTACCTTAAAATGGATCATCCATATCGTTGACAAAAAACACGTTTCAATGGTCAAGAAGAGAATCGTGAAGTGCCATTACTAATAACAGGTGATTACATTGTTGAGAATGGACTAAAAAGAATGTCATTTATTGAAAATGCTGGGATTGCTGGAAGCAGATATTGTTAGAGTTGTCATATTATAGCTAATAATTAATTTATTTAATTATTAGTCTATTATTCTCTACACTTAAGTTAGACTTAGGCATCTCTTTTTCCTTTAGGGTTTTGGTATCCTTTTATAAGGATTCCCTCTTTGTATTTCATTAATTCACTTATTGGATCATAATAGCATTTTCTCTTTGCATGTCCATAAGATGTCTCTGGCTTTTTGGCCTCCATGATTTTTCTTGCTTCTGTGCTTTGCTTCTTCCATGTGACAGGGTTATGCATGCAGGTGTTCTTGGGAGATTAGTATTTCACCTAATCTAACATGGTATCAGAGCCATCTTGCTGCTCGCTGTTCGTGTTTTGTTGAAGTGTTTCAGAAGCAGGAAGTTTTCAAGGGTTTCAGAAGTTTTTTTTGTGGATCTGGGAGGAGCCAAAATTTGGCTCACCTTGGGCAAAAACGGACACCACCATTGTGTCCGGAAGGCCCAAGAACCCCTAAATCCATATAAAACTTGTCCATTTTGGACACAGTGGCATCTGAGGCAAAAAAAATTTGCATACCAAGGCCGTACGGCCCTGGCACGCACTCCGAGACGGCGATTTTCAAAAAAAAATTATTAAAATTTTTTTTAAGGGGCGGCCTCCCGAGCGCCACCCAGCGGCCACCCGGGCGCCACCCCGCGGCTCCTCCGCCGCCCCGCTGGCCTCCTCAGCCGGCCCCGCTCCGCGGCCCGCCCAGCCGCCGCCCGCGCCCGCGCCCGTGCCGCCGCCGCCCTTCGCGGCCTCCGCTCCGTCGGCCTCCGCTCCGCGGCCTCCGCTCCGTCGGCCCCCACCACCCGCGCCCGCGCCCTCCACTCCGCCGGCCCGCCCACCGCTGGCTCCTCCGCCGCCCCGCTGGCCTCCGACCGCCACCCCGGCTCCGCCCGCGGCCTCCCCTCCGCCCGCTCAGCTCCGCCGGCCGCCCTCTGCTCCGCTCCGCCAACCGCCCGGCGGGGTTTTAAGCCCTGCGGGCCCTAGCGGCGGTCACATGGGTGACCGGGAGCTCTAGCTCCAGCCCCCTGCGCGCGCCATGCGCCCAGGGGCTTTGCATTTCCAGCCCCAGGGGCTTTAAAACATTTTTTTGAAGCTTTTTTAGGGGTAATTGGGCCTTTTTTGCCATATCTTCTTCATCTGGAGGCGTATTTGGGAGTTTTTTATATCATCGGAAAGCTCTTTCCGAGACGAACGCAATTATGGAGGTTTCTTTTCAAGTTTTTTGCCTCGTTTTTCGTACCATGCCTTCGAAGGCAGGACTACTTTTTTGCCTTCCTGGAGCACCTGATGCTTTTTTTGGCATAACTTGCTCATACGGAGGAGTTAGTGGGCGAACGAGACATCATCGGAAAGATGATTCTGAGACGGTCGTTTTATATGGAAAATTTTTTCCAGATTCTTCTTCCATTTTTCGCACCAGGCTGTTGAATTCAGAGGTTTTCTTTTTCAGGTGCCTGCCAGAGCACCTGTCACTGTTTTTGCCGTAACTTGAGCATACGATGGCATTTTTTGCCAAACGAGATATCGACGGAAAGCTGGTTCTGAGACCTTTCTATTTTTTTCAGTTTGGTTTTTTGATTTTGCCGTTTGCAGGGGTTTTTTGTCAGTCAAAGTCACGGGTTCTTTTTGCATTCCGGACACTATATCTCTCACATCCAGGCTCAGTTTTCAGCAAACTTGGTATTTTCGGAAAGCTGGTTCAGTGTGCTATTCAGTGGCAGAGGTTATTTTTCTAGATTCTACTCCAAGTTTTCACTCCTCTGAGTTATGCAGTTTATGCCCTCTGGTGGAGTGCTTGGTTCTACAGGTCCGGGGATCTCTTCTTCTGAGTTCATAGCTCACTCTTCTTTCTGTCTTTTGAGCATTGTATGCTTCTCTTCTGTTGCATTCTTTTTTCTGTAAACGCACTGAGATAAAGTGCCTGCTTTTGAATTTTGGGATCTTGAACACTATGTGTTTGTTTGTATACGCACTCAGTTATAAAGTTCCATGGGGGGGTTATGATGTTTTGCCTTTTGTGCTCATCCACCTTTGTCAAGTGAGTGTACCTTCCATGACATTAGCCTCATGTAGTTTGTGTCTATGACACCGCCCTTTATCCTGTGCTTGTACCTTCTTTTGCACATAGGTGTTCCTGTTTCTTCTTCTTGCAGATGTTTCTGGCATTGCATTTCAGTGTTCCTGTCACCCCGTTCAGCATTATGGGGGGGTTCACCTGTTGGCTCTATTGCTTCCTTGGTTTGGTTGAGTGATCTACGTATTCAGTTTTTGTTCCTATGTACTAGGCGGATGCAGTGGCTAGGCACCTATGCATTTCGGTGAGATGGATCATCTACTATATAGACACTCATTCATTCCTATTTTGGAGGTCACCTCTTTGATTGATCAGCTCTTCAGACTTTGTCTTCTCTACCTGGTCATGCACTATTTCAGTGGGGGTTCCAGCAGTATTCTTCTGACAGTGTTTGCAGCTTCATGCTTCGGAGATGCTTCATGCTCTTTCTTGTTCCTTTCTTTGGGACATTCCCTAGATTGGAGGCTTTGTTTCCTTCATCTAGTTTATTTTATTGTACTTGGGTACCTGATCAGGCCTTGTTGCCGGGACCCATTGCTCTTTCATGCATTTTTGTTTTCATGCATCTTTTAGTCCTTAGTTGTTTAGCTTCTCCCTAAGTTACACTTAAGGGGGGGTGTTAGAGTTGTCATATTATAGCTAATAATTAATTTATTTAATTATTAGTCTATTATTCTCTACACTTAAGTTAGACTTAGGCATCTCTTTTTCCTTTAGGGTTTTGGTATCCTTTTATAAGGATTCCCTCTTTGTATTTCATTAATTCACTTATTGGATCATAATAGCATTTTCTCTTTGCATGTCCATAAGATGTCTCTGGCTTTTTGGCCTCCATGATTTTTCTTGCTTCTGTGCTTTGCTTCTTCCATGTGACAGGGTTATGCATGCAGGTGTTCTTGGGAGATTAGTATTTCACCTAATCTAACAGATATGATCCATGTAATGAAAGTGGTGTAAAACGGTTGTGCATATTGTAGAAGTTGTCATACTTTAAGGATATAGCCATCAGACATACTGTTGACTTTATGCATACTGAGAAAAATATAGCTTATGCTATTATAGAAACTCTTTTTGGCTCTTTTGATACTATTTCATCTCGTGAAGACTTTCAAGAAATAAAGATTCGTCGAAATCTTTGGGTTAAAAAATATGATAATGAAAAATATAGAAAGCCTAGTGCTCCTTATGTCTGGACAAAGGAACAACGTGCACAATTCTTACAGTTGATGTCTTAGACCCGCTTTCCCACTGGATATGTGAGTAGCAACATTATTAGCCAAATTGACATTAATGGCTTAAGAGGCCTCAAGACCCATGCCTATCATGTCATAATTGAGAATATTTTACCTATTGTGGTAAATATATTAGGTTTGGCAAAGGGGCCAAGATTGGCAATTATAAGGTTGGGCCTAATATTAAAGAGAATGAGTTTACATGTATTAGATTCTTCAAACTTTGATAGTTTGAGAGAGGAGGTTGTTGAAGTCCTTTGTCTATTGGAGCGAGAATTTCCACCAGCAATTTTTAACATTTCTATGCATCTTTTGATACATCTAGAATATGAACTAGAGTATTGTGGTCCAATAAGAATGAGATGGATGTATCCTATAGAACGATATATGAAAGTTTTGAAAAAAATTGTTCGTACTAGGGAAAAACCAGAAGGCAGCATGTCTGAGGGATATTCAATGCAAGAGGCCATGGGGTTTTGCACAGAATATATGAAGGATTTTAAAAATTTCAATCGGCATGCATGGGATGATGAGGAAGATGAGAGAGTTGCAGGTGAACTATTAGAAGGAAATGGAAGTCACTTCAAGCTCTCATATCAAGAAAGAAGTGCAATACATGCCTTTATTCTTCAAAACACATCTTCATTTGACAAGTGGCGTAGGTAAAAAAATTACACTAATTTTTTTACTCAATTTAATTTACACATTCATATTATTAATCTTAATATTTGTACGTCATTATTTTATGTAGAAAATATGAAGAAAAGAATCAAATTTGGATGCAGCATCAACCTCAAAAGCGCAGATGTCATAATTTTATTGGAAGTGATTCTTTTCCAAAATTTGAAGAGTGGATTTTTAATGCAATCAATGATGCAAAAGAAGAAGGTCAATATATAACAATAGAGGAAAGTGAGCTTTCACAATCTCCACATATATGGGCTATACGTTTTAGTGGGATGTGGGCCTATGGCAGTCATTTAAGAGTGGAAGAAAAGGACAAAGGAAAGACAAATTGTGATTGTGTTGTTAGTGCTGAATTTCTTCATGAAATTGAGAAGAAATTTTATGTTGGATTCATCCAAGAAATTATTCAAGTGGATTTTGGTGAAAATAATCCTATATTATTAAAATGTAAATGGATTCGACCATCTGCAGTACAATTTGATGAGTATGGATTTATACGTGCAAATACACGACAATTTTTATCAGAGACAAATGAGCCATATGTTTCCCCTCTTCAAATTAATCAGTCATTTTTAATTGATGATGTAAGAAGCCCAGGTTGGTCATATGTCATTCAAATAGAGTCTCGTTCGAGATGAAAGTTTATGGAAGTTGTCAATGTAATGCTTGATGGACAATTTGTTAATTTAAAAGAAACATTGGAAGAAGTGGATGAAGACAATAATGAGGGATTGTTTGAAGAAGAGATTTTGATTACCGATGAAGAAATTGAGAGAGGGAATGTATTGCAAGTCACAAATGAGGATGAGGAAGAAAATCAAGCAGATGCAGATACAAGTGATCAGGATTCTGATCTTGCTGGAAATGCACATGATTATTGATGAGGCCAATTTTATGATCTTTTATTTAAGACTTTTATGTTGTTTCTAGACTATTCTATGTTTTAAGGACATGGACCTTCAAACAGATACTTGTTTTAGGGCTTTAATGTTGAACAAAGTTGCTATATGAATGCAAGGGATTTAATGTTGAACAAAGTTTTACGTGGTTATTTGGAAATTATTGTTGATGTTTTTTGGAAATTATTGTTTTCTAGAAATTATTGTTTCTTTTATTCTGTGGTTATCTGTAAATTGAACTATACCTATGATGCTTATCAATAATGCTAGGGTGTCAAAAAACTTGATTGGAATAACAGTTATTTGTAGAATGTCTTTTCCTGCCAATTGAAGCTACTAGTTGCATAATACAGAACCAGAAATATAATACAACACACTCAGAACTAGCCAACTACCTACCTAGTCCCTGTGGGATTCCTTTTCAAATTGTTTAATCAGTCCTGCATTGACTGTATCACACATAAATCTACTTTTGATGTGTTAGTGCCAACTTTTTTAATAGAGAAATTCAACAATAGATTAATACCATCAAACTACAGATTTACTAAGAAATCGTATAGGTTTAGAAATTCAGAAACCTTTATATTGTTCTTTGTTGCTGCCTACAACTCCTGTAGCTCCAGCTCTCTAGATTTTTTTTAAAAAGCCTTCAATAGCTTTCCTCCTTATGAGGAACCAATTGCTTGACAAGATCCATGATTAGTAAGTGTGCATCTATTCTGTAGGGTTTCGAACATTAGGTAATTAGTTAGTAGCAACATAGTTAACTAACTAGATCCATTGCCATCATTGTAGATCCCATATTCGTTGTTGCAAAAGGTACACAAAATGGGTTCATTTTCCTGTAAGAAATCCTTAGTGCTTCTACTGCATCATTGAATACCTAATGGAATAGTTTAAACTTAATGTGAGAATATGTAATATTTACCAAAAATCTACCCTCACAGAAGTGGATGTATATCCATTGATGTTGACTGCTTTTGCTGGCTTCAAGCAAATGTTATCAGAAATTTGACATCACCTTCATTCCACCCAATGCAGAACCAATCAAAACTCCACATTTTGACTTGTCCAAATCTTTGAGTACTTCCTCATCCATTCCTCCATCGGCCAGTGCTTTCTTTCCAGCAGTAAGCATGTAAAGCATAAATTTATCCATTCATTTTGAAAGTTTTGGTGCAATCCAACCATCTGTTGAGAATGACTTTATTTCACCTGCTATTCTCTACACAACATAGCCCGTAAATCAGAAGAATTTCCATCTTTTCTCATTAATCTTAAAGGAATTTTGAATTGTCAAAGAAATTTTAAATACATTCATTAAAGCACCTCCATGTCAAGTATAAACTCCGAATTTATTAACTCTGTTCTACAATTTCTTGCAACAAGTAATGCTCATTTCTAAATTATACATCATGAAGTTCTAATCATTTGATACCTGAGCACCAAACTAGAATACGAATTTGATGCCTAGAAACTGAATTAGAAAACTTTATATAGCTTATTTTCAGAGAATGGGTCATATGAGTTTACTATAGCCTCCTAAGAAATTGTCATCTTGTGCAGTTCAGTTGCATAATTTAGACTACAAGAAGCATCCTAGAAAAATCAAAATATAAGAACATTTACAGTTGGAAAATCCTTGTAGTCAAAGCTCTTGATTTCACTAATACCACTCTTTCCCTGAAGAAGATTATTGTAGAAAGTATCTGGATCGTGACCAAGGGAAGTGACAACACCCATTCCAGTCACAACTACTCTTCTTTGTTTAGTAGTAATCTTCTTCTTCTCTGGTGCACCTTTCACAGGTTGCAAAGCGACAACCATTTCTTTGCTTGCAAATTGAATGGACTGAATTAGAAAACAAATTTCCCACATTTAAAAATAGTGTATCAGTTCTAAGAGCTTGTGCCAATAAAGATCTTGGATTCCTTTCTAAAATAAGCATACATAGGGCAAACATTCTATGTACTATTCTTTTTTGCTTTTGGCTCATAAATTTGGCACACAATCAAGATCTAGAAGCAAAAAGAATACTGTTATGGATTGTGGAAACCTACTAGCAATAATTCTATGTACTTTTAATCAATTGTGTACATCTATAATGAAGTAAACATATACAGCTTCTTGCAATAAAATACTCAGTCGTTCATGTAGGAATCTAAAATTGGGTATGCAGCTGTTACAGAAATTAAATTGCACACCTGTATCTCTTAATTTTCGTCGTCTCCAACTAGTCTTTATAGGGTTGGATCCAAAGAAGTTGTCTAGAAAAAACTACAAAGTCTTTAAGTTATTATACTCAGGACATGCTTCAAAGGAAAAGCAAGAACCCAGACCTTGAAAGCTCGAGCCACAGAGGCCAACTAAACTTCCTCCTGCTACTACATGATCCTTACAAAAGAGAGTCGACGAATAATTTGATGACATCTATCTAGACCGGCCAATTCGCCTTTTAGCTCTCCTTCCCAGAGGAGAAGAAATGGCCTTGGGTTCATTGCCAGAGACTTCAAATATAGTTCTAGAAACGCAGGCAGCAATAAGCCAACTACAGAGAGGTGCAACTATTGTCAACATTTACACTTTTGTCTAGCACAGTATGCAAAAACTTGGCTTTATATTCTTCCTTAAGCTAATATTTTGACAAATAAAGTTCAACTATATTATATGTTTCTCAGCAAATTTACTTAGTGAACTCTACGGACAGGCTGATCCTATTTATCAACTGTTTGACCCTATGAGTTGCCTAAATGCTCCTTCGAACCAGAACCTAGAATTCAAGAGATAAAAGTTAGTATTTTGGAGAAACCAAAGCTTCAGATTTTAAAACATGACAACAAATGAGTACATCAATGTGTGTGTGCTTGAAAACAACATAATTTCAATATAATTAATTCTGAAGTGTTGTTGTCTGCAGCCAAAATGTTTTGCACAAAAGCACTCATACAGAGCATTACAGACCTCAAACAAGAATTATATATGTTCATCCAGACTTCAAGCAAGAATTTACACTTAGAGTTTACAGATCTTTCAAAATAAAACATTATCAATTCCACTCGATTTAAGCAAACAATCATAATTGTCCAAAAAGTCATACCCTGACCCTTAGAACACAAATCCATTTTATTCATGTATGTGAACATCTCCAGACATCAGGAGACTTTCAACTGATGTCATGTAGCATTCTATTCATTTTCCAGAAATAACCCTAAAAAATAAAGAGACGTCCAACTGAAGAGCTTCTTAAATACGTCAGATAATTGACATGGACTCTTTGATTTTGTTCATGTGCTAGAAAACGGAAGAAAAAATAATTAAAAAGATTTTATAAAAATACTAAGACACGTACTTTGTTATTTTTGCATGAAAGTTTACAACATGTTCTGTATCAGAGAAAAGCAATATGAAAGGCTGGGATATTTCTGTAGACGGAAGCTTTATAAATTGCTTGAAAAGGGAAATACATGTACTTTGTGTTAGTCGCTTGTGCCTTGCAAACAATGGCATTGTTTGATTGCGTTTGCAATTTTCTTGTATTTAGAAAAAGCACATAATTAAGGAATTTTCTCAAGTCTGAACATTTTCGCAATAGTAACTTAAAAATTGTCCATTCATTGTTTATAGAATGAGTAAAGTAGGACTGTTATGGATAATAAGATGTAGGTGTAATGATTAGGTTCTAGTAATTTGTATTATGGAATAGTGCCCATCTTCCAGGAACCTTATTGAGACTATATGGGCTTTAATATCTTGAATCAGCCTTTTTTTGAAAATGCCTGGAGTATAGAACAAAAACAATTTCAAGATATAAAAGCCCTTACAGCTCCAATAAGGTTCCTGGAGGAATAGCTCTATACAATGGTAGATAACTAGAAATGTCCAAACTAGATAACTAGAAATGTCCAATCTAATTAGCTCTTAATAAGATTGGACATTTAGCTCTATTCCATGATACAAATAACTGGAAATGTCCAATTTAATTAGCTCCAAATTAGTTCATGCATTTAGCTCTATTCTTGGTACATGTAACTGGAAATGTCCAATTTAATTAGCTCCTAATTACTTTGGGCATTTAGCTCTATTCTATAATAGAGATAACTAGAAATGTCTAATCTTATTAAGAACCTCCCAATTAGTTTAGGCATTTCTATTAGGAGTTATCTATGGAATAGAGATATTCCTCTAGGAACTTTATTAGGGCCATAAGGATTGAAATCTTCAATCGGCTTGTTTTCCCAAAGATTTCAGGCCTTATATAAGTAGCGCTCCAATATTAATATGTATTGTGCATGTATTGTTTACATAATTGTTTATAATTTTTGAATTTTCAATGCCCATTTATGAATCTTCCAATCATTCATGTGGTTTTTTTCATGTTCAAATATTCATTGTCTCTTATTCTCCAATGCTTTTAACATAAATGATAAGACCGGTCTACTCTTTTTTAACATAAATCATAAGACCGGTCTACTCTTCTTCAGTCTTGATTAGCAGATACAGATCCAATTAGATCTTTAATTCCTCTTGCTGAATGCTTTTAATTCTCCATTACTCTTGTTGACCATAATTCCTCTTGCTGAATGCTTTTAAGAAATAATAAAATTGTGTGTGATACCAATATCTGGCAGCGATGTAAATAATTGACAGGTTAAAAGACCTTTGATAACAGTAATTCATGCTTAAAGAAGTGTGGAATCAAGTTATTGATAATTGTCTGAAATTGGCTGTTATTTTTACAGCTGAAATTGGCTGTTATAACTGTTTCTCTAATTTGGCTATTATTTCACTGCTGTAGTTTTTATGTGCCACTTTTATAGTTGTGTGTTGTTTTCTTCTTTCTATAGCCTCTTTGTTATAACCACTGCTACTACTTATTACCTCTTATTTCAGAAATTTATACATTATTGTTTTTTTGAACATCAGGGAATGAGGACAAAGAATTCAAGGCACAAATTAGATGATAGTGATCATAATGTTGAAATTCCAGTAACAGATTATGAGCGCTTTCATGAAGAATGTGTGGCCAAGAATAATGAATGTTTTTCATGTCTTGGTTTGGCAAATAGGCAAGTTGTACATTTACTAACTAGTATATTATTTGTTTAATACTATTTAATGAAATTTTATATGGAAAATATTTATGTATATAAGACTTGATACAATATTTGTTTTTGGTTTTATAGGAAAGAAAAAGAGTGCAAAGAAAAAGAAGAGAAAGAACAAGTAGCAAATAAAGCTACAAAGTTGCCAGTTCGTAAAAGCCAACGCTTTTTTGATCCAACAAATGTAGTTGGTCAAAAAGGTAATTGTGATGATGTGGAACCTGATATAGCACATGGTGATGTACAACTTAATGAAAGTCATGAAGAGAGTCCGCTTGCATCTGATGTGCCTCAGAGTGAACCTATTGGTAGTGGTTCAACAGAAGATGTGTCCGCTTTTGTTAAAAGAAAGAAATTGAGTCAAGATTTATATAGATCTACAGAGAGGCATTCAAAAGAAAGGATACTAGAAGGGAAGAAGCCATTCTTGGTTGAGGTGTCAAGAGATGGTGAACCCATTGGGAAAAATGCTGCAAGGTGGGCCTCTAAATTGGGTGTAAGATGTAGGGCCCATTTGGATATTTGCAAATCAAATTTTGCAGAGCAAGATCCACATCATGTGGAGAGTGTTATACAAAAAATGGAAAATGTCTTTGACACTATTGGTGGACAAATCTCGAGAAAATATTACAAGCACAAGATGAGACTTCTAATGAATAATTTTAGATACATGTGCAGAAAAGCAATCATGGAGGGAAAAGAGAGTTTAGACAACACTCTATCTCCCAAACAGTGGGAAAAATTGAAAGAAAGTATGCATTCTGAAGAATATTTGACAAAGAGTAATAAAGGAAAGAGAGCAAGAGACAGTGTGAAGGCTGAATATACATTTGGCCGAGGCGGGTTGTAGGCCAAAATAAACAAATTTGGAGTAAGTGTATGACTTTTTGGTTCAATTTAAATTATATTATTTATTTTAATTTTTTTATTGAATTGACTATGTTAAAATTGACATTGTATTTTAGGTGGAAAACAAAAATAGAGAAGCAGGTGCAGAAGATATTGTCAATTATATGGCAAAACTAGATCCTAATAAATCTAAGAATAGTATGAAGTGGAAGTCTAGTTCGTCAACAACAACTTCACAGCCATCTGTGGAACTCCCAGTAAGAGCCCTTGCAAATCATGTCAACTCAAATGAAGTGTATGAACATATAATGACACACTTACATAGTCTCACTGAGAAAGTTTCACAGTTGACTTCCTCGGTTCAGCCTATAGTTTCTTCATGGAATGAGCATAATTTTATGAATTCATATCATGTAAGAGGCTATATTGATGAGTTAAGTTTGGTTCATAGTAATCTAGCTTTGCATTGTTGAGAGAGTCATTTTGATCAATTTCTTTATGAATTTTTATATACAAAACACTATCCCTAAGCATTGATTCTCATACACATAGCATTGTTGATATTGCATTTTCACACCATTATTTTATGACCTTTCCTTTCTACCAAGCTTTTATCAATTTTAACTACATGCAGAACAATTTTACCAAAGCAACACAAAAACAAAAACACCTTGATGCCAACAAAGCTGCCGATATCGATAGTGATCATGATGAACTAGTGGACAAGAATGTGCAGCCCGATCATAGTTCAATTGAAGCTGAGGTAATATAATAGTTATTATGAAATTTTTTTTATAGCTTTGCATCGTTTACTTGACTTATGTTAACTTTTCATGATTAAACCCACATGTAGAGTAAACATATGAAAGCAAAACAAAAAGCAAAAGACAATGATGATGGTGATTATGCTGATTTTAAACAGGATGTGCATGATATTTATAGTACTAGCAATGATAAACTCGAGGTGAGTGCTATAAACTTTACTTTTACCAGATTAGGATCTGATCATAGGCTGCAACATTAATTTCAGTTCAAATAAATTGTCGCTGTTACAAGTTACAACCAAGTTGTAAAGCCTGGTACAGAGCATTTAGAGATTGTTTGAATAAAAATTAAGCTCAATATTTTAGATCTTGGTGTAATTTGTTTCCATAGTTAGTTTCTTTTCAGCACTGTCATCATTTCTCAAGCATTGCATTTGTTATACCAATAAAATCAGGAAAGAGAAAAAGGCCAAAAAAATCATATATTGCAAAAAACAAAAAGACAATTAGATCCCTTACTGAATCACTGGCCAAAGACAAAAAAATGCAAAAAAAAATCATATTTTTCCTTAGAAATCCAGTTGGGGATCCTTCATCCCTTTCATTCTGTAGCATAGGCTGATAAAGAAAAAGCTCCTATGGCAGCACACTCAACTCAAGGATTCAACTGTCACTCCTGGAATCTACCCAAGGAATAAGCCTCAACTAAGGTTCAAATGGAAGTCTTTGACTTGGTAAACCACTCCTACATCCATTTCTAAGAGGTTAATGTCTCAACTCAACAATTTGCCCTCAAACACCTTCATTGTTCCCAATGCACCTAGTGTACCCCGGTGCCTCCAACATACCAAATCTCAATCTAGGATTCACACCCACACTCTTAAGGTTTAGATCACCTTAACATGGCCTATCTACCATTTCCCAACCCTTCACCAACTTTCAGCAACTCATCTTATACCATTTCCCAATTTTGCCTATCCTAAGCTTGCTCCTTCTAGCCTTTGCTAGTCTGAAAATCTCAGTTTTCTCCAAATTTTTAAAAACACTTTCCAAAATATTTATTGATTTAGATACCCATTTGGACATACTAAAACATATCCAAAAACTAGCTACACTTGTTTTGGACCAACCCTCTTGAAATCAGCCTGCTAGGTCTGCTCCATATGCCTAATTTGAGGCCATTTACAAAGGAAGTCATATGCCCTTTTTTGCTGAGAATATAAAACCCCAAAAAAGTCTTGAGTTATGATCCCAATGAAAGGATTTTCAAGTTTATTAGGACCTTTGATGAGTTTTAGTACTCTTTTTACAAAACCCTCCTTTTTAGGCCATTTACCCTAGGGCTTTCTCAAACACACATCAACCAACCTTCCTAGAATCCAAAAATGGATCAAACATACTCAAATACATCCCAATAAACATCTCCAACCCTTAACTACTCTCTTCATCCATCCAATCATACCCAGCCATGACTGGTGTTCTTCAAGTGCCCACTTCACTGGTTTTTACCAGGCTTCTCCAGTTCTTTTCCAACTAGTGTCCTTCCCTGCAGTTAAAATAACATGATATATATACAATATGTCATTGGAATCTCTCACCAAATCATAGTTGGCACAGTGGTGGGAGTGCGTTACATTTTATGGAGGTTTCAAAGCTTTATTTGCTGACTGTACCCTGTCACCAGTCACAAGCTTTACACACCAGTCAGTCCCTTACTTGCTTTAAATCAATAAAAAGGAAATCAAGATAACATAACACCATAGGAAATGTCTTAATGACTCCAAGAAATGCACTTACAACATTAAATAATACAAATTACATTCAATCCAAATATAACTTTTTTGTTGCAATGACTGTCACGGGATAGTGAACACTATGAAATGCAGAGAATTAAATTTTTATTGCTGCAAACCATTACAAATTTGTATCACTGCTTATCCCTTAGGATCCCCTCTTCATTCACGTGTTTCTCTTCCCAAATAGACTCTAAACATTAAGAAAATGATAGTAACTACTTCCTAACTGTCTCTACCTGTCTACCACAGTGCACTAACTTAACATAAGGAAATGTTGTCAAGTTGACAAAAAAGTTGTCAACTCGACAACTCAACCTTTCAATACTAAGTTAAAGATTCTTAAAAGGTTTAAAGACAACCTTTAATAACTTCCCACCTCTACTAACTCCTAACTACCCTCCTTAAGCCCATTTTGTCTTATATTGCCAATGTTGGCAATTTTACAAAATATTGCACTTTTAGTGTCTTTGACATCTTTTAGAGGCTTTGATAGCCTTATTACATTATTTAAGACCTTTATAGGTCATTTCTATCCACCACTAACCTAGGATCAAGCCAAATCCATTCCTAGTGACCCCTAGGTATCTTCTAGACTCAATAATGCCATTGAGGCTTAGATTAGAGCTTTGATTACAATATGATCAATATGTGATCAAAATAAGATTTCAAGACCATGACTGGTCTTATTACAAGTTTTAATGAGCTTTGAGGGCCATTTTTCCTCCACACCTCCCAGGGATCCATCAATGTCCCTACTGCTCATCTTGCCTCTTGCTTGTGACCTTGGTGCTCTTGCACCAAGAAGTCCCTTAAAAAGGGTGCTTCAAAGAAGCCCCGCAAGGTGGGTCATAAGAAAGATCTAGGGAAGGTGAAATTATTTATTGTGCAATAAGAGATTAAAGCATCTTTTGTTTGGATGATCTATACTATTTTAGTCTTTAGATGAACTATAAATGCTTCATTATTTTTTGCAATTCTAAAGTTGTCACCTTTAGTTCTGAACATAAAAAAGAGAAGTGCAATAGTAATGAACAATAATTTTGGTCTTTCTTATTTAGAGTCTTATGATATTTATATTATATTTGTGGCCTTTCATTACCTATTTAATATAATGTGTTATTTTTATTTTCTTTTTGCATAAATGTGTTGATAAACTCAAAGAAGGGGATAAAGTTAAGGTGTTGGATCCATATGATGGTGATGTTGTGGGCATTGGGTGGATTCACTCTCTATCTATTTTACATGGAATCAACTTGAAAGGAACAGAAGATGCAAATGTAAACATTTTAAAGGTCACAAGTAACGTACCCCTTGCTTATGAAGACAAAATAGATGGAGCTATTCGTCTGAAAGAGAAAGAAGGAACCTTCACACGGTGGCCACTAAAATATTTGCAAAAAATGACATAGTTGATCAACAAGTTTATCATGTACTAGTTGTTAGACATCTTGGCTCAGTATTTTATATTTGAGACAACTTTGATATTTTTTATTATATTTACGTATATACTCTTTAGATAAATTTGACATCTTATATATATATTTTGACACTGCATACTTTGAGTATGATGTTTTTTTGGCATTATAAAATTTAATATGATGTTTTTTGGCATTAGTTCAAGTTTAATATGATGTTTTTTTGACATTATAAAATTTATGCTATTTAAAATACTTTGCATTTTATGACTAAATATACGACTAAATTAATGACTACTTCAACGACTAAATTAATGACTAAATATATGACTGAATATATGACTAAATAAATGACTAAATATACGACTAAATAAATGACTAGATTAACCAAATATACAACCAAATAAATGACTAAATAAATGACTAGATTAATCAAATATACGACCAAATATATGACTAAATAAATGACTAGATTAACCAAATATACAACCAAATAAATGACTAAATAAACTACTAAATTAATGACTAAATTAACCAAATATACAACCAAATATACGACCAAATAAATGACTAAATAAACTACTAAATTAATGACTAAATTAACCAAATATACAACCAAATATATGACCAAATATATGACTAAATTAATGACTAAATAATTAAATAAATGACTAAATTAACGACCAAATCAATGACTAAATTAATGACCAAATCAATGACCAAATTAATAACTAAATTAATGACCAAATAAACTATCAAATGACCAAATAAACGACCAAATAAATGACTAAATATATGACCAAATCAATGACCAAATAAATGACTAAAATAGTTTAGTCATAAATTTGGTCACGAGATAAATGACCGGCAATAAACTACCAGTGGTCACGTGACCAAATTTGGTCATTTATCTACAATTTTTGGTAGTTTATTTGGTCATATATTGCTGTTTTTGTACTAGTGTGAGGGCCATTGGAAAAAGATCAAAGGTTGTAGGCATGACAACATAGAAATCAATCAAACCAATGAATAGGAAATATAATACTGCAAATGGAATAGTTGAAGGTATTAGAAAATATGGAAGTTTGGAAAAGGTAAGTGGATGGTATGATAAAAATACTGATGATGATAAACTAAAGATTGAAGAAGTTTTCATATATAGTATACAAAAAAAATTCAAAGGACCTAGTGAGTTACACAAAATGATACTTGATACATTATTCCAGAAGGTTGATTCTCATTGGAGGTATGCTTTGAAAGCTAATAGAGAAATTTTGGAATAAGATTTGGTGGAACTAAAACCTGAATTATTAGTTGAAGAAGTGCATAATACAATAGCATCCCTAAGGCCTGATTCTAGAACAGGGAGAAAAGTATGTAGGATATTCATTGGTGAATCTGATGCACTTTATGATGAGACTCTTGATATCATGAAGAAAGAATTGGAGAAAGAAGATGAACTAGTGGATTATACTCCAGAGGAGAAAAAAATACAAGAACCTACCATTGAAGAGGTAACAAAGAATAATTTTTCTACTACTAAGAAAGTAATTGAATGACTGTATTTGTGATATACCTTCTGATACTCAATAACAAGTTTCTACTATTGAAGTTGAAGATGTACAAAGAAAAAAAGAAGTACATAAGGATAAGACTGAAGAGGTGTTGATACCTAGTGTAACTAATGTAGTTGGACATACAAGTGATGTTGGAAAGAAAGTTGAAACTCATGAAGATGATGTTGCAACACATTTAGTTAAGATGAAATTTGACCTAGGTAGGAGTTCAATTTACAAGATGATGAGAAAGGCTATGGATATTCCTAAGGAAGAACTTGAAGATGATTTTAGTAATGAGGATGTTGAGGTCATACAAGGACCTATTGATGTTACCAAAATGACTCCTAGTAAATTAATGAAAATATAAGAGATACTTAAGTGGAAAGATAAAAGGGATAAAATCAAAGTTGAAAAGAAACAAGAACAAGTAATTCTATCAACTAGAGACATTCTTGCAGATCTTGTACCTAAAGTTGGCTATGATCCTAATGCTACACTGATTGAGAAGATGGATACTTTGATCAATGCTAACTTTGAGGAAGTTACTAGTTTAGAGAAAGCTATTGAGAATAGAGAAAAGGTGAATTATGAAAAGAAGAGGACTGATGATTTAATGCAAACTATTGTATCAAATAAAGGGAAACTTACAGTTCATGTGAACTAGGTGAAGGAAACCTTGAAAGAGGTTGGTAATTTAATTGCCAAAGTTTTTGATTTTTTATTGTTTACTCAAGATTTAGAGATGAAGATGAATGAAGCTCGACATGAGCTTAAGTCATTGATAGCTAATTTTGATTCTATTACACAATTGACAATTACCTATGGATCACAAGTGAAAATAGTTAATCACAAGTTCAAGACTCTACAACTAGAACAAGTTAAAAGGATGCAACAAAATTTTAGAGATCCAGAGGTAACACTTGGGTTACTAGACATGAGAAGTCTTAAAGCTATGGAAGAGTTAGCTTCCACTCTATGCAAGAAGATTTGTGCTATGGACCACTTGATGAAATCATGTGAGAGTTATTTGGAGTCAACCAAAAATAACTTCAAAGATGTTTTTGAAAGATTGTGATAGGTAAGATGTTTTTAGTTTTGAAGTTCATTTTTGTACCTTTTTCATTGATGTCAAAGGGGGAGTATGTGTATAGGTAGTAGTGAAAATAATGTAAGGAGCAACAATTGGTATAATGTAAATATGTCAATAAGTGATTAGTTAAGTGATGACTAGTGATCTAAGTCTTATTTTCATATTTTCACTAAGTCTTTCTAGCAATGCCAAAGGGGGAGATTGTTGGCATTATGATGGATTTTGGGTTTGAGATGCATTGTTGGTGTTTATGAGTTTTTCATTGATGGAAACTCTATCATTTCTATCAAATTTGATGAATAGGTTGCAAATATCGATCGAATGGATGGATAGGTAAAGGAAAAATAAGCTAAGTGTTTTGATAGGTGAACATGAAGGAAACAATAGAGAATGTTTATCATGGTGATTGAGATAGATGACCCTTTGGGAGGTGCAATCATTCCTGGCGAATTACCAAGGTCAAATAGCTATATTTCTTCAACCACAACTGATAACTAAATGTTTTAGGCGAGTTATTATTTTGGTGATATAATAAATGTGAACCGGTTGTGCTATTGATTGGTTACTGATGATCAGATGATTGAGGTGGTTGATTTTAGGGCCGACATGTTAATATGTTTTGGGTAATACATTTTGGGCCTACATGTTAGGTATGATTGGCATGGTTTTTTGTAAGTTAGGTCAATATAGTGGACCAACTTGTAAAATGTTTTTAAAGTCTTAACCTACTTATAAACAATAGTATAAAGGTGAACTAAATCACACAATTTAGTGTTGCGATCATGAGTTTGGTTGTTGCGATAAGATATAGAGGCAGTATAGTACACCAAAGTTTAGAGATTGCAATGGATCTGACAAGAAAGCAGTGCCATTTCCAGATCAGCTATTTGAGTTCAGTTCTCAAGGCTAACTTGATAGGTTTTGAAAGTTAAATCCTTTAACAAGGTGGACTTTAACATGTATTTTTGTATAAATAATTTAAGATGGTAACTTCTTTACTAGAGTTCTAAATCCTCTTGCAAGGTAGACCCTAACAGGTCTTTTGGTACTTCTAACAAGGTACTAGTCACTCCTAATAGGCTAAACTCTTAATCGGGCATTTTAATATCCTAATAGAGAAACTCTTATTACTATAGTGAAGAGATTCATGGGTGTCATCCCCACCATGGTTTTCTCCCCCTTAGAAGGGTTTCCATGATAAAAATTGTGGTGTTATTTGTTATGCTTTGTGGATGCTTGAATTATGTGATAGTTGCTTTTGATTTTAAAAAAAAAATTATTTGGAAGTTGTTAATAAGCATAATCAATTTGTTGCTTGAATTTTTTCATTAATTGTATGCACTGATTCACCCCCCCTCTCAGTGCCTCCTATATCTAACAACAACCATATTTTAGAATGTGTTCTAAGACATCCCGAGAGATTAAGTTGTTGGGGGAGTTCCTCATATCTATACAGGGGGCCCTCAAGTTGATCATATAGGTAGGCCAATGAAGCATGAAACTTATTAGATGGCAATGAACTAACCTCCACAAGAACATGTTGTTTATTTGAGGTTGAGCTAGCTCTGTTGGGTTTTCTACTCTATATAGATAGATGTGAAATCAGGTTTCAAAGGTCCAAATCTGTAGTGGGATCATCTATAATGTTCTTTTTCTTAGATATGCTATGTTCTATGGATTTCAATTCATTACTATAACTAGTGTTCCTATTGATATAGGGTGGGTATGTATCTTGAACTTGGTAAAAGTAGCGAGGGTGAAACAAAATCTCTTTAATCTTTTCTCTCCATCTTCACTGAACCAACACAAGGAATAAGTGCCCTGACTAAATAATTTATGTATTAACATGGGAACCTTATTAATTTCATTGTGGAAAAGATTATTCATTTTATTATGACCTTTCTATTATAAATATCTAGATTGAAGGGACACTCTTCATTCATTTGGTTGATCTGTGATTGTTTCTATGTTAATAATAATTGTTACTACACAAGAGAGGTAGAGTCTAAAATTATCTGGGAAACTTTGTTGTCCTATAACATTACTAAGGAAGAATATATGAGTACTTTTGAGACTTCAAAGGATACTAGTGTTGCAAGGCTTGAAGCTATATCAAAATTATTTGTTGTTTCCAATGAAGAGAAAAATAAAGATAGACAAAAGCATGAGAAATTTTTTTATAGAGGTTTTGTCCTCTAGTGATTAAGATAAGAGTGTCAAATGGATGAATTGAGAGTGTTTCTTTTTCTCTAGTGATTGCTTCAAATAATACTAAATAAGAGGAACAAAGAAGTATTAGAAAATAGACGGAATTTATAGAAATTAATATTCGGGCTATTGTTGATGAGGAGCAAGTTGCTTCTTTTGTCTCTTCATAAAAAGTCTACATGCTAAGCTAGTCAGGAGGAATAAATATTTCTAGAAATATGTTCCATCATTTGATCAAAATTCTTTTAAGTTTCTATACGAAATGCTTGGGGTTATTACCCCTCCTTTGTCTAACTTAGTACATCAAAGTGGTGCATCTATCCAAGGGTATTTTTAAAATGATGTTAGTGGTTGTTATTAGAGTTGTACAATGGTATGATTTTTTGGGGTCTTTGTCCTTGATGGAAAAGGGGGAGAAAGATAAGGAAAATGTTTATTTGTTTTACATTATTTTGGTTGTTTTATTAATAGAGAATTTATAGTGATTGACATTTTAGTGAAATATTTTTGGTGGTTGTTTTTGTTGGAAATATTCAAGACTATCTAGGTTACTAAGAGGGGAGGGGTGAATCAGTAATTTCAAAACTTTTAACAAATTCAGATCCTAACCATATTTCAAATAACATTAGATTGATAATCTGATTGCATGCATGAGTAACAGAAAGAATAAAACATTTATAACACTTTGAACACAGAGATTTGGTGACCTAGAAACCTTCCAAATAGAAAGTAAAACTGGGGTGGGGATGATACCCACAAAACTTCAATACTGCAGTATAAAGTTTACTGGTTAAGGCTTACAATGATCACTTCTGATGATCTACCCTGTTAGGAGCAATAAGGACTGCTAGGTCCACCTTGTTAGAGGATTTACAAACATACAATAAAGTATGCACTCAGTTAAGAGATTTTACAAAGATTGTTAAGTCTACCCGGTTAAAGGATTTTAAGCTAATTCACCTGTTAGGATGAAACAGTAGATCTCTTACTTGCAACTCTACTTGCTGATTGAGATTCTCTGATGTACTGATCACCTTTTGTGATGGATAGATCTTTGCTGCTTCTTATACTATTGTAGCCCTTTGTAATTTGCTTATCTCTGCCTTTCTCTCTTTTTCATCATTCACTACTTCACACCTTGGATATGATACAAAACATTGTTTATATATCAATCCAAAATAATTACAAAGTCGGCTCTTAAACAAGCTAACACAAATATTACTGAGTCAGCCCAAATATAGTTACTCGATTACTGCAAACTAACTTGGTGACTTTCTGATACTCGGCATCCACTGTGTTACTCAGAATCATCATGCACTCAGTAGAAGTGGAGGCTCAGTCCATAATAACCACTCGGTTGTAGTTTCAAACTCGGTATATACTAGAGACTCGGTAGATATAGTGTCACTCGGTAGAATACTGAATTCCCTATTTACCATGCTGGCACTCGGTAGACACTACTCATTTCATCACTCGGTAAGCATTGTGAATCTTAGTTTGTTCGGTAAATAATGTTCTGTCTGCTTGGTAAACATTGTCCTGTCTACTCGGTAAACACTGTCCTGTCTGCTCGGTAAACACTGTCCTGTCTACTCGGTAAACACATAGAGTCTGAATAAGTGTTGTCACTAATGACAAACATACTTAATGCCAACAATCTCCCCCTTTGGCATTAGTGACAAAACACTTATTACCCAAAACTTATATACACAATCATGCTAATACTGGTTTTGATTTTTCAAAAAATTTATCTTTGTCATACTATTGTATATACATTTCATGTCTCCCTCATACAGTATATATGCAAATATCTTATTTCACCTCATACTCATATTTCCTATTTCTCTCATATACTTTCTCCCCCTTTTTGACAATAATGCCAAAGGTGTATATACAAATATTTTACACGAAGATACCAAAATGTGAGAGAAAATCAGAATGTACCTTTCCAATTAGTGCTAGAGTTCTATCCTAATTCTCTTGCAGAATCTTGCATGTATGAAGTGCAACTTGGACTTCTGCAGAGAGTTCAATCATGTGATCTGCAATTGAGAACTGATTGTCATGGATCAATGTTTTTGAGTATGCAATATGCTTTTGCATTGTATCCATGATGGGAAGGATCATGTTCTAAATATCTATTAATGTTGATCTGATCCTTGCATCTTCTTTCAATAACTCTGACTGCTTATCAGATAGGAATCTGACTATCATATGATGTGCAGAGCTTGAACTAGGTTCAAGTTGCAACTTCTGTGCATTGATCTTCAGATCCTCATCAATCTTATTTATTTTTTCTTTAATCTCCTTTGAGAACTCGGCAACATTACATACTTTAACAAAAAATGATGTTACCTTGGAATAGGAGGACTCAATGCTAGTCAAAACTGAAGATAACCCTACCTGATTGATAGCTATTTGCTAAGCAATATGCTCAAGCACTTTATTTTCAAAATTCTTCTCAGCCTTCTCAAGCAACTTATCTGATCTAGAGGAATCCTCATTGAACTTGTTTACTGCCTCTGCCAACTGCAACAAAATGTGTTGAGAGGAATCAACTTCAACACCTATTGTTTTTGCCAAAATGTTCTTGGCATCCTCAATGATCTTATATTCCTTATCTCTTTCTTCTTTTAGTTTCTTCTGCTTTGCTTTCTTCTAGAGGAGTTCACCAACTGTTTGCATTTGGTCTGTTATGAGGTTTGCAAAATCTAATTGGGGAATTTCTATCTCCTCATCTAAATCTATATCTTCTACTACACTCTTACTCAAAAATTTTGTACTCGGTTGAGTCTTTATACTTATTGCCTTTGTAGTAGAAATTATTGTAGACACATTAGGACTTGTAGTGAAAACTGATAAACTTCCGACTGATGGGATGCTAACTGGAATACTTGATAAATCAAAAACTGAAGTATTTACAACTATAGAATTTGAAGTACTTACTGCTGAAAAACTCAAAATTGAAGAAGGTGCTGAAGACTACAACTCGATGGAAGAAGGAGGCTGAAGCTCGGTGGATGAAGTGGTAGCCATTTCTGTCATTGATACATTGAGTTGTGCTAGTGATGATTGGACATTTGATGTATCTGAGGGAGTTGTCACAATCACACTTGAAGTTTTCTCCGGGCTAGATGTAGTAATTTTTACTGGAGAGTGAGGAAGTGAGGCAATCACCTCTGCAGCTATCCGAACTAGATCATCTTCCTCAACATTCTTCTTAGCTTCCTCGGTAACTTCTTCCTCTGCTTCTTCTACCTCAACATTATCAATCTGAACTACTTCTTCTTCTTCTTCTTCATCACTGTCATCTTCAATATCTTTTATTATCACGGTTTCAGTACTCAGTTTGTGAAGATGATAGATGTTTTTCCAAGTAAGATTTGCAATCTTCACAACTGACTCTATATCTTTGATCAAAATCAAACAACCGTTGAATTTTAGTGTCATCTTGTGCTCATTTTCTATTAATGCCTTATTTATTTCATCATTTTTCAAACTTGGCATCAACTGTCTTAAGGTTTGAGCATATATGTCCTTAACAGTTTGTCTTGCATTGGACCATTTCAACTTGACTTTATCCAATAGAACACCTAGAATTTGAGAAGCCATATCATCAGGTGAGTACTTCCATTTTCCCATTTTCTCAATAACAGCATCTTCAATTTCCTGCTACTCTGCCTCTGATCTAATTTCATATTTGAGAGATTTGAAATTTGAAATTCCAGATCCTTCTCTCAAATCTTTAATATTTTGTTCAAATGAGGGAGGAGGCCTTTTGAGTACTATATCATCATCGACTTTACCTGCCTTGCCCCTTGATCTTTTCCTTGTGAATACTGCAGTGGATTGCTCGGGTTCCTTGGTGATAGTTACCTTTCCTTTCTTCTTTACAGGCACTTGTTCTTCTTTACTCTCATCCTTTTCTTCTTCTTCTACAATATCCTCTCCTTTGCCCTCGATTAACATTAGAGGTGTGCTAGATTGCATCTTGGCCATCCTCTTTCTACCTTTGTTAACCACCTGTGGAAGTTTTATGCTTAGTTCAATTTTTACCTTAGCTTCATGATATATTCCAAAGTATGGAGCCTTTGGATCAACAGGTTGATTTACTAGGGCTTCAATTATATCCTTTGTTTCATCAATGTTTACCTCATAAGGAAGAGGTTTCACCCATACAATCCTAGGCCTTATTGCTTGAATGTATACTCTATCACAATCAACCATGAAACAAACATCATCTTTATAATCTTCCACCAGCTTTAGTGGAATCCAGAATTTGTTATTCATCTTTTCTTTAAAAGATTCAAAATAGTTATCCATTATGCTTACAAAATTTTCACCTATTTTTGCAATATACTCATTTATCTGATAAAGAACAGGCACATCCTTTCTCCATTTTACCATGCCTTTTGATGGGAAAAACTTTTGAGCATAGAAAAATAAACAAACCAACAGCGAGCCAAACTTACATGGATTGTTCTTTGAGGTTTGGATGCTCTCCATATTCTTGTTGAATTGTTTCAACAATAAATCTACTAGGTCAAATGACAGATTATTCTTCACAATTTTATAAGCTAGGTCAATTGCTTCACAAGGAACACTATTCTACCAACTTGAACTGTATATCTTGTGAGCTATGACATATGTGCCAAATTTTAGTTCTACATTGGTAATACTGTTTATTCTCATACCTCTACCGTCCCATTTGGCTAGGGTTTTCTTTTCCAGCTCTACCGGACCTAGGGTTTTTGTAGATTTAGCCTTGGCAAGCATGGGAAGACCAGTGATTTGGTGAATCATCTTCTTTGTTATTTCCACTGGTTGCTCAAGCCAAATTTTACCTTCATGCACTCAGCTTAGGATATATCTAATCCATTTTATTTGGAAACTCTGAGGCAAGTGGGTGATATGTGTCAAACCCTTATCTTCCAAATGTTTATGTTCTGATTTGAGAACACCATCAACACACAGTTCATCACAAACAAAATCTATCTCTAGGGTTCCAAGCTCTTGAATTGTACCTTTAAAATGACTGCGAATGTCATTTACAAGAAGTACCTTTGGAGGAATTTGAGATTGAGCTCCACTCGGATCTAGGGTTTCTGCGATCGCGGGCATGAGTTTGAAATCCGGTGCTTTCCATTCTCCTTGAACTAACATTTCCGAACCTTTCTTTACTTTGGTGCTGGATGATGCCATGCTAGCTCGGTAAAAAAAGAAAAATTCTTCGAAGAAATTTCTGCTGCAAAATTTTGCTTCGAATCGCTTGATCACACTAGAAATTTCTCTGCTCAATATGTTGATATTCGTGGTGAAGAATGAACTCGATTTCATTCTTTTTGTTAAAATTTTATCATTAATGCTCTGTAAGAATTAGGGTATTGAATTTGACAGACTATCATCCACTATGCATTAAATGCTCGGTGAAGATTCTGCAACTCGGAGAACATATGAATTCATACTGCTCCGACCTTACTCGGTAACCAAATGAAATTAGGTTACTCCCGACCTTGCTCGGTGGTAACTGATACTGATCTTCTTGTGATCCTGTTGTATCTTGCATACTGATTTGGATCTTTCTTCCTTTCAATTCAGGAACTGTTTGGAATATGTCTATGAAGATACAGTTCCAGTGCTTTCTTGGAGACTTAGTTAGAGTTGATAGAGCCACTCTCTTCATGAGTGACTTCATTACTTGGACTGGTTTTCTCGGTAGGTTTAGGAATCCACTGTTGTCTCATCTTCTTCCTGATGCTATTTGCTTTTGCTTTCTTTTCATCTTCAACTTTGCCTAAATTCATGCAGTTTTTAGCTATGTGACCAAGCTTAGTGCATTTATAACATCTTATGGTAGTATCCCTTTTTCTCAAGTGACGCCTTACACAATTCATGCCAATGTGCCCATATTCTCCACAGTAATGACATCGACACCAAGTGTTGTAATCCCAACCAAACATTGCTTTCATAATTTGTTCTGCTAGATTGGGTGTTTTAGTTCTGCATTCTGATGCCTTATGACCTTGTTTGCTACATTTGTGACATTTGCCTTTAAATCTTGGTTTCTCCTTGCATTCATTTGCTTTATGACCATGCTGATTGCAATTGTAGCATTTTCCATTGAATTTTGCTTTTCCATTGTTCCAACATTTGTTCGAAGTATGACCAATTTTGCCACAGTGATTACAAGTGGGTTTCTGATTCTTTTGAGTACCTTGTTTGGAGGATTCACCTTCCTCTTTGTATCCAAGTCCTACTTTTCCTTTTTTCTTATGAAGGTTTCATTCATACACTTGATTCATATCTTCTTGAGATTTCAACATTCTCTCATTGATTTGCCTTTCAGTATCTAGGTCATTCATCAATCTTAAATTGATTTGCTTTTCAGATCTCAACTCCTCTCTTATATTTTCATTTTCTGATCTCAAAGTCAAGATTTCTTCATTTGCATTGGAGACTTGATCAATAAGGTTTTCTAGCTGAAGGGTTTGATTCTGGATTTCATTGTTCTTTCCATCTATTTCATCTTTCATCTTGTTTCTTTGTTCCAAGATTTCACAAAATCTTGTTGACTAAATTTCCTGTTCTCTTTTCAATTTTCTTACCTCTTCTTGCAGAGATCCACTCTTTTCTAGAAGTTCTTTGATTGCATTGTTTGCTTCATCTAAGCTGCTTGAAGGGAAAAAGTCTTCAATCTTTTCTTCAACATATTGGTGGTCATTAATCTGATTTGCAAGTTCCTTCCTTCTTTTTAGGGATTGGGAAAGATGCTCTTTTGCTTCCTTGAGTTGAGTTATGGCCATTTCGAAATCTAGCTTTTCATTCTCAATTACTTTGTTAAGTCTGAATATCTCCATTGTCCTAAATCTTTTCTCAAGCTATCAAACTTTATCTTGAGAACCACAAAGACCTAATACCAATTGTTGGAAATATTCAAGACTATCCAGGTTACTGAGAGGGGAGGGGTGAATCAGTAATTTCAAAACTTTTAACAAATTCAGATCTTAACCATATTTCAAATAACATTAGATTGATAATCTGACTGCATGCATGAGTAACAGAAAGAATAAAACATTCATAACACTTTGAACACAGAGATTTGGTGACCCAGAAACCTTCCAAATAGAAAGTAAAACTAGGGTGGGGATGATACCCACAAAACTTCAATACTGCAGTATAAAGTTTGCCGGTTAAGGCTTACAATGATCACTTCTGATGATATGCCCTGTTAGGAGCAATAAGGACTGCTAGGTCCACCTTGTTAGAGGATTTACAAACATACAATAAAGTATGCACTTGGTTAAGAGATTTTACAAAGACTGTTAAGTCTACCCGGTTAAAGGATTTTAAGTTGATTCACCTGTTAGGATGAAACAGTAGATCTCTTACTTGCAACTGTACTTGCTGATTGAGATTCTCTGATGTACTGATCACCTTCTGTGATGGATAGATCTTTGCTGCTTCTTATACTATTGTAGCCCTTTGTAATTCGCTTATCTCTGCCTTTCTCTCTTTTTCATCATTCGCTACTTCACACCTTGGATATGATACAAAACATTGTTTATATATCAATCCAAAACAATTACAAAATAATTACAAAGTCGGCTCTTAAACAAGCTAACACAAATATTACTGAGTCGGCCCAAATATAGTTACTCGGTTACTGCAAACTAACTAGGTGACTTTCTGATACTTGGCATCCACTGTGTTAGTCGACATCGTCATGCACTCGGTAGAAGTGGAGGCTCGGTCCATACTAACCACTTGGTTGTAGTTTCGAACTCGGTATATACTAAAGACTCGGTAGATATAGTGTCACTCGGTAGAATACTGAATTCCCTATTTACCATGCTGGCACTCAGTAAACACTACTCATTTCATCACTCGGTAATGATAACTCGGTAAGCACTATGAATCTCGGTCTATTCAGTAAACACTGTTCTGTCTGCTCGGTAAACACTGTCATGTCTGCTCGGTAAACACTGTCCTGTCTGCTCAGTAAACACATAGAGTCTGAATAAGTGTTGTCACTAATGACAAACATACTTAATGCCAACAGTTTTTCATAAATGACAAAGGGGGGGATTGGTGGAAATATATGTTTGGTTGTATGTTTCCATTGATGTCAAACATTGTGTTCCAGAGGTGTTTGTATTTTCTTAAACACCATGGTCTGGAAGTTTGCGATATTTGGAAAAGTAAGAGTGTGTGCTGGATATATTAGTGCTACTAAACCTTTAGACCTTTAGTGCAATGGAAGAACTCTTGTTTAGTTATAATATTTATTTTAACCAATTATTAATCCTCACCTAGTTATATAGGTCTTTTTGTGTGTAATTGATTGCACTTTCTTAATTATCCTATATTAGAAAGTATAGGATTACGCACACCATTAAATAATGAAACATGACAATTGATTATTGAGACAAATGTAATTGCTATTTAGGAAAGTAGGTAAGAAGGTAACTAACTATTATTAGATCAATGACTAAAAAATTATTGTCTTTAAAGATTATTGAGGTAGAGTAGTATCTAATTAGAAAATAACAATGAGATGTCTTCAAACTTGTGTTGGGTATATGCTCTACCTAGACACAATTTTTTTATTGTAGGTAAAGTTTTTGGTTGCAAAAGTGTCTTTTGAATCTAGATTGAACCCTATACAATGTAAAACTATATTGTACTAGTCACCTAAATGATTTGATCTTGTTTTATTCCTTCTTGCTATCTAAAAATTTGGTGGCATGTAATAATACCTTTATAGGACTATTGATGTGTGACTAGGGGATATGTTATCATAATTCAACTCATGAAAATGTCTAAAATATTAAAAAAAAAGTAGTGTTTGAGCATGCATATGCTCTTAAAATATTCGTACAGATCTAGTTACTTATAGTGGACCAAACTAAAGTGTTTCCTTAAATGCAAATGAACATTCTTGGAATGGTCTAGGAGGATAGGATTACAATGTGTACAATGAATGCATTGAATGCGATTATAAGGAAATAACAATATTTTGCATAATGTGTCTAATCAACCCTATGTATAAATAATATAGGTAGAGATAATTAAAAAATGAATTTAAATTGTTTAATTTAATAGGGGAAAGTTTGTGATTGCAAGGTCAACTTGATGACTATAGGAATTGTTGGAATGTGAGGTCGTCATGGATTCCCACTAGTTGTGGTTGAGTCATACTTACTAAATTTAGTAAGTTGTCTTTATTTAGGACTCTGCAACTCGGTTGTCACATGCAACTCAAAGTCATGTTTTGAAGTCCATTTTGAAGATTGTTGTAACTCTGAAAATTCTTGAGAAATAATATTGAAAGATATTTGCTCATGGTTTTTTTTCAAGTATAATTTTACCAGGATTTTCCATGTAAATTATGAGTGTTATGTGTTTCTTGGCATAACTCTACCAAGCATTACTTCATGATGTTCCTACTTGACATGTCTGTATGAAGAGGGAGGATGTCATATTACTCATTTTGAGGCCCATAAGATGTCTTGATTCTCCCTTCATTGTCTAATATATGTACATGCCATGTATTCATGGTGTAGGTATGCAGTTACTAGGTATTGACTCCACCTAATTTTACAGGTCAAAACATTCCTTCACATTCTCAATGGAGTTTGAAAAGGGAGATAGCATTAAGGCCCGATTTATCTGACCTAGCTCAACCAACATTCCACCTCAGGAATAATTATGCTTTGTGTTAGCTATTTAGGTTGTCGAGCAGACAACTCTAGATTCTCCTTGACCTCCTTGCTTGTTGCTAGTTTGAGCTCGTGTTTGATTGTTTTGTCTGTTGATTATTGCATTTATGTTGTGTGTATGGTAGTTATCCTTGTGGTTGATCTTGATATGTATTTGATCTTTAGCCTTTTTGGTGTCTTTTGATCACTCACATTTTGATGCATTATTTTGGATCATTTATGGTTTATCTTTTCTCTTAGATATAGTGTTTAATTATCAAATTTTATTAATTATTAGTATATTTTAAAAGTATTATTATTTTTATCCTTATATAATTTCCATGATGGATAATACTAAATATCATTAATTATTTTATTCAATTAAATTAAATTAAATTATGCAGTAATATGATATTAAATGTCTTTTTACATTAATTAATAAATTTAATAAATATAAATATATACTTTCTTTTTTGGAACTTTCCTACTGTTTAGATTTATATTTAAATATAATGTTAAATATATATTACTGTACAAATAATATAAACATATAGAAATTTAATAACTGTAATATTTGAATTGGTCTTTTATTCTTTGATGGGGATTTGAATAGATCTTTCCTTGTCCCTTTACTCATTTTTTCAGAATTGAAGAGTTTTTCATTACTATGCTATTTGTATGGAATTTGAATTTATTTTTGGGAGCTTTTGGAGAGTTTTGGGGGGGAGGATTGATTTTGGAATATGTTTGGAATTGAATCAAATTGGAAGTCTACACTGTGTTCGTTATTCATTCTCTTCTCTGGTTTCTCTTCACAAATTGGAGAGGAGTCATTACTTCCCCTCCTCCTCCCTTTGGCGTTGTCATGTCAAATGATATGTACAACTCATATGACCACTTCCACTTTCTTGTTTTATGTAATTGTTTGCAGCTGTAATTTGTTTCTTGGAAAATGGATTTCAGCTTGGGGTTGTTTCTTCAAAACTCTCAAAGAAAAATCTTATGCCCTTGGATAAATGACTGGCAGATTTTTTTGTGACTCCTGAAATCATTGGGCAAGAAATGGCGATAGTTTTCTTCCTAATTCCCTTTCAACATTTCCCTTATTGCTTGTTCTTTGCTTCAGGCCATACATATAATATACATATATGTTATATGTATATTGCATCCATGTCTTCTGTACGAAGATTGTCTTCTTGAGGGATTTATTTCCTTATGCTAAGTTCCTTTGAATCTGTTATCTCACGGTTGATTATGTTTTTGGTTTTCTGTTATAAAGAAGAATCAAGCCCAACTTTCTAAAAAAGAGTTGGGCTTAAACAACACACAATAAGCATTGACTTAGTGTGTGTTTTGTCCAATGGGGCTCGCCTCTAATTTCTGCTCCCATTTGGTCATATGAATTTTGTTGATACTCCCATTATTACTTGTTAACAAACACAGGGCTGACAGAACGATCACACCAAACCGATGTATGTGCATCGTAGAATGTTAGTGCTATAGGCTTTCTTGGTGCATTAAGACTTATTTGTATATTTGATGAAGTTTCTATGGCACTATTGATCTTCTATGATAATTTGTGGAACTTTATTACATTGTGTTTGTGGGAGTATTTAGACATGGTTATGACAAGTTGGTGTGGTTTTAATGGCCCTATTGATTTCCTGTATTGTTTTGTTAAGTTTCATTGTTAGATGTTTGTTTTGTGCTTTTAGAGCTTAATTGTGTAATGGATATTACACTAGGATTCTATTTCTGTTCTTTGGTTCCTAATTGGTGGATTGGCTGCAGATGAAGTCATATGCATTGAAGTAAGATACTTGGATTAAGTTTTGGAATCTAGAGGAGTTCATATTTCAGTTATGAGATCCTATTTATTATTATCCAAAATTTGTTTATTGAGGCCCTATTGTATATGTTGGATTTATGAGTATTCTATTTTGATTTTTTTTCCTCTTTTGGTTTTTAGTTTGCAGCATAGGGGTGGGTTTCTAGGAGCATGGTTAGGAGAGTGGCTCACAATAAGGGCCAGGACCCTAAGAAGATCCCAAGGTAATCTATTGTAGAGTCGATAATCAATTGATAACCTAATAAATAAACCGCGGTAATAAAATATTAATCAAGATAATTATGTTTCCCTTCCCATGGTCATGAATGCTTTTATAGACTATGGATGGGTTGGAGAAGGCTTGGTCATCTGTGAGGTGTTGATCTAGCAAATTGAATTTCTTGTCCTCATGAAAGGATTGTTAGTTCCACATGAGTTCTCACCTAGGGGTTGTGGTCTAGAGATACTATCAAGATAACTTAGAATAGTGGAGAACTATGTCATGACACTATCCCACATGTGTCTTAGAATCCCCTCCATTTATTCTTGTGGTTCACCTCCGGTATCCCTATTGGAATTCCTTTTGTATCCCTTACGTGACCCCTTTTTGTTTTCCTTTGTGGTTTTTCTTCGTCATTGCATTAGTGCCTTGTCTTGGTGTTATATATGTAGTTTGGGGCCTAGTGTCTATCTCCTAGCATAGTGGGGTGGGCCTCAAGGTTCCACATGGTTGTGTGGTAGTGTTCTTTCTTCTCCATTGAGGTTCAGAGTTATGTTTGCGAGCTTTCTAGATGGACATTGCATCTTCATTGTAGCTTCATGTTTCATGTGGATAGATGATTCTCCTTGTATATTTTATCATGCTATGTATTATTGATCATTGAAATTGTAATTGTATACTCTTTGAGGAGATGGATGTAAATGTAACTATAAACATGTAACACTGATTTATTGAAATATAATGTTTAGAGTTAGATAGATTGATATTGGTATTGACTATCTTTATGTGCTTATATGTTATCTTATTATATTAGGAAGATTTAGATTTGAGTTTTAAAATGAATATAGAGTATAATGATGTTAATCTTGCGTGTCATTTCATTATTATTGAATTGATTTAATAATGTGCTTATACATTGCTTGTAGTGACGTTGGGGAATTTAGAGGTCATAGTCTAGTATTTTGATGTTTAGCACTTATGCATGTAATTAATGTATTGTAATCTTAATTCAGTTATCATGATGTGTGAAGGTAATCATAGCATTTAAATTGAAGTTGTTATTAAAAAAAATGTGCTATGTTCTTGTAGTTTAATGTATGTCCTCTCGAGTTCCCTAGTGGAGAATTACGTCAAGGTACTACTAGATAGAAATCTTTTCTTAGGTGTAAAGTCTAAATATTTGAGTTTTTGTGAACATTATTTATTTGGAAAATAGAATAGAGTGAATTTTTCTAGAAGTACTAATAGAAGAAAAGATGTATTAGATTTAATTCATTCAGATACTTGGGAAACTCCTATTATATCTATTCAAGGTTCATCATGTTTTGTTTCATACATAAATGACTATTCTCATAAGGTGTGGATTTATCTTCTCAAGAAGAAATATGAAGTGTTTTCTTGTTTCAAAAGGTTTATGGCTCTGGTAGAGAATCAAAAGGGTAAGACGATAAAAATTCTAAGAACAGATAATGAAGGTGAGTTTTGTTCAACATAATTTAACTAGTTTTAATGTTGTGATGATGGGATTGCAAGATAATTGACGGTTGACAGGACGCCACAATAAAATGGTGTTGTTAAACACATGAACCCTACAATTATGGAGTGACCAAGATGCATGTTTAGAACTATTGGTTTGAAGTAGAAGTTTTGGGGTGGGGCTGTTAACACAAGTTGTTTCTTGATCAATAAATCACCCACTATTGCTTTTGATTATAAAATTCCTAAAGAAATATGGAAAGGAAAACTAGTTGATTACTCATTTCTCTATGTTTTTTTGGGTATAATGCTTATGTACATATTCCTAAAGAGAGTAGAAATAATCTAGAAAATAAGTCCACAAAATGTAATTTTCTTGGTTATGTAGAACGTACAAAGGGGTACAGGTTGTGGGATATTGCTACCCACAAGATTATTATTAACCGAGATGTGTATTTTAATGGAAAATCAATGCAAAGACATGAAGAACAAGGTACTAAAGTTATTCTAGTAGAGGTAGAAAAATGATGATAATCTAGATGTGCTAGATGAAGAGCAATCAAAAGAAGATCATCCAAATGAACAACAAAAACCAAATCAGCCATGGTGAGATATCACCCTTGCAAGGAGATCCGGTAGAGTATCCAAAGCGCCTAAAAGGTACTCTGTTACTTATAATTCTTCTTGTGCATTACTAACTGATGTTGTTAAACCTAGTTCATATCAAGAGGCTTGTGAAGTAGAATATGAAATAAAATGGAGAGCTTTTATGGAATAGGAGATGTAAGCTCTTCATAAGAACAAGACATGTCATCTTGTTCCATTACCCAAAAGAAGAAAAACTATTGTAAACAAGTGGGTCTTCAAGATAAAAAGGGATATAAATGATAATTTGGAGAGATATATCCCTTTGAAATTCACCTATTGTATAGTTGAGTATTGTCAAAGTTGTTTTAGCTCTTGTCGGTAGTCTTGATTTGGAGTTAGAACAATTAAATGTTAAAACATTCTTCCTACATGGCTATTTATTTGAGGATATTTATATGCAAAAACCAAAAGGTTTTAAGGGAAAAAGAAAGGAGAATCTTGTTTTTAGTTTAAAAAAATGTTGTATGGTTTAAAATAGGTGTCAAGATGTTGGTTCAAGCGTTTTGGTTCCTTCATGATGAGTATAGATTTTAGTAGATTATGATTATGATTATGATTATGATTATGACTAAGATTATGACTATGAATATGATTATGATTATTTTCAAAGGTATGATTATGATAGTTTTATCATTCTACTTTTTGAATGTAAATGATATGTTGGTTACAGGTCCCAACATGCATAAATTATCCATTTGAGAACTTATATTGCTAGTGAGTTTGACATGAATGACTTAGGAAGTTCAAATTATATTCTTGGAATGAGGAAACATAGAGATAGAAATAACAAGAAAGTATGGTTGTCATAGAAGACTTATATGGAGAAGGTTATGCAACACTTCAATAACTGAATTTCACAACTAGTTTATACTCCATTTCCTATTCATATTAAATTGTCTTTAGAATAGTACCCTAGCAAAGAAGTAGAGAAGACACATATGTTTAATGTGTCATACTCTTTAGCAGTAGGTAGTGTTATGTTCGTCATGGTGTGCACCAGACTAGACATTGCACAAGCAGTACGAGTTGTTAGTCGGCACATGGTGAATCCTGGTATTCATCATTGGACAACTGTGAAGTGAATTCTTAGATATCTAAGAGGCACTTCAAATGTTGTTATCTATTATAGTGGGAGTAGTCTTCAAGTAAATGGGTATGTGGATGTTAGATTTTGGTAGAGACGGAGATAAGAGAAAGTCTACTATAGGTTATGTTTGAAATTATTCATAATTTTGAAATTTGACTTCAAGTGGGACAATGTTGGAATGTGAAGTTGTCATGGATTACCGGTAGTTGTGGTTGAGTCAACATGGAATTACACTAGTTGTGGTTCACTCATCATGTAGTTGTACGATTCATACTAACTAAATTTAGTAAGTTGTCTTCAATTAGGGCATTTTAACTTGGTTGTATATGCAACTTAAAGTCACGTTTTGAAGTATATTTTGAAGATTGTTGTAACTATGAAAATTCTTAAAAATCATATTGAAACATATTTGCTTGTGGATTTTTTCCTGCTATAATTTTACTAGGTTTTTCCACATGAATTCTGAATGTTATGTGTTTATGTTCTTCTTTGTAATTTCTTGTACTTTTAAATTTCATAACAGAAATGACCCATGATTAAAAAGGGAGGCTAAATCAACATGTTAATCAAATACATGAAGATTCTCATTTATTTCTTAAAATAAATAATAGCTTAAACTAAGTGTCTTGTTATCTTGGATTAGCTATTTGACAATTGGGTTATGGTGATCCAGTGATATCTTATTTGAGATTGTACTTCTTCAGCCATTATTCGGAGTTGTCAATATTGAGTTCAGATGTTGAAGTACTCATGTATGTTTAAATTTAATTTTAAAGATTAAATGAAACAAATTATCTGATAATGCTTCAGGAGTTTTGAATTTTTTTGAATTTAATTTTTGCAGTTATATCTCACTCATGGCATTTTCTTTGACTTTTGTACTTGCAGGAATGAATCTTTGAAGGAACAGTTTTTTTTAATCTTACAAAGCTTCATTATTTACAAGGTACTATTTATTAAATATTGAAGTGCTTCCTATATTGACTCATCCTTACTCAAAGGTTTGACATTGTGCAACGTGCTTGAATTTGAATTGTCATTTTGATAATTTTAGGTTTGAATTATAATTACAAAATTGATTTACCTTAATGAACATATTTCAAATATTTATTAAAGTTTAGAAAATTTATATTGCCATATTCTTTTCTTTTTGTGGACTTTCAAGGTGGACTTAGCACAGGGTACAAGGCATACATTATGGAGAAAGGGAGTGATGATGATACGTACAAAGGAAGATGGGCTTGTACTCTTTAGAATGCAAGGAACTAGTCCAGATAATATGCAAGCACTTCAAGTTGAACCGGTAAGATAGCATTACAGTTGAAGGTTGTAGGCTTGAATGGTTTTCATGGTATCATTAACTATCCAATTCCTTTTCATTATAGTGATGGCCTCTATTTTTCAATAATGATATCTTCTTGCATATATCCCTCTTACTCCTTTCACACCTTGCAACAGTGCTTAGATCCATCATTAAATATCTAATCTGTATTATTACTCATCTCACTATTTTTAGCATCTAAATGGCTAGTCACAGTCCTTTGGTCCTTGTATCCCTGATATAGCATTATTTGTCACTTAATGTTCCTTCACGGCTTTGTGGATGCCTACATCTTTATCATTTTTTCTAAAGGTTGTCATAGAGCAATTAATGCCAAAAATAGCTTCTTATTGTGAATAGGCGATTTGTATCACCCACAATAGAAGGTATCATAGTTAATAAGGTCAACAATTTTACATTTTTTTCTCATACACTATTTTTTAATCTTATTAACAATAGTTCTTCAGAGCTGACTCATGTAACCTGTTAAGCTGCAACTGAGGGGTTACATAAAATTTATTTTTGAGTATTTATTGTAAACTACCATGTCTATCATTTGAATTTTGAAGCCTAGAAGTTGCATTCGAATCGAAGTCCCCAAATGACAGAATCTGATTTGCAAGACATCACAAGTTTCCTTTTATCTTCCATTTGTAGTTGCATAGGCTGCATTTTCAATCAGCAGTCAGCCCATTAGAAGCACTTATTGTGCTTTACTATCTTAATGCAAAAATTGTGTTATCTCTTAGTTTTTACTATCTTAATGCAAAATTGAATTATCTCTTAGTTTTTTTAGTACTGGCAACACAAAAACTTTGCTTCTGGTAGCTTCTTATCCCCGCTCTTTCAAAGGTGACAGCTAATAGCATCCTCATATAATCAGTGGAAAAAGTGGCTTATGAGAAAAAAGGTCTCACTGTGGTTGATACCTTCCTTTTTAAGGAACAATAGTAACATTCATAAATAACTTGGTTTTGTAGACCCACATGATTCCAACAAGGTTCTTACCTGGTGGAAAGGGCATTGCCTCTTGTGTTCGGTTCATCAATGTTGTCTTCGGCCATAGCCTTCACTGAGCATTCTTACAATGGGACTCTTCAATAGCAAACAAACAACAATAATCCCCTCTCTTTAAGCTTGCAAATAGCCATATGAACATTCTTATCCCCTCATTTGCAAAATCAACTAAAAAGAAGAGAGAGAATTTAAAGCTCACAACCCTAACCATGCCATACCAAACTCTTACACAAGTATATTATCACAAAGCTTTCAGAGAACCAATTGTAAATGGTACCAAAGGTAGTTTCAAGTTACCATTATTTAAAACAATAATGCCACTCAGTGGATGCTCCAATTAATCTTCCAACAAATAAAATGCCAAATGAGAGGAGGTCAGGATGCACAAAGTGAGAAGGATCCCTGCACCAAATAATTTTGAATCAATAAAATGACTGAATCTTTGCAGTTGAATTACCTCTAAATGGCTAATGATTCTCATGCAGCAACGCAACATAAAAGAGGTAAGTGCTACCCCAGGGAACTTCAAAAGGCACCATCTAGCTCCTATGAAGGGCATGTATACCTCTAGATAGTGAGCAAAACCCAAAATAGTATTATGTTATGCATACCCCGCCCCTGTAGATTCAAAGCTGCAAAGAATAGCACAACCAACATAATTGAAACTGCATCTCATAAGCAAGTGTAGCATGTGTTGCTTTTCTAATAGAAGTGGTCCACACAGGCCCAAGAAAAATACATTAGGTAGGAACATTTTGTTGTCACTACTTTCAATGATGTGTAAAAATGTAACATCTGCGACTACAAATAGGCCCAAGAAGATGGTAGTTACATCTTTAAAAACTTGCTACAATTGTCAAGGTCACAACCATCTAGAAGGCTCCAAATAATGGACTTTGCACACGTAACATTAGAGTCTTAATTTTGGTAGTTTGGGGGGTGGGGGGGGTTGGGCAAGCATGGATGTGGTAGCCCCACGATAACCTTGAGAAACACTACAACTCAAAATATTGTAATATGAACCCCATGTGTAGATATTGGGATTCCAACTTTGCGTATAGAATTTCTAGAGGTTCTGCATAAGGCTGCAATTCTAAATAAAGGCTGCAGTAAAATAAACAGCTGAAATATGTTCACCAAGCTTCATGAATTGGGAAAAAATGTTTGTCTAGAGTTTCTTAAATGAAATAATTTTGTAGAAAATTATATATAAAGTATTTAGTCTTTCATGTACTCAACCTCTATAAGAATATGTGCACTTCTTCAAGAATTGTAGTTTAATTTTCATAATAATTTTAGAATACAATGAAGAGATAATTTCTACAAGAGAACTTAAATGATTTGACAAAGTTGAGAAAACTACTCCCTGAGATTGCCACATAGAAATTTAGAAATATGCCATAATAAGTATCAAAGTAATTCCATAGAGCAAGATATATGAGCGAGGCACAAAATTCAGGGGGATGATTATAGTTAAGATACTTTCAACTAATAAGATAAGATAAGATAAGATAAATTTATTAATGTCCAACGGAAGACCAACAAGAGTCTATGGGACTGGAATCAAACAGCAAAAGTAGCAAGAAACTAGCGGACCACCAAACAGTGGTCGGGGGAACATGCTAAAAGAACAAGGAACCAAACAAGAAGAAGCAAAGAACAAAGATCCAAGAACCACCAAGGCAAGGACTAGGGGTCCTTCCCGAGTGGAAAGAAATCCAACACAGAAGGATAGTGACCTGGAAGAATATGGGTATGGACCCGTCGTCGTGATCTACTGGTGGTCTGCCGCTGATGGGTAGAAGCATTGCGAGGTCTCACAGATCTGGAGTGACCGATGGGGGAGGCACATGAGGGCCGCTTCACACCCCGAGCCGGAGGCAAGGACGAGAAGAAATCCGTAATGAGCTGTAACGAGCCGTAATGAGCTGCATAACATATAACTCTCAAAGGTTCTTTGGAAAAAGAAACTTGGTTAGCCCCTCTTGTTGTAACACATAATGGAGAGGATACAATAAGAGATAAGAAAGAGGCACAAGAATAATGTAAGAAACTATAGTTAAGATGCCCTACAACCAATAATATCTCTCAAACGTACTGTGCAAAAACAACTTGCTTAACCTGTCTTGTTGATAACACATAATAGAGGGGATAAAGTTCAGATTGCAGAAAAAAGGCTCCTTCACATTCATTGTTATTTGAAGTTGGTGTAACAGAGACATTTTTTTTAGAATATCTAAGGTAAAATTTCAGATGATGTCAAGTGAGGCTATGACCATATCTTGAAAGTAAACATATATGTTCAACAAAACTTAGTCTAGAAGATCTTTTCCATGCCTAAAATGTATTATTGTGTATCTCATAGTATAAGAAAAAATTCTAATTTTAAGATACGCAAATAAAGTGTTTCCCTTCTTAATCATGTTTTTTTTGGTTAGCATGAAGTGTTCCTTTTGCCATAGAACCTCTCGGATTCAACATTGAAGCTTTGACCTAACATCAATAGAATATTGTAATTATTTCTCAGCATTACGAGTCCCTGCAATAGATGTGACTAAATAGAGCATGCATATTTCAATTATTGTATACAAATTATTGTAGTGGGTATCAGATCTGATTTGTGTGTAACAGTGTATTATGAACATGATTTGTGACTAAAAGCATATAGGCAATATTTTTGGTCAAAGATTATAAAGATTTCTATTGTCATAGATGCAATTTCCATATACATCTCCATTGGAGATATTTCATAATACATAACTAGTTGTATTGTGTTAAAGGAAAAAAATTCTTGGCCGATTCAAGTAAGGTTTAGCCATGTTTAAAAATGTGAAATTAGGCTTGACAATGCATTGCATAATGTATGTTTTCACTATATTATTGGATTGAAGGAAGAACGGATATAATTAACACAAGATAGCCACTGCATCAATTTGATTTACATTACATCAAACTTTGAGTTTGCTGGAAGTATACAAGAATTTTCACACGAGTTCAACTATTTTTAGGTAACTCCGATGATGCTCAAAGTAATTCATCATTTTTGGTTTCTTTTATTTCTGTCAAACATGTTTGAACAAAGAGTGTCCTCTCAGTAGGAAAGAAGATAATTTAAGGGTTATGGAGTTTTATTTCTTGTAAATGGGAAGTTAAAGTAACTTCTTAATTGAATACTTGTTTATAGAAATATTTTGCAGTCTCGCATATTTAGTTAGTCTTTAGTGCTCATCATAGACAGTTAAATATGATCAATATTTATCATTTTTTTCTAATTAGAAATCGTAGCTTTTTTCTAATCAAATATTTAATGTGTCTGCAAATATTTCTGTTAACAGTTGTGCCATTTGCAGATGCTACATTATGGACCTCTGTAAGTTTTCTTGTTGGTGCCACATGTTATCTTATTGCATTCTTTATGACACAATTTTAGAGTGCGAGGAATTGGTCCAGATAACATGCAAGAACTTCAAGGTGAACCGGTAAGATAGCATTCAGTTGAAAGTTGCAGGCTTGATGGTTTTCATGGTATCATTAACTATCCATTTCCTTTTCATTAAAATGATGGCCTCTATTTTTCAATAATGATATCTTCTTGCATATATCCCTCTTGCTCCTTTCACACCTTGTAACATTGCTTAGATCCATCAATAAATATATGATCTGCATTATTACTCATCTCGTGACTTTATTTACTACCTTCCTGATGTTGTCTCTTCATTTGATATTATTAGTACCCCATCATGATCTCCTATCATCTATGTCATGTGTACCATAGTTACTTTGATTCTTGGACTATTCTGTTGAGTTTACTATCCTTAATGCATTCATTACCTGTTTGCCCTTGTTATAAAACTTGAGCTTGTATACTGTCTCAATATATTTTACTATCATTATGTCCTAAAATATTCACCATTGTTGAATTCTTATTCTGCTAAAATAACCAATGCAATGCCCTCTTTTTTATATGGGAAATATTTTTTTGGTTTTCAACTCAGCATGAAGAGGATAGGTCATCCAACAAATCTACAATGAAAAATTGTGAAATAAAGCCAAATAAAATTGAGTTTGATCATCCCAACATGCCACTTGGTGAGACAAACTTGCTACTCTATATAGTTAGGGTATTGTGCTTGCAGATTTGGAGTAACCAGTTTTAATTTTTTTTTACCATCAAATGTTTTCTAAGTAAGGAAACAAGTATTTGTTTCCTTGCAACAGATGAACCAAAATTCTCTTCCTGGTATTGCAAATAAGAAATTGTTTTTAAGATTAAGACAGTTGCTTCCAGATCTATGATGGTATGGATACAGAGTTGAAGGTAAATGAAATTTTTGAGTTTATTGGTGTGCTCACATTTGATCCTGAGCTGACAACCCCAAGTAATGATCAAGATGCAATAGCTCACACTTTTATAGATGAGAGTATTTTAAGTCATTTGCCTACATACAAGGTTAGTGATTTTTTGTCTCTCAGCTACTGATAATCAGGGTGTTTTTGTAATTTTAATTTAAGGATGATGGTAACATATTAATGTTGCAATATACTAGTTCTTAACAATTGGTATTTTTAAATGCTTAAAAACTCACATTGGTTCAATCTGTTAGGTTCCTCGCCTCCACGGCATTGTATTTCAAAAGCTTTCCACCGGTAATTTGGTTTCTCTTTCTAATAATTCTAAGGTATGCCAAATTGGTGTATAAGGGTTTAGGTCACTTCTATTTTTTGTGTATTTTATATATATTAGATGAAGACAAGATACATGAAGATCCATTCCGTTAAGGATATGGGTGTATTTATTGTTAATGTTATAAGGCACTGAGAGGGGGGGTGAATTAGTGCAACCACAGATCTATATAAACTTGTACTTAAATTGAAAATTATCCAACTTGCAAAAGTAAATATCAAAACATAACACATAAAACATCTACAAAATCATCAACACAATAACACCAATCTTTTGCATGGAAAACCTTGTTAGAGGGAAAAACCATGGTGGGAATAGTCACCTACTAATCTCACTAGTACACCAAATAAGATCTACCCTATTAGGAGTAATTACAACACCCTGCTAAGGGTATACCTAGTCAAGAGTATCTATAGCCTAGTTAAAATCTATTACAAAGTCCTATTAGGAACTACCTTGTTAGGGGATTTATATCTCATTCTGAGATTCACCTAGTTAGAGGGATTAAACTTCAAACATGTTAGGATCTTGAATACCCTATTAGGAGTAACTTGTTTAAAGGATTTTAACCGCAAGCCTGTTAGAACTTTCCTTGAGAAATAACTCAAATAAAAATGATATGATTGTAGCACACTCTTCCTAATAGATCCACTTCAGCTCTATTAGAATTGCTTCTTTGATCATACACACTTTTCCTTCAATGATCATAAACATCACAACATATAACTATCATGTTTTCCCTTCAATTTCATCTCTTATATACACTTTTCTTCAATAGGGTCTTGTCTTTCATTCAATTATTCAACAAGTTCTTATCTTTTGTCTCTTGACTGCTTGAGATGATCCTTCAATTTTTTAATGAAATCTTTTGCATCTTCTGAAAGTTTCTTTTTAAGGTACCTTTGATATCTCAAACTCTTCATATATATCTCAAGGATCTTCCCCAAGCTATTAGGATTCTTCAAGGGAACTTGGCTCTGATACCAATTGTTAGAACTTTCCTTGAGAAAGAACTCAAATAAAATTGATTTGATTGTAGCACACTCTGTCTGCAAAATCCACTTCAACTCTGCTCAAATTATTTCTCTAATCATACACACTTTCCCTTCAATGATCATAAATATCGTAACATCTAACCATCATGTTTTCCCTTCAATTCCATCTCTTATATACACTTTTAGGTCAGTGGAATAACCCTAAAATGTGTTACTGATGTTGGCCTCCAAACCTCATACAAATTCATAAGCGATCACACAAAAATAGAAAATTGTGATCCACAATGTCATCTCTCAATAATACAATTCAAAAAAAATAAAATATAAATGTTAATCCAACTGCCACTTTAATTTTATCACCTTGACAAACCGGTTGGCTATTCTAGCTGATATCACTAGTGTTTCCTCCAAATCTTAAATCGTGCTTTGAATTCTCTTATGTGATCATAGAAGTAGGCTAATATGACTTTGTAGATTCTACCTTTCCAATCACACCACCAAATCTATTCATATAATTACTGCATATTGTATTCACCATGGTTGACTGTGTTATCAACAAACACTCTGTATACTTAGAGAAATTCTTGTGCAATCATCTTCACCACTGATATACTGGATTCATTCATCCTAAAATACTTTATTTCCATCAATAACAACACTCCAACATTCATCCCATGAAAAATATCTCTCCAACACCTTCATCAAATGCCAACAATCTCCCTCAATCTTTGGCATTGATGGCAACACTTAGAGAAAAATTGGCTAAGTGTCAAAACAAAATGTTAAAAAATACAAAAATGTAATCAACATTTTGTAATACCCCAAAAATGGGTTATAAGTTCATTAACCTCCTACATCGACAAATCAAACAAAATCGACACCAAAGTCCTAATCTAAGGCACATCTAAACATCATCAAATCTAATTGATTATCTTAAATTTTGCATCGGGGAATATTCCTAGTAATATTCCTAATTATCTTAATTATCTTTAATTTTATAATTATTTGGCAATAAATCACATTTATCTTAAAGTTTGATTAATTGAATATTTTCATATTTAATTAATTAGATTTAATATTTGCCACTTAATTGTGTAATTAAATTTAATTATATCTATTATTAATTGTATTATTTAATTTTGACAATAAATCTAATATCATATGAATAATTGATTAAATTCTTATTTAATTAATTAAAGCAAGTTGTCATTATTCAATAATATAGTTTTTAATAAAAGTTTGATTAAATAATTGATTAACCCATAAATCAATTGTTTTATTTTTAAAAGCAGTTAAGTTGGAAATAAATCACTTTATTATTAAATTAATTCATAAATAAAACATGCACAATCATAAAAGCAGACAACTATCAATTATCAATTAAAGCTAAACTCTATTTTGAGTTAAAACTTAGCTTTTGCATGTTTTTGTGAGTTAATTATCTTTTATTTAAAAATAACTCAAAAATCAAGTTGAGTTATTTGAGTGATTTATGGCTTTTTCCCATGCACCTCCAAAACCCTAGATTTCTATAAATTAAGGCTTTAGCTCTTCACAAATCATCTCATATTTTGCACAATCACGTTGGAGAATTGGAATTGAAGAATCAAAGCTCTTGCGAATCGACATCTTTGTGAGATCAATCTTATTTTTGCATTCATATTTCATATCATTGTTAGATTAGCATAGCATATCAGTTTTCAATAGCATAGATTCATATCAAGTTTTTATCATTTTTATTGCATAGAAAATATCAAAAAAATAGATTAATTGTATTCAATTTCATATCCATCTTTTGCATTCAAATCCTTCATTTAGGTGTCGTCTAGGTCACTGATCTCGATTACAGTCTGAGAACATTAATCTCGCACCTATTAGAAGGCAGTAAATCGCTTGGTTAGATAGCTTTCAATTTTGCACGATTTTGATTATCACTAACCTCTAATATTTTACTGAGTGTTGTGTCTACAGATCAGGTACAATTTTCACACACACATTTCTGGCGCCCACCGTGGGGCAACCCACCTTTGCATGCTAGTTTTGATTTTTTTGGGGAGCTAAAACCCCAAAGTTTCAAAGATTTAATTTTATCTCCCAAACGGCTTGTAATTTTGGTCTGAAATTTTTTTTGCAAGTTTGTGACATGTCATGGAAGCTACAGTAAAAAATTTAGAATTTTTTGAGATATTTTGAATTTTTAATAATTTTTTCTTGAAATTCCAAAAAAAATTAATATCTGACGCAAATCAGCATATTTTTCAAAAAAATTTATATTTTCAGAAATCTCTTTAAATTCTACAGGGGGTCCATTCTTTGTCTTTTAAATTTGGACATGATATCATAGCTCAAATAATCAATTTACAAAAATTATTCTATTTTGATAAAATGGGTCTCTAGGGCACAAATGAAGAGATTTTTCTAAATTTTTATATTTTTGGAAAGCTCTTTGTTTTTTAGCAGGGGTCTCTATTCTGAATTTCTATTTTTGTGGCCAAAATCATATCAAAAAAATTAGAACTTGTTGACTAGGTCAAATGCAGCAAAAAAAATAAAATTTTGTGATGGGTATGCACTTATTTTTTTACATGGTCCAATGAATGATATGAGTTGTCATTTGGGTTAATTGCTGGTTATTATTACTGATAATAATTGATTTTTAGAGCTAACCCTATGGTTTTCATAAGTTGAATATATTTTGCATATCTTGTTTGCTTGTTTGCTTGTTGGAGAGTTCGTCACTTGCTTGCATGGAAAAGCTCAACAAAAATTGCTAAAAATCAAGTAAAATCTACTAAGCGCATTGCGAGGATCCTAGGTATTCTCCTTCATCTAATAATATTTTGATTTGGGACTTAAAATAAATCTCTTATGTGTCAAGCTTGTGTGCATCTTTTCATACTTTTGATCTATTTCTACACACTTGCATAATTAATACTAGGTTGTGAACCCTTAAGGATTCATTAAGTAGTCTTAGAATACTTGTGATTGATCTTGATTACTATCTTGGGTTATTGGACTTGCTAATCCGTCGGCCCCTCATTTTCGCCCCGTGGTTGCAATCTCAGCGCCATAAAGGGGAGGGGTCAACAGGATAGAAGCGTTAAATGTTTCACTTGGCAACCCTTTTGTGCTTTTAGGAACTCACTTATTTTCTAAGTTGGGGACTCGTTTTCAGCTTGTGTGAGGTGTTAAGTGTTCCACCTTGTGGACTCATCTCATATTCGCTTTAAGCGTTAAGTGTTCCTCTTTCTACTTTTTGGGTACTTTTGGTAGATTTACTTTCGGGAATATATCTGTGCTCACATAGTAATTAGGCCTTATGAACACTATTCGTGATTCTTGAAAGATTGGATTCCCAGCGAAATCCTTCTTGACGATAGAATCCTTGTAGGTAGGGAGGATACTTAGTGCGTTTCACATTCAACTTGGTTAGTGCATCCTCTCTTATTGATCGACACATTCTCTCTCCGGAGAGGTTGATAGATCACGTAGGGTTGATATCACGAGCTTTGGTGAATCAAAATTGGTTAGTGTGTCTTCTCTTATTGATTGATACATTCTCTCCCCGGAGAGGTTGATAGATCACGTGGAGTTGATATCACAGACCTTGGTGGAACAAAACTTTGTCTTAGCGTGTCGGATTAATCTGCTTATTTTGTTTGGGTTAAAAGTGAAGAGGTGTCAAAACCTTGAATCTGGAGCCAAGTCCCCTTGTGGTATAAATCTATGAGTCATCTTTAGAGAGGGTTAACCGTAGTGGACAATCCCTTCACAGGGTAAATTGCGTTGACGAAACCTCAAGCGGTCATAGCCATTTTTGCCGTGGTAGTGACAGCCGCTATATAAATGTCCTTGTGGAAGAAATCTCCACGGGTATGGTTCATTGTTGGGTTGTCAGATCTCCCTAGCAGCTCTTGAAGATTAAGTTCTCAGACTGTGTCAAAACCCTGGTGCGCCGGGATTGGAGTTCACCCCTTTGAATCATAAAAGTTACAGAGTCAAACCATTACTAAAAACCCTAGAGAGGCCAATTTTTCATTCTCAGGTATATGTGTGTTATTGCAAAACTTTTCAGAACATACACAATTAGTACTCTCAGGGATTAGCACAATTTGGTCACTTGATTGTTCATGCGCAAGGTTGCTTTTGCCCTTGTTCATTATTTTCAGACATGCTTGGAATCACTTGCTTGCTGTTCTGCGTGCTTATTTATCTACTTGGCTATTAAAAATGATCAAATCTGGTATAACCTTCAAAATCTAGACAATACAATTTGCAAACAATCCAAAACTGAAGACCTTAAATTTTGCAAAAATTGACGTAAAATCTTTCTGGAGTCAAAAGTCATTTCAAGAAGTCAAAAGTCGTACGAGTTTTGTCAAGTGTCATTTCAGTATTACCCAAATGTCGTATGAGTTTAGCAACTATCATTTCATAGACTACCCATTGTCGTACGAGTCTGCAGAGTGTCGTTTGGAAAAATTTGAGAGAGTTGTCAGAAATTGTCAAATTGCAAGATATCCAATGTTTCCAGCCTAGTTCCAGAATCTGTCAAATATATCATTGTGTCAGGAACAGAGCAATAGCTATTGAGCATTCTACCATTTTCTGAGTTTGATCTTTTGAATCTGATCTAGTCTTCTGTTTGATCAATTTGAATCCTTTTTATCTCGTGTCAAAACCTTGTCATAACTATCAATCTTCAATCAATCAATCTTCAAAAACAAACTAAGTGTTGAGAACTTGTGTCCGCTATCTTTTGGGCGATCTATCCCATACAGCCAGGGCACAGTTTCCTTCACCCACATCTCATCAGATCTTCAAAACTATCATAATCTTGACAAGGTTGCGTTATTTGATTTTCTCAAATCAATTTGTTCTTCAGTTGTCTTCATCCTTTTCTTCTATTTCATTCAAAGTTAATGGTGGAGACCAGAGCTTCTTCACACAAGAAATCAGGAGAAACATCTCAGAACTTACTTTTGACCAATACCCCGGGTCCAACTCTTGAACAACTCATCAAGTCAGGTATCTACGAAGACGACGGTCTCGGTAACTTTCGATTAAAAACTGGTTACATACCTCCTCTATCAACTCACAGAGGTAATCAACAAACTCCTCCTCAATCTATTCCAGGGAGCCCAAAAACTCCTACCATGTCTCAAGCAGGGACAAACCATGGTTCTCTAGGAGGAGGATCCTAGGGACACCATTCTCAACATAATGCCAACCAAGACCCTACACCCTCTGAAATCCATCGGTGTCAAAATGATGATGAATTCAAAAGAATGATGAGGCATTTTTTGAAAATGGATAGAGAGGCATACTTTTTGCAATTAGCCCAAGAAGGAGCTAAACTTCCTCCTCACTTCAATATCGAAGATATCATCACGCATGAGGAAGAAACTCCGATGATGGCCATAATGAACCAGCTGCACGCTATGCAGGTCAAAATGAATAAAATTGAGAAAGAGAAGGAACCCAAGGAATTCTCCATGGAGGCCCTTTGTCCTTTCCCTTTTGACAAAGACTTGTATATGCCTCCATTCCCAAAAAGAGTGGAGATACCAAAGTATGACAAATACGACAGACACTCTGATCCTCAAGATCATGTTAGAGAGTTCTGTACACAATCCATGGAATTCATGCATGAACCGACTTATCTAATGCGTCTTTTTCCTAGATCCTTGGGAGGAGCATCCATTCAGTGGTTTTCAAGATTACCTTCTACGATCAAAACTTTTGAGGAATTGATTAAATTGTTTTATCAACAATATTCCTACAATATTCAACATCCGATTACCATGATCGATATCTGTAACCTCAAGCAATACCCAGGGGAATCATTCCTAACTTTTCTCAAGAGGTGGCGAAAGAAGTTTTCTTTATATGCTAGACCAATTCCCGAAATGGAGAAACTTGAAATATTTATCAATAACCTTGTTCCAGAGCTCAACTATCCATTACAAATGCAAGATCATGTATCTTTTGATAAAATGGTGGATAATGCAATCAAGATTGAGAAAGTACTTGTCAAGAAAGGAGAAATCACACTTCAAAAGGACAAGTCTGAATCAGGATCTAGCTCAAAAGATAAAAACAAGAGCTGGAATAGAAACAAAGGTATCGTCTCTGACGGTGTTGTTGACACTATCCACACCCCATCAAAGGCACCGGCCTACAATCTCACCCTTGCCACCAAAGCCATTGAAGCTTCAGAGCAAAAATCTGCTGAACCATCTCCAAAGAAGCCATTCAAACGATGGGATAATAAACGAAAGTTTACTCCCCTGGGAGAATCTTTGGAATCTGCTCTGAGGACCCTGATAGCTGATAACATGATCTCTTTATCACCAATCTGAAAACCTGATCCGGATCCAAAACCATGTTGGTGGAAAGATAATGAATTATGTGCTTTCCATCGAACTAAAGGCCACAGAACTAATGGATGCTTCCATTTGAAGCATACCATTCAAGACTTGATAGATCAAGGGGACATCACAATCGATAATCCTACCAGCAATAATGATCACACAGCATTTACAGAACCTTTTCCACAACATGGCAAGGAAGTTTCCACTTCTCAGCCTAACATGGGGGCAAAAGTCAACTATGCCTACCCTGAAAATGATGCTGTCATCAATATGGTGGAACCATGCCTCTCTGAGAGCTGTAATGTCATCACAATTATACGAAGAGATAGAAATCATTCCTTAGCTAATGCAGTTACCAGATCACAAGCTCAGACGCATCTGAAAGGACAAACACCAAATTCATCTGATGTCCCTAAGATACCTTTCAATCTCACATCTGCTTCTAAACAGAAGGTTGCCTCGAAATCTTACAATCCAAAGGATACCAGACCTACATCTTACAGCATCATACAACAACTCCAGCATACCAATACCAAAATCTCTATGTTTGAGTTACTTCGAATATCTCCAGCTCACAGAGATATCCTAGACAAAGCTTTGCTTGGCTCTAATGTTCTTGATGATCTAGATCTAGACAGGTTCCAGACTATGGTTGGTCATCTAACATCTCTGCAATATATCTCCTTTTCAGAAGAGGATGACAACTCCCTATGTCATCCACATAATCAGCCCTTGCACATAGAAGTCTTGATCCAGAACCGTCGAGTCAAACGTGTGTTGATAGATGGGGGTGCAGGCCTCAACATTTGTTCTTACAACTTAATCACACAGTTGGGATTCTCAGAGATGGCTATTGATCCTCGAAAGAAGATCACCATAAAAGCCTATGATGAACAAGAAAGAGCTTCTAAGGGCACCATTGTCTTACCCATCCGAGTGGGTCCAGTCATCAAAGATACCACATGTCAGGTGCTCGATCTACCATTGGCTTACAATATCCTTCTAGGGAGACCCTGGATACATGAAATGCAAGCTATTCCTTCGACATACCATCAATGCTTGAAATTTCCCTATGAAGGAGTGGAGGTTACTATCCCAGCTGATTTGAGTACAACTTGCAATACATTGAAGGAAAGTGCCGATAAACTTGTTCCCAATAACAGAGAATCTTCCATCAAGCAACAAAATGTGGCTTCCACATCTAAGATGGACGACATTGCTAAAGAGATCAATATCAAAGAAAATGGGATGGGAGAATACACTATAGAGCCAGTCTTGTCTCTGACATCTCTCCCAATCTCACCTAAGTCATATGGCCAATCCTTGAAGCAGTCTAAATCAGAACCTAAGGAACCTATGGAAGCATACAAAAGACATTTTGTGGTGGAGCAAGTATCTAAACAAGAATTTGAAGAGGATGAAGCTGTGCTAGCATGGCTATATAAAGAGGATTCTGAATCTAAAATTGTTCAACCTAGTGAATCTATAGCACCTATAGTCCCTTCTAATTCATATGGTCCAGGAAACAAATTGATAGCCAAGATGGGATATTCTGGTCAAGGACCTCTAGGAATTAGGGGAAAGGGTCTTGTGACCCCCATTTCACACATTGGTCGAGCCAAAAAAGATACTGGTGGCATAGGGTTTAAGAAGAAACCCTATCATCTCAAAAGTGGTTGTTCTCATGTCATAGAACAAATTGCACCAGGAGAACCCCTTTTTAAGAAAGAAGAAATAGAACCCTCTGATGATGATTCAGATAGCTCTGAACTTATCCCCTATGAAAAATTGCCTAAAGAGATCAAAGATCTTCTTGATGATACAGATGATCCTATCAGAAGAACTAATGTAGTAGAAACACAAGAACCTACTGTAGTGCAAGAGATGGTTGCACCACAAGAACCAGCCAATCTCGAAGGCTATCAAACTGATCAAGAAGCAGGGGGTAGTTATTCTGACACTGATTCCCATGAATATGAATTCAAGTCAGAGACTGAGGGTAATCCTTCTTGGGGTATTCATCTTGATTTCACGCACTTTCTAAGATTTCCTAGAGATTCTGAATCAGAAGATGAGTCAAATGATTATGAATGGGGTGCCATTCCAGAAGAAGATGAGCTTATAACAGAGAAATCTATTGATGTTATTCACCAATATGTCTCTCAACCCAACGTAAGTCTAGAGCGAAATGATGAACTTAACGTGTCTGATCCACCTATGGCTGAAGAAGACTCCCATGATGACGTTGAGCCTATTCACGAATTGAACATTTTGAGCTGTAATATCACCTTTGCACTTGAGCGTCAGGTTAGGACCAATGATGACATATCCACATCTGTGAACACCATATCCCAAGCCTTTCTCGCTTTGACTATCCAACGCCCTGATCTTATCGACCAAACTTCCACAAACCCAAACCAAGGTATGTATACCTTCCCAAATGACTATGCCCTTGCCTGCTACCTCAATGCAGTTGAGCCTATGAGTACTTCCATCAGTGAACCGAGCGTTAGCATGACCGAGTCGGACATCAAATATCTTAGTCAGAAAAACAAGAGTAAAAAGAAAAAGAAAAAGAGTTCTGAGGGTGAAAACCACTTTGTGGCAGTCTCAGAACCGACAAAAGTAAAAAGAAAAGACGTATCTAAAGGTGAAAAAATCTTTGAGGCACCTAAGGATGAGATATTTGATGTCCTTCCGAGTCATTTACAGGATAGATCTCCAGTTCTGATTGAGCCAACTCAATCCATCAATTTGGGTACAACAGAGGAACCACAATTGGTACATGTAGCACAATCTTTATCAGATGAAGAGAAACAAAACTTCACTACCTTCTTATCAGAGAAAAAGATCAACTTTGCATCGAAATATTCAGATATGCCAGGATTGGATCCCAATCTCATTATGCACCATCTATCCATTACTCCCAGAGTAAAACCAATCAAACAAAAATTGAGAAAGATGCATCCTCATGTTGCACTCTTAGTCAAAGAAGAACTAGAAAAACTCCTAAAAGCTGGATTCATCCGTGTCATAGACTATGCTGAGTGGATTTCCAACATTGTACCTATTTCAAAACCAGATGGTTCAATCAGAGTGTGCACAGACTTTAGAGATGTGAATAGAGCATGCCCTAAGGATGACTTTCCACTACCTAACATTGATATGATAGTGGACATGACTGCGGGCTATGAAATGTATTCCTTAATGGATGGCTTTTTTGGATACAACCAAATCAAAATTGCTCCAGAAGATCAAGAGAAAACAGCTTTCACATGTGCGTGGGGAACTTTCTGTTGGAATGTTATGCCATTCGGACTCAAAAATGCTGGAGCTACATATCAAAGAGCAATGACATCTATTTTTCATGATATGATGCATAGAACAATGGAGGATTACGTGGATGATACCTTGGCAAAATCCATGATTAGAACTGAACATCTAACAGACTTGAGCATGATCCTCGACAGAATGGAAAAATTTAGTCTTCGACTAAATCCTAAAAAGTGTGCTTTTGGAGTCACTTCTGGAAAGCTCCTAGGATACATCGTCTCCAAGAAAGGCATTGAAGTTGATCCAGCTAAGGTCAAGGCTATAATAGAGATGCAACCTCCCACAAATATCAGTCAAATGAGGACGTTGCAAGGTAGAATTCAATCTATCAGAAGATTCATATCACAACTATCGGACATCTCACAGCCTTTTACAAAAACATTACATAAAGGTGTGACCTTTGCATGGAATGAAGAATGCGAGAACAACTTTAAACATATCAAGAAGTATCTATCAAATCCGCCTATATTGATGCCTCCTATTCATGGGAAGCCATTAATATTATGTCTCCACAACAGATACATCACTGGGGACATTGCTAGCACAGCATGATGAGAACAAGAAAGAAAGAGCCATCTACTATATCAGCCGAACTTTAGTGGCCTATGAGAAGAACTACTCAATGATCAAGAAGGCATGTCTAGCTGTGATCTTTGCATCACAGAAATTGAGACACTACATGTTAGCTCATACTACTCATTTGGTAGCTAAAATTGATCCACTGAAATATCTCCTAAGCAAAGCTGCCCTCATAGGTAGACTAGCTAAATGGGTCATGCTCTTGAGCGAATTTGACATTGAATATGTTGAAAGAAAAGCTATCAAAGGATAGGTCATTGCTGATCAATTAGCTGAAGCACCACTATTTGATGATACACCCATGCAAATGGAATTTCCCGATTCCTCTATCATGCACCTCTCTTCTCGAGCATGGCAGTTATTCTTTGATGGCTCCTACACACAGAATGGATCCGAAGCAGGCATATTGTTCATTACTCCTCAAGGATACTCGATACCCAAAGCATTCAGATTAAAGTTTCCTTGCACGAACAATATTGCTGAATATGAGGCACTTCTCAATGGTATGAAAATGGCAATACAGTGGAGAGTTACAGAGATGCACATTCATGGAGACTCACAACTGGTTATCCACCAGGTCAATGATGTGTACCAAACCAAAGATGAAAAGCTCATTCCTTACAAGAGAATGGTCGATGATTTAAAGAAATACTTCATCTCTATCACATTTGAGCAAATACCCAGAACGGAGAATAAGGCTGCTGATGCAATGGCAACATTATCTACTCTTTTACAACAGCCTGAACATGAACTACGCTACGAGTTCCTGGTGGAAGCCCTATCCTATCCTGCATATGACTCCCCTGAAACCCGCATGATCTGCACTGTTGTAAGTTATGACTCATCTCGCTACAAAAATTTGTTCTCCTATCTCCACGACCAAATCATCCCTGACTCCTTTAACCATTTTGAGAAATGAAACCTTATCCGATCCGCATCCCGATATGTCATCATTGGTAATGATCTGTACAAATGAGGTCTAGATGGTACACTGCTTAGATGTTTAGAACGGGAAGAGTCTCAACGTGCATTAGAGGAAGTCCACAAGGGTATATGTGGGTCACACTCGAATGGGTTAACGTTAGCTCGAAAACTTATTAGGGCTGGGTATTATTGGCCTGAAATGGAAAAAGAAGCTATTAAATTTGCTAAAAACTGTCAACAGTGTCAAGTACATGGCAACTTGATTCATGCTCCAGGGAGAGATATGATTCCCTTTACTACACAATGGCCTTTTCAACAATGGGCATTTGATCTCATAGGTGCTATCCATCCGCACTCTTCTAATGGACATACCCATATAATCACAGCTACAGATTATTTTACAAAATGGGTAGAGGCAGTTCCTCTAACACAAGCAACGGGGAAACAGATCTCTATGTTCATCCTGAACTACATCATTTGCAGATATGGGATCCCTCACTCTATAATCATAGATAACGGGGGACAATTCAAAAATAAGGACCTAGATGACTTATGTGACAAATTTAAGATTACTCAACATTGGTCATCTATCTACTATCCTCAAGGGAACGGACAAGCTGAGGCTTCAAACAAAAATCTCCTGAAGATCTTGCACAGAACAGTGAATAAAACAGGAAGAGACTGGCATCTAATGATCAATCCAGCTCTCTGGGCATACAAAACTAGTATCAGAACGCCTACAGGGGCTACACCTTTTGCTTTAGTTTATGGGTCTGAAGTGGTAGTGCCTATTGAGGTTGAAATCCCATCACTCAGAATCAGAATGCATGGACTTGTCACTGATGAAGACTACAGAGTGTCGAGGTTACAAGAACTTGAACTACTAGATGAGCGCAGACAAGCAACGTATGATCATCTCAGAGTGTATCAGAAAAGAATGTCTAGAGGCTACAACAAGAAAGTCAGACATAGAGAATTTCAAGTTGGCGATCTAGTGTTGAGAGAAAATCCTAAAAATCAATCACATCGAGAACGCAAGGGGAAGTTCAAACCCAATTGGTTAGGTCCCTTTGTTATCACTGCTACTTTTGGCTCTGGTGCCTATCAACTCTCAACGACTGAAGGAGAACAGCTCCAAGAACCAATCAACGTTCTCCATCTGAAGAAATTCTACGCCTAAGGCATTTAGTGCTTGGTAAATGTCCTAAAAAAAATCTTTTAAAAAATCAGAAAAAGTCCTGAAAAAATGAACATCTTGGTGAAAACCTAGCAATAGGCGCCTTGATGATTCACAAAAAAAATCAAAAAATATCAAAAGTACAAAAAAATTGAAAAATATCAAAAGTACAAAAAAATTGAAAAAATGAAAAAATACAAAAAAAATGAGAAAAAGAAAAAGTGCCTTGGTGAAAACCTGGAAATAGGCGCCTTGGTAGCAAAAATAGAATCTCTGCCAAGATGGTGAAAACCTAGCAAATGGGCGCCACTTGTTCCAAATGCTCCATCTATCAGCACAATCTTGGTCTTTCCCAGCTTTCAGTCTTGCTTTAGTTTGTACATATCTCCCGGTTTGTTTCTGCATATCCTGGTTTCAATAAGTCGGTCTGTACACCAATCAGCTCAAGCGTCTGTATCCTATCAATGTTCAAATTTGGGGGCAATCAATGTCATATCCTATGGTCTCCTATGTATCTTAGACATTTCCTATCCAGTCAGAGTCCTTTGAAGCTTCAAGTTGAGTCAGTCAGTCAGTCTCGTCTCCAGAAAGGATTTTGCATCAACAACAATCAAACATCAAAACTCAACTGAAAACAATTTGTGCTTTTCATGCTTTTATCTCCTTGTATGCTTACTGATTCGCATTGAGATTTTTGCATATTGTGTCCCTTCGAGCTCTTCGATGATGTCCTTTATAGGATTTAGAGAGTGATGACTGGGGGTATAATCTTTTCTTTATTTTGTACTTGTATGTGAAAATCTAACAACTTTGGAAATTCTGGATTGAAATGGTGTCCGACTGTAAGAGCCTCTATCTCGAATTGGATGGCCATGCGTACCTCGACCATTGATACCCAGATAATTCAAGGAAGTTTGATCTAACTATTGTCTTTTTGAGTAAGTTCTTTCTCCTACTGTGGAACGCAATCTTGCCTAAGGATGTGAACGATAAAGGGTCACTACGGGTAATTCACATTGGATTTAGAATGATCTCTTAACTATTTGATGTGTATGTTAAACGCAAATTGCTATATCAAAATGGACATGATATTCAGGTCATCCTGGTGTTTGTGCCTTGGTGCTTATATCTAATCCGACATTCAACAAATAAAATCAATATTCATATGTCCATGGTTGTTAGACCAGTGGGTGTTGTATTGATTCTTGCGCATACAAATCAATATTCATATGTCTATGGTTTCATAGCTAGTGGGCATTGTATTGATTTATCCGGTTACCAAAAAGTTCAATGATGATAACAAATCGACATATGATCAGTGACTAGGTCCTCGATCTTAGGTTGCATTTCATTTTGCATGTCTCATTTCATTTTGCATGTTGCATGATCTCACAATGATTAAACGAACTTCAATGCTTAAATGATTCTTCAAATCTAACAAGAGCTGAATCTCACACGAAGGTTCCTCCAATGAAATAGCAAGTAGAATCTTTTTTCGGGATCAAAATTCAAATCTGAGATCATTCATATTATTAACTACTTGCATATTCGACCTTCTATCATCATAGAAATCCAGTATTCCACTTAACTGATTATCTTACATCAAACTATCAAAATTTCAACTTGGTCAACCATGGTCAACTCATGGTCAAACCTAGTCAAACTTGGTCTTTTTGGACCTCCAAACGATGCAGAATGCATTCTCAGACGTGTTTTAACCACTTCTCAAATCAATTAACATGCTTCTGAACTCTCAACATTGACTTTTCTTGTCAGATTTTAATTTTAATCCCAAAGGGGGCATGGTATTGCATATCATTCAAAGTCTGTAATCAAATTTGAAATCATATCTTTATGGAAATCATATCTTTCATCACTGATCAAGACAAACAATCACGTCTAGTTACTGATTCATCAAAAGTCCTCATTGCTCGGGGCAAATCTATCATCACTTGGGGCATATCAGATTCATCAAGATCCATATCAATCTGGTATTCTTCTAATCTTGTAAACTGTATCAGTTTTTGCAACCATCAGATCATAGTGTTCTTTCCTTGGTTCTTCGACAACTGAAGGGTTTGGATGTGATACTTGCTAGTTCTGCTAAGACAATTGAGTCTAGAACGAGTCACTCACTTCTTATCAATCCTAAGGTTCAGAATCAGGTGTTTTGACACTTTTTCGCAATCATAGGTTCATTTGCTGCTATAGTGAACATTATCTTTGGTCATTCAGGACCTATTATCTTCATATCAAATCAATATCAATCAACTCCTATCTCAATATCTTTCAATCGGTTTCTATCTTGAGATTGGTTTATCTTTTGAATCAGTTTCATATCTCTATCAAACACAGACTATCTTTGAACCACTGCGCTTCGCATAGTAATTCAAAGAGGGGCAAAATGTAATACCCCAAAAATGGGTTATAAGTTCATTAACCTCCTACATCGACAAATCGAACAAAATCGACATCAAAGTCCTAATCTAAGGCACATCTAAACATCATCAAATCTAATTGATTATCTTAAATTTTGCATCGGGGAATATTCCTAGTAATATTCCTAATTATCTTAATTATCTTTAATTTTATAATTATTTGGCAATAAATCACATTTATCCTAAAGTTTGATTAATTGAATATTTTCATATTTAATTAATTAGATTTAATATTTGCCACTTAATTATGTAATTAAATTTAATTATATCTATTATTAATTGTATTATTTAATTTTGACAATAAATCTAATATCATATGAATAATTGATTAAATTCTTATTTAATTAATTAAAGCAAGTTGTCATTATTTAATAATATAGTTTTTAATAAAAGTTTGATTAAATAATTGATTAACCCATAAATCAATTGTTTTATTTTTAAAAGCAGTTAAGTTGGAAATAAATCACTTTATTATTAAATTAATTCATAAATAAAACATGCACAATCATAAAAGCAGACAACTATCAATTATCAATTAAAGCTAAACTCTATTTTGAGTTAAAACTTAGCTTTTGCATGTTTTTGTGAGTTAATTATCTTTTATTTAAAAATAACTCAAAAATCAAGTTGAGTTATTTGAGTGATTTATGGTTTTTTCCCATGCACCTCCAAAGCCCTGGATTTCTATAAATTAAGGCTTTAGCTCTTCACAAATCATCTCATATTTTGCACAATCACGCTGGAGAATTGGAATTGAAGAATCAAAGCTCTTGCGAATCGACATCTTTGTGAGATCAATCTTATTTTTGCATTCATATTTCATATCATTGTTAGATTAGCATAGCATATCAGTTTTCAATAGCATAGATTCATATCAAGTTTTTATCATTCTTATTGCATAGAAAATATCAAAAAAATAGATTAATTGTATTCAATTTCATATCCATCTTTTGCATTCAAATCCTTCATTTAGGTGTCGTCTAGGTCACTGATCTCGATTACAGTCTGAGAACATTAATCTCGCACCTATTAGAAGGCAGTAAATCGCTTGGTTAGATAGCTTTCAATTTTGCACGATTTTGATTATCACTAACCTCTAATGTTTTACTGAGTGTTGTGTCTACAGATCAGGTACAATTTTCACACACATTTAAGTCATCAAAGATTCAGAGTATAAACAAACATAACTCTAACTCTCATAAATATACTAACCCCCTTTCAAATGCTTAGCCCATTTTCATCCTATACTACTCCCCCTTTGACCACAATGAAAAAGGTATACAAATGATATGAAAAATAAGTAAAATTGTATTAGGTATGGAGTAGTGTATACAGGTTACAATCTATTGAATATATCAATGAAGTATGCTTTCAAAACCTTTAGATCATTAACCCAATTTTTTTGTAAGTTATTCATGATCAAGATTTGTCCATGCAGCTGATGGGAAAGTTCTTCTAATCCATCCACAGTGCACATATCTGGGGTAGCCAAAACATGTTCTGCCACTTTCACTCCTTGTTGGAAAATATCCACTTTAGAAATCAATAAATTTTGTATTCCCTACAAGTTAGCTATCCTCTTTTCATGTTCATCTCTATAAACCTTAAGCTTAAGGTTTATTGCACTAACTTGTGCTCCAAAACTGGTTACCAAACCATTGATATGATCAAAATTTTAAGTTAATAACTTTATATCATGTTGAGCTTCACATCTCTTCCTATCAACATCTTTAAAAAATTATAAAAAATATGATGTATAGGTGAGAATTTTACCTCCTTCAGTCAAATATTCTTTCACTTTTTTTACAACTGTCAAGTTTACATTTTCACATGCAATAGACTGAACTAGTTTCTCGATCCTCTTCTTCTCATCATCGTTCTCTTCTTTCAAAGTAATTGCATCCTCTAAAAATTTCATTTTCTCACTAGTTTCTATAACAAACTTAACCAACGGTTCAATTGTTGTAGCCTTCTCATCAAATTCTACATTACGCACTAAGTCAGACAAAATATCTCTAGCATTTAGGATTATTTGTGCTTCTTGTTTCAATTTCTCTTTCTTAGATTTTGACTTAATTACATTTGCAATATCCATCATTTCTTTTGGGCTCATGGAACTTAAGTCAATTTTCCCTTTAATAGAAGGAATATCTTCACCTGTTTCAATGATACTTGAAGACATAGACCGAGTATTGGTTACCTTTCAGTCTCCATGTCTACATTTTATGCTTCTTCATTTCCACCTATTGTCTCCATTGTTATCGGTTTTTTTTGTAGCTCAATTGATGTATCTTTTGTCAAACCTTGACTGGGTCCTCTGTCCTCTATCTCTTTCTCCAGTTGCTCTGTGTGTCCTTTGGAGATTCCACTTGTTCCTCTATTATGTCCTTTTTTTCCTTAAGAATCTATATGACTGGAACATCACCTATAGTATCTATTGTGTCCTCGAGCTCATCCAGAATATCATTATCAAGTGTGAACTTCACACCATTTATGGTCCACCCTTCATCTGTAAGTGAAATCACTTCTTCCTTACTATCTTCTCCTTTCTCTTGTTCATCTTCCACTACAATATGTTCTTCATCCTCAACAAGACCTGAGTGCTTTTTTAAGATATTCTTTGTTTCATCTTTCACTAATTGAGAATCACCAATCAACAGTCTTGTAACTCTTGTCTTTGTCTTAAAAGTTGGTCTAACTTTATCAAAAATTTCTTTTATGTCTTATGCATTTAGCTCAGGCTTTAAATGCATCAAGACATATTCAATTAGTTCTATGTCTTTTTTCAAATCTCCCTTCTATCTTGTTCAATTTTAGTGTATAGAGAAGCAAGAATTTATCCTTGCAATTGCATAAGAACCTAACTAAACTGATTCATGATTTCTACAACAACATCTTCAATTTTCCCTTGATCTTCTTCATTAAAACTATCATAGTCATTGTTCACACTAGAAAGTATACCCCACTTATTGACTTCATTAACAATTTTATCAATAGGAATAAACTTACTAAGATCAAGCTTAACATTTTTAGTGGTAGGAGCACCAACCACTTTGGACTTCTTACCTTGTGCCTTAAGCTCTCTCTATTCTTGTTCAGACTCTATACTTTCTACTTTCTCTTGTACTTCCTTGTACCCTTTTTTTGTTTCTCCTTCCTTTTACCACCAACCTTTGCAACAGTAGCTTTTTTTCCCTTAGTTCACTTAGGTTGTGTCTTCTTTACAATTTTCTTTACTGGATTTTTGGCAAGAGGAGAGGATTTCTCCTTCTTAACTATTGTGGTTCTTGTTTATCTACTAGTTAAAACTCTACCATTTGTAGAAGAAACTTCTTCTGCATTAGTAGTAGTTGAGGAGCCATCTGTCTAAACTTTATGTGTTTCTCTTGCTTTATCAATAGCTTCCTTAGTGAATCCTTTTTGCAAAAAGAGATGCTCTACCTCTTTTCTTACTTTCTTTTCAATGACTGGTGCATTCAAGCTATCTGCAACTTCAAGATACTTCTCCTATAAGTTCCAAATCTCTTAGCATTAGGATTAATGGTATTCTTTAATAGCTCATATGCATAAGAAATAGCTAAATCATCTTCTAGCTCATAACCCATAGGTAAGGCCCATGAAGTTAGAGGGACTACTGCCTCCATTTGACATGTATCATTATCAACCATAAAACATTCATCATCCTTATACTTCTCAACAACATGTGGTGGAATCCTTTCTTTCTCATGAATTATCTTCTGAAAATCCTTAAAGAATCCCCATACTTTCTCTGAAAACTTATTTCCAAGCATCCTAGCACAATTCTCCATTTGAACTACCACCAATGTACCTTATACCCAATTAACTAGTCCAACACCAAGAAAGAAATTCTAAAAATAAAAAAACAAACCTACAAGAAATATTTGGCTCTACTTAAACACTTGTCTTTTATCTTTCTTTATCTTCTCCATGTTCAAAAAAAAATGACCTCTCATTGTGCCACAAAAATCATACTCTTGTATTCTCTCTTACCATCTCATATGCACTATGAATTAATGTGGTAGGAACACTATTTATTCTACCTGAATAGAATACTTTGTATCCAACCACCATGGATGCAAACCTCATTGCTTCATCTGTGATATTATTAATGGTCATCTCTTGCTTGTCCCATTTAGATTTTGTCATTTTTGTGACCACATCTTGTGGAATGGATCTAAGTTGTAGTATCTCTCTAGTACTACATAATCCTATCACAACATAATTGATTCTTTTGTAATCTTGTATGGTTGATCCAGCCACATAAACTTGTCATGAACCCTTCTCAATGCATATCTAATCTGTTCTTCTTAAAATTTTGAAGGAAAGTGAACCGCATTCTCAAAACCTTTATTGTGATCACCTTTTGCTCATCATTCAACACCCAATTATTGCACAAACCTTTGTACAATGATTGTGTATGAATTTCTCCTAGGTCTTCAATCTTGTAATGAATACAGGATCTAATATCCTCCATATGCATTACACCATAAGGCACACCAGCTAGGGCACCCTTTGGATCATTTTCCATTAATTTATTAGGATGTCACTTGAATATTGGCCTAGGTTTCTCTATTATCTCGACAATAATGGGATTATGCATTTTGAAAATAAAAAATTATAAGCTTAGAGATCCAATAAACACCTTCTAAGTTACCACACAATGACTTATGCAAATTGTAAAGCCCCACCAGGAAACTCAGGAAAATTTAACCTAAACATGTCACTAAGTTTATAGAATAATTTTTTTTTTTAAAGTGTTTACAAACAATGATGATAACAATGTGGAAGCAATACAATCATAAGATATAAATAAGTACATAGATACAACTCAAATATAATTAGCAATCCTCGAGGGTCTCATGATGTATAATTACGTATTACAAAATAAATATTTTAGATTAAGAATAATTATAATTATATATAAATGATTAACAAGTACATCCAATACCATAAGGTATACATAATGATACAACATCCTCTACACAAGTTGTATGGTATGCCACAATAATTGAATGCAAAATATAATACAATATATGCAACTCTGAAGCACTGATACAAGATATAATTATGAACATCAAAAGATAGGAACGAACAAGCCTCCAATAAAAAAAAGAAGGTAATAGGTACAAGCATCCTCCAGCACCGCTACAAGAATGTCAGAATCTCAAATGGTAAAAGAAAACACTACCACCCGACCTCATGGAACCAAAGGTCCAATCCCACCGTGCTGAGGAGATAACAAAAAACCCCACTCAGATAACAAACTCAATCAAAACAACTAAGAAAAGGTCTTGAAGGCTTTCTAACTCAAGGTACCACCAACTAAAGACAAATAAACATCAAATAACCAACACATACCAAAACACCAAATACCATAATATCAAACACATATACAATCACCAAATAAAACAAAACAGACCACTGGGTAAAAATGAGACAACAAAGATACACCACCACAGGAAAATGCATAAACTATGGAGGAGACTTAGGCTACATACTATGGGAGTGTCATCACATGGCCATCTACTTGAGTTACCCTTGACTGGTCACACTGGACCTCGAACCCTCAAGCATTGAGTTACCCTGGACTGGCCACTCTGGGCCCTGAACCCTCAATACGACCCACGTGGAACTAGAATACCCTCTCATGAAAATGATGAATTATAATCATACCTACTCTCTATGTATCATCTCATTCCCATCCTTAGCCTAAACAAGTGCTCAAGGCATAGGCGAGGCATAATCTCTAAATTATCTTTTTAATGAATTCTACAAATTTTAATTACTATGTTATCACTTATTTACAAAACTTAGGATAGGTTACCCTAGTACTGACCACTTTGGGTCCTGGACCCCTATTGTAAGCCACTCCCCTAAGATTTACCTATTTAACCTCCCCTAGGCTCACAAGTCACCAATAATCAAATAAACTCAATCAGGTTCCTTTTGTTACTAAGAACTATCTAGCACTACTATAGCCATGGTATCATAACAAAATATCCAAGGTACATATATGAAAGCATGAAAAAGTCAACTTGTTATCAATATCATAAATACAACCAATAATCACATGATGAAGCTCACACAAGAACAAGCAAATGAATCCCATGTCTCTGGTAAGACAATGCCTACATAGGGCTTTACACTAACCATGATGATAAGTATGCACGAATAAATCACCATGACATAGAGCACATGTATGAAATATATTCAATATCCTATCAAATCTGATTGCACAACATTATTATGTTATTAATTAAATAATCTTACACCATAAATGTCTTTTGATAATTAACTTAAAACTACACTATTGAGCTCAAGTTTTAACAATTTATTTCTATTATAAGATATTAATTTCAGTCCTAACATGCATTAAGATTTGACTTTAAATTAAATTACATATTAACAAATATAATATAATTATAAGTAAATAATTATAAATTGAATTTTATTATAATTTATATAAATAATAATAAACTAAACTCAACAATAATTACCCATACATATTAATAAAATCCCTACTTATGTATTTATAAATAAAATACAATTTGTTTTCTAAAAAAAACAAATGAAACAATTACTTTTCCTTAAAATTTAACACAAATTAAACCCATAGAGAAAATTATATGCAATAAAAGATTTATTCCAATTTTAACCCAATTCATGCACAATATCCAATAACGTACAATACAATTCTCCCTAAAAAGGTGGTGTCACAATAGGGAAGGGACAAAATAAAAAATAACTTTATAAGATCTTAATAACAATAAAACTATATTCTTACCCACTAAAATGGTGCTAGATCTAGGGGATGTAATAGGGAGTCCATAAAAATCAAATCCCATATAAATAACATAAATTAAATAATCTTAATATAAAATTTAATTAAAAATTAGTAATAAATATATTCAAAATAATAATAAAATAAATTAAAATTTAAATATAAATAATACTTAAATAATAATAAAATATGATATAAATACAAGCGAATAATAATTAATTATTTCAATCATAAATTCAACCATAAGACAAAGGATGGCAGCTCCCACATGATGGGAAATAAATAAACTAGCTAATATATACTCTATATTTAAAATATGCCAAGATGTATCGAGGCATTGAATTTTTCAACTTTAATTTTAATTAAAGGTGAATGATGAAAAATTAAATGCCTCGATACATCTCGACGTATTTTAAATATAGAGTATATATTAGCTAGTAGCAGTCGCAACCCGTGTAGCAGATTGAATAAATTAACAAATAATTATATAATATTTTTTATTAGATAGAATTTAATATAATAGTATTATAATATAGTTATTTTTTCTAACCTTAATTGTATTACTCATTGATTAGTAACCCTAAGATATATTTGGGTTAGCATTTAGGGTTACAATTTATATCATGGTTAGGGTTACCATTAGGGGCACAATTTATATCATGGTTAGAGTTAGCATTAGGGTTAGAGTTTGGTTTAGATTTATTATTATGATTAGGGCTAGGGTTAACTGTTGAGATTGGGTTATGGTCATGGTTAAGAGTAGAATTATGGTTATGGTTAAGGTTAGGGTTAGGGTTTGTATAATAATTATAGTGGGCTTCAGGTTAGGAAAAACATTTTGGTCAATGTTAAGAGAAAGGTTGGAATTACTATTAGGGTTGGGATTAGAATTATAATTAGTTTAAGGGTAAAGATTTAGATTTGGTCAGGGCTATGGTTTGGGTTATGGTTAGGGTCATGGTTAGGAATAAGGTTAAGATTAGCATTGAGGTTAAGATTTGGTTTAGGTTTATGATTATGGTTAGGGTTAGGGTTTATACTTATGGTTAGGGTTAATAGTAGGGTTGGGGTTTAGCGTTAAGGTTTAGTGTTATATGTAGAATAAATTAATATAAGTAGGGTTAGGGTTAGCATTTATATCATAGTTAGGTATAACATTAGGTTTGTGGTTTACCATTTACGATTAGGTTTTAGCATTTATAATTAGGATTTAGAATTTAATGAATATGATTATGGTTAGGGTTAGGGTATAGGCTTATGGCTAGGGTTATAGTTACAGTTAGGATTTAGTACTAAGGTTTAATATTAGGGTTAGGTTTATGGTTAGGGTTAGAATTTTTTGTTATGGGCAGGATTATGTTTAGGGTTTACATCAAAGTTATGGTTAAGGTAGGGATTAAGGTTTGGATTAGGGTCATAATTACAGTTAGGATTATGGTTAGGGTTTAGGGTTAGGTTTCATATTATGTTTCTAGAATTGGGGGTTTACATAATAGTTAGGGATAGGGTTTAGGCTATGGCTAGCTGTGAGGGTTAAGATTGGGGTTGGGATTAGGGTAATGACTAGGGTAATGGTTATAATTATAGTGAGTGTTAGAATGTACATAAAGTTTAGGCCTAGGGTTAGGGTTTTAGTTAAGATTAGGATTGGATTTACATAATGGTTAGGGCTAGGATTTCAGGTATGTCTAGGGTGAGGGTTAGGATTTGGAGTCGATGTCACAATTTACATCATGGTGAGGTTTAGGTAATTATGGTTACAATTAGGGTTTATATAATGGTGTGAGCTAGGGTTTGGGGTATACCTAGGGTGACAAATATGATTAGGGTTAAGATTTAGGGTCAAGATCATAGTTTACATCATGGTTAGGGTTTGCGTCAGTGATATAGTTAGGTTTAATGTCACTCTTAGGTTAGAGAAATTGTTAGAGTTAGGATTAGTGTTAGGGTTAGAGTTAGGATTAGGATTAGTGTTAAGGTTATGGTTAGGGTTTAGGTTATGTTATGGTTAGAATTTGAGCTATGGCTAGTTATGAGGGTTAGGGTTATGTTTAGGATTTAGGGTTAGGATTGAGAATATGGTAATAGTTCTAGCTAGGATTTAGGTATGGCTAGGGTAAGGGTTAGGGTTTAGGGTTCAGGTTACAATTTACATCATGGTCAAGGTTAGAGTTAAGTTTTAGGTTGATAATATAGTTAGTTTTAGCATCATTATTATGTTAGAGAAATAATTCTAGGGTAAGGGCTAGTGTTAAGATTAGGGTTTAGGTTATGGTTAGGGTTAGATTTACGATCATTCTTAGGGTTAGAGTTTAGGGTTCTAGTTATAATTATTGTTAGTGTTAGGGTTTATATAATGTTTAGGGTTAAGATTAGCGCTTGGATTAGAGTTATTGTTAGGGTGAACGTTATGATTATGTTTTATATTTAAGATGAGGATTAGGATTATGGTTATAGTAAGGGTTTACATAATGGTTAGGGCTAGGTTTTGGGATGTGGCCCGTAAGCTGAGCGAATTAGGTTTGGGGTTAGGGTTACAATTACAATTAAGATTATGGTTAGGGTTTAGTATTAGGATTGAGATTATGGTTATAGTTAGGATTTATATTATGGTTGGGCTAAGGTTTTGGGTATGGAAAGTTGTGAGGGTTAGGGTTAGGATAATAGCTTGGATTAAGAGTTTGGGTTGTGGTTAGAATTATGGAAAGTGTTAGTGAGCTTGCATAATTTGTAGGTCTAGGGTGAGGGTTTGGATTAGGGTTTAGTTTTGGGTTACTATTTTAGTTAGGATTATGGTTGATTTTTTAGGGTTAGGATCAAGATTAAGGTTATAATTAAGGTTTATATAATGGTAAGGGCTAGGTTTTGGGGTACGACTAGGGTGAGGATTAGGATGAGGATTAGGATAAGGATTAGGGTTTAGGGTCGAGGTAACAATTTACATCATGGTTAGGGATTGGGCTAGGATTGACATTATGGTTATCATTAGGGTTTATAAAATGGTTAGGGCTAGGGTTTGGGGTATGTCTAAATTGAGTGTTAGCATCTACATAATATTTAGGCTTAGGCTTAGAGTTTGGATTAGTGTTCATTTCTTGGGATGATGTAATTAAACTCTATCTTTCTAACATGTCTAAATATTTCTAGATGATTGTTATTTAATTATTTTTTAACAAGGTAAAATTGATATTAGGAATGAATGTCTTATACACTCTTTGAATTGGTAAAAAATAATTTAATTTAATATATAATTATGATTGTTTTTGATGGTCAACATTTAGACCATTGTATGTACATGTTTTCCATCTAAATTAGAATCCACTAACTACTTGGTCAATTTCTTCTAAATTGATATTATAAACCATAAAAAATGTAAAATAATTTTTGTTTATAGATATAAAACTATTTTTAAAAAAAAAATATCATATTTTTAATAATTATGATTAAAGACATGTTTCTATTATAATCTTTAAAAATTAAAGTTTCTTTGTTTATTATATTTTTCTTCTAAAATCTTGACTTCTTTTTCAATTGTGAATGTTTCTACCATAAATTTTACAAAATTCAACTTCTCTTCTTTCTAAAAAAAATTCTTTATTTAGTGTGAGTAAATATTTTTATTATGCATTTAATATTATTTGTTCATTTATTTACTTGATCAAATATTTAAAGTTAATTAGTTTCTAATGACCACACATTCTAATTTGAAATAAATATTTTTACTATAAATTCTTAAAAAACTAAAGTTCTATCTTAAGCTACTTTCCTTTTCATTATATATATATATTTTTTGAAGATTTGTTTGTTTCTAAAATTAAAATTAATTTCTAATAAACATATTTTCTAATTTCACAACAAATGTTTCTAATAAACATTCTTAGTATATGATTCAAATTGTTTCAAATACTAAATCTCATTCTCTCTATTTATCTTATTTAAACCATTTAGATTTTTTATTTCCACTTTTTAAATTTTGTAAATGTCTAATTTTAATTGATTTTCTGATTTTCCTTTTATTTATTTCACATAAACCATTTTGATTTTTCTATTTTCACTTAATTTTGTAATCATCTAATTTTAAAAGAATCTTTTTAAAAATGAACGTACATTATATTTCTATTATAACTTTTGAAAAATCAACATTCAAATTTAATATTATTTGAAAAGACAATAAAACCTCTAAAATTAATGTAATTGAATTTCCTTTGGCATACTAAAGGCCTACATTATCATCTCCATCTAGATTTTTATCCTTAATGAGCTCCTCTAGCTCTGTATTTTTTTTTTCAATTTCTTAATTTTTGCTTGAGCTCTAAATAATGCATTCTTCATTTCATTAATGGCAGATTCGAGAGTGGAATATAAATGTCATTATATTCTTTCTTTTGCGGAAAAGGCTGAGATTTTTGTTCACCCAATTCTAGTTATTAAGTTCTACAACTAGCAATTTAAGGGACCTGCAAAGTTACACCCTACAAAGCTTGGTGTTATGTCTCGAGAGGATTTCTCCAAAATTTATAGCATACTTGGTATTATGTTTGGAAAAAGAATAAAAGTAAAAATAGATTTTTTTTTCTTGACATGCATTAAAGACTATAATACCTTACTATTCTTTTGATCTCCAACATGCACATAGGAACACATCTAAATCTCAAGCTTAAAATTCCACATAGAACACCTACACGAAAGAAAGTGTATAGAAGCAAACTAGTAGTCAAAATCATGTATGATATTATTAATACAAGTTTCATATAAAACATAAATTGTCGACCTCCTTGTGAGTGTAAGAAATGTTTTAAAAAAATATCACAAATTTGAGAAGGCCTCAATTAGAATCAAGTTGAAATAGAATGCTTACGCTTCATCAGAAAACAAAGTATAAAACATCAATCTAATGGTGTCTTCACCTCAGATATGAGAGAAGAAGATGAATGGCATTCTATCGCTTCATTTTTTAATGAAAGAATTAATGTAACCACCCATAAATCATAAGTTGTAAATCAAAAATTTTAAACCACATACTGTGTTTCTTGCTTGAATGATTAGCATGCTCGGGAATGTGATTTTATTGTTATTTAATTAAATTAAATCTATCCATTCAATACCATGCATGGGAATTTGATATTATTGTATAATTTAATTAAATGAAATCTATGTATGCAATTATGTGCTCGAGCGTTTTGACTTCTACTGGGACAACTCGAATGGAAAGTAAATCATTTATTTTTTCTTATACCGTTACATTCACTGACCTCCTATAGAGTTTTCTCTTTTACCATTGTAAGCTTACACCTCTCAGCATTATAAATAACCAAAAAAATAATTTAAATTTTAAAAGAAACCTGAAACCTCAAAAGGAGTTTGGGCAGCCCACCATAGGGTGTGCCCAGTCACCCAAGCCCCACAAAAAAAAAAAGGAATGAAAAGACTTAAGAAAGTAGCAACTTAATTATTTTTTTAAAAGAAATAACAAACCATAAAATTTCCCCCATTCACACATGTACTAACAAGGGGTGGAGCCCACGTTTTTTGGAAAAATAAATAATAAAATTCAAAAAAGACATTCTTAGAGGTTGCATAATAATGTGGAACAAATTAATACACAAATTTATAACCGATTGATATATTTGTATATTTTATTTCATTTTTCTTTTCCTTTAAAATTAAATAAATAGGAATGTGAATGCCATTGTAAAGGAGAGATTTATATGCATATATATTATTTATTTATTTTTAAATGTATATGCATGTTAATGGTCTCTTTTCTAAGTAAAATAAAACTAAATAATAGAAAATAATAGAGGTAACAAAATAATCATTTTGGGTGTTTTTTTTTTTCTAATAATTTATTCTTTGAATAATATAGAATACAGAGAGTTTATTGTTCACAACCCACGAACATTAAAATGGTGACTTTCTTATACATAAATGACTTAAAACAATTCAAAAGCTTTTCATATCAATATGCATCTATTCAGACACGGAGAATACAATCTTTTCAAAGGAAGGATTTTACAAGAAAAAAAGAGTTTCAAACCCTACCTCAAACAACACCTGAATTCAAAGACAAGAAGAATCAAATTCAACCTCCACAATTCCAAGCTTTCAATAATTTTCCAAATTCACCCAAGAGAGCTCCTCCAAAACTTGATAGAAGTAATAAAATTCATACCCGAAACCCCTCATAAAGAAGACCTATTCCTCATAGGGTTTCTAAAACATTCAAACCCTAAAACATAACTCAACTCTCTCCACCCAGTTTCTATCAATTCACTTTCCATGATAAAATAACTCAATAATAAAATAATGCACTTTTTAATTATAATTCCTAACTCAACTTTAACTTTAAAAATCTAATTCAATTTTCACTTAAACCGAATGTGCAACTTAAATTGCATATAAATACTTAATTAATCAATAAATACTTTAGCACATAGATAACTATGCAAACTGATAAATTAAATATTAAATAAATCAACTATCTTTAATTTTATATTTGGATTTAATAATTGATTGAACCCTTTTATTCTACATTTAAACTTTCAATTCAATCTTTTAATTAACAAAGGTATTTAATTACCCTTAATAATTAAACATTCTTTATATCTAATATATTCACATTCATACAATATAACTATTCTAATTTCATGATTAATCTTAATTTAATTATTTAAATCAAATAATCCACACAAGCAAATCCACTTGACTCACAAAACGCGAAAATCAACTAACTCCATATCAAACAAACACCAAGTAAGGGCTCATGAATTCACGTCACTTTGACGAATTCGAATGGGTAGAAATAGATACTTGCCCAATATTTAGGACAAATAATGGCTTGGGTTGTGATTTGAATTTGTATGTTATCTCCCCTCTCTTACCATTGAGATTTTGTGATAGGGCACACTCATCCTAGCAATTCAGGGAAGTTCATGCCTGGTACCTGCAAACTTGCATAAAAGATGAGCATGTACATACATGTATAAATTTAAACAAGCAATGGCGGGGATCAGCCGATCATGTGGATCTCGCAAGCAAGTAACTATGACTCTGTCCCTCAACCACATCAAGCATGTCAAATAAAAATGCAAAACATACACGCCGACCATACACATGTAAGTATGGGGTTAGTAAAACCATAAGCATCAATGATATCCTAACATATAATTCATCATCCTAAAATAACCATAACATATAGAAAATCAAACTATGAGAGGGGCATTACACAAATCCTCACAAGTTTCTTGACCTAAATCACTTCAACACTTTCTACAGTCACTTAAATCGCTAACAATCTAGTCTTACTTCATTGCTTTCACTCCTGACTTAAGCTCTTAAACGTGTGAGTGAAAAATAAGACTTAAAATAACCTTTTATATTCCATCACACTCAAGAATTAAATGCATCACCGGTTGACAAAAAAACAACATATGTCTCCACAAATCTTGTTAGCGGACAACCAGAACTTCATGAATTTCATCAAGACTTTATACAACACTTCAAGACAACCAAATGCACCTAAATATGCAAATAGAACTTATAGAACATGCATATAGGGGGTCTCCAATGGATTGGACAATGTTTTCTCCCCCTAAGTCAAAGATGAGTTAGTTTGATGATGAATTCTCTGCACCCAATGGAGATGTGAATCCTTCAGATGATTTCTCATCACTCTTTTTCAACCAAACTTGATTCATCTACCTTCTAGTCTCTTCAAAATTCACAATTTTCTTTCCCTTTTTCTTTTCAGACTGATTAACCAGTTGGTTCACCTTATTTTTCTTTTCTCTAAAAAACCTTGCAATGTGTCATATCTTTTGACAATGATAACATGTCATACCAGTTGATCTACAAGGTCTTGCATTACCTCTATTGGTCATTAATCTGTAATTGATCCCAATGTGACCAAAGTTATCAAAAATTTAGCATGTAACATCCCATCGGTTCTCATTCTAATAGGGACTCTACTAGTTAACATATTGCCTTTGATTTTTCACTTGTGTCTTGCACTCATTCGATCTATGACCATATTTTTTACAATTGTAACAATAACCATGAAAATTTCTTGGTCTAGCATTAGGTCTAATTGATACTCATAATGAGTTATTTTGTTGTCATTAGTTTTTTTAAAGTCATATTGATTGTCAAAGTTATTCGGTGAATGAAGAAGGAGTCATATGACTCAGTTGGTAAATAAAATAAGTGAGTCAGTAAAGGAAAGATAGTTTCAATAAAGGAAATGAGAGTCAGACACAGAGAAAAGGAAGGCAGGCACTGAACAATTACCGAGTCACATTAGTTACTGAGTCAAAGAGCAAGTCAATTACTGAGCCAAATATGCATGTTATCGAGTAAGAATAAAATGTGTTACCGAGTAAGACAAGACAACATAACAGTTTATGATAGATACATTGAATCTAGACACCGAGCATAAAATGTTTTACAAATTCCAAGAAGATTTTTTGGTAAATCATTGGATATTTAAACAAGATGATTTTGCATGATTACAAGGTAAGATCCACCAATGGAAATTAAGTGGAATATATACATTGGAGATGTAACCAATGCTAGCACCATTTAAGGAGAATAATCTAGAACATTTCCACCGCTTTTAGATCGAGTATAAAAGGATCAGTGTATGAAGATAAGATAGATGTGAGAGAGAAGAAAAGATAAATTATAGAGAGAATCTGATGATCAGACAGAGAAGAATGTGAAGGTGATGAAGATCAGAGAAGCTATCGAGTAACAAAACAGTAAGAGCAGAATTGTGAATGTGAATCAAAGTTAAAGCTACCGAGTATAGAAGTTGACGTGTGATTGAAATTCAAAATGAGGTAATATGATATTGAGCATATTGAGTCTGACAAGAATCTGTTGATGCATCATTACAAATATTTTTAGTACTATTTATAGTGTAATCATAATTATAAAATACCTTAACTGGGTAGGCCCTAATAGGTCTCAACTTGTAAATCCTTTAACAGGGTACATCTCTTAGATTAGAGTTGTAAAATCCTTTGGCATGGTAGACTGAAAAAGTCTTTGTAATCCTAAAAGGGTTAATACTCTTAATAGGGTAAGCTATTAGAAATAGCTAATTGTGTAGCTCTAATTGAGAAATTTTTTTTACTTCAATAGTGAAGTATTGTGTGTACCATCCCCACCGCATTTTTTCCCTCTAACCAAGGGTTTCTGCAAGACCAAAAATCATGGTGTTATGATTTGTGAATTATGTTTTAATTTCTATGTTTTATGGTGATGTATGCAAAATTTATAATTCAGTAAATGTTCATAATAAGTTGAGAAAAATTTTGGAGTACCGATTCACCCCTCCCCTCTTAGTAATTGAATTTCCATAATTAATCCAATAATTGGTATCAAAGTTGAGTCTCTTATTTAAAATTTTAACCTCTTGAGAGGAAAGATCTGAAGAGCTGGAAAGCTATACGTATGTAAAGGTGATTGACAATATGAACATGGAATTGAATTTTCAAATGAACAGATTGATGAACTAAGAAGAAAGTTGAAGCATTTAATTAACAAGAGAAAGGAGTTATCCCATCAACTGAAAGATACACAAGATCAGGTTGAAGAACTTGAAGAACAATCAAAGGGAATTTTATCTAATGAATCTGAAGCTTCCATATCAGAACTGACTGAAAAGAACAAAATCCTAACTGATTGGGTAAAAGCATTAAAAAGGGAACAAGAAGCTCAATCAGTGAGAATGTTTGAAGTCCTAGAGAAAAAGAGAAAAGTTAAAGATGACAATAGAGTAATTGAAGATGAGAAAAGGAAAATGGGTGCAAGACTAAATGAGAAAGATGTGGAGATACAGAGGTTGAAACAAAGTCACTTTAATATGACATATCAGTTAATCATTTTTAATCAAGAGATTGCAAGGAAAGTTGAAGAGATTCCTGGATTAAGATCAGAAAATGAGCATTTGAAGAATTAATTACAATCTAAAAAGGATGCAAATGAAGTATTGAAAAGGAATGAAGAAACATTAAGAATATTAGATGAACAACGTAGAGTTCAAAGACAACTGAGAGATACAACTAGACTTGGGTTTACTGAAAATAACACTATCGAGAAGGGAGAGTCCTCAAATCAAGAAGCCAAACGAGATACTACTACCCCACAAAAGACAAAGAAGATTATTTGTTATCATTGTGGGAAACCTAGTCATACATCCAATGTCTGCAGGAGTAAAAGAGGTAAAAAAACCAAGCATTCCTAAATTTAATGGTTATTGTTACAATTGCAACAAGTATGGTCATAAAGCATTTGAGTGTAGATCAGGGATTGCTAACAATACTAGGAAGCCAAAATTTGATGGTTACTGCAATACTTGCAATAGATATGGTCACAAGTTTGAAGATTTTAGGTCACAAAGAAAGAATTTCAAATGGGTACCTAACCGATAGAATACTCTAAACAACTAACAAGGTTCAACAATACCATGGAACTACAATACAAGAATTTCATGTACAACATGTGGGAGATTTGGACACATAGAAGAAAATTGCATTTTGATGCATGGAAGGAACAATAGAAGGTCATGGAGAAATCTTGGAATGGATTTTTTCAATATCATTATAAGGTAGCTCACCTAGCAAAAGATTGCAAGTACCGAGGCAAAGCTCCAATCGAGGAACAAACAAATGAAACTATTCAAGTAAATTTTGAAGAAATAAGAGATCAAATGAATAAAATATGGATAAGAAAGTCTCTAGATGATGGAACTACACTTGGAACAATTGATGGCACCTCATCCTCTAGATCAGGTGCACCTATCTTCACCTAATTGGTCAAAGGTATGTGTAGGAACTATGAGCTAAAATTGAATCCTAAATTGGTTCCTAACATTTGTGCAAAGATCCATATAAGCATATTGAGATGAATTTGGATATATGTTGTGAGGTTAACATTTCATGTTTTTATCAGTAAAATTATATGTTATTTTATTTCATTTGGTGTAAGGAAGTGTAATTGGTAATACGTGAAAAAGAGAGTCGGTGATTGCATTAAATAAAAAAATTATAGATGTTGGAAACCCTAATCGAGGAAAGGTATAGATAGACCACTTTGTTTTGAAGTGGATACTAACTCTTGCATCATGAAAGATGTGGAGCCAAGGACTATCTCACTACATCCAATGGGATATGAAATTGACATAGACACTTCATCTCATCAGATTGAAGCCCTATTAGCTAAAACAATTGATAAGAGTGCTAATTGGTATGAAACATATGAACAAGTGAAAGATAAGATAAAACTAGGTATATTGATAAGAGAGCTAATCAGTATTTTTTGAGAAAAAACAAGTAGAATGATCGATAGTTTGTCAGAAAATATGGGTGTTACTATTAAAAAAGATGAGGATGGTCCATCTGAGATCAAGGGAAATAAAAATAAGAGTGAAAAAGGAAACACCTATCCCTAAGGGATCAAGACCATTGATAAGGTCTACTTCTACACTGAGGGAGAAGAAGAAACTAGAGGTAGAGAAACAAAAGCCTAAGACATACATGAGGGAAAAAAAAACATCTGGTAAACCAAGGAGAAATCTAAAGCTACAAGAAGATAGTGAGATAGAATAAAAATATTTAAGTAAATTTAAAGTTGTGCAAAACCAGCCCCCAAAACTTAAAAATTTAGATGAATTTCTTGAAAATCTCAAGAATCATGGAGGTTTTGCAAGAATCAAATATGAAAAATATGAAACAAGGATTGATGAAGTAAAATAAAATATTGAGGAGTCTGTTGGTTCACATTGCACAAATTCAGAACTATTCCGGTTGAAGTTGTCAACCGAATACCAGATGAGCTATACAAGAATATTGATGCTAGATGGAAGTATGCTATGACTTTGGAAAAGAAAATGAGAGAAATATCCCTAGCTATATTGTACCTAATTTTTTGGTACAAGAGATTAAAGAAGCATTGAAGGAGTACTCTAAGAGATTTCTTGTAAAGAGCAGAGCATTGAACATCATGGTCAGTGAACTAGAAGTAGTGCAAAAGGATACCAATGGTATATGTAGAAATATTTAATTTCCCAAATAGTCAACCGAGACTGAGGTAAATAAAGGTAAGTCAAATCCCATTGACTTGAACTTAGAAACATATGAAGTGATTATAGAGGATATCACTGAAATAGACCCACCAGAAGAATTAACACATGATGAAGATATCATGGTTACCGAGGAAAAGGACACTGAACAAATGGACACTGATGATACAACTAAGGAGAAATTGATGGATGAAGATCTTGTTCTAGAACAAGTAATTTATGTTAGTGAGATTAATGAAGTTATCTTAGAAGTTACTAAAGATATTCCTACTGATGTAAAGGAGAAGTCCACCGCATAGGTAAAGGAGACCAAACAAAATGAAACTGAGGACAACAAAGAGACCAAGACTACAACAGATTAGAATACAGAGACAATCACTTCTATCGAGACCATAGGACAACAAAAAAATGTAGACAATCAAGAACAAGAGGAGCAAGAAAAGGAGAAGGAAGAAAATAAAGAAGAGAAGAAAGAGGAGAAGCGGGAAGAAAAGAAAGAAGAAGAAAGAGAAGACAAGACTAAGGATACAACTACAACTACTACATCTGATGCAATGAAGGCATCATGTTCCCCTAAGTTTTCTATAGGATAAATTGTACAAATAGAGAAGAAAAAGTCCAAGAAAAGAAAGCATGAGAAAACTAAAATTGACTTAAGCAAATCGAGTGTATTTCCAAAGGTAGATATCTCCTCCCTAAGCCTTGAAGAGATATCAAAATTCGGAGATCTACTTAAAATGAAAGTGGCTCAAGATAAAATGCTAGCCAAGAAACAAAAAATAGATGTGCTAGAGAGTGTTAAAGATATACTACAACAAATTTTCCTGATGCTACTATAAATGAGAAGGGAAGTCTATTAAGTCAATTGGAAGAACTAGTAAAACAAGTGAAAGAACCTCGAACAAAGGCAACTGAGTATCTGATGCAAGTACACTGAAATAACATGGAGAACAAGATAATTGACTATTTACTTCAATCACTTGCATTGGATAAGGTATCACTTTCTAAATTGGTTGTAGAATTAGAAAATGAATTGAAAACTATTCTTTCATTATTTCAAAATTTTTGTTTAATTTAAAACTTTGCTGAGGATATCAAGAAGAAAGATGAATATGTTGAAAAAGAGTTGACCGAACAATTGACAAAGGTCACAACTGAGCCTGGAACATTTCTTATCTATTATCAAAGGCTAAAACACTTATGGGAGTCCAACATGAGCTCTGAAAAGAATAAAATAAGATCAAAATGGAACTTTTAGAGTTGCAAGCAATTTTTTTACTCCAAATTGAATCACTACAGAAGCATAATCACAAGGCAAAAGGATTAGTGAATACCACTGACATTAGTGCTATGGATAGCATGATTGGATTAGCGGCTGACATTGGTGAGAAAATTGTGGTGTTGTAAACAATAAAGGAATCATGGGAGATGCCAAGAAAAGATATCAATATATTTTTTATAAGATTCCACCACCGGATCCAAGTAAGTAATTGTTTTTGGCATATTTTTCAAAAAAGGGGGATAGATAAGTTATATGTATGTATATAAGAGAGATATAATATCAGTTATAAGGAGTTATGTAGAAAGGAAGTATTATCACAAGAGCAGTCATGGAGAATTATAAGGATTTATAAGTTATACCAAGAGTTTATACATGGTCAAATTTTGATTAAGGACACAAAATTTTGATCACTTTGAAGTTTTTAACAAAGATGCCAAACTAATGCCAAAGGAGGAGATTGATACTACTAAAGAGTTTTTTTTTTCATTATTTTTGTTAAATTCATATTGATTGTCAAATTTAGTCAATGAATAAAGGAGTCATAAGACTCAGTCAGTAAAGCAAATAAGTCAGTCACTAAAGGAAAAGGCAGTTTTGGTAAAGGGAAATGAGATTTAGACACTGAGAAAAGAAAAGTAGGCACCAAATAGTTACCAAGTCATAGTAGTTATTGAGTCGAAGAGAAAGTCAGTTATCGAGCTGAGTATACATGTTATCGAGTAACAAAGGCTGACATAACAAATTATGATTGATACATTGAATCTGGACACCAAGCATAAAATGTTTTACAAATTCCAAGAAGATTGTTGGTAAATTATTGTAGATTTAAACAAGATGATTTTTCATGATTACAAGGTAAGATCCACCAAATGGAAATTAAGTGGAATATGTACATTGGATATGTAACCAATGTTAGCACCATTTAAGCAGAAGAATCTAGAACATTTCCTCCGCTTCTAGATTGAGTATAAAAAGATCGGTGTATGAAGATTAGAGAGATGTGAGAGAGTAGAAAAGAGAAATTACAAAGAGCAGGTGATGATCAAACATAGAATAATGTGAAGGTGTCAAGAAAATAAAATCTACCGAGTAACAAAATAGTAAGATTAGAATTGTGAATGTGAATCAAAGTTAAAGCTACCAAATACAAAAGTTTAAGTGTGATTGAAATGCAAAATGAGGTATATGATATTGAGCATATTGAGTTTGACAAGCATTTGTTGATGTGTCATTATGGATATTTTAGTACTAGTTATAGTGTAATCATAATTATAAAATCCCTTAATCGGGTAGGCCCTAATAGGTTTCAACTTGTAAATACTCTAATAGGGTACATCTCTTAGATTAGAGTTATAAAATCCTTTAGCAAGGTAGATTGAATAAGTCTTTGTACTCCTAACAAGTTTAATACTCTTAACAGGGTAAGCTATCAAAAATAGTTAATTTTATAGCTCTAACTAAGAAATTTTTTTTACTGCACTAGTGAAGTATTGTGGCTAACATCCCCACCATAGTTTTTCCCTCTAACCAAGGGTTTCTACGAGACCAAAAATCATGGTGTTATGAGTTGTGAATTATGTTTTAATTTCTATGTTTTATGGTGATGTATGCAAAGTTTATAATTCAGTAAAAGTTCAAAATAAGTTGAGAAAAGTTTTGGAGTACTGATTCACCCCTACCCTCTCAGTACTTGACTTTCCATAATTAATCTAAAACTAATACTTGGAACACTAGATCTGATTTTTTTGCATACATGAGTAGTATGTCCAACCTTGTGACAATTGAAACAAATTAGATTATAGGGCATCTTACCAGATTTCCTTTGATTCACCTTAGGTGTAGACTTTTCATCTTTCTTTTCCTTCTTGGTTTTATAAGACTCATCAACCTAATAGATGTTATAGCCTAATCCATAAGTTTCTCCATGCATTCTTTGATTTTTGAGTTGTTCATCAAGTTCTACAGAAATTTCATTGAATTTATTGAGTAAATCACTTGCAATCTTCAACGCACCTTTTAGTTTCTCATTTTCATTCTCTCTTAAGGCTTATTTATTCTCTTCATTTGTATCATGTAGTTGTGCATGCAATGCACCAACTTCTTGTTTAGATTTAAAAATATTATCCTCCATAGCTTTTAAGGCTTTATCTTTGGCTTGTAGGTATTCCTCTACCATTTTCATTTCTACTTATGTCGTCTTCCTTGCTTCCATTTCTTCACCCATTCTGATTGACAAAGCTTCTAAATCTCTTTTGATTTTCTTCTTATCTTTATGTATCTCATCATTATCCTGAGACAATTCTTCCAAGGTTGCTTCAAATTCCTTAGATCTACTTTGTTCAAATAGTTGTTCAATGAGGTCTTGTCTTTCATTCAATTGTTCAAGAAGTTCTTGTCTTTTGGATCTTGACTTCTTGAGATGATCCTTCAATTTTTCAATGAACTCTTTTGCATCTTCCAGTTTCTTTTTAAGCTAGCTTTGATATCTCAAACTCTCCATATATGTCTCAAGGATCTTTCCCAAGCTATTAGGCTTCTTCAAGGGAACTTGGCTCTAATACCAAATGTTAGAAATTTCCTTGACAAATAACTCAAATAAAACTGATTTGATTGTAACACACTTGGCCTAACAGATTTGCTTCATCTCTACTCAAATTATTTCTCTGATTATACACGCTTTTCCTTCAATGATCATAAACATCACAACATCTAACCATCATGTTTTCCCTTCAATTTCATCTCTTATATACACTTTTAATTTGGTGAAATAACCCTAAAATGTGTTACTGATGTCGGCCTCCAAAATCCATACAAATTCATAAGAGAGCACTCAAACATAGAAAATTGTGATCCACAATGTCGGCTGTTGATAATAAAATTCAAAAAGAAAATAAATATTAACATTAATCCAACCACCACCTTTATGTCATCACCTTGACAAACTGGTTAGCTTTTCTAGCCAATATCACTGTTGTTTCCTCCAAATCTTGAATCGTACTTTGAATCATCTTACGCTATCATAGAAGTAGGATAATATGACTGTGTAAATTCTACCTTTCCAATTGCAACACAAGATATTTTCATATCATCACTGCACACCATATTCACCATGACTGACTGTGTTATCAACAAACACTCTATATACTTAGAGAAATTCTTGTGAAATCATCTTCACCATGAATATATTGGACTCATTCATCCTAAAAGACTTTGTTGCCAGAAATGAAAACACTCCAACATGCATCCCATGAAAATAATCTCTCCAAAAGCTTCATCAAATGCCAACATTTTATATTTATTCAATGGACAAATTTCTATGAACTACTTCACTCTGTTCTCCAGCTAAATATATGGATTTTAGAATAGAAAAGTTGTGGGCTTTATCCATTCCAAAAACTGTAGTTGTATTTTGTATTTATAAATTTTCTTTTTTTTTCCTTTTAGTTTATTCTTGAAAGTTTTTTGGTTGAACTCACTATCAAGTTGCATCTCACATTTCATTTATAATTAATAACCTTTTACTCAAATTTAATACTAAAGAAGTTATTTTTATCTGCTAGGAGTTTTAATGCCACTTGATGATTTGTTTGATACCATGTTGTAAAGATCCCATGAGGAACTCAGCTATACTGATTACAAGTATCTAATTGTTCCTCTTGGTCCACACCAATTTTTTCTCATTGCATTAGTGGTTCCTACTCATATGATTGATTTGAGTCCATTTCATAATACTTCTTTCTTTTTTGACTACATGGTTACTAAATATTTAATACTTAATGTAGGTATGTTCAAGATCATTACCAATAAAAGATCTTAGAGAATCCTTGTTACAAGGTCTCAAGGTTTTATTTGGAGGGGATGAAATTGTAGCACATTCTTTCCTGCTACACATCCTCTCACAGGTAATTTCTTTAAATCACAATTTACCATTAATATTAAATTTGTATCCTCAATTATTGTATCTTCAATGACAACATAAGAACTATGTTTGTTTAAATTTTACACTATTATATTGGAAAAATTAAGTTTTAATTGGGTAGTTAATTGTTAGATTACTTATCATACATTGTAGTTGAATATAAAGTTAATATCAAATACACAAACATCAATCATATTTACACTAGATTCAAGATGTTTTTGAACTTTTACTTTGTCTAGTGATAGGAAGTTATGTTAGCTAAATGTCACCAGGTAGATCATGTGTAGTTTAATTAATAAATGAAAGCTTATATGGATCTTTGACTTGTATGATGATGGATTTTGGTATGCAAAAGAATAGCCATGAAATGCAGTGAAATGATTGTGTAAAGAATTCCATGAGAGAGTGAAATGCAAGGTAGTGAAGCCCTTATCATTGTTTCATTTGACTTAAAAATTAATGTCTTCTTATTTCTCAGTTTATGACTGCAAAAATTGTGACCGTTTTATCCTTGTCTCTTTGTAATGAACCCCATTCTCTTTGTTGTAACTTGATTGTGATTTTCTTATTAGCAATATGGCATTTCAAGTCACTATTTACAATATATTAGATCATGGATTTTCAATACATTAGGTCACTTGTTTTCATATTTCTCTTTTCACCTTGTATTACTATACCTTTTCTATGCTCCGAGGAGTTTCCATATTTATCTTTGTAGCTGTCCTACTCTTTCACACTCCTTACTAAACCATGTATTCATCACCATGATAGCCCCATGATACTTTGGTTTCCTTATTTCTTTCTAGTATCAATGGATAATATTCTTTTTAGATATGATAAAATGATTGTGCTTCACTTCTCTTAATGATAGTGCATATCCAACCCTATCCCTTAGCTACAACACCTCATGTGTTCTTCTCTTGCATCTTATTTGTGTCTTTGTTTGAAGGTTGGAAGACTGACATAGGATACACGGTATGATTATTATTTAAAGGATACAAGCTAAAAGGAAGAGCTCTTTCTTTACAAGGAGGATGGTGACTCAATTCCATTGTGCCCTAATATGACTATATATATGACTAAAGTAATAACTAAATATATGACTAAATATTTTGACAAAAGTAATGAATAAATATATGACTAAATAAATCACTACCATGACTAAATTAATGATTAAATCAATGACTAAATCAATTACCAAATCAATGAATAAATCAAACATGACTAAATAAATGACCGTCAATAAACTACTAATAGTCATGTGACTAAGTTTAGTCATTTATATGAGTTTTAGTGGTTTATTTAGTCACGTATTGTTGTTTTTGTACTAGTGACATTGAAAATTGTGTAAATATGTGAATAAGGTGAATGTATCTAGTGATATGTGAACATAAGGATGGGATAAGGCACAAGTGCATGTAATGAAGAGGTATAAGACAAGAGACCCAACTTAGCACCAAAACATATTATTTAACAAAATGCCAATACATGAAGCCTCTCCTCAAAATAGCCTAAAACTAAATGATAAACAACATTGGTGACATAATATAAGATGTATCATGAATAGTGAGCATTCAAGATTGTTATCTCTCATGCATATCAAGGAATAATGTTGGCCATAGATTTGGTTTGTTAGTTGTCTTTTAATGGGATGTCATTGATATATATTGTGAATCAAATATGTGATTAGTTTTATACTCACCCACTATATTAAATTTATTTTGTTTCCTTGGCTTTGTAATTAATCATTAGTTATCCAACCACAAGTTGGGAGTCACCATGTACATTGATATATTTAACTTTGAGGGATATTGTGACCCACAACCCAATGATTAAAGTCATATACTTAACAATATTAGTAAATAAAATTTCAATCCAAAATGATAATGGAATGAGTTAATCCAAAGGAGGAACCAAAATCACCTCTACCCTCAAGCTATTCATGCATCTAGATCTATAAAAAAATATGAAGGAGAAGAGGTATCAATATATGTAAAATATTCTCATCAAGAAAATATGTATTGAGAAGTGCATGAGTAAGGGAAGGTGTTGTAGATGATCAATCAACAACAACTTATCCTTTTATCAACTTTTTAAAGATGAATTTAAGACCAAACTCAAAAGAAACATAACCCAATGTGCAACACAACCAAACGGTTGGTTTTCAACATGTATTTCAATGTATCTTCTTTTGGCATAATGTCTTAGTGTGACTATGTAGCATTTAAACTTTTATGATAAAAGAGTGACAACCATGCATAATTTCTCCACACTCATATACCATGTATTATAATGCAATAATGTACACCTAAAGTTGTAAACCATGTGTTCTTTACCATTTTCATTATTTTGAGCTTAGAAAACCTCTAATATTAGTCTATGGTCAATACATAGAAAGAAAAGGTTTTCCATGGATAGTGTGAGGATAAAGGATTCAACAAATATTACTTCTTGTCATCAAATGCCTTTTGAGAATATTTATTTATATCAAAGTTAACATATTTCTATAAACTTTTCATGAATGACAATGTCTTATCCACTATTTGAGAAATAGCCTTAATTTTCCAAGTATTTCTTCAAGGGGGGCTAAAAATAGAATCAATTAAATGACATCCACCTCAATGCCCCTTTACGATGGAATGCATCACAATGAGCAACCATTGTCAATAAAAAATGAATTTAATTGGATATAGTCACACTTTGCATTAGCATAAATGTTCAAATATTATCCTCAAGTTATGCAGGTGATCAATTTGTTATTTTTATTTTTGTTTTCATCCCCACAATCCTTTAATATCTTACACATAAGATAATGGAATATTAGTGTCATGTCCCTTTAACATATACCTACTATTTTATTGTTATTTCTTCTAGATTTGATTGAATGAATATTTTGTGTCAACTTTCTAAATCTCTTCACAATCCATCATCAAGATGTTAAGGAGACTAAATGACACATGGAGCATGGAGTGTGATATGAAATTTTTATGAAAAAAAGATTCACCCAATCAAATCTAAAAGAAACAATAATAAAGTATCATGGATTGTGGAAATATACTCACATTAATGTACCTCCTATGTTATTTTAGCTCAAAAGGCGTGACATATAGCGAAATGTTCCCCAAGGTATGGTAAAAAGTAGTTTTCATTAATATTAGAGATTAATCAATGATTTTATTGTAGCTTGACAATCCATCTATAAAGATAGCAATCCAAGACAAATGGAGGATATACAATCATACCAATACTAGGAAGAATATATTTATCCTTAGAAGATGCTTTGTTAAGATCTCTAAAGTTGGTATAAATATGTATATGACCATCAAGTTTTGTAATGTACCATATTAGAGATCTAAATAAAATAATCAAATGGTCTTATAAATCTAACCTTTAGTATCTTTTATAACTCCTCTTTAACTAGTGAAGGAGCCTCATGATACATCTTCCTTCTCTTTTTTGAATACATTTAACATCAATCTCTAAAACAATATTATGCATCACAATGTTAGGCTTGATGTCGAGCATGTCTTGGCATGACCATGTAAAGATTATTTGAATTCTTTGAGTAATGTGGTCATGTTACACTATTCATATTGCCCTAGACAATTACATATCTTGAGGATCTTTTCTTTTTTATTTTGGTCCATCTCTATGTTCTATATACCACCATCTATGATTGTGTTACACTTTTTATTGAAATATTAAGTGGGAAATATATCAAGGATCACTACATAGAGAGGGTCATCTCCCTATAGTATGAATGAACCTAAAAAACATGGGGAAAACCTCAATCTTGATGACATGCAGATAAATGCATATTGTGTCATCCTAAAAATTTAGCACCCATAATTGGAGGCTCTAGGACCTTTTAGGCCCCATTTTGGTGATTTCTAGGTTCAAATGTCCTTTATGCTTGATTCCTGCAACATTCATTTTCTTCCTCCACAACTTATCACACTTCCCTATACCTAAGAAAAATTCAAAGACACTTCCTAGACAAGGTTTTCCAAGTCATCCTTGTCCTAGAAAAATTCATCCAAGTTGGCCTTGTCCTAGACAAGGTTGTCCAATTCGGCCTTGTCCTAGAGATTTGCAACTTAGTGATCTTTGGGCCCGATGCAGGAGTGTTTCTTACAGATCTTGAATTAAGGTCGGCCCAACAATATTGAGTCCTGAAATGAGTATAAAAGGAAATCAAAGCCTCTCATTTTGACATAAGATATACAAGTTGGTTTCAAGAGAAAGTTCATGCTATCATCAAGCATTCAAGTTGTGCAAATGAAGTAGTGGATTCAAGATTTGAAGGCAAGCATCCAATTCAAGATCTCTAAGGCTCCATTTCTTCAAGACCCATTCAAGAAATGGAAATCTTCCCTAATTGATGAAATTTTCTCTCACATGGTGGACAAGTAGAGGAATTCTCAAGCAAGCAAGAAGTTCCACACATCCACTCTTCTTTCCTCTCCTTCTCCATTGAGACTATCAAGCATACCAACATTCTTGATCTAGGATTGGTGATCATAGATCTATACATTGGTGAAGACATATTTGATCCCACATTCATTTCAAGATCTACATACAAGAATCCTTGTGGGTTTATCAGATCCTAACATCCATTTGTGAAGGTTTCTCTTGCAAGGTGAATAATTACATTTATCTTGTTTACATACTTACCTTATGCAATTTTAATTATGTTTCAAGATTGATTCCTATATAGGGGCTTGACCAAGGAAAACCCCTTTCCACAACCTTTTCCTCTTTTTATCTATGTTCAGGTGCAGTTTTGGGATTTTTGGATCCAGATTCAAGAATATCAGAACTAGTTGCGTGACCTTTACAATTTTCATCAATTTTGGAGGTAAAAGGCAAGGCTGGAATTATCACCCTCATCCTGGACAAGGTCGTCCAAGTTAGCCTCATCCTCTAGGTCTGATATTTTCATAGAGTGTAGTTACAAGCATTAGAAGCAGCCCAGATCTAGAACCTTACCTAATTCCAATAGCTCTGCAACAGTCAAAATCATATTTGAAGATCTATTTTCCTCATCTTTCTTCAAGGTAAGCCCATTATTTCAATTTTCTCCTTGTACTAACTTTTTATACAATAGATCTAATATCATTACATGGTTAGTTGTCATTTCATTTATCATAGCATCAATTTCCTTTCATAGAATTCACACTTCCATCATTTCATTTCATTCTCGACCCATCAAGGGAAAGGTGAACCCCAATTCTTCACTCTCATTTAGATCTTGCATTATAACCCCTTCATCCTTTTTGGGTTGTCCTAATTTAATTTGTTTGAGGGCGATCCTTTAGGAGAACATTTTCCCTAATGTACAACATAATTTGGTGAGTGATATACATTCCTATCATTTCTCACCATTTTCTATTGTACATTTTGGTGAACCCAACTTATAAAATTTTCATTCTGATTTTGGTGTTATATTCCCTTTGTTTGCATTTAGATATTTATATCTATTTTTTTATGTCTTTGCCTCATATTTCATTTAGATATACAAGTTCACCTATTGTACATTTTAGTGAACCCGTCTCTTTCATGCATTATACTTTCTAATTCGGTAGTTAGATATTCTTTACATGCATTATAGTACTAAATTTTGAAATTACATATGTAGATCTACTTTATATTCATTGTGATAATCATTATTTACATTATCTTTTCTGTATTGTATGCATTCATATCTAGTTTGAATTTGGTGTTAATGTTCTTGTCCTAAAAAGACTTTCTCTTGGGTATTTCCTTCAAATCTCATAATTGTATTGCATTTCTCTTTTCTTTCATTCCCTTATACATGAGTGTTATCACTTTGAGTCCAACCTATAGCATTATGGTTAGAAGAAGTCGTAGACTTATGGGTTCCTTTGATTTTGAACCCTCCTTACCTAGGAATCTTGATGACATCAACATACATCTTAATGATATCAATCCTATCATAGAGAATAACTCTTCTCGTTCTTCTCGTGAAGAAGATAAATCCTTAAGACTTTTGAATGTCCAAGTCCAAAAATTTTCCCATGACTTTGTAAATCTTGAACAATGGCTAGCCCTAGAAAGCCATAATCCTAAAATCAGTTTTTGTTGTAGAAGGCATAAGGAAACTTATTCATAATGATGAACATGGTGCTAACATATTGTGTATGCATAAGGAAAATTATTCATAATGATGAGTTAGGCATGTTGTTGCCCATTGCACTCTGATGGTTGATGAAGATGGTACTGCGATCTCTTCCCAGGTTGATTTGGTTTCTACTAATAAGGGCACTGTTATCCCTTTGGTTACTAGGATTTTGGCTAGTTCTTCTGATCCCTATGTTTTTTATCATACTATGTCTCGGTATTCTGTTGATAATGGTGTTGTTGTCCCTTTGATTGCTTGGTTTTCAGTTGGTTCTTTTGCTTCTTTTGCTAATGCTCGAGTTGCATCTCAGGACAGTGTTGCCTATGTTATGGTTATTTCTAGAGCTTTTGTTGTGACTATTGATAGAATCTCTCTTTCTAGCCCAGTCTCTTGGGTTGTTGCTATCCCTATCTCTAGTTCTTTTGTGGGTATTGTTGGATTTCCCTCTTGGGGTTTTGGGTGTCTAGCACTCAATTTTATGTTTTTTCAGGATGTGACTGCTAAGGTGGAGGAGGGTTGGATTATAGTGAAGTTTAAGAGATCTAAAACATCTCTACACTCCTTTTATATGACCCTTCACTCCCACAAGGGTATGGAAAAACCTAAATCTTAATTTGTGGGTGTTGGGGTTGGGGTTGTCCTTTGGCCCTTTAGTTTTATTTTGGCTGCATTTTATTCCTTTTGTGTAGCATCTATTTTGAGTGGTTGGATCTAGGTGGTTTTCCCTCATCTCGGTCTTGTACCATTTTTTTTATAGGTCTTCTTGGTTTATCTTCTATGGCCTTCTTTTAAATGGTTTTAGGTCCCTTCAAAAACTACTTTTCCCTTGATAAAAAAATAAATTGCGTAGCATTTCTCATCTTGTTCATACCAATGTCAAACCTCTTAGGTATTGTGCTCAATATTTAGGCCTCATTCCATCTACTAAAATTGTGGAGACCTCATTGCCTATCTATACTTCCATTCCTAGTATGTCCACTTATACCCTGCCTATCATAACAACTTCAATCCAAAATTCCAATCCTACACATGTGATTCTTCCTAATCCAATTCTCCCTTCTCTTCCTCCAAGTGTGTCATGTATTAAATTTCCTTCATCTATGACCACTTACCATAGTGTCAATTTTTCATATTCAACCATTCCTTCAATCTCAAACAATTCTCCTACCATTTCTTCTACTGATTCTACCATTAATAGCTTGGCTCAAATTGTGTCTTCTTTGAAACAAATAAATTGCCTCCATAACTCAATCCAAGTTCAACATTCCTACTTGTGATATTTCTAGTCCTTTGTCTTTGGATATCATTCATGTTTTTATACTGCAAAACATTGAGATTCCACATCTTAAGACCTATAGCAGTAGGGGGTGATCCTTCGATTCATGTTAAGACTTTCCAAACTTTGTGTATCAATTTCTCTCATGACCATAGGATCATGGAAAAGCTTTTTACTAGAACCTTTCAAGAAAAATCCTTGTAATGGTATTGTTCTTTGCCTCCTTATTCCATTGATTCCTTTCACAAGCTTGTTAATTCTTTCATTCATCAATTTCAAAACAACATTGGTCCTTAGATTTCTTTGACTAATTTAATGCATTGTAAACAAGGCGTTAAAGAAAAATTTAGTAATTTCATTAGTAGATTTAAGAATTTGTATGCTCAGATGTCTTATCATGTGTCTGATGTTGATGTGCAACACATTTTTATTGCTAATTTATAAAAAGACATTATAGATAAGATACTTCTTTTATAATTCTCTTCCTTTCCTCAATTATGTGCAGTAATTTATCATTATCAACTTACCGTGAGTCAATTTGAGAGAACCATTCCAATGCCTCATATTCTCATTGATAAGAGTGATGTCGCATCCAATTTAAACAAATTTTAGAAACCAAAAATCTTCATCAAAATAAACAACTCATCCAACATTGTTGATGAGCAAGTGGAAACAACATCCAAATATGTGGCTCCTTTGTCATCTATTTTTAAACTTTCTCATAATTTTACTCATCTTTTTGAATCTTTTCATTATTTTATTTTGAAGTTACTTAATGCTAATGTGTTAATACTTCCTCCTATCAAACTCATTGATCCATCTAAACCTAAATCCAAATACTTTGATCCCAAAGCTTTCTATCAATACCATTTTCAACCTGGTCATGATACTTAGAGGTGTTACTAGTTGAAAATTGTTATTCAAGTCCTTATTGATTCCAATTCTATATCTATGGAAGGTGACAATAAAAATTGAAATATTTTTTTTGCACCTCCTAACCAAAATTTGCAAATTTACACCAATCATTTTCCATCCCATTTAACCAATACCATTGACCAAACCCAACCTTCTTCTTCTTCTCCTTGCATTAACTATAAAAAAATATAAATGAAGCTAACCATGTGGTCAATCAAGTTGACAAAGTTAAACCTAAACCTAAACCTCCATCTGAGCTTTGCATTACCTTTGACCCTAGTGAGAAAATTAAAGTACTTGATGGTCCCCTCTACATTGTTGCAAAGGTTGATGGCCTTCTTTCTCGTGGTGTCCTTATTGATCCCACTTGCATGGTGAATGTGATAATTTAAGAACATCTTTATAGTAGATGATTGCAATGTGATTTATATGATAAATCTAATGTCATAATCCAAACTTGTAATGGTTTCCTTTATCCTTTCCATGGTTCCATTTCATTTTTTGTTAAAGTTGGTGGTAAAATTGTACACATTAATTTCACTATCATATCAACTCAAAATTGGTCTCCATTGGCTTACCTCCATGAAAGTCATGGCTTCTCCTATTCATAACTATCTTAAATTTCTTCATAATGGAGAAACCATGATTATTAACCATAGTCTCTATCAGCCTTGAGTGCATCAAGATTCAATTAACCTCTATTTATTTTGGCCTTCTATGCCTGAACCAACTCAAACTCATCCTGACCATCTCTTTCGATCATACCAAGCCTACAAGGTCCAAATGATTTGTAAAATTAGAAAACCTATGGATGTTCCATCTCTTTGCACTAGACATGGACTTCTTCCTACACCATCTACACTTCCTAAATATACTTATGGATGTAGACTTCTTCCTACACCATATACAACTCCTATATATGCTTCTATTCCACCTCCTATAGCTTATGACCATTCTCCTAAAGTCATCTCTAAACCTAGTGTGGTTCATTCAGTTATTTCTCCTAAAAAAGAAAAGGACCCAATGTTGATTGATCCTATCCCAAACCAAATTTCAAGCAAAATCAAACACAACTTTCATGCTTGTGACCGATGTTTTAAGCATCATGATAGAGCCTGTCAACATTCTTCTCAAAACATTTATTCATCTCATACACATCCTCATGTTTCACTTCCCTTTGACCAGCTCATGCTTGAGGCAATGGAGGGAGTGAATTTTAAAAAAATCAAAATGAACAAACATGATAATGCTATTTGTATCTTAGATTCTATTACAATTAATTTGGATGAAGATACTCTTGATGATGATATTCTTGATGCTAAAAATGATAGTCATGCTAGTAATTATCATGACTATGAGACTATTGATAGATCGTGACTTACCAATTATTATTTCACAATAGTTATCTATCACTCCAAGTGACAAACATAGTGACCTATCTTCACAACATGGTCCTTGTTTGGAATTGGCTATTGTTCATCTACCATTCTTGATGTTTCTCCTCTTGCGAATTTCCCACCTTTCCTAAACACTATAGACCAAGATGAGGGACATGCGATGTGTCTAACTAGCTCCTCTTGTGCGATGTATTATGTGTGTTTTTTTGTTGTAATGTACTTCCCCTATGATGTGCTAAATGTTATATGTTTTGTTTAGATTTTTTTAATGGCTCTTGTTGCTCCATTGGCACAAGGTGATAAAGGAATCACAATGTCGTAAAAATTCTTCTATTTGTATCTCACTTCTTCTAGATGTCATTACATTTTATGTTGTGCATGTACCACTTTTTGTAAATGTTCCTTCATTTTGTCTGCTTGGGATGATGCAAAATGATAGCTACCTACTCTTTTTGGTCTTTGTGATGTCGGCCCAAAAAGACTCTTCTTCATAAATCTTATGGTATTTTCTTCCATTGTGTTTGTAGTTCTACTACCTTTGGCAGATGATGACATTTCATTTTGATATAATATTTAACATATTATCATATGATCATATTGACCCCAGAGTTGGTAGATCCCTTCGTGCTCTTTTTTTTTCATGTGCTCATTTCCCTTGTTTTGTCCTTTCTTGGGGGCATTTCATACTGGAAACATTTCTTGTGGACGCATGTACATTCTATTAAGGAATTTTCAATTGCTTTAACGTGGGGGCATACACTCCACTCTATGTTCCACATTTTTTACACACACATTTGGTCCTTTGACTAGACACCTTTTGGATCCCTTATTGGATACACTTTCCTTAAGGATAGATCCTTCTTCTCATTTCGGTCCCTAAGGAATCTTACCATCCCTTAGGATGGATCATTCTTTTGGATCACTTATTAGATACACTTTCCTTAAGGACAAATCCTCCTTCTATTTTCAATCCCTAAGGAATATCACCTTCTCTTAGGACAGATCGATCTTTTGGATCCCTTATTGAATACACTTTCCTTAAGGATAGATCCTCCTCTTTTCGATCCTTAAGGAAGCTTACCTTCTGTTAGGCTAGATCATTCTTTATCAGATCCCTTATTGGATACACTTTCCTTAAGGATAGATCCTTATTGGATTGAACTAGCATAACACACAATACTAGAACTTTCAATGCCATCTTTTGTGACACTTTCTTTGTGTGGTTCACAGTAAGACAACACCTTACTAGGATAAGCTCTCTCTCTCTCTCTCTCTCTCTCTCTCTCTCTCTCTCTTAGTTTTGGATTTGATGAGGACTTAATTCACTTGGGGACTTGATGTTTCTTTGTCTCCTTGACCTTGATGAGATCATCATATGCATTGGATCTACTATACCATGAGTTTGAGTTTGTCTCATACTCCTACTAAAGTGGGGGATAAATGTATCATCCTAAAAGTTTAGAACCCATAATTGGAGGCTCTAAGACCTTTTAGACCCATTTTTGGTGATTTCTAGGTCTAAATGTCATTTATGCTTGATTCTTGCAATATTTATTTTCTTCCTCCACAACTTATCACACTTCCATAGACTTGGGAAAAATTCAAAAACATTGTCTGGACAAGGCCATTTAGGTTACCCTTGTCCTAAATTTTTGCACCTTAGTGAGCTCTAGGCCTGATGCAGGAGTTTTTCTTCCAAATCTTGAATTAAGGTTGACCCGATAATATTGAGTCCCAAAATGAGTATAAAAGGACATTAAAGCCTCTCATTTTGACATAAGATATACAAGTTGGTTTCAAGAGCAAGTGCATGCTATCATCAAGAATTCAAGTTCTACAATTGAAGTAGTGGATTTAAGATCTAAAGGAAAGCATCCATTTCAAGATCTCCAAGTCTCCATTTCTTCAAGACCCATTCAAGCAAAGGAAATCTTCTCTAATTGATGCAAGCTTCTCTCCCATGTTGGACAAGTAGAGGAATTATCAAGAAACCAAGAAGATCTACACATCCACGCTTCTTTCCTCTCCTTCTCCATTGAGACTATCAAGCATATCAACATTCTTAATCTAGGATTGGTGATCATAGATCTATGCATTGGTGAAGACATCCTTGATCCTACATTCATTTCAAGATCTACATACAAGCATCCTTGTGGGTTTATCAGATCCTAACATCCATCCATGAGGGTTTCTCTTGCAAGGTGAATACTTACATTTAACTTATTTACATTACTTTCCATATGAAATTTCAATTCTATTTCAAAGTTGATTCCTATACAGGGGCTTGACCAAGGCAAGCCCCTTTGCACAACATTTTCCCCTTTTTTCTCTATGCGCAAGTGTAGTTTTGGGAGTTTTGAATCCAAAGTTAGAAATATTAGAACCAGTTACATGACCTCTACAATTTTCATCATTTTTGGAGTTAAAAGGACAAGTTCATAATTCTCACCATCATCATGGACAAGGTCATCTAGGTCGGCCTTGTCCTCTAGGTCTGATATTTTCACAGAGTGTAGTTACGGGTGTGTATGATTGAATGTGGACCTCAAATCCAACACACACGCAACATAGTCCTTACTCACATGATCAAATTATGGGAAAGAATAAGAATTATTCAATCCGAAATCCATTGTGAAGTGACCTATTGCCTCCTATGTAGTTAGGGTGTTTAAAATTGCTCTCAAATTGAAAGCCAACAACCATAAGACCGATTCTACAATGGAGGATTTAAAAGAAAAGCATATGAAAGAAATCAAATTGCAATTAAACTAGTATGAATGCAATTAATCTAAAATGAGAATGCAAATTCTTTTTGGTATTTTCAAATAAGAATGCAGCTAGATTAAGAACAAGTAAGCAAACTAATTAGATGAGAGAAAATGCAATATTATGCTAAATGAACTAACTAAAATAATGCACTCAAAAGCTTTGAGTCTCAAGAGATGTAGTAGAATTTCACTATCATCTATGTTCTCTCAAAAGTTTGATCTTTGGAAAGGGAAAACAAACTCTTTAAATAGAAATGCCAAAAGGGGAATGAAGAGTTTCTTGATTTGAAACTCCTAACCCTTCATTCCTTTTTGAGACTCTTCACTTGTTTGTTGGAGAATGAGACAAATATGCAAGAAATTATTTAATTAAAGAATGGATTTTTTGCCACATGTGGGGTATGACTCTTTGAATAATTTGAATAATTAAATTCAAATAAAGAGGTGTCCATTCGAATAACTAAATAATATTAATTACTTTTTGATGTGTAATTAGCTAAAGGGGGTAGATTTAATTTAATTAGAAAGCACTTAGGACTTTAGAATTAAATTAATTTATCATAGGGATAATTTAGCTAATATAAGTCAAAGACTTTAGGAATTAATTTAGTATTTGATTATTGCAATTTAGGGTCTTTGCAACTAACATCAAGTCAAATAGAGCCAAGTAGGAAAGAGAAAATTGCCTAGTGAGATAGGACTTTGATGACATAGAAAATTGAAGAAATGCACCAAAATTGATTGAAATGATTAGGTGCCAATTTTGGGGTATTACAATGGGCATCAAAATCCAAGATCCAAAACCTTACCTTATTCCAACAGCTCTGTGATAGTTGGACTCACCGTATTTGTCATCATAGAGCCTTTTAAGTTTGGACAAACACAAGATGCCACACAACCCTCACTGATATCGCTATCATGAGAATATGAATATGACATAAGTCTTAGATTTGTCAAAATGAGGTGTAAGCATTAAGGCACAAGAAGCCAGAATGACCTGAACACCTATTCCTTTTGATTTAGCAAGTTAACATAAGCATCAAAGCACATTTGCTAGAATGACCTGAATGTTGCTTGTGACAAACACACCAAACATGGAGGAGTTCCTTCTTTTGCCAAAGAGTGCTCGCAGTGACCCTTATGTTCACTTAGCGGGACGAGCGTTAGCAATTTCACTTGTAGCAGAAACAAGTCACTCAAAACAAACAAGGAGAAGAACCAACCTCACCAAAGTGTCCATATAAAAGGAGTCAAGGTATGCATGGCTATCCAATATGAGATGAAGGCTCTTACAGACATACACCCCTCTTAGATAGATTTTTTGGATCATTGGAACTAAACCAACAAGTAGAAAGCAAAGAAAAAGCAAACAAACAAACAAGCAAAGGAAAATCTCAGCATGCTTTGAAGGAACACAAAGTCAGTTTTAGTTTCAGTTTCAGTTTTTTTTCAAGCGGATTGAAGTCGAATCGGAATAAAACAACATTCGAAGTCTCGACGGGATAGCGACAAAAGGTAGACGCAGTGAGAACCACTGGTGACCATCGCGAGAGACAAAGTCTCTAGAAGATATCAGAGTGCAAACCAAGTATCAGCAGGCGAATGCAGTGAGAACCACTGGTGACTGATACAAGGAAGATTCTCAAAAGAGAGAATAAAGCATGAGTGAAACATCAGTAGGCAGACGCAGTGAGAACCACTGGTGACTGATGTAAGGAAGAGATCCCAAAAGAGAGAGATCGAACAAAAGCTAAGTATCAGTAGGTAGGCACAGTGAGAACCACTGGCGACTGATACACAAGAGATCCTCAAGGAGAGAAATCTCAAAAGTAGCTAGGCATCGGTAGGCAGACGTAGTGAGAACTACTAGTGACCAATGCAAAAACTTTCGAAAGTGATAGGACAATGCCCCCTAGACTAGGAAGATGCCCCCAAGTGTGAACCAGTTCCAATCCATGAAGAGTCAAGGGAAATCTCGAAGACCACTAAAGGCAAGAGCATGAGCTGGAAAACTAAAGCAGGAAATGAGCTAAAAGCAGGAAACAAACTAAAGCAGGAAAGCGGGAAAGCAAACTAAAGCAGGAAACTAAAAGCTAAGTGATGCTGAGATGAGATGTAGCTTCAGGAAACAAGAGGTGCCTGTTTACCAGGTTTTCACCATCTTGGCACAGATTCTATTTTTGCTACCATGATGCCTGTTTACCAGGTTTTCATCAATGGCAAATTTTCTTCTTTTTTGATTTTTTTGTATTTTTGAATATTTCATTTTTTTTTTTGTATTTTTATTTTTTTTGTATTTTCTCAATTTTCTATTTTTTAAAATTATTATCAAGGCGCATGTTTACCAGGTTTTCACCAAGATAATAGATACATCAAAGCACCTGTTTACCAAGTTTTCACTAAGATGATCATTCTTTTTAGGACATTTTGCAATTTTTAGGATTTTTGCAATATACCATTTTTAGAATTTTTTCAGGACCAATAAGTATGTACATGAGCATGCCGAGGATGTCTCAACTATAGAACTTCTTCAGATGAAGAGTGTTGATTGGCTCTTTGAGTTTCTCTCCTTCAATGGTGATCTCTGGAAACACAGTCACTTGTAGTAGTAGTCAGCAAAATCAAAACTAGATGTTGTAGTAGTAATAGGAGAGCCAACCAGTAGTGTCCAACTGTCAAGAGATCCATATTCAAGGAAAGATCACTTAAGTGAGACCCACAAATATCCTCATGGACACACTTTAACTCTTTATCAGATTTCCCATGCTCTAAACGCTTAGGGAGAGTACGTTCTAGATTTCTCTTAGTCATGTCATTAGCAATGAGGAGATGCTAATATGCACTTTGGGACAAGGCAAGATGGAGTGAAGAGGGTAAAGTATGAGAGGCAAGGGTGATGGAATGGAAGGAAGTATGAGAATTTTGGAAGCTCGAATGACAACTTTGATTTTTTCTTTCTTTGGAATCCACATAGATTTTGAATTTTTTCTTCTTTACTTTGAGGTGCTTTTGATGACAATGCCTGTAGAATGGATTTTGAGATCCATTTTTTATTTTATTTTCTGGCTTTTGATTGTCTTCTTCTTTTTGAGGACCTTTGCGATCTTTTGAACACCTTCGTTGCTTTCCTTTCTTCGTAGTCACATGTCAATTAGATGGGACATGGTGACCTTGAGATATAAGTGGATTCTCATTATTTTTGTTTTTATGTTGCACATCCAAGTTACTTCCAAAAGACTCAAGAATGGTGGATGAAAGAGGCTTATATGATTGGTTCAGGTGGAGAGGTGGAAATGGAAGTGGACGGACCACTTTTCTTGGAGATGAAGAGGGAAGAGAAGTCGATGTGATGGGCTCAAGTGCAAATATATCAGTATCATCCTCATCATTCATGAATGCACCATAGAGCGTTGTCGATTGTGAGTCATCTTAGAAGAGTCAGATAGGTTTGGAGGAATATTATGTGAGCCTAACCAAGATGACCTATTCCAAGAGTTAGGTCCCCTTTCGGGTGGTAAGAGTGCACGAATAGGAACCATTTCAATTCTGGATCTACCAATATTCCATGAAGCTATAATAGAATGGGGTCTTACATACCCATGATTTGCAGGAGCAGTAGGAGTGTAGCTTGGAGTAGATGGCCTAGGAGCCATAGGAATGATCTCCACAGGAGGGTGGAAAGGATCATCATCAATAGCTTGATCTGGAGGATCATAACTTTCTCCTCTTTCTAAGTTGTTAAGACTAGCATATAGGTGCATAGCATCAATTGGTATTTCTGTAGTAGCATCTGATATAGAGTCCCATTCAACTAGAGACATAGTCAAAGGCAGACTTTCTTCATTGTTGTCATCTAATATAGGAAGTGTTTCTTTAACAGTAGGATCTTGTTCAATAGTAGAAGTAGCAAAGTAATCTGGAATAGGCATACCTTGAGGCATACCCAAGAGGAGGGAAGCATCCAACAGTTGCTCCCAATCAGTATGTGTGCCATTGGAGTTGGCAGCAGTAGGAGTCTGTTCAATAGTAGAAGTGGTGGAACAATCTAGAATAGGCATACCTTGAGGCATACAAAAGATAAGGGAAGCATCCAAAAGTTGCTCCCAATCAGTATGTGTGCCATTAGAGGCAATGACATATTCAATAGTAGCTGTAGTAGTAGAAATCTGTTCAGTAGAGTGTATAAAATCCTCCTAGTGAGGACCAAGATCATGTTCTTGAAGCACTTGAGAAGGTAGATAAGACTCTTTCTGGTAGTCTGAATCAAAATTTTGATCATTCAAAGGTCTTTCATATGTCATAGGTTGAATCTGTGTTTCTTCATGTGAGTGCAAGCTGTAGCTAGGTTGGTCAAGCTCATAGCTCTGATAGCTAATACCAAATCCATCTTCAGAAGGTTCCTCACAGGAACATGGAGATGGAGGGAGAGTTGTCAATGTCAACATGGATTCAAACTGATATTCCCCCATGCCAATATCTTTGATCTTCAAGGTCTTTTCTATTTCTTTTAGCTTAGCATCATAGAACTCAGTGGACTCTCTATTGGCGCAAACAAAGCTGTCTGTGGTTTGGGTAAGCATCTTAGCAAAGCAAGTATTTTAGCTAGCACTATTGTCAATGAGGACGTGAGGGATACTGTTGGGGCCTATCATAACTTCAATGTGTAGGAGAGCATTATGCGGGTGGCTTAGAAAGTGATCATCTTCTTCAGAGAAGGATAAATAATGAGGTGAAGTCAAGTGACCCACCATAGATTGAAACTGGTCGAGATTGAGATCTTTGGGGATGTTTACCTCAGTGAGGGTTTTATCCATAGATAGTTTTGGTCTGAATGTCAAAGGTTTGGGACCTTTGAGAACAATCTTCACACAAGATCAAGTGATAGCATTCGCACAAGCTGGAGACTGTGTGGAGTTATAAGAAGGAGGCACAGGGCCTCGCAAGATAAAGGGAGTTTTGGGTTTAGGAGTATCCTTGCTCCCTGGAGAAATGATCATGTCATAGTATTCAACATCAATAGGTTCAATCTCATTGGTGACAATGTCGCTAGTATCGTATGTATAGTTGACCACATTGTTGGTACCTTTAGACTTGGATAATTCACTTTTCCCATGAGGAGGAAAGGAGTCTTTAAATTCTCGATGATCTAAATTCCTGTTATGGTTTTGTACCAAAGTCCTATAAACCACATTGAGAGGTTTTCCCAAGGAAGTGGAGTCACGCTCAGGTTGAGAGAGCCAAGGTTTGTTTCTAGCAAATCTTGAAGGTGGTTGAGTTTCTGTCATAGCCTTCTCAGTGGCTTTGATCATTTGTATGCTAGAGCTGAGATTAAAGACAGACTTTGAGGGTTTTGGCATCACATTGTCAACAACCCTGTCATCCATAACATTTATGTTTCTATTGACAATCTTATCCTTATCCATGTTCGAGGGAGAAGGTCATTGCTTGTTGTCTTTGTTCAAAGTCAATTCTCCCTTCTTGACCATAAACGCTTCTATCCTCACAGCCCACCTATTCATATTGATAAAAGTGAGGGGACCTTGCAATCGTACTTGGTATCCAAAATCTGGGACAAGATTGTCCAAGAAGATATCAAGCTTTTCAGACTCGGGTAATTCATGTGGATACTTCATGCATAGTTGTCTCCATCTCTAGAGAAATGTTAGGAGAGGCTCCCCTTGTCATTGTTTCAAATTGCAAAGGTCCCAGATGTTGACCGAATATTGAAATTTGTGGGATTGATCATAACTCTTGTCATTTCGAGATTGACCTTGACCTTGGTCATTTGGATATTGCTTATGACTAGCGCTGAATTTACCTCCCCTTGGGAAGTGGAATGGATCTCCCATATTGTTGGTAGTATTCTAAGAGATCATGAAAGAGTCGATAGGTTTGATTTTAGAAAGTGACCCTTCAGAGTCTTGCTAGTCTTCAAACAATGGGTTATAATATTCTTGAAATAATAAGTCAGACTGTATCTGAAACAATGGATTATAATACTCTTGGAACAAGGAGGAATGTGAGGATCTCTCAGAAAGTTCAGATTTCATAACAGATTCAAGATGACCTATGTCTTGATTAGGAGATTCGCTTCTATCTTGATCAATATTCTGAATGGGGAAAGTCTTGCCAATTCGAGTCATGATAGTCATAAATGAAGGTGTGATGAGAAAAGATTTGGGATAAAGCTAGACTCTGTCTCTAAGATAACGAAGGGGAGATGAATGGCTAGAACAGCCAAGATGCAAGATGGACCTGGTACGAATCATCAAAAGAAGTGGCTAGAACAACCAAGATAAGACTATCACAACATGAGGTACAAAATCCATAAAGAGATAAGATGAATAGATGAGAGACAACACAAGTCAAAGCAAAGATCAATCGTTTCCTAACTCAAGACAACCAATTTCTGACAACAAATGACAGGAAAGCAGAAAAACAAACCTTAGACAAAAGGCAGACCAAATTTATGTCATTGATCAAGCACGTAAGATAGCAATCAAGGATTTCAAGCAAGCAATTGTCTTCAAACAATGAGCAAGGGGCAAAGCAACCTTGCACATGAACAAGAATAGTGACTTAGTATTTCTACTCCTTAAGAACTACTTGTGTATGTTCTTGAAAATGTTTTAGCAGGCACTTAGAACACAACAACATCCTAGCAAGCTATCTACAAGGCTATACATAGCTCTTCTAAAGGGAGTCCTCGATATACACAAGGTACGTGAGGCCCATATTCGTAGATGAGAAGAATCCGAAATCACACAGCCAGGGGGAGACGATAACCCAAATCTCCTCCTTCACTTCTCAAAGGTATAAAGTTCTTTGAGGCTTAGCCAAGAGTGAAATCTAACTCATTCCCAAGAGAGGTGTCTTTGGATTCACCTCCCGATATTTATACTCCACCGGAACACAGGAGTTAAGGTCATCCTTTGAGGTGATGAAATCCCCAAGCAGGCCTTCTAAAAATAAAAAAGTAAGTAATTCACTATCAAAAGTATTGGAAAGCACTAAAGGTGGAACACTTAACTCTTCAAGTAAATGTGAAGTGAGTCCAAAAAGTGGAACATTTAACTCCTCACACAAACTCAAAGTGAGTCCACACCTTAGAAAACTAATGAGATCAAGAAAGCAACACACATGCAACATAGTCCTCAATGTGGACCTCAAATCCAACACACACACAACATAGTCCTTACTCACATGATCGAATTACGGGAAAGAATATGAATTATTCAATCCAAAATTTGTTGTGAAGTGACCTGTTACCTCCTATGTAGTTGGGGTGTTTAAAATTGCTCTCAGATTGAAAGCCAACAACCATAAGACTGATTCTACAATGGAGGATTTAAAAGAAAAGCATATGTAAGAAATCAAATTGCAATTAAACTAGTATGAATGCAATTAATCTAAAATGAGAATGCAAATTATTTTTGATATTTTCAAATAAGAATGCAACTAGATTAAGAACAAGTAAGCAAACTAATTAGATGAGAGAAAATGCAATATTATGCTAAATGAACTAACTAAAATAATGCACTCAAAAGCTTTGAGTCTCAAGAGATGTAGTAGAATTTCGCTATCATCTATGTGCTCTCAAAAGTTTGATCTTTGGAAAGGGAAAACAAACTCTTTAAATAGAAATGCCAAAAGGGAATGAAGAGTTTCTTGATTTGAAACTCCCGACTCTTCATTCCTTTTTGAGACTCTTCACTTGTTTGTTGGAGAATGAGACAAATATGCAAGCAATTATTTAATTAAAGAATGGAATTTTTGCCACATGTGGGGTATGACTCTTTGAATAATTTGAATAATTAAATTCAAATAAAGAGGTGTCCATTCGAATAACTAAATAATATTAATTCCTTTTTGATGTGTAATTAGCTAAAGGGGGTAGATTTAATTTAATTAGAAAGCACTTAGGACTTTAGAATTAAATTAATTTATCATAGGGATAATTTAGCTAATATAAGTCAAAGACTTTAGGAATTAATTTAGTATTTGATTATTGCAATTTAGGGTCTTTGCAACTGACATCAAGTCAAATAGAGCCAAGTAGGAGAGAGAAAATTGCCTAGTGAGATAGGACTTTGATGACATAAAAAATTGAAGAAATGCACCAAAATTGATTGAAATGATTAGGTGCCAATTTTGGGGTATTACAACGGGCATCAAAATCCAAGATCCAAAACCTTACCTTATTCCAACAGCTCTGCGATAGTTAAAATCAGATTTGAAGGTCTATTTGCCTCATCTTCCTTCAAGGTAAGTTCATTCTTGTTATTTTCTCCTTGTAATTACTTTGTATACATCAAATCTAATGTCATTGCATGGTTAGTTGTCATTTCCTTTATCATAGCATAAATTTCCTTTCATAACATTCATGCTATCAACATTTCATTTCATTCTCTACCCATCAAGGGAAAGGTGAACCCCAATTCTCCACTCTCATTTAGATCTTGCATTAGCACCCCTTCATCCTTTTTGGGTTGTGTTAATCTAAATTGTTTGAGGGTGAGCCTTTGGGAGAACATTTCCCTAATGTACAACACAATTTGGTGAGTGATCTACATTCCTAGTATTTCTCACCATTTTCTATTGTACACATACATACCCCTAAATACTCATCTAATGCTTCATCATTCATAGAAGTTAAAATTGATGATATGTATGCACTGGAAAATAAAGATTGAAACCAAAATAAGACTAAGTGTAAAAACATGTCACTACTAACAATGGGTGAATGGCCAATTCCCTTAGTATCATATTTTCAAGGATTTTTCAATAGGTTTGTCTATGCCTTGTTGAGTCAAACCTAACCCTTTTTCACTATAACCATCTTTGGTAGGATATTATTTCCTTTTCCATAATGATGATATAACTTAAAAGAGTATAAACATATTTTTTAGTGTTAGCTACTTTTCAATCTAAATAAGAATACAAAGTCGGTATGTCATGTATATCATGATCAATGAGAAAAGAAGAAGCTTGGTCTTCATGATTTTGTTTTTCTTTTCTAAAACTTGACGTTTCAAAATGTAATGATCCCTAGAAATCTTCAAAATTAGAGTGACACACAAGAGGATTGAGGGTAATTGTAGGAGTGATTAATTGCATTAGATATCATAGTTTTATCTTCAACTAGTTGGAATTTTTTTAATGAATTATCATTGGTAGTCATTATATATTGCGTAAATTTTAATGAATCATAGATGGGATAGCACCCATTGCATGAATCCATGGAAACCCCAAAAGAATGTTGATAATAGTATTTTGGGTATTACATGAAAAGTAATTTTAAGGGTAACATGTCCTAAAATGATGGATAAAGTAACATAACCAAGGGAATATCATATTATGTTTTCAAACCATCTAATGGTTACCTCAAATTTTGGGAGACTGGAGTAACTAACTTGAATCACATCTAGAAAATGTTTTCTATATGTATTCAATCTAGATTCTTTGTCCATTAGTGCATGTTTAATGATAATGCCTACATACCTAACCACAATAAATCATGGCCTAAACTTGTGAATTAAATGTAGGAATGGTAAATCATGAAGTGCAAAGGAGTTCAAGGCATTATATTGAAGTAGTGATTGCAATATTGAAGCTAAGACCTTAGGAGTAAGAGTAGATAAAACAATTGTGTGCTCAAAGATGTCCTCTAAAATGTTCTTATGGTTTTCTAAGGAACATACTGAATACCAAATAGATTTTAATGGGAGTTTTATAATAATGTTCATGTATATCATAACACAAATATGCATGGATGCCTAGATGTAGAAGAATTGTAAGTGTAACTAAGGAACACAAAGTAGTAATAGAACTCAACTTAGCATGGGATCTAAAGCATGGAGAAGATTCTTTGTCCATTAGTGCATGTTTAATGATAATTCCTGCATACCTAACCATAATAAATCATGGCCTAAACTTGTGAATTAAATGTAGGAATGGTAAATCATGAAGTGCAAAGGAGTTCAAGGCATTATATTGAAGTAGTGATTACAATATTGAAGCTAAGACCTTAGGAGTAAGAGTAGATAAAATAATTGTGTGCTCAAGGATGTCCTCTAAAATATTCTTATGGTTTTCTAAGGAACATACCGAATACCAAATAGATTTTAGTGGGAGTTTTATAATAATGTTCATGTATATCATAACACAAATATGCATGGATGCCTAGATGTAGAAGAATTGTAAGTGTAACTAAGGAACGCAAAGTAGTAATAGAACTCAACTTAGCATGGCATCTAAAGCATGGAGAAGCATAAACCATATGACATGTAGTAAGGGTAGCATTAGCTGAAACTATCATGAGATGTACATTCATCATATGTGTGGAGAAGAAAATTCACCACCTTCGAGATTGATGGAATCTCAAGGGATGAATCAAATGAGTGACACTTCATTTCTAATAGCACTCTGGTGAGCTAGGGTGATCAAGGACACTAATTGACAAAATAGAATTAAAGATTTTTTTAGAAATGCAATGCAAAGTAATGAAACTAAATTAACTAGAGTATGCTAACAAATAAAATTATTTTAATTACTAGAAACGAAAAGGCTAATTGTCAAGACTAACTACCTAGCTCTGTGAGCTCACTGTCCTGGATGCTAGTGCAAGTATAGGACTACAATACGGATACAAAATGATAGTGTGACATGTGTACATCCTTTGCAGACAAGATACAAAGACAAATTGGAATAGTCAAGACACTAATCTAATTAAACATAAATTGCAACTAGTATAATAACAAGAAATGAAGGACATGATTCACTGCAAAAACAATTATAATAAAATAAAATAAGAGAAAAAGGGATAGATTATAGTGAATGGGGTAGAAGAACCCCAAGAGCTCTCATTCCTATCTCCTCTAAAAGCTACACACAAGAAAGAAAGAAAAAAATATTGGGGCTGTTTGTAGACCTTCCTCAATCAAGTCCCTATTTTGGTGTTTCCACCTCCACAATAGCCAACTAGATAGAAAAATACCAATGATAGATAACCAAAAGATGATTTATAAATGATAATTAATGAAACAACAAGATTGTGATCACTATAATATGCTATTCTTGAACAAAGTGAAATGAAATAGGACGAAGAGACTCCTCTTTGAAGCCACGAAGTCGAAGCTTAATGGAATCAAGGAAAGACGATGAGGAAAGTGGGGAAGCTGCAATATGTGAGTGCCAAAATGTTGTGAGGAGTTGTCCAAGAACCAAGAATAGAAACCACAATGCAAGAAGCTCAAGAAGCATGAAGAATCTATGAGGTTTCCCAAAGAGAATGAAGTGTCCAAGAAGGCCAAATAAAGTTAAAAAATGGAATTTTAAGCTAGCCAAAGGATTCCAAACAATGATGAGTAGAGGTAATACACTGCAAGGGTGGCAGTTGTAACATCTCAATGACCACCTACGCATTTGTAGATTCATGGGATGAATATGTGCCATGTAGATATCTCCACAACAGACACACATCCTAAGCCAAGTAGGCCATGAGATCAAGAAATTGAATGGGAAAACAATAAAGTATATGGAGAGACGTGGAGGCTTATGTGATATTTTTATTTTTCGGTTAAGGTAGACACATCATGGCCCCCACTTTAATGAGCATATCATAATTGAATATGCGAGATAAAGTAGAGAAAACCTATCAAAGGGTATTTTGTCTGCATGGTGTATCCCTTGAGGGGAAAGCCCTAAAATATCACAAGATCACATCCAACATGCAAGCTATAGACAAGCATGCTAGTTGAAAGAGAAAGAATGATAAGAGAGTGATCATCGACAGTATAATAGTATGGGTAGAAAATTATGCTATGCTAGATAGCCATATGATATTGCAATTTTGATTGCCCTGATATGAGTAGAAAAAGCTAGATAGTTGTATGATAGGGAAATTTTATATTGTGTCGATATGAGTAGAAAAGGTGAGATATCTGTATGATAGGGTGACTTTAGATTTTGTGGATACAAGTAGAAAAGGCTAGATAGTTGTATGATAGGGAAACTTTAGACTGTGTCAATGTAACTAGCAAATGCTAGATAGTCATATTATACGACGACTTTGATCACATTGGTACAAGTAGAAAGGCTAGATGGCCATATAATAGGGGAAAAAGATCTAATAGACTAGTGGATTGGCCTCCACAAAGGCAACAAAATAGATCAATTTTTTTAAAATTTTCAAAAAAAGTTGTGATATAGAGACAATAAGATATAATAGCCCTGCCTTAGAATGGATTGTGTTTCTCAAAGGGTAACATGAGACATTATAAGGAGAAAATGAGACATTCTAATGAGAAAATGAGAATTGTGACATGTCGACATAACAAGATGTTGCCATGGAATGTCACCACATAACAAGTGACACATGATATCCACAACATCCATACAACCAAGTAGAGACAGGGGGTTTGATTATTCAACATCACATTCGATAAGAGTAAAAAGATATATGATATATGATTTCTTATGGGTATTTCATCAAGGTCGAAGTGTCTGAATATGAAGAAGAGCAGATGAAGATAGAAAATAAAAATTCAAGTCAACATGGAAGGATGGCCTAAATGCCCCCAACAATTTGCATCATCCCCAAATGTTAAAATTCAATATATGAAAAATAGAACATGATAACAAATAGAGGAATTTTATAACATATCACACTTTTTCCTTGGAGTGCAAATGAAGTACGAGAGTTCTACAAAGGGGCACAACATTTAAAGACAAGAAAAAGGGAACATAAACAAATACACTATAATCTATAAATGTAGAAGTGGGAACTACCTCACAAATCATCCACCGATAAATCATCATCCTCCCAATCTTGATCATATGGTGAGGGAGGTTGAGACTATAGTGGAACAACAGCTATGAAAACCAAAGACATCTCAACAACAACTAAATCCAAGGATGAATTTTCTTTGACATTCTCATCCAATAGCTCAATCGAGGCTAGTGTGAGGGATCATCATCAACATCAAAACATCCTCAAGTGAATGAAACATGCATGCCTCATAGGATGTAGGTGATACGACTTGAGGCAAAGTTAAAGGAGGCACGTTGTTGACCTTTGCAAAAGAGGTGGTGACAAACTTGGGAGAAGCTGGATTTTTCTTCACTATAAGCACAGAGAAGGAAAGAGGGCTTGTTGAAGTGAAGTTGCAATGACAAAGCTCAAGTATGTGGCCCTACTCAAACTTTCTCTTGATGGAGGGGATAGCCTTTAATCCACTATATCAGGCCTAAGAACCTTGGGAAATCTAGAATGGTAATCGACAAGTTGTGCAAGCTGGGTTGACACATCTACACTTGACACCGCTTGTGTATGCAACATGTTTATAGGTTTAGGGAATGGTGGTATATCAAGCAATGAAGTGATCAAAAAAGGCTCTTAGGAAGTAGGGATGAATACTTGGACATGCTTGGTACAAGAGAAGGAGCTGAAGTAGGAGCTAAAACAAGAGTTGGAGAAAGAGTGGGAGACAAAAACACAAGAACCAAGGATTTGGTCCTTGCCTTCAGGATGGCCTCACGTTACAAGGTCCTAGCTCGTTAGTGGCGCTTACACTCACACACAAGTTGGTTTTGACGAAGGTTTGAACTAGGATGAGAGGTCTACAGATGCATCGATGGCCACTCCGGTAGAACAAGATGTATGCATCCCTTTTAGTACACCAAAGTGTTCCACTCTTTAAATGTAGATAATAATACTTGGAATGGTCAAAGAATAGGATTAAAGGGTGTACATTGAATATATTCAATGCCTTCAAACTAAAGAAAAAAAAATATATTGTACAAATTTGTGTCTATTTGACCCTATTAACCAAATTTGAAAGACGAGTTTGCAATCAAGGTCAAGCTCAATCATAAAATGGTTCAAATGGGTGTGGAAATCAAATACATGGAAATACATGTAGATATAGGTATAATAAATTTGTGGATAAAGAAAATTAATCAGGGAATGCAAATATAAGAATGAGGTAAACTACCAAATATATACTCTATATTTAAAATACGCTTAGATGCATCCAGGCGTTGAATTTTTTCAACTTAATTTTTTTCTCTATATTAAAGGTGAATGGTCAAAAAAATGCCTCGATGCATCTCGGCATATTTTAAATATAGAGTATATATTAGCTAGTAGTAGCTGCATTGCACGTAACACATTGACTAAATTAATTTGATTAGGGTTAGCATTTAGCATTACAATTTATATCATGGTCAGGGTTAGGGTTTAGTGTTAAGGTTGGGTTTATGGTCATAGTTACAAGTAGAATTAGGGTTAGGGTTAGGGTTAGGGTTTGGATTATAATTGTAATAGGTTTCAGGTTAAGAATAACATGGATTTGGTTTAAGTTTATGATTATAGTTAGGGTTTACACTTATGGTTAGGATTAATATTAGGGTTAGGGTTTTGTGTTTTAAGTTGAATAAATTAATATAATTAGGGTTAGTGTTAGCATGCATATCATGGTTAGGTATTGCATCAAGTTTATGGTTTACCATTTATGATTAGATTTTAGCATTTATGATTATAGTTTAGCATTTAATGAGTATGATTATAGTTAGGTTTATGGTTTAGGCTTTTGGTTAGGGCTATAATTAAAGTTAGGATTGAACGTTAAGGTTTAATGTTAGGGTTAAAATTTTTGTTATGGTTAGAATTTTTTGGTTACGATTACATTGATGTTTAGGGTTCACATCAAAGTTAGGGTTAGGGTACGAATTGAGATAAGAATTATGATTAGGATGATAGAATGGTTACGAATGGGATTATTATTATGATTATGCTAGAATAATAGTTATGGTAGGTTTAAGTTCAATATTAGGATTAGCATTAATGTTAGAGTTCAAATAATGATTAGGCTTAGGATTTATACTATGGTTAGGATTATGCTTAGAATTACAATTTTTCTTAGAGACACATTTAGTGTTTCATATATTTGTGACATGTCCATTGTAATTAATTTTTCACACATATCTGCCACATCTATTTAAAGAAATCTTTTAATGCCATGCATATTTGAAAGCCATGTATATTACAAATAAATAGTAGAACACAATTTGTTAATAATATTTTAAATATTAATTTATGGAAGTCTAGTGGTACACATCACTTCAATATTTCAAAAAAATTATTTATCTTGTATTATAATATAAGTTAAAGAAAATTGACAATCTTTTCTAAAATGAGTAAAACATTTGTAAAAATTTGTCGCAAGTATATCATATGTATTTTTCACATATTTAATATTATATATAAAAATATACAATATTTTTAAGACACACATAAAAACCACATACATAAAAATAAATAGTATTGTTTGTCAAACTTACATAAATTAAAGACAATTTATATGTTCCAATACAATGATTTTGAATAACTAAGAAGTATCAAAGGTCAAATAAGAACTAACTATATGTAAAACACTTCATCGTAATGATGTAAGTACAAGACATATTCTTCAATGATGAGCATGGTATTGCGACCTTTATTTGCATAATGATCGTGATATACTTCTTTCATCATAGATGGAAATGCATCTAATTTTAGAGATGTCTCAAGAACTACTTTTGCAACATCTTCCATTTTCAATATTTCTAGTTCTTCAACATCGTCAATCATTAAGGTCGTGTGTTCAATAGTTTTAACAATTTTTCTGCAGCACTCTAAAACTAATCTTGCACATTTGTCCACATCAGTTTCAAAAACATCATTTGAGTTTATAGAGGCATTTGGGCTTGTAATAATGATTTTGGATTCATTCTCTGAAACATCCATAGTTTGAATTATTTGCTGCAAATTTAAAATAAAATAATAAATATTAGTATTTCAAAATTATGAGAATAAACTATCCATAAACTGTGATAAAATAAAAATTGAAATGAATATTGTTTAGTAATACATGCTAGGAAAAAAATAATGAAAACAATATAAGGAAATGATGTTACATAGATAAATTTCAACTTTATATTTTATTAGATTGGAATAGTCATTCATGAATTTGTCCATTTTATTTTTTAATCAAAATGTACATGCAATATCATATTAAAATTATAAATACTTTACAACTAATAAATATATTATCGTGTGAAATATATCTTAGCCCAAATAAACTTTAAATATATGACAAATAAAAAACATGAATATACAATTTTTTCCCTTCAAATAACTAACATGCATCAAATAATGTGTTTGAATTACCAAACTCATTGAATATAAATAAATGAACATGTAGATTTTTACTACCAAGCATTTGGATGAAGAGAGAAATTATCAATGATGTTGTTAATTATTGAGAGAAGTACAAACAATAAAAGTATGTTGACAATATTTATTACATCAAATGATTTCTAAGGATTTCAATCTACTATCTTCTTTTCTTCTAGCAACTTGTTTTCATATCTTCATTTTTTCATATCTTTCATATGTGAAGGGCGGCATAATTCTTAGTCCTTGCAAAGATTTGACGCGTGATATTTCCATAAATGTGAGACCACTTCTTCCAGTGGGACCTATATCAATAGTAGCTTTATGTAGTGTCAACCCTTGTGACTTGTGAATGGTTAAAGCCCAAGCCAATCTCAATGGAACTTGTTTTGTACTACTCCTATCAATTGTAGGAATTAGAACTCTTTGTGGATGACGATCATCGAATGGAATTCCAGATTAACTATCAAAATCTACAATACATATGATGGTGATAGAGGTGGTGCACTTCCAAGTATATATACAATACTTCGAATATATTTTAGTGCTCCATTAACAAGACCTACTTTAATCCATAAGTTTGAAGTTATCATTACCCTTGCATCTTTTCTAAGTAATAGTTCCATATCGAGCTCATCACTTACATCTCCATCCAAAGAAGTATGTGTTGTTGTTTTAATAGAAATTCTTCGTGTAATAGGATTTGATAATGATAGTATCTTTTTCTTATTATGATTGTGCACATTATCATTTGTTGAAAATAAATAAACACTATTTTCAAACTCACCATTTTTTGTGCTACTCATGTTTGCATTTCATCTTGACATAAGTAACATCCAATCCTCTAGTGTAGGGTGATGCATCTTGACATATGTAAGGGTGATGCATCTTGACATGTATGATAGTGGGATATTATGATGTTAACTGCTTTATTTTGTTTGTCACTGAGGTTTTTGTAGTCCACACATTGTGGTATGTCATCATGGATAGGACAACCTGTATTTCTCATCAAGTTAATGAAATTTATAGCTTCATTTGTGTATAGTTCACTTTGAAATTCTTGAGACCAATTTGTTTGTCGATCCATATCTCTTCTCCCAACATATCTATCTCTGAAACTTGCATAATCTTTCCACGATGAAGTCTCGATAAAATCTCCCATTCATTCTCTGTAGTAGTACCCTAGGCATTATCATTATCTATAGATTTTAAATCAGACTCATTTTTAGTATTGTCAAAATCTCCTCTTCTTTCTAGATGCCATGAATTATATATGAAGTTATCCCATGTTGCAACTATATATTCATCATTGTTACCAATATCTGTGTGAATTTCACAAAAAGGTTTGTAAAGCAATAATTCTGAAGAGCAAAAATCAATCCATTTTTCTGAGTGACGTGCAGGAATTGAGTAAAATCTAGGAAAGACTCTTACAATAGCTGCTATTTTTCTTGGCCTCCATTTATCATCACCTCTCCTTTTTTTGTTATATATCCATGATTTGGCAACATCAATAAGGTACAAAGCTTCCATAAATTGTGGCCTATTCCTATAAGCATCGATGAAAGATATGGTGTGTTCCTCATTTTCTTCATCAATATTTAAGTCTACACGTTTGAATACTTCCTTTGAAACATTTAAGTTGACATATACTCTACTACTCTACACCAATGGAAGTTCTAGTAGCATATGATTTGTTTCTTGGGCCCCAATATCCCTTTCTATCAATGTTTCAGTGAGAAGTCGCCTATAAGCTTTTGATGCTAAATCATCAGGATTTTCTACATTTGCTAGTCGAAATAACATCTGATGGTATATCTCTGAACTTCTTTCGGCTTTGGCTGCATACTTTGTGATATTCTTAATCACGACATGTTTAGACATAATAGGCTGCCAATCAATATTTGCTCTCCAAAGTTGAAGTATGTAACGGTTGTATGAGTTAACTTTGTCATCATTTCTGAATGGCTCAAATATTATCTCACCAATTTCTAAATCTTTCTTTATTCTAGATCCTTCTAAATTCAATGGCCAAGGTGCATTAAACCTATATTTTATTAATAATTTTTTTTGGAAAATACAATGATTTATTAAAGGAGAACAATATTAACAGTTGAAATTAATAAAACTGGTTAGGAAGTATTTACATGCAAACCAATTTCTCTCTCTTTTGCGTAGGCATGCACCTTCTTTACACATTGTGTGTCTTTGTACAGTATTTAGAATCTCGTCATAATCAGTGTTGAAATCAGTTTTGACTAGTTGTTTAGTGTTTTTCAAACATGGGTGTAGACTAAAATTTCGGTATGCCTAAAACATAGATTTAGATATTTCAATACCATATTGTTTTAAAGTGACAACATCAATGAGAAGGTTTAATTTGTTAACTTTATATAATCATGCTTGTATATTCCGAAGGTGTGTATCTCGTCGAGATTGCATGCATGAACCAAATCATGGAGATATGATGCAACATAGTATAATTGATCTTGATTATTCTAGTCAAAATTTTCTATTTTTGGTGCTCCTTTTAACCATATAAAACCATGCACATGTGTGGATCCCCTATGTTGCCATTCATATCTGAACCAATAGTCTTCAACATTCATTACATTCTCAAGTATCTCTTTTATGAAAGTTGTGTTTCGCATATGCATGTATTGCGCAACAATGTGTGGATAGTCCATGATATTTTGTTTCCTCCACATCTGTGCTTCTCATGGATCACTTGGTGGTGTTCCAGACATCATTGCATGCAATTTTGGCCAATACAAGTTTGTTGCACTCAATGTAAAAAATATTGTCAGCGTTCCAAGTTGATGAAGCATATATATTAATTCTACTCGACACTTTGTCCAATATGACCATGTTCTGCTTAAAGTAGTTCCAAATCGCATCAATCTATCTGCTAGATGGGACTGTGGTGTTTTCTCCATATGTTCATGTAACTCATGTATTTTCATTGGCATTTGTTGCAGACTTCTCTTCATGCAAACACTTGTGGAGCTATGTGCTCGGTGTCTCATAATCATATTCATCATATAGTAACAAAATCTTGGATGCTTTCCAAATCTATTATCTTTGTATTGTAGCAAGTGCTTGACATATTCATGTAGATGTACTCGCCTTAGTCGCGGTTCCAACCAATCACATTTACCATTGAGAAATAATGAGGGGAATGTCATGTCAAGAAAACATGTCATGGTATATTCATTTATGGGAGATGCACCGATGTTAGGCCAATCCATCCTTATTGTTGGGTCTATGCTAGGATTTTTGACCCATGCACGAATCAACTCCATTTCCCTCTAGGCATTTGGAGGTTTCGATGCCATTGATGTTGTATGCTCCATTATATTTCTCTCATCTGTCTCCACCAAAGGACCCACAAAAGTAATATCATTTTTATCTGAATTAAACTCCATATGCACTATTCTTAACTCACTAAAAATGTTATGATCTGCATTTGGTGATTTATTGTCCAAAGCATTTTCATCAACAATCGCATCATAGTAAAACTTATCATGCATAATTTTATATCGTAAGGCAGTGTAGACACGATCTCTATTTACCGTGAAGTTATATCTTGTTCCACGTTGATCCTTTCTACGTACTACAATCAGTAGAAGTTTTTTGACTAAATGTAGCAATTTCTTTTCCACACTTTCAATATTTTGTGGAAAACTTATTGTGCTCCCTCTGTATTTTAATTGACCACTAGTTGCATGTGTCACTTGTAAAATTGGGCTCACACATGCAATGAGTATTTCTTCCACTTGAGTTAAATTTTCTAATTCTATTGGTTGGGCCTCATGATCCATATTGTTTTCAATTGAGAATGTATGGTTTCCTTTTTCTTGTCTACATCTAGTACAAATAGGACCTTGGGGACTACGAGAGACATTAATTCCAATGTAACATTCTCGACAAATGTAGCACATTGTTGGTGATGCCAACATATCCATTTTTTTCAAAATGACAATTGAAATTTCATGAAATTAGTTTCTAGCAATCCATTCACATTTGGGAAACCATGTTGAGATGATCCAGGACTTGATTGTACTGCATGTTGATTTATATTTTCTGGTGTTTCTGCAACACACTCAACTAACCTGAAAGCTTCCTCTTTTGCATTCCTTTCACAATCTTGATTGTATACATTTATTTCAATATTGTCCTAATGTCTAATTTGTTGTGTTTCCTATAGTTGGGGATTATATTGTACTTGTCCCACATTATCTAGACCTTCATTATGTATAGGATGTACCCCAACATCATTTTGTTCTCTTATTACCTGTTGTGCATGTGCCTCCTTAGATGTGTGTTGACGTGTATTTTTATTTGTGTCTTTGTGATGTAGGTTATCCATGTCTTGTCTTTGAGAATGAGAGTGATCCTCAAGTGTTTGGTGGTCTAAATTTCTGTTAACATTACCCTCTACTATTGCTTCACTTTGTAACAGCTCAATAGCGACCTTTGATCTGTGTTTACCATATTGTTCTCCTTCGACTTGTAGATTGATCCATTTGAGCATCTACCACTTGTTGCATACGACGCCTACGATATTCCTATTGATATTCTCTTTTGTATTTTTTTCTTTGCTCCTATGTTTCAAAGAAGAGTTTCCTTCATCGAACCATAGCTAATATACAAAATGCATATAAAACTTAAATAAATAGAAAATGGTTGTTTATAGTTTGAAAGGAATAACAATAGTATATATAGTAAATAGAAATGCTTTAAAAAGCTTAATTAATAATAATTATTTAAAAATCTAACTTCTAAAAATAGAAAAGACATAAATAACTTTAAAAAATGTGTACTTATATTATAAATGTTGGAAGCAAAGATATGGGCTTATGTATTCATCATGTATGTATTAATGTAGTAATTTATTTATTTTATTGTTGAAATTTATTTATAATTTATGACTTATGCAAATACAAATTCTATTTTATTTAAAAAATATGAAATGAATAGAGAAATAAATACAAAATTTTATTTATATTTTAGTAAATACAAAATTGTGTGCTCGATACTACAAAATTGTTTGTTGCATGTAGTATTGTGACTTTTTCTTACATTAAATTTCATTCAAATATCTTAGAAACCCATCCTTGATTAGCTTGGAGTCACCTTGCTCATATTGTTCATCATAAAATAACTCCCTGTAGAAGCCTCTGAAATTATCAAATATATCAGCTTTGCCATAGAATGATTCAGTCGTTTCTTGAATGAAAGTCACATCATTTGCTTCAATTGCATGTACATGTGAGGTTATGAGTTTAAGCCTTTCGATGAGTTCTTTGCACAAATTCATAATTTCTCTTCCCAGTTTCTGTACATCTATATCAATGAAGTCATTTGACTGAACACTTGACAATGAAGGACTTGCAATTGAGTTTTCGTTCGTAGCTAAATGCTCAGGAGTGGTATCTGGAATTTCTATGATGTCTACATCTTCTACATGGTTTTCCATGATTGGAATTTCAATCATTTGTATTTCATCCACGAGATTTTCCATGACCTAAAATAAATAATCAAAAAATATTTATAAAATAGAGAAAAAATATAATTAAACAGTAAATATTATATATTATAATATTTAATACCTCTAAAATTATACCATTATAAAATGTTGTAAAAATAAGTAGATATACTAACATGTAGCTATGTTGACAACACCATCTAACATTAATTGTCTATTTAATTATTTTATTATTATCTATCAATGTTTAAAACTTACTGTATTTTGAAGCTCAGATTTTAAACTTGCGGAAATGAAAAGATGGATTAAAGCTCAATCTACTCTTCTTAACTTTTTACATTAAATGTAATTTATTAAAATTATTTTTCTTTAATTTAATTGAACTATTCAATCATATGCTAATCCACTAAATAAGTCTTACAAATTTAATAAATTTCTACCTGTGGCTCGATAATTATAAGAAGATTAAGAAGGGTTTTAAATTCTATTTCAGAGATGAATAATCTTCCTTTCCCGAGTGCCCAAGATTGAAAAAAATAATGCAGATTTTAGAAAAATATTTGATTCGGTATTTGAAAAGGGGGAAAACAATGGTGAATAGTGGAATACTCAGCCAAAAAAAAGTACAAAGAAGTTTTTACAAATAGAATAGTGGGGGGATAGGTGCAAGGTTGAGAGCCAGGCATTACAAGTAGCGAATAAAAAAATAGCAGCAGCAATATAAGAAACAAAAAGAGAAGATGGAAATCTGCAAATAGAGGGTTTTTTTGGGCCGCTCAAACATGGTAAGCCAGAGTTGAGAATTGGACGCCTACACTTGGTAGTCGTCCAGACAATACATAAAACTAAAATAATCGAATATACTATCCCGTAGACCACCTTTTACCATACAAATGTTCAAACCTTCTATACTATTATGCTAAGTTACCTTGGTTTGCGCCTGGACCCCTCCGGACCAACCTGGGTATGAACTGGTCTGTGGTCTGGGTCTATTTTGCATGTGGGTCCAAGTAGGGTTCAAAAATCTAGGACCAGTTCGAACTTCTGGCCCAGACGAACGGACCCGGGCAGACCAAGCCGGGAAAAATCGAACCCGCGGTGAACTGTGCCGAACTTCGGGCCGTGGACATCACTTAAGTCACAAATTTTGCAAAAATTTATATTTTTTGACATTTGGAACCCTAAAAGGTGGTTATAAAAGGCTAATGGTTGCTTCTCATTCTCATTTGTGGTGTGCAAGTAAGTAATTTGACTTAAGCAAGAGCAAAAGAGCAAATTCTTGGTTGTGCAAGGAGGAGTTGGAAGATTGGTTTGTTAGCTTTCTTCAAGTGTTTGTGCCTCATACATACACCTTTGCAAGCTTACAATGAGTAGAGGTAAGTTCTTGTTTCATTTGTTTTTTGTTTTTGTTTAATTTTTTTATTTTTTTCATTTATCTTTCATTCTCCATAAGATCTTAGCCATTTTTTCTATAATTTTTCATAATCTTGCTTTAAGTTTTAAGTTTTATATTGAATATGTATACAATTTGAAATTTCTTGCCATAGGAAAAGGAACTACAATGGCATCTACCTCTTCCTCAATAGGCAATACCGAACAAAGAATAGAACCCCTCTCCGATTCTCCTTTGTGGAAGCATGTTGATATTATAAGAGCCCTTCCAAGAGGTGGTGCATTCCGTTGGAAATGTAGAGGTTGTGATGTAGAAAGAAATAGTTCATATTTTTGTGTAGTAGGCCATTTGTGTGGATACTCTAGTAGAGGAGTCAAGAAATGCCCTGGAAAAAAAGATGCACCTATACCCAATGAAACTGTACTAAAGTATATTGAAGAGCATGATGCAGCAGAAGAGAGAGAAGAACGTAGGCAAAATTCAACCGATGGCATTGGCAATAAAAGTAAAAGTTTTTTTTAAAAAAAAAAAGGTAACACAACCCCCCACAGATGTTGTGATAGAAGACCACCCCTTTTTTACTACCTCAACTACCCATGAGCCTAAAAAAGAAACCCTTGGCCTTACACACAAAAGAAAGGGGCCACTAAAAATTGCATTTCAAAATCAAGTCGGAAAATTGCCGACATTGATGTGGGAAGATGCTTGTATGCAAATGGGTTGTCTTTTAATGTTGTCCGCTCTCCATATTGGAGACAGATGTTGAAAAGTGTTAATGAAGCTCCAAGAGGGTATCAGGGCCCCGGTTTTGAGAGAGTACAAACCACCTTGTTGGATCAAGAGGTCAAGTGGATTGATGATCAATTGAAGCCCATAAAGGATTCATGGATTGAGACAGGGGTATCAATTGTTTCAAATGGGTGGAAAGATGCTAGAAACCGTCCTTTGATCAATGTCCTAGTGGTGTAGGTGGATTGTGAGGGGCAAGTAAAAGATGGGCCATTTATTGCTAATATTCTCATTTCTGTCATTGAACAAGTGGGTGCTAGTAATGTTGTCCAAGTCATAACAGACAACGCAAAGAATTGTAAAGTTGTTGGTTTGTTGGTTGAAGAGTGATATCAGCATATCTTTTGGACACCTTGTGCAGTCCCTTCACTCAATCTTATGCTACAAAAGATTGGGAACACAATTGAGTGGATCAAGGAGGTGTATGCAGAGGTTGAGGACATCTAGATGTTCATCACAAACCATCACATGACACAATGAATATTCAGAATGTTCTCACGTTTGGAGTTACTGAAGGTAAGTGAACTTGAACTAAAGTTAGTAATTTATTTTTTATTTTTTAAATCAGTATCTTACAATTTCTTATTTTCATTTTTTTTATTGTGTAATGTGTATTCTTTTATAAAGTATGTATCTAATAGTTGTATTTTTTGCTCTAATTTATGTTACAGGTTGTTGAAACTCGTTTTGCATGAAATTTAATCATCTTGAGACGACTTGTGCAAGTGACAGAGGCACTTTGTAATATGGTAATCAATAACAATTGGGTTATATGGAAGCAAAGCAACAGTGAGAGTGCAGCTAAAATAAAGCAAAGGATATTGGATGACTTATGGTGGGAACATGTGGAATATATCATTAAGTTCATCGAGCCCATTATGAGCATGCTTAGGTACGTTGACATGGATAGGCCTTGCCTTGGAGAGATCTATGATGGCATAGACTCAACGCTTGAAAATATCAAGCAAATTGTAAATGAAAAAGAGCAAGATTGCGAAGAGACTCTCTTCAAACAATTGCAAGCAATTATTGTAGAACAATGGAACAAAATGACCACTCCTCTACATTTGCTTGCCTATGCATTGACGCCCAAATATTATAGCAACCAATTTCTTGATCTACCGAGAAGGCTACCACCCTATAGAGATTTAGAAGTGTTTGATGGATACAAGGCAGCATTTGAAAGACTCTTTCCTGATGATGATATGAGAGATTTGATTACGGATGAGTTCATAGAGTTTGTGAATGCAAGAGATCTAAGTAATGATGCTCTTCGTCATCGGTTTAGGAAGGATGCTCATAGTTGGTGGTACCTCCATGGCCAAAGATTCCAAACATTGCAGCCCCTTGCAATAAAAATTATATCACAAGTAAGTTTTATTTTTAATTTTTTTAAAAAAATTAGCTTACTTTATCTTCTTGTCTTCATAGGTTGCTAGTTCATCTGCATCAGAAATAAATTGGAGCACATATTCTTTCATCCACTCAGTGAAGCGCAATAGATTGCAATCAAAAAGAGCAGAGAACTTGATATTTGTGCATTACAACTTGCGTGTTCTCTCACACAAGAATAAACAATACAAAGAAGGGGACATGAAGAGGTGGGATGTAAATGCAGAGCTTGCAGACTTGGATGCTTCCACTTCTCGGCTTGCACTTGATGATTTTGAAAATTTTGACACCAATACTATTGTTGTTGTTGCTGATCCCATTGGCCTTAGCTCTATTGCTGAGTGAACTAATGTTGAAGAAGAAGATGAAGATGAAGATTAATACATTTTTAATTCATTAGTTGAACTTGAAACAATGATACTTGAACTTAATGTTATGATTTAGTTTTAATGTTTTGAATCTTTGATGTTGGACTTGAAGTATATGATGGTATGATCATGATTCATGATGCTATGATTATAAGTTTATGGTGTTTTTGTTGTTTAAATGTTATTTTTATGATACTATGTGACATTCTAATTTTAACTCATGCTTCTAAGCTTCATATATATATATATATATATATATATATATATATATATATATATATATATATATATAATTACATGTTTTTTTCGAACCTAAACCCAAACCCCTTTTCATTTTGTCGAACTTGCGAACCGATTCTTCGTACTCGAACTTGGAACCGAACTCGAATCGGTAACTTAGCTATTATGGTTAGAGTGAGTTTTCTTTTTCATTTCCTCCTACAAAATTCTTAGATGTAAGTGAACACCATAATCTTGAAGCATGTGCTCAGAGTGGTGTTTAATTCTTTTCTATTTATTGCTTATTTCTTATCAAAGGGACTTATGGAAAAGATATATAAATGTTATCGAACATGTTCCTTGTATGGCCAAATTTGGAATCTAATGAGAATTTGTATTACCAAGAAATATTTGTATATTGCCCTAAAACTCTACCAAACTTTTATGATTGCACGGATACAACACTTTCCTTGTATGTCTCCCATATCGTTGCTTTTATAATCATTAGTTTATTTGGCTCTATCAATTAGTTGTGCAAAAACATAAATTCAAATATGATAAAAAAAACATCACGAAGAAAATCAAATATTTATTTCGGAGTTATTCACGCGATCCTCGCAAGCCAGCCCTAGATGCGAGGGCATTCTCGTTTGTTGTGACGTATCTTGTCAATTTATGAAATAGTTACAGTATCAATGTCCACTCCTAATGTATGAGAATGTTGCATGAAGACGCTGAGAATGATGTGTTCAATCGAGATGGGATTTAACGATGTTGCACGAAATAAACATTCTCATCTGAGCGAAGCCATCTTCTCTGATTTGTCTTGGAGAAAAGCGAAAACAGGAAGTTAAAATGGAATTGAAGATGGGTAGCGCAGATCTCGTTACCAAGTTTTCTATAATGTTAATCGCAATAATAATAATAATAATGGCGAGTATTGGTGTAGCCTGGGGACAACCAACAACATGCTATTATTCTCTGTGCTTTGACAATGTGTATTGTGAAGGATTAGGGCGTGGCACACCCAACTGTTGTGACATCGGCAGCTGTGCGAAGGGATTAGGTTATTGCGATGCCACATGCTAAGTAACATCGCCTTAGAAGAGGATGGTAAACCTAACCACTGTAGGTTTTTGAATCCTCTTAAATTTCAACAATTGTCACACTCAGTACAGTTTAGTTTCCCAACTCTACCGGCGTTTGGACTTTGAATGCATCTTGAACATTGAAAACAAATGATCAGCTCTTATTTGCAAAACAAATGAATGCATCTTGAACAATGATCAATGATCAATGAACAATGAACAATGATCAATGATCAACCCTTCAATCTAGTAAATTGGATATCACAAACAGTAAGAACAAAAACACTACACAGGTGTGCATTTTTAAGACGAGGCTATATGTGTTTTTTGTTAATAAAAATCTCAGACAAATGTAGAATATAAATGTCAATGCCAATAGCGATTATTTAACAGGCAACCAACCTCTGGAAAGGCAGCTTCTTGTTTAAAAGCTTAGTCCTCTTCTGGTACTTACTAATTTCACTAAAGCACAACAAAAAAATTAAGAAATCAGGTTAACAAGTTCATTACTACGAATAGCCCAAGCGCAAAACAATACATTGAAAAAAAACTTACTGTATTTTGAAATGCTACCAGTAGCGATTGTGAGTTTTGGAACATAAACTTTCTTTTAAAAGTTCATAGGGAGATGAAAAGATGGATGAAAAGGTTGATCTGAATATATTCAAATTCCATAAAATGGCAATTACAAAGACTCCCGCTATTCTAGCTTTTAGTGTTTTACTCTAAAATTAGGCCTGCCTTACTGCGTTACTACGTTACAATATTTAATATATTTTTTTTTGCTGGGAAGTGATTTCAAAGTTGAGTAATTGCACGGAAGTGAGAATCGATTCCTGCTGGTAGCTGCTCTGCCACGTTATTGCCACGTATCCGTTGCTGCCACGACCGTTCGTAAAAGCCTGTCCAATGGAATATGAATAGGTGCTTTAATCTTACAGTGTTTTTTTTCAATTGACCTGCTATAGGAAGGATTGATGCGGCTGTAGGGTTCACACCTCTCGGCGCAATAATGTGTAATGGATAGGTAGGTAATACAGGGCAATGGACTCAAAAAATTTACAAAGAAAAATGTCATTTATCAATATATAAATTTATAAATACATTTTCCTCATAATAAACCAAAAACTAAATAAATTAAAAATGATACAAGTGAAAATTTCTCCATTACTCTATAGTTATTGGAAACAAATTTACCCATCTCCACCTGAATATATTTATGATATATCTAGATTTGAAGCTTTCAACAACTGTCGTATGGATTCTAGCTCTCCTTGCTTTCGTTAGGAGAGGACCTCTGAAAATGTGACAATAGTATGCAATGTTCGCAAGTAATATAGTATATCAGGTTTTAAAAATTGTAGACTAGCGCCCTTAATATTTGGTAGGAATTGTAATATGATCGCAGTTTTTGAATTTGAAGTTCATCTAATGATGTATCATTGACAACATTTTACAAACTATATTAAAGAGAGGAATAAAGTGGAACACCAGGGAGAGTCGCACCCCCATCAACAATAAAGATATTTCCTGTTATATATGCAGAGGAGTCACTAGCTAATAGATATACAATAGAGGTCATTGCTGGATCGATCTGTCCCCAGGTTTTTAGAGGGACAATCCTTTCTGCTACCTTGTTGAGCCAATCTTTCTCCATCAGCCCGGCAGTTATTTCAGATCTGAAAAGTCCTGGTGCAATGCAATTAACACGGATGTTGTACTTTCCAAGCTCCAATGCCATAACCTGCAAATTAAAAGCAAAATGAATTTCATGCAGCAAATTTTTAAAGATAAAAAAGTAATCCTTTGATGAAGTTCATAACCCTTAAACAGCAAGTGCCATTGGATAATAGTGTTCAAATTGACTACACGAAAAAAAGAACATGCTGAGTATTGCAGCTTTAAGATAGAGTGACAACATATACGGATAGGGAAATGGCTACTGACACAGCTATATGATTTATGAGCTTTCCATTGTTGAAAAAGGAGCAATCCAATCAAAGCAGAGTCACTTTCTTCAAGAAGTTCAACTCTAAGTCTATAACTATATTGCCAACAAGTACAACCAATAAAACCAATTCTTCGAATATACCAAGCTAAATTAAAACTTTCAACAATTTGTGAAGTCATGCAAAACAATTTCATTACAAGGATTCATTCGTATCCACTTATTCTTAATGAACTGCTTGAAAATGAGTATTGTCAGTTTACGGAATTCAACCCTCCAAATACACTCGTAATATTCCAATTTCATAAGTTTTCTTATATTTGTAAGAATGGACAAACAATCTTATTGTTACCTTGTTTACTTTGAGGGATTTTTGCTCTTCAGTGTTTAATTCATCTTTAGGATAACCATTTCACGATTAGTCACTAGCATTAAAGGCTTGTTCGTCACTAATAATCACTAGGTATGGGAGCCCACAAAGGCCCCACACACCACTATTCATTTGTTAGTACAAGGAAGAAACAACAATCATAAGATATCTATCACACAGGACTTTTCACTCTAAAATCTTCTGGAGCATGTGATGTACTTAACTTACTCTCATCTTACAATTATAATCAATGTAGGACCAACCGAAATTTTAAACCGATATCTTTAAATTTTCTTAGGCTATAGGAGCTTCCATGGTCATTTTTTATTAGAATTTTTTTTCTTGTGGGATTTTTGCCCTGCTCCATACTATAATGACCAATGTCCATTCTCTTTCATTAGCTTAATGGCTCTTCCTTGTGTACATTAAAATAATCACACAATAAGGGAATCCACTAAGCACACAAGCAACTCCAAGCAATTTTTAGTATGGGGGACGATTGATTTTTATAAGGAACCCTCAGCTTTGGATTTTCTTCCCTCTGACCTCTTTCCCAGTTGGCAAAATTTTTGGAGCATGCAATCCCTTATTATTGTCTAGACTCTAAATTTTTACTGTGGAACCAAACCCAATCTTTTTGAATTACTAAATATCATAGTAGCTAAGTGTTTTTAAAGCACAGGTGTACTATCATAAAATATTATGTTTGCATGGCAACCATCTTGGTTTGAAAACAGAGTAGTTGCCTACAAGTAGCCCAAGTGCATATATAGGAATAACTTATCTTACATTTACTAAAGAATCACTTTGGTCTTGCCAATCGTTACAGTCAACCTCCATTTGGGAAATCCCTAACCGATTTTATCATGTTCCAATAAGACACAGGGTAAAATAAGCTTCATTTTCTCCTAAACCACAATACTGATCAACGATTTATTAACCAAATTTCTTACAAGCCAAAGTATACACACTTGCAATTGCACAGTGTCCAATTGGTTTCAAAATAGTTTACATTTCCATTCACAAAAACTTTACCCAATCAATTGTACCGTCACCAAAATCACTAGCAACAATACAACAAACAAGCATTAAAGCAATTAAAAATAATTGACAGCCAGGAAAGGTCATACACATAAAACATGGGGAGTCGATTCCCAGGAATAGACATGATGTAAGATAGTGCCCAATTTTTAACGTCCAGGCCCATGGTAGTTCAAATATGTGATAGGCAATGCACACCCAATGAATATTTGATGGTTGACCATGTATTAGGAAAAACTAAGATATGTGACAAGACTTAATACATTCTTTCTTTAAAATAAAAATTAATGGAGATTGGAGCCAGGAATTTGCAGACACTCAATCCATCTGCTATATGCTATAGCTTGTGATTTGCAAGATTTGCCAAACGGATAGAGAGAGCCACTAAATTATATGAACGACTATTAGCAATCTTTGCAGTCACGATAGCAAAATAATCTTTCTGAAGAAAATATCCAACTGTATTGAAATTACGAAGTACATGTATAGAACCAATCAAAGTATTTAAAACTGAGATAGTTATGAGAACTAAATCACACCGAGAAAAAAAAAGAACTCCTTATATTTATGTTATAATGACAAAGCATAGAAACCTACCAAAAACAAGTGAAATATTTCAAGTATAATCCTCAAACTTCTGCATGGAGCTTTATGGAGCTACTGCAGGCGCATGGTAGATAGGCTACCCCATGGTGCAATAACAGAAGGTTAGTGTTGACATGAGCCTACACCTACTGTTACAATTCTGTCATTATGTCACTTCTGGTAGCTAAATACTCAGTATTGTCTCTTGGTGGTGTAGAAATATGGAGCAGCATTGATGTCACGTTTTGAAAAGCTGATTGATATCATTTGGCCTAATCCATGAGTACCGGCCCCATTGTTTAAAATTTTAAATAAATCACCTCACTAACTTTCCCTTATCTCAGTCCAGGAGTCAAAGAGCAGAATCAAAGCTATTTAATTGCAACAGCAAATGGCACACAACAACCCAACAGGTTTATACAGACTAGATTGTCAAGGAATTTATGTTGAACCTTATGCAATCATCACAAGTACAATGGAACCTCCCAAAAGGATGCAACAAAGGATTATGGAATATAGGAGACCATGATTTCCTGTAAAGCCCTAAAATCTCAGTGAAAAGAATGGAAGTTATAGAAAAAAAAAGCCATCAAAGGCCAAATATAGCAAGAATAAGGCAGTCATTTACATAAGTATTCATTGGTTCAACTCTAGCCACAAATCAAAAATAGAATTAAATTAGATGAAGGGTCTCTTCTTGCTTGGGATACATGTATACAAATTTTCACTCAAAAACACCTAAAGGTCAAATTGAGGAAAAAAAAAGACATCAAAGGCCAAATATAGCAAGAATAAGGCAGTCATTTACATAAGTATTCATTGGTTCAACTCTAGCCACAAATCAAAAATAGAATTAAATTAGATGAAGGGTCTCTTCTTGCTTGGGATACATGTATACAAATTTTCACTCAAAAACACCTAAAGGTTAAATTGAGAGACAAATTCTATATGTACAAGCACAAGATGCTTCAGATGCATAAATATTTGCCATTGGCAACACTTCAGATGCATAAATTACTAAGTTGCCATTTTGGATTTGGATTCCAATTTGGATTCGAGAACCTAGTTCGCCAGTACGACAAAATTTTGAAATGGGTATTGGGGTCGTTAGTACAAAAACAATGTAAAAATTATATATATACAGCCTAGAAGCATTGATTAATATTAGAATGTCACATAGCACATATAAACAAATTTGGTTATCACATAGCATCAACTTTGGTTTTGCACCCTGGCCAAACCCATAAGCCTACTGGACCAGGACCGGTACCAGGGGTGGTGGAGGCCGAACTTTGCAACTTAGATAAATTAGTGTAATTAACACCTAATATGACTGGGACACTTCAGATGCACACAGAAAAAGCAACACAAAGAATAAGGTCAGCCATAACTCTCAGAAATGTTATGCTCCTAGAATCTTGATTTTGTTCACACTCCAACCAACCAAAGCTCCCAAACCACGTATAGAAGTAATCTTAGAATACTGACAAATTCTTACACAATTGACTTGGTAGCACCTTATTCGTGAATGAACAAATTTAGATCTACCAGTCTACTCAAAACATATGGGCAAAGGGCATCATAGTAGAAACTACTACCTTTGTCAATGTGTTTATGCCTGCCTTGGAAGCATTGTATGCGATCCCTCCTGGCAACTCCCCACGTGAGAGGCCACCAATGGATGAAATATTAATAATTGAACCTCCTTGTCCTGAATCACGCAGGCGTCTTCCCACAGCCTTGGATACCAACCAAGCTCCTCTCAAATTTGTTGCAACAACTTTGTTCCATTCATCCTCTGATAAATCTAAGGACTCATGTACATCACCTGAAAATCTCAAAACAAGAAATCAGTAAGTTGTTTATCCCATATGGCATATAATTATCATTAAAAAAGTCTACTTTTTCTTTGAACTCCTCACACATGGCATGGAATATATTTGTACCATCTTAACAACTGGATGAAGAAAATCATAAAACAATATTCTTTGGCATTTTAGTGAAACGCCCAGCATATATTTTGTTCCTTGGAGCAAAATCGTTAAGAAGATATAGTTAGATGTGCTTTGATAATTCAAACTTCATCCAGCATAATTTACACTTTCAATGAACCATATCAAAGGTTCCTACAATATTTAGAGAAAGTAGCCATAAGATTTCCACAAGCTTCCAATTCTGAATTTTCTAGTAAGTCCTCACTGGCCATGTGAACTTCATAATGTCAATAGAAAAAGAAAAATGTAATCTAAATAGGAAAAAAAACCATTATGGGATTCCAAAAGGGGAGTATCACACACCAAATTCACGTTGTGCCTCGTGATGACCTAATAAACTATTTTCACCTTTTTCTACCCATTAGCTTGATCAGCTCTCTCAGTCACAAACAAAACCATCCCAGAGGTTAGAGATCTCATAAAAGCCAAAGTAATAATTTTTTTATCAGTACTCGATCTAGCAAAACAGAGTAACAACGTCAATTATTGAATTAAAAAGCTACACTCAAGTAAAGGAATAACACGAGGGCACCAGATCTATTGGCCACAAGAATGTCCTTTGTTAATATTAGGGTTTCTGGTTGGGATTTTTTATTTTGGTTCCATTTATTTAGAAATGTGTTCAATTTGCACATCTATGTCATGTTCGTCCTCTTGTTTGTGTTTGCAAATTGTTCCTACAGATTACATATTTGTGATTATTTGAATTAAGTCACTTGGTTTCCCTTACAGAATTTGTATTTTCATATCAGTTGAAGTTTTTAATGTAGCAGCCTGGTCCTATGCTTTGGTCATGTTGTCAATCATATTCTATGGAAAAGGTGCTGAGTGTTAAGTCTGAATGATTTTGGAATATCTGGAGATGGCTTTAGCCGATTACTTACTATCTCAGGACCAGCACATAGAGTTTGGTTCACCATCTGTTCAACTTCAATGAATCTAATGACAAAGTGGATCAGTCACTGTATGCTACAATAAAAAATGTGTTGTGAAGGAAAAATGTGTAGGCGTATTTAAGCATGTCAGCCATCCATATGGAGGGTACTTCATGGCCCATGTTCCAAAAGGGACGCTGATCCTTGAACGTGGAGTCTTCTTATTAATTTTTGGAGATCACAAAATGACAAGAGAGATCCAATAATGAACCTCCCAAGCTCTCAAAGTCACCCCAACACCATTGTTTTATTGCCAGGACTACTAATCGCCATCCACATTGTGGAATTGATTTATGCATATATAGAGAATTAAGTGGGACCCACCAGGGATTTCCAAAACATCATGTATCCCTCTAACAACTTGCCTCCAATACATTACAATTGGTAGCATGTCATTGGTTTTTGAATATCCTGAGATGATAGGTTGGGCTCTGTTCAGCTCACTCTTGATTTGTTTTCAGGATCATGCCATGTGGCCCAAGTGCCAGCATAATGGAAGTTTTGGAAGATTGTGGAAATGCACATCTCTGATCCCTCAGATTTGGCAGCGTCCATTGATCTTATTAAAATAAAATCTTGGCTACTGTTTTATTGAAAATTCAAACATTTAATCACATGCCTCAAATGTTTAAAGTTAAATGCAAAGGGCCATGCAAAAAGCTAATTTTCACTGAGAAGGCATTTATAAGGCCCTTATCCAGTGTTCAAAGAGCTAAGTGCGCAATTTGTTTTCATACTGCAACCAAATCTCGAGTTCATAGTGACTGGTGCAATTAATGCACTTGCTAGCAGATGAGCCACGTATCTGTGAAATTGCAGCATAATTGTGGTTATTTTAAGTGACTTTCCCAGTAAGTGATACTGTGTCATAAGCATAACCTTGAATTAATTTGGATTTTAACAATTGAGAACAAGGTTGAATAGGTTCTAGGAAAGGAGAAAGTTGAATGTCAAATCTTTGTGGGGTTTTTAAGTTTAATTGCATAATTAAGCAGGATGTTTAACAGTATCACATTTTCTAATTTGTGTCACAAAAAGTAAAACCCTGATAAAAAATCAAAGGAAACAAAGATGGCTGTTCCTGAGTCTGGAGGAAATTGCTGCTGTGTCAGTGGTCACATAAAATTATTCAAAGGCTACAAGTCAAAAGTGCAGAAGCTTGGAAAAACTTTGCGACACTTATGGCAGTGTTAGAGATCCTTGGTTGTCCTATCAGGGCAGAGAATTATTCCACAGTTCGTAGCAAAAACTGCTTATGCAACACTTGAACTTTAGATTTAGGAAAAGCCGCCATACCCAATTGCTTTATTAACCTGTAGCAGTGATGTGGGTATTGTTGTGAGGTTTTCACACCATCGCCCCATCGCAAACGGGGACCCCTTCTTTTTGCTCGTAGTTGTTAGGTTTTGGGAGTTGAGGTGACAATTCAGAGCTCAAAAGGTTAAGGAGTGGTTGAATAATCAAGTTGTCAGGTTGCAAATGAAGATAGGAGTGTCCAGATTTAGGTTACACTGGGTCAAGTTGTAATGAATGGAGAAGAAATTCGTAAGTGTATTAATATTGTGGCTAGTCAAATAGTCCAAAACACATTATAAAGGAATATTTTATGCACAAGGGTTTTGAAATCCTCATAAAGATTGATTTTCCATACTTAAAATGTGAAAAAGCCTTATGAAAATCAATTTTTCCTTATAAAAATGTATAAAATCTCGATGGAAATAGAATTTTCCCTCCAAAAATGCATAAAATCAAGATGGACATAGAATTTCCCCTCAAAAAATACATATAATCCGGATGGAAATAGAATTTCCCCTCAAAAAATGCATAAAATCCAGATGGACATAGAATTTCCCCTTGAAAGATCATGAAAATCTAGATGAGGGTCGATTTTCCCTTCATGAAGAGATATTTGCAACAAAAAAACTAAGTGTTGGACCTTTGTATAGATGGGGGTCGATTTTCCTCTTCTAGATATCAAGAACAAGGAACAAAGTTAAGAGTCCAGATGCGGATTGATTTTCCCACTAGGCTCTATACTTAGAAATTTTTAAGGGAATTACCTTGTCCAAATGGATATGGATTTTCCCCTTTGTCTCAATGAAGATGAGTTTTCCACTATCCAACACTTCGAAAACTTTTGAGCTCCAAAGTCAGGAAAATCCTGATGGAAAAAGAATTTCCCTTTATCCTGATGAACATGAAATCTCCCCAAGTCCAAATGAGGACCAACTTTCCCTTGAAACTTTGAAAGCTATTATGGATGAATGAAAAATGTTAAGTATGGGGATTAAACTTATCCCTATAGGGGTCGATTTTCCCCTTATAGATAATGAAAAACGAATAAGCAAGAGTCCAGATGAAGATCGAAATTCCCCTTTTGGAGATGGATTAAAGAAAAAAATGTTAAGTGTTGAGGATCGCAATTGTCCACATGAGGATCGATTTTCCCTCTTGTGGAATGATATTTGATTGACTTGGAAGGAGAAATAACAAGTGATAATCCCCTTACCAATCAATTTTTCATCATGGATACTTGGACAAATTCAAAGGGGGAAATATTAAGGATTTTTACTTATCCTCATGGAGGTTATTTTTCCACCAGCCTCATGAAGTTCAGTGTCTAAATTCCCAAACGCCAATCAAGCTTGAAAAGTGTTAGTTTTCAGACTAAGTCTGAAACTTCTCCTAACAGGGACAGTTTTTTGCAAAATTCATAATAAATTTGTAGCTTGTCCAATCAGATCAAGGACCATTATTGAGTGTTAGGGAATTGTCCTCGCACGAAATCGTCAGGTTTTAAGGGCAAAATCATCACAAAGGAGGTATGTTTCAGACTTGTCTTCAGAAAACCTGAATTCATATCATGGCAAAAATGGTTTGTTTTCCACAATTAATTCATAAGATGCCTTCATACTCTTATTAAAACTTATGGTCATTGATTGGATTGCACTTATCATAGAGATTGAACTGATTTTAAGGACATCTTCAAACATGTTCTCAAACTTAATTTTCTGACCTGTCCCTAGATTTTCAGACTCGTGTCCTCATTTTAAAGCTTCATTTGCAAACTTAAGGCCTTGATTCTCTAAGTCATAAAGCCTCAAATCAGTAACAAAATCAAGGACAAGGTAAGGGCATTTTATATAGGGACTTCAAGTTATCCCTATCCAGATTGATTTTCCACTAGCTAGAAAAGATATGCAAAACAAGGACATTTTATAGGGGATTCCTTTTATCCTTGTCCCTATCAGTTTTCCACCAAGAGGATGAGCAAGAATCAAAGGATTGAACAAGGAACCTGAAATCAATTAATCCCTATGACAAGTGAATTTCCACCATGTAACACGAGAAAATAATTGGAATATAGTTGAGAAATTGGGGATTGCTTATCATAAGAATTATCTTAAGTAATTCAATTTGCATTTCATTGTTTGTAACTTTTGATATAAGGTGTTCTTTCTCTTTTGTAGAGGTGACTACATGAAGGGACGTGGATAAGTCCAAATTTAAAAACAAGGTGGAGTCCATGGGCAAGTTCAAGTTCAAATTCAAGGACATTCATGTGTCCCTATGCAAGTCAACTTTCCACTTGATTAAATGCTTGAAGAATAAGGACTATTTTATAGGGAGATCAACTTGTCCCTATTCACATCAATTTTCCATAAGGATCAAACAGGAGCAAGTTCAAGGACAAGGGGAATTCGAAGGGACCCAGGCATCGCGAGAAGATCAAAGCTAAGGAGGAACAAGTCTACAAATGAAGAAGGATTACCATCATCAAGGGTTAAAGAACATGGAGATTTACAAGTCCATGATCAATAGAGGGAAACCCATCACTTCAAGAAAATCGAGATATCAAGAACAATTTCAAGGACAAGTTCAATGAGAGAATTTCCTTAAGGAAGAGGATGAAGAAACAAAATTGAAACAAGGATCAAAGATGAGCAAGCTGAAGGTGGCGTCCAATCATCATTCAACCAATCAAAGAGCTCCAAGTTGACATCTCCAAGATCATCCAATAAGAATCATTTACAAATGGACATGTGGAACATATTATTTTCTCGTTGGTTCATCTTCAAGGGGATATGGAATGTAATTTTCTCATTGACCCATAGGGAGGTGCCTCATTATCATTGGCTATGTATTTAATGATTGTAGAAACCCTAATTAGAGTTTTCTATGAGTTAATCTGGGCCATCGATTTCAAATCAATCCTGGCCATTCATTGTATTTGGGGCTCCTATATAAACCCCACTCCTCTCATTTGTACAAGGAGAGAGACTAGCTGAAATTGTTGCCAAAATTTTATCAAAGTAATTGTTAATTCATTGTTGGTCTTCATGGTGGATTACTTGTTTTTCTTTGGAGTATTGCATGGTTTCTTCATTTCCTCACTTAGATTAGGATTTTATTTCATGCAAGTTAGAAGTAGTTTTTAGTTAAATGAAAGATATTGTTGAATGATAATTAGTGGTGGAGCTATATCCATACCTTTTGGTACTTGTTAATTGTAAGTAACAATGCAAGGTTAGTCTAAGCCTAAATTGCAAGTGTTTAACTTCTATTGGAAATGTTCATTTAAATTGCGCCTTCATAGGGTGTTTGAATGAATATTTGACAATGTGAAAACCATTCCTGTATCCGTAGAAGATAGCACCCTCCTATGCCTAGTTCACACGGTGAAGCAAGGACTGGTAAAAAGCTCACTCCATCAACATTGTCTTACATTCCTAGAGTTATAATAGCTTTCTAAGCTCTTATCCTTTTCAGTTTGTTTGGTTAGAAGTGGTTGAAGTAGTTGATATCCATTGCATGAACAACGTAAGTCCCTTTGTGATACCCAACATATCACATCATTAAAACTAAGTGAAAGTCCACAATAAGAAGGAACTTGAGGTTGTCTCATTTGATCACACAATCCAAATACATTGTTTAGCATATGATTTTCCTTATTCAAGAGAGGATTTGATATTTGGTGTTTCATCCTGGAATACTAAGTGTTTTCATCCTGAAGTGGCATATAACTCACATCAACAAGTATCTTCGCCTTTATAATGTCTAGACCAGAGAAGTTAGAAGCAGAGACAAACAATTGATTTTCATGTTGAAACTTATACAATCAAGAAAGTTCTCAGATTATGGGAGGATGCAAAGAAATTACTTAACCTTGATATGTTGGCTATTAGTGCTAATGATAGAGCCAATAAAAATGGGCTTTTGGGGTTCTCATCTGTACTTGCTAATTCCATAGATTTCAGATTTTCCTGTTATGGGGCAACCTGCCAAGGAGAGGGGCATTCCAGAGAGTGAGGTTGAGCCTTTTGTTGTGTCAAAATTTCAACCATACTTCTAAATGGCATTTTCATGTTTCTGCGAGGTGACAGGGAATGGCAATGATACTGAAATTGGTGAGGCTGCTCTAGAATTCTTATGTGACAATCAGAACCCATAAGGAATTAGTTCTATTATTTGAGAGCATATCTGGCAACTGGAGATTCAGGAGTTGTCAAATTGCAAGAGCTCACCAGGGCTGAAGAAGTTTAGGCATTGTTCAGAACCTCTTCTACTAGCTAAAGCATGGCCCAAGGCTCTGGGACAGAACAAAAGTTTTAGATGTGATTGCACAGTTATCAAGGTATTTTGTGCAGCATCCCCACTTTTCAAGTTGCCAACGCATGTCCCCACAAAAAGTTATTCTAGAAATAGAAACACAAAGTAAAATAGTTCCTGCTGATAAGCAGTTTTACAATGTGGGCAAGGAAGCTCTTCAAACTTCATACTTTGAAATCCATGATTTTGCATTAAAGAAAAGAAAATCCTTGGATCATGCAAAAGATATTATTGGTGCATATTATATGCAGCCTGAAGAACTCCGATCCTATAAACATGAATATTTTATTAGTAGAAGAGGATTGGGCAGAAGAGATTGGGTTTTCAGTACCAATATAAGGAGATTGATGATCTTCTCAGAAGTTGTGAGAATGAGCATAAGAGAATTGTAAGGAGGGACACTTGGCACAAAATTAAAATTTCTGAACAAAAAAGGATGGGAATGAAGCCCAATTACTCAGGAGCCATCAACTCACCTCAACGATACAGAAAAAACATTGGACCAGTTGATGGAAGACTCCCATTTATAGTACTAAATACAGATTTTGAGTTTGAAATGAGTAACAGAAAATTGTTCAAGGAGACAGAAGAGCAAGCGCCTGCCCAATCTGAGGCTAGTGACTCGGTACAAATTTTTAGTACTGAGAATCTTGCAGACAACATTAAACTGCAACAAGCAGTGCTCAGGTGATTCCACAGACCTCCAATCCTTAGGAGAAGGAAATTGTTACAGAATTGGGTTTGGATTATGCTGAAACTGAGGAAGATAGAAGAAAGTCTTGGACCTGCATCTCAGGTGCGGAGGTCGTTGGTCCCTTGCAAACACAAGATGAAACAGTATTTTTGCCATATGATAAAACTAGATTGGTATACCTTGCGAGTGAGTGAGTCCTTGATGATGTTATAATGAAGGCCTGTCAGGAATTCTTAATGGATAACAAATTTTTGAAAACAAAGAAGTTTAAGCAGCTTGAATGGACCTACAAATAAAATGAATATAGAGCACAAATTGTGGACACAACACGTGCAGAAAGGGTTGAATCATCAAAAGAAGGGGATATAGCTGAAAGCAATCTAAATCTGCAATTCTTCCCTTTTAGTGTGAACAATATAACTCCAAAAAAGGTAAATTGAGATGGTGAGGTCAAGTGGATGTATCCTACTCCCAAGCTGACGTAATGATCACAAGGAAGTTTGAGGACACTAAAAGGTAGGAAGCAGAGAACTTGCACTTGAGGCAGGATAACTTAAATCTGAGGGCAACAATGTCTAGGAATATCTGCAACATCTTATAGCCCTGAGCCTCTAGCACTTCCAACCCTGTCAACAACACCTCAAGTTATTTCATCCAGGCATGTAACAACATCTATCCCACCTATGAGTTCATGTCTGATAAAGAGATGCAGAAGAAAATCAGTCAGCGACGAACCCTGGTAGTCAGGTTGAGAAATAATAACAATCAGGCCATAGAGCAGATTAGGCTGCTATAGGAGGAAAAAAAGCCCCTCAATGCCCAATGTTTGCAGTGTGCACCATCAATAAATTGTTGAAAATAAGGGTAGTTGATTAAATTGCAGTCCTCGATCTATCCAAGGATAATAATCAGCAAAAGGAAGCCTGGAGATCATTGCCACTATCAAAGTAAAAATGGCAACCTAAACCTGCCAAAGTAGCAATGGTGGATAACACAAGGTGGTTGGATGATTTAGAAGTACCAGAAAAGAAGAGATTGAAGATCTAGACGAGGTATGCAGAAACCTTGTGGTTGTTGATTCTAAGGTAGTGCATGTAACTAAGGTTTTACTTTAGGGTGATAAGGCCGCCCTTCTCGCAGAGTTGATGAATTTCAAGTTACCCATTCCCAAAAGTGATGATGAAAAGCCTAAGGACCAACAAAAATGGTTGGGGAGATGGCAAATATAATCGACCACTACAATGATCCAATCATGCCATGTAATTTTCAATCATTGGAGCAAGTATGGTAGGCCTTGGAAGAAACTATTAAGTTATATGACAAAGCTAGTGCATTCTCAAAATGTTTAGCATCAATAAGAGATGAAAGATGGAAAGCCAACATTGATGGTAAAGCAATCTTGCTAATAAAGAATGGAACAGATTTGAGAAGTTATATGATCAATGAAGCAGCTTATTCCGTTTCCCTTAATTCTTCATTTTTTCATTCCTTATGATTCCATTCTTTGGGTATTGTGCCCTGCACTAGCATGTTCATAAAAATGCTAACAAGTGTGAATACTGTCTATGTCTATGTTGGTTGCTTTAGTGGTTTGGTGGTGAATGTCATGCTAGTTCCTTTTGATTGTCAAAACGTGGAGTGTTCCAGTGCTCGTATGTGATGACTTAAGATATGGTTAGATCAAGAATGCAAAAGTCATAGGTACATGTTGTCACTAGGGATTGCACCCGAGTATGGCTAAGTGTAGAACCTAGCAATCCCGTGAAACATGGGACTACTCTCAAGCTGTGGATAACCTATCCGAGAATAGACCTCCGAATCCAAAATTGTAGGGGAACAAGAAAGATCAATTTTATTGCTGAAAAGAAACTAAGTACAATTGTGTCTCTCGGAGCTACAACACTCGTATCAGAGAGAAAAGAATGAAGAGCTAACCTCAATCACCAAAAGTGAGAGGTATATAACTAAAACCTAGGAATCTGCATTCAAATTCCACTACCTCCTAAGAATAGAAAAAGAGTCAATAAAGGACCCATGAGGATGTATCATAATTCGAATGCCAAATTCTCGGGTTTCTAGGGGGCAAGGAAAGTGGGGCTCTAAAAATAGATGGTCAAAGGAGACCACTCTATCCACTAAATCATGCACCAAAAGATTCTGACAATGGTTTATAAAACACCACTGTTAGAATTTACAATGGAATGTGCAATGACTGTTACATTCTAAAACTGACCCCTATATCAATGAATACCATGGATTTATCGTTTATCCTAAGTCAAACAAATGGCTCTCGACCCAATTAAGGGGAAAGCATATTTGATGACCCATTACATCCATAAAATAAATCCATCTATACCTAGCACAAAACTTAGGGTATCGAGAAACCAACCTAATGTTTTCAAAATATCCTATCAAAAGAAAATCCCCATGCCCAAGCTTGAATACATAATATCAAATAAAATGACCAATGAAAATCTCGACCCTAGAAAGGGGAGAAAATATTCCAATAGTCATTTAACAAAAACTTCCTCACAAAACAAAAACTGGCGCCTAGACTTCTCCATTTGGCATCTGGCAAGATGCCATTTCCACTAGCACTTCACTAGACTCGGATTTTGGAAACAGCAGCTTGAGACTCGTGGCAATACAGAGGTAGGTGTTTGATTTTGGACTCATCTTTTCATCTTCTGATTTTGATTTCAATGGCACTGGCATTGCATTTCATCTCTGTCACTTGTATCTTACTTTGCTTGTATGCTCAGCTCCATCGAGGGCACTGTGATGGCAAGCTTATTTGTGTTTGATCATGTACTAGTATTGCATTCCTGTGAGTACATATTCGACCTCACAAATATGGCATTCACAGTATGTATTCACTGTGATGATTTGCAATCGTTTCATTTTCTTTTCTTTGAGCTAAGGCACGGCATCAATGGCAATGTGCTCACTGTTTTTATGTTGTGTGCGGCCCTCGGGGGTAATGCATTGCTCACTATTTTTTATCATGCTAGCCCGCGGGTTGCTATGTATGAGACTAGGGCACGAGCCTGCGATTGTGTTTCACTTGGTAGCTTTTAGGGCCGAAGGCCATGGAAAACCCATGTTGAAAATGAGGCATTGTGTCGTGCCGGCAGTGGCATAGGGTTTGTGAAAGTTTTGAAGCATGAATGACTCACTGCTTGGCATATGGCTTCGAGCCTATGGACCACTGTATCCTAGCACTGTGTTGATCATTGGCGCACTATGATGTCTTCTATTTTGTATTCACTGGCATCTACTCCTTAGTGGTATTTGGTAATGCTTTTGCTTGCTATCGGCTCTTTTATGTTTCCAATGAGGGCACTGTGATTCTTGGATTCATTTGAATGTTAACACATATCTAACATCCCTTTGTGCTTTGAATCTCGACATCATTGCTATTTGGATCATAATAGCATGCAATCCGTGCATTCCCACTGTTCTTGGCACCGGTGCCCCACTGTCATGTTTTACATTGCAATGAAATGAATCCTTACCACTGAGAAGCACCCTTAGATGACCCGTAAGATGAAACCTAGGTTATCTTTATTCGTTGTTGATTTGCTATTGTTCAATCATTGCTGAATATGCTCTTATTGTGGATGCCTGTTGTACTCGGAGTATGATATTGGTTACATGCTTGACTGTTCCACATGTTTGGAACCCTGTCACAATTTCGTACATTGTTTTATGCTTGATCGTGAGAGAACAAGGGCATTGTCATGGGTGTCGATGTATACATCTTTGGTTTGCAGGAAAAATGCTTTGCTTAACTCTGTTGATGCCTCGTAACTATCACTACGCTGCTCGTTGTGACATGTATTAACCCATTTTTCTCACTGTTTTCCTTTTGGAGATGGTGTCATGAATGAATCTATGGCATTGGTGTTTGTTGTTTACTCCAATTGTCGATAACCCGCAAGCCTATGCTGTAGCATCAGAGCCTCTCTGTTGACATTGTGTCTACACTCCCATACTGTTGGTCACTGTATATGCTCACTGGTTAAAGCCCGCGGGCTCATGGAGGCATGCTGCATTGTATTGGTGCAAGCACTATTATTTGCTCATTTGTAAACACAGCATCATTTGAATACTTATGGGGCCCGTAAATGTAAATCTTTCACTCGTTGACTGCATATTTGTTGATGTTTGTTGGTTAAATGGATCTATCACCATTGGTCTTTACATTAATGAATGGAAGTGTCTCATTGATATTCATTGCTTCATTGATGCTATTCCATGCTTTGGTGATTGTAGCTCGTGCTATAGAGTTGGGGCATCATTCTCTCATTGATATCCATGTTTTTTGGGGCCCAAGATTTGTGGCATGTATACATCGCAGTTGCTATTAGGACAAACCAGTGAGCTATGGCGTTGCACCCTTATCTTGAATACATTTTCTGTCATAGCATTATTGACATGTATTAATGTTCATGGCTGGTCATATTGGTAGTTCATTGCACTGTTGATATTTGGCCATCTGATTGGCTATTATCTCTACTATTGTTCATATTTGAGATTCACTTGATGACATGTACTGCTCAGTGCTCATTGAGATGCCACTATTTACTTGCTATTCCATGTGGTGACATGCTGATTGTTGAATCATACACACTGTAGCCCTTGAGGGAGGATGTCATTACACAGATTTTCACATGTTCACCACAAAGCACCAAAATATTGAATGCAACCTTGAAGCATATTATGCTGTGGTGTGCCCTTTCTTTGACATGCAGATTTATACTCTTATTTCTCTTGTTTTGACAATGATTCATTGTGCTCAATGAGATCTATTTGATATTCTTGGAAGATGTCATGCTCATATTTGTACTTTGTGTTACAATGCCCTCTAATCACTCTACCATTTGCACCTCATGTTTTTTTTTTGCTTCCATGATTTTGCTTTCATGATCCTCATTGATGCTACATCATCTGGATGTCCTTTGTTTTGTACGATGGGTGCTTTTGGCCCTTGATGCGATCACTGACAGAAAACTTGAGATTTTTTTGTCATGATCCGCATCAAGGGCCCAAGTCATTCATTGAATTTATTGTTGGATCAGCTCCTCCTGTATCTGCACATGAAACAAACACGTCAGTGAAAACATGGTGTCTCATTCATCTTTGGGGCCCTGATGCACATGCCTTGAGCACAGCCTTTGTCAGAGGTGCATGGCTGAGTGTATGTATGCATTCTGTGAATACTGTGATACCAGCCATTGCTTAGATCCATGGGATCTAACCATATCCCCTCTTCTCTTCTTGCAGGTTTTGGATCTCAGGAGCTCTCTAGACAGCACCGGATCCGGACACCACTATCAGGCATTGTCTGGTACCCCAGTATTTAATTGATTTTCTTTATGTATATCTATACTCATTCATTCAATTCTAGTAATGGCTATGCTCACGGCCTGTGTGAGCTCAGATAGATGCCTTTTCTTTCCAGTTCTTTCCCTTTTGTACAGCATACATATCACTGATACATGCATGTGTAATCTTTAGATGTAGAAGTTTATTTCCTTTCTCTTTCATGCAATCTCCAAAATGAAATGAACACAAACTTAAATAAGATCACCTCATAACACAAACTAGGGTACCGTAGCATCATCTAATAATTAGGTCTCCAACCTAAGAATGAGTAAAAATATGATAACAATAACCTAATCATTTTATTCCAAAAAAAATAATGATTTGTGCATACAAAAAAAACACTGAACTTAATGAGAAATCAGCATAAACAAACATTGCTGATATTAGCATGGTATGATGGTTGAGCTGTAGTTTTTTTGTTCTTGTCATCAAGTTTCAAACCCCGTTGAGCTGTAATTGTTGAATGGTTATATTGGGGATGAGAACCCCTATTTGTGTTGTCACCCATAGCTTCAAGTTAAAAGTGATTATCCCTCTTTAAAAAAAAGCATAAACAAACATAAAATGGTAATGAATCCAATTGTTTAGAAGTAGATTTCAGAATACTACTAAGTTTTAGGAAATTATGAATTGTTTTTTACCTACATACTAAATTTTAGCTGCCAAATTGATTTTTACTAATCTGCCCTTGGAATTCTTTGAATTTGCCCTTCAAATCCAGCTAAAAATCCTTCCAATCTTCTCAAAAGGATGCAAGAGTGCTGAGTGCAAAGTGTGAGATGAGTAATTGGCTTTATAGGGCAAAAACCACTGTATTTTCGGCATGTTTTTGGCAGGATATGTGTGTTTGCCACATCTGGCAAATTTCCACCAGAAACTTGTCAAGTTTCTAGCAAGTACTTGGCAAAAAATGGCCAGTAATCACCAGAACAAAAACTAAGTACTCAAGTCTGCCAACTATGGCTTGAGGAGCTCTTTGGAAATTACTGAACTCATGCTACCTTCTTCAATATTATTAAAGTTGTTCCTCTAAAGTAAAAATAAAAATAAGATAAGATATAATAGTTTAAATCCTTTTGGGTGTTTTGTTGGTCGAGTGTTACAAACAATTGATACTACTTGCTTACAATTAATCTACAAAATAAATGTTAAGAGTCATAATTTGTTTTATTAAGAAGAAAGTTCAGCTTTAGGCTTTTCACCTGTTAAGTTTTGACACAATAACTAATTGATTTTTTCAGTCATCCTAACTCTTGCTAAATTGAGTTGATTTCTAGGTTATTGCCTATGGTAGTCTATAAGTTTTGACCATAGTCTTTGTTTGTGAGATGCACGTCGGTGTTATTGTTAGGATTGATTAAGAGATTCATAATTGGTATACTCATTTCCATGTAAAGTCTTGGTCATAGAAGCATTAATCGTTTGGGGAATAAATCGGAAAACTAATAGTATAGGATTTTTTGAAAAAATATGTAAAAATTGGCAGAAAATCAGAAGAAAAAAAAGGATTTACAAAAAAACGTAAAAATTGAAGAAAAACAGTCAAATACTACTTTTTTTAAAATTAAAGAGCATTTCCATAGCATAGATATATTGAGAGGAAATAAAATATAGAGTTTGACCCATTAATTGTAGAAAACAGAAGCGATTGTACAAAAGGCATTGAATTTTCTATAATGGGTTTGCCATTTCCTTGCAGTAGTAACTCTAAACCTGCACTAAGTGCATTACCTAGCATACCTAGTGGTTCTCTCTGATCATCACAATCTAATTGGAAGAACTTAAACTTTTCTATATGGTCTAAACTCCCATTTACTTGTATCTCACTGCATGAAAGCATGAAGACTTGTACTAGCAAATCTTGGATCTTGATGTATTACATATTCTTTCTTCTTTGATCTTCCTAAGCTGGGAGTCTTTTGGCGAATGGATGGATGTTCTTTAATGCTGAGATTCATCACCTGTCTTTCCAAAATTTTATTGGTCTCACAAGCTTGCATTGTACTATAGTTATTGTGTATCATTGCATCATTATGCATTTGATTGCATATTTCTTCTCTTGACTACAAATTTACCCGTCATGTGGTTTCACCATAACTGTTCTTGGAAGCTCCATTGAACCTTGTATAACTTCTACACTTTAGATTGCACATTTGTCATACCTTTTGACAAGAACACAGGTAGTGAGACTTCCTTTCACTGTTTTATGACAGTCAATAGGACTGTTCTGCATATTGATTCTCTTTGTTATGATAACATGTATCCTTGTGCATATTACTAAAGGTAGTCTTTATGACTGTCTATTCTTTGCCTAGCATTTGTTTAGATCTCTATTTTCTGCTAACAGTGAATAGATCTTATCTCTTGACAGTGAATATTACCTTCAAACAGTGAGGAAAACTCTTCAAGAACAGTCAATCGCTCTTTTCATAGAACAGTCACTAACCTATGGGACAGTCTTTTGATCTTCAAAACAATCATTGATAAGACAGACCTTCAAAACATAAATATCTCTTGAAACAGACTATGAAAACTTTTACAGAATGGATACACTTTATGAACAGAATCGTAGTATCTCTGCCCCTCAAGAATCGGTGAATAGATCTGCCCTATTAATCTAAGAGCATTATCTAAATCTTTGAAAAATATGACTAATCAAATGCAATAAATGCATGAAAAAAAGCCCTTCACTATTACTTTGATCTCACCAATGCTCCAAAGAAATTCTAGAACATTTCCAACATTGAAAGACATCTCATATTCAATGTGACTTTTCTCTCACAAATCTTGAATGAAGGAACTCAAAAATACCAACGTGGAGTAGGGTTTTATGAATATGCATGGAACCCTACCTTTAATGTGATCCCTTTCTTGACAATCAAGTTGAATGCCCCTTGAAATCTGCATCTTCTCTGTGAAAACTACTGTAGATGACTTTTTTGCCGATTCATCCCAATTTTTAACTGATTAATAGCCCAAAAATCACAAAAAAATCATTAATAATAATTGACAAAAAAATTGCGATTTTTCAGGGGAATAAATCGGCAGCATTGGCAATTCCCGACTAATCGGGTATAATCGCAATTTTTTGCAGATTTCTGCTTCTATGGTCTGGGTAACTAGGAGTTCTTGATTATTTGCATGTGGATGGTGTTCATATACAATTTCCCTTAGTTGTATGTTTGTTGAGAAGTAATAAGGTTTATAGATTTAGAAAATGAAATCCCCATCTCTTATTAGATCTAACAAGAACATGTAAAATAGGTGTTGAGGTTTGTGTGCTCATTAGTCTAAATGGATCCTTCTCTTATGATCAAGTCCATGGTTGGGGTTGCATGATGTAAAAATTTAAAATTCCCTTCAAGGTATTGCCAACTAGTCAAGAGCAGGCAGTAAAAATGTACTCGAATACAGGCCACTATCAATGATCTCAAATTGATCAGTTCAGTTAAATAAACATGTTCTATCACCTCATACATATAACAAAAACTCAAAATTGAAAAGTCAAAGTCAAAACCAAAAAGACACGACAATGCAAGGATGAGACAGGCTGATGCAGAGAAGAAAAGGAACCAACAAAGACTACTTATGGGATGTCCACACCCTTAGGAACCCCTTAGCAAATCAACATTGTTGGAAAAAGGCTATCCGGACAGATTTAGCATCTGCCAAGTTTGTCACCCTATGTTGAACAAAATATGAAAGGATCAACAAGGGCCCAACATGTCAAATTGCATACATACAGCATCTACATATGACAGAAAAAGGAGCAGAACAATATTAGACTTCAGTGGTCAAGTATTCAGGAAGAAGTGACTAACACCATGGATGGATTTCATATATGTTAATTTCCCAGTCTAGACAACAAGATGCAAGCAAGTAAAAGATATTACATTACCAGTGATCCCAAGTGGTTTAGTTCGATAACTAAAACATGTTCTACAATTTCATATCCCGACCAAAAACTCAAAATCAACAGGTAAAAATGAAAACCGACAAGACAAAACAAGGAAAAGATGAGACAGACTGCTGCAGAGAAGAAAAAAGACCAAAGAAAAGTACCCAGAGGTTGTGCAAACCCTTAGGAACCCCTTGGCAGATTCACATTGTTAACAAGATCATCCTGACAGATTTAGCACCCACCTTATGTTAAAGAAAACATGGTTCAACAAGAGCCAAACTTGTCAATATGCATACAGATAGCATCCAGGTATGACAGCCCAAGGAAAAGACAGCCCAGACTGAAAGAGGAAATAGCTCAGTAACAGTCTGTAAACAAGATTGAAGGCTAGATATGCATAATGTCAAGTGATTGATTATCTAGAATTGATTGTACATTGCAGCAAATAGCAGGAAGAGTCGTTAGCAGTTTGAGAGCTGAATTTGATAGCGAGCTAATGTTGAGGTCATTTTAGGAGTGCTTTGTCATCTACTGAAGGCATTGTGACACTCCATAACATAAATAAAGACTTTTAATCGTGCAAATTGGTGGTTTACATAGAAAGCAGAAGCCCCAGCTTTGCTGCATTTCTCACCCATAGTGAATTTCTTCAAGGGAAAATTGTTTTCATGGTGGTAAGATGTTGTAATTTGTGTTTTCTTCATGCATATTCTACACTCCCTTCATCTTCTTTCATCCTAGCACTAACAAAAACAATTTTGAACTCAATGTCAATGCTGATTTCATAAGGAGAACACTTCGGAAAGGCAGATTAACTAATTGATTTTAATCGGTCATACCCAGAATCCATGTTAATGAGGAAGAAACGTGGCCCTTCCAAAAAAAAATTAGGAAACTAGGTGATAATGCTTATTATTTTTTGGAGCTACCACTGAAATAGGAATGCTTAGCCCTTCTTCAAGGTTGCTGATTTGTGTGATTAAAAAGGAGAAGCCAGTCATAGAATTGACATTACACCTACAATCTACAAAATACTTCCTAAGTGGGCTACAAATTGCCGCAGAAGTCTGCCAGAATAGTTCAGGAGATCTTTATAATGATGATAACTGCATTAGCATGTTTATGTGGATCTAAAAGAATGATACTTGGTCAAACGGAAGAACAAACCCTTCGATGACGCTCCCTGGGTAACTCAATTAGATTTATGACGCTTTAGCTGGAAAAAAGAAGTTACCAGAAAAACATATTTTTTAGCTGAAAATTAAATTATTAGCTTGTTGGAGGAGCACGGTACAATCATTCCCTTGGAGGATATTCAAGGCACAGTCGAACGAGAGAAAAAAAGGTCCACGCAATGCATGTGGAGTCAGAATTAGAAACTGTAAATAGCAATGATGAAAAAATGAAGTTTCTATTATGGGATAGTTAATAAATTGTGAGATGGGAGATGGGACCGCAATAATATTTATTATTGCTATAATATTTTACTCTCCTCCTGTCAAGAAAGTATATAGCAGGAAAGTGGAGTGCCTGTCCATCCCAGTCTCCACAATTTTTTTGTGGCTTTATTCACATATAATAAAGAGATCTCGTGTCCATCCAAATCTCAACAATTTTTTGTGGCTTTATTCACATATAATAAAGAGATCTCCTTACTCATTAAATCAAATAATGTATGTTATTTGTTTCAATTGATGTCTCCGTTTCCGTACAGGCAACTATGCATCCTGATCATGGATGGCCAAAAAAGACAGAATCTCTTCAATTTCAATTTTTGCGGGACATAATCTCTTCAATTTCAATTTTTATAGACCTCAACGCAAAGGACTCACAGCAATTTATAATTGAACAACCGTGTAGTAAATGTGCATTTTGCAACATTCAAAAGTGGGTATTTCTGAAAACCAGAGCTACGCTCGTCTTAATGTTTTAGCGGTAATTCCCTTCCGTACCTAGTCCGACAAGTCTAAAATTGGAAAGCAAGCTATGAATAGATAGCAGGGCGTACCTCTGAAACCGGCATTATTAATAAGAACATCGATTCTGCCAAAGCATTGCCAAGCAATGTCAACAGCGGCATCAACAGCCGCTGAGGGGTGGCTAACATCAAGCTGTACAGCAGAGGCCTTGACGCCGAGCAGCTGAATGTCCGCACAGAGAGATTGCAGGAGTTCCCGCCTGCGAGCGGTGGCCACCACGTTATACCCCCGCTTTGCCAAACTCAAAGCAAACTCCCTTCCAAGCCCTGACGATGCCCCCGTCACCATAACTACCTTTCCTTTCTCCTCCATTTTCCGCACAGAATGCTCCTCCAAAACTTTAAGGCTCTTTTATACCCACACACTGCGACAATTTCCACCCCCATTCCCGACCAATTCGCTCAGTCTGGTGCTGTCACTCCCTGTTTTAGCCGTGTAATTAAATATAGTTGAGGAAATCTTTTAAATTTCTATTTTTAACCTGTCCCAGCTTTGTTCAATAAATAAATAAATATAGAGATCTTTTAAATGGCTATTAATTTTTTATAATCTTTGTATCAACTTTGTTCAATAAAAAACTGTTTTTTTTATCAGCTTTGTTCAATAAAAAAACTAAAAAAAATTTATGAGCTTTGTTCAATAATAAGCATTTTTCATGTTTTAAGTCGGTGTCAATAAAAAACTAAAAAAAATTTATGAGCTTTGTTTAATAATAAAATAAAGAGATCTCTTTAAGCATTTTTCATGTTTTAAATGGGTGTGAATGGCTGAGGTATTTTTTCATAAAGTTTGGAGAGAGTGGAATTAAAGTGGAAGATTTTTAATAATTTTTTTTTGACAAAGTTAGGAGAATGGTCATATATCCAAAATTTTATAGGTGAGGTTGGAAATTTTGATGATTAATATGGGAAATATTTATAGTCAACATAGAAGAAATTTCCATGGTCAATAGAGAGGAAATTTTCATGGTTTAAGAAATTTCTCTTGTCATAATCAATGTAGTCTTCCTCAACCTAACGTTGTGGTCAAAAATACAAGAAATTTATAGCATGTTATAATATAATTAATTGTGATTTTAAGAATTTTTTTATATTAAAAGAGTAAAATTAGGGTGGTATTTATTTATATTAAATTAATAATTTAATTTTTAAAATGTTTTTATTAATATTATTAAAAATTAAATGAGATGTGTTTTTTTTTATTATATAATGAAATTAAATATGTCTAGGTGGCCTTCGCTGGTTGGTAGCTCGTGCCTCATTGGGTTGCCTTGCAGGTCTGAACCTTCCAACAACAACAAAAAATAAAATTATATAGTCTATATGTCCATTTTACAATTTTTTAATTAGAAAAATATTTTATGACAATTTGATTAATAAAAACTAATTATCTTTTATATTGCATTTATAAAATAATATTATTATTTATTCATATTATATAATGATCGTTGATAATTTTATTTCTTTATTTCAGGAAAAATTATTTTCTCCAATTAAAAAGTTAGTATTTTTTAAAGTTGATTTTTATATACAAATTTTATAAATTTCTAAATAATTTAAAAAAAAAAAATTTATAAAATTTAAGAAAATATTTAATAATCTCATTAATCTGCGTATTAATTATATAGTATATAATTAATATTATTTTATTTATATTTGTAAAGAAATTTATTTATATATTATTGTTATATTATTAAAGTATTATATTATTAATATACATTGTACATAATTAATTATTTATTAATATTTAATTCATTAAAGTTGTAACTATTAGTCTTGTATTTTATTAATTTTATGTATTCAAATTTCTAAATTTTGGTAAATTATAATATTAGGTATATTTTAAGATGTGTAATAATTTTAGTATTAATTAATTTATAATTAATCTTTGTATTAAACTATATAATTAATACTAATTTATTTATATGTTATAAAGAAAATTATTTATATATTAATGTTATATTATTAAAGTACTATATTATTAGCCGATAAGGCATAGTACTATTGTAATGAATTTTGGATTCTATTAAGTAGTTATTAAAAACAATCATATGAACCAATGCTAAGTAAGTTGTTTTTAAATTCTAAAAAATATTTTTCCTCTAATAAATTACATGAACAATTCTTTCTCCACTTTTAAAGCTATATTAACCTATTTTTTGGGCCCAAAAATAAAACAATAGAAGAGTATGTTATATTGTATTGTAGTTTATTTTAATTTATTTTTTTATAAATTAACTATAATTTTTATATTATAATTATATTAATTTTCTTATTAAATTTTTTTATTATTAAAATAATAGTTAATGTCAAATTATATGTTATTATTTTTAATTTTTATATTTTAATAGCAAATATATAGAATTAAGTCAATTATATTATTAAAAATAAAGCATTTACTATAGTCTAAATGTAATATTTTTTAGTTTATAATTGATAAAAACTATTTTTCTAACATCTGATTGGCCAAATCAATTGATGTCTTATACACAATTTTTTAGGAATTCACAAATGTTTTAATGTTATGTCATCATTCTCCACACTTCTATCTCGTGGATTAATTCTACCTTATCAAAATTTAGGCTTTATCTTATGTTTTAATCATCAAAATAATATTATTAATTGACTTTTTGTTACATTAATCTAGGTGTGGATAATTAAAACATGTAAAATATATAATATTACAATACAATCTAATATATAATAATAATGTATCATATATATAATTTTATTTCAATCATATATAATTTAAAAATATATTAATAAAAAAAATTAAGATTAAGAAATAATACAAATAATATTTAAATTAATTATAATTTATAAGTTATAATTGTTTAAATAATTATAATTAAAAAATGAAATTAGTTATTGTTACAATTATACTAAAACAAATAATCATAATTATGTAATTTAATCATTAATTAAAATTAAGATAATGGTTAAAAAGAACACATAATACTTTTAAGATTATGATTAGATTTCTATTCTTATAATTTCAACTATCATTAATGCTATCAATATGATTCTACATTACAATTTTTTCTAATTATAAAAAGTTATTACTTCTACTATAACTATATAAAACATAATAATTAAAAAAATAAATATACTATTACTTCTACTTTAGTTTTTAATATATATTGTACATCATTAATTATTTATCAATTGTGTTTTAAAATTAATTTGATTGATCTATTCTCATGAAATAAATGTTTAGACTTTTTTTTATCTTTAAATTTTCTTTCTTTCTTCAAATATCTATCATTGAGATACATTTTTTATTAAATATTACATTAGTTAATAATTAAATAAATTATTTTTATATCATTAATATTAAAATTAAATTTTATATGTATAATGTTTATTAATAATTATTCATTATATTAATTTATTTAAATTAATTATTTTTTTATCAAGAATACTTGTTTCATTTTATGAAAAGTGTGTACCAAGAAAAACTTGGCCTAGACTAAGGGTGGTACTAACAACTAAGGGTACCACCATCCCAAAGAGAGTACAACAGAAGGATCCATTAATGGATCGTAAAAGACAAAAAACCCCTAATCTCAAAATACGTAAAATTATAAGTATTTATTTTGGTACCACCTTTAGAATGGGGCCAAATGACCATATCAAAAGAGTCTTTTTATGAAATCCTATATTTTTTCCTTCTCACTGTATGCCAATTGTCTTCAAATTTGGCAGCCTCCTTTTGTCAATCCAACTGAGTCTCCTTTGAGACTCTCACAACATCCTTCATACACACACTCACACCCTATACCAAACCACCCACTGGCTCTGAAGCCATCTCCAAACCATGAGATCTCACTGGCCTAAATTTTTTCCTTCCCTTTAGGGTACCAACATCATTGGCTTGAGATGGCTCTCTAGCCTCTACAGCCAAGCAAGTATTTGTTTCCTTAGCAACGACCTAAGAAGAACTCCTTTGTTTCTCAACCTTCTTCCCAATTTATAGTGATGTTGAGAAACATATTTCCACCAAGAAACCTTATTAAACATTTTATCTTTGCCACATTGTGCTACCATATGACCTATTTGGAAGCATCTTCTACATCTAAAGGGAGCCCCTTCATAATCTAGAGATTGAACCCAGCATCCTTTTGAAATTTTTATTGAAATTTCAATAGGAAGCCCCTTAGAAACATTCATTTTTTCCAAAATACGAGCAAAGGTAAAATGAAGGAGATTTGAAGACCGTTCATCCACCATCAAAAAATCCCCTAACAAATTTCCGGTCACATCTAAAAGAGAATCAAACAAAAAATATAAGGGAAAATTGGGAAGCCTTGCCCAGATTGGGATTTTGTCAAACACTTCAATTGATGGACAAAAATCAAGATGTCAGGGTTTCAGTGTAGAGTAAATTTATCTTCCCAGCTCCAAAAATGCTCACACAAAACCTTCTTTATGTCCTAATTTTTTTCAAAAACAACAATAAAAAACCCTTTGCCACAAGATAAATTTGAATACACCTGTCAAGAACGGGCTCCCACTTTTCAAAAATCTAAGTATGCAATTCATGTAAACTTGGCCTCATGCCCCTGAACTAGCCGATCACACCCAACTCAAAGAAAATGAAAATATTGTGATCGATTTCCTCTTCTATTTCCACATTTAAATCTACAACAACGACCTTGGATGAAGGGATAAAAGAAACCCCAAACCAAATGCATGTTGTTGTTAAAACCCTAGTTATTTCTTGGCCATTTTTGGAAGGTAGAGACCATGATCCTAAGACTTCTTACCTCCCTTCACCCCCATCGTACATCCAGCTCCATAGACGAAACCCGTGATTTGCAAGCCCCTGCAACATTGACTTCGCCTAACTTCTCGAGACCTAGTCGATAACGAATGTTTAACTGACACATCAATATTGTGCGTTAGTGAGCCTTTCTTGATCCTCCTATTTTGTTCACCTGTACTTGATGATGTTTCTCCTTCCAAAAACCGTACGAAGTCTTTCTACCACATACAAGCCTCCAAACAATGTTTTTCGCCATTGTGAGTAACTATGCGGACCTTTGAGTCTTTGTTACAAAGCCCTTGATTCACTACGCTCACACTAGGTCGACCATGACTGCGAGGAAGAAAATGAAATTTCACTTTGGTAGTCAATGAAGGAACCAAAACCCTAGCCCAAAAGCCAGAGGATTTCAAACAGCTTCACAGTGCCATCCCTTAGCAAATAGTAATATTACAAATTAATTGTTGTTATAATCAATCTATTATGTTAAATAATGATAACTTAATAATATTTACCTATCATAATTATAAATCAATTAATAAATCAAATTGATAAAATCATTACACTTTTCAATATCAAATACAAAATAACTATGTCATGCCAACTCATCTATTGACTACAATAAGTTATTTAGCTATATATTATCAACTATAGCTACTATTATTTGAAGACTAAAGGCAAGTACTAGTTGTACACACCTAAATTTGATTAATAATTTTAATCAAATTTAGTCTTCTACCTATATTATTAATTAAATAATTACACATTATTTAATTGTTTAATGTTAACCTTCTAGCCAAATTGATTCAATTGATTAGCTATAGTCCAATTAATTAATCTCCCTTCTTCTATTAATTCAAACAAAAGTATTTATTTATTTAATTCATTCATTTTATGTTAGTTCCCCCACTTTTGATTAAATAAACCCTATTTAATCTATTTGAGCACGTGGCTCCTAACTTTAACCCTCTTCTAACCTGCCTCCAATTATCTAACCCGTGCTTCCAACCCAACCTATCCCACTTGCTCAGTAATTAAACTCAATTTCCACCTAATCCCCTTCTTAATCATTTGCACATTCCTAATCAAATAAATTAGCCATCAAAGTCAACCATCATCTTCTCAACCTTAAATACACACTCACATTGTGTAAGAGCCCACATGGGTTTCTTACATGTTTTTCCCCTCCAAGGAATATTGTATTCCTTCTTCCCACTTCTCCAAAATCCATTCACAATCACCAAAATAGTCACATTCCCCAAGTTTTCTCTTTGGCGTGTGAGACTATAAATGTCTTTATGACAAATCTACTTCACCCCCAAGGTTTTCTCAAGCCCTTCCATTATGGAACTTTTCACTTGATGCTATGAGTTTGAGAAAGAACAATCCATGTGCTTCTCTCAAAATGCATCTCAACCCTTCCTCATGAATCAATCTCAACCATTCATGTACATCCTCTTCAACTCTATACATTGGAGTCTCCTATCCTCATTTCTTCATCCACATTTGAGAGAAAAGTTATAATCCTAAAATCATATCCAGATTATCTTGATCATGTCATCATAATGTCAAAATTCCTACTCGCCATTGAAGCTTGAGCATTATTTGAGCACACATACAAAAGTATTGGACAAATCTACACAACAAAGGAGCTTTCATGGGGTTTGTATGAGCTTTGCATACTCTTGTTATTTGAATTTTATCTTTTTTGTCTAATCTTGATGTTGTATTGATTAATGTAGTTGAATATTTGAACTTGTTTATGCATTCCTTTTAAACAACACTTTTTCTTGCACACACTTCTGGCACGCCCGATGGAACCCACTTCAATGAGTCAATCTAATATTTTTTCTTGTTTTGGTGTTTTTCTTGCTTTTTTCTAACATGTTGCAGAAGGAATTGTGGGATTGAAGGCGTGTCTACAATAAGAAAGTCTCATTTTTTCTACAAGTAAAATTTAAAGGTCTCGTGGGAATGCTTTGAGAAGCCCTAGGTTCACATAGTTGGTCACAAGAATGTAATCCCACTAGACTTTACTTCTCTATTTTTATGTATTTTGTAGGTCCTGTGGGAACACAAGATGAAGTTGCGGGGACACAAGTAGAAGTTGTGGGATTGCACATAACAAAAAATTTACATTTATTAATGGTAAATTGTCATCATAAAGCTTCTTCTTTTTCCATGAACTAATTCACATGGAAACGCTCTAACAATCCGCAGGAACGCCTATTCTATTTTTTGTTCACTATTATTTGCAAAGTATGCGAGATTGATATAAATTCCAATGAGATAGAAGGTAAAATTTAAACTCTCGTGGTGACACTTTGTGTTTTTGCAAGATTGTGGTTATTATCTTCTAGTTATCCATTTTCTCAAGTCATTTTGTTTAACTATCTAATATTAAATCATCCTTGATCATACTAATATTTCACATATTTTTTATTGTCAAAGAACCCCATACTAACATTTTGTGGGGTGATCTTTTTCAAACACAATTTGGTTAAAAAGAGCCTTTCATTTCATGCTTATATGTGTTTTTTAAAATTAGGAACCCATATTTGGGCTTAAATGAGCCCCATGTCATATGTGTTTTTTGTGCTTACACATTTTGTTTGCATGGACCCACGTCTATGCTAAGTATCCTCTCCCCTTGTGCTTTGTGTGATTTTGGGTGTAAGAGAAAAGCAATAGAAACACTCAGTTTTCCTTTTTAGAGGACCTGCCTTCTATGAAAAAGTACTCACCCAAGGGAACGACCCAAGTAGTAACAAGCTAAATCCAAGTCTCATTCAAACTACTTTAAAAAAAATGTGGTTGTGGTGAAAACCATAATCAACAGGTGTAGATGTTTCATACTAACGAATGTCTACCTCAGCATCCATGTAATGTGTAATCCACACAGTAATGTGTTAAAACCCTCTTAACTAAGGGTTGGGAAGCCTCTTATTTGGACAAATTGTTGTATGTATGACCACTTGAATGAATGTCCTTACTACAAACCAATTATTTTAGCAACCTGAATCTCATAATTGTTTGTACAAAAGCCCAGACCTTCGAAATAACCCCACTATTATACTTTTCATAGCTGAGACATAAATACTTGAATTCATTTGAAGTATGAGATCAATTTATTCTCGTGTCATGTAAGGGGAAGCTAATGACACTTGATCGCTATTTGTCCACTTTGTCTAATTATTTAGAGAAATTCAAATGGGGACTCAACAAGTAGTATCTTTGTCCACCTAAGTTGTAAGCATGCTTGGTTACAAAATAAACTATGTTCTTGTTGTGCTTATTCACTCACAATATCTTTTGCCAAAAAACAAACAAGTCCAAATAAATTTCACCAAGTCAATGAAACCTTTTTGTCCAAAAATAGTCCAAGCATCCTCAAGTCACTCAAACATATCCCCACAAGATTGTTATGATCTCTTATGAGATTTCTATTAAATAGTTTTCTAAACCTCTTGCGGGATTATTGTTATCTCCCATAAGAACACCATCATTAGATCCAAACTCAAAACTTATCAAGCTAAACTACCTAATCACTATTCTCACAGGTTTCCTAATTGAACCCTTGGGATTGTCATTCAAAGTTTGTCACCTTACCTAGTGGGAACGTTGTTTGACCAATCAAAACTTGGTATACTTAACACAATAAATGCTAGTTAAACTATCATAATATTGCTCTAATCTATTGTATAATTGAACTTAAAACCAACATGTTTTCCCCCATATCAATCAAAGTCAATTTTTCATTCTCTATGGGATTGCTTCCTCTTCTTGTAGGATTTTTGTCTATCATTTTATTTTCCTATTCATCACCCTCTTGTCAGATTGCTTGTAGATCCTACAACATTTCCCTTATCTCCCACAAGATTGCACTTTCACAAATCAAAACCAAACCTAGTCATCTATTGTGGGATTTTGGCTAGTTCTAGTGAGTTTAAGCCTATGAATTCCCATCATTTTGATCATTTAATATCAAGGTGTGAAGTCATAACCTCATTTTGAGTCATCATCTAGGGTCTTGATTACCACATTAGGTTAGTCTCCCACACCTCATTTTGAGTCATCATCTAGGGTCTTCATTTACACATCCTCATTGTTCAACCCCTTAGTTTCACAATCCCATCCATATTATAGTCTCATCTAGTCTCATCACACACCATTCCTGCTTAGTATTGTTTTTTATTAAGGTAAAAGTAGGTTTTGAAGGGACCCCGAAACCCTTTACAAGAAGATTTTGGTAGGGATCTGAAACCCAGTCAAGATGAAACACTGCTAAAGAGTATACATTTTAAATTAGCAACCCAAAGATAATAAACAACCAACATCTAACAAGGATGAAGCACTAAAGCCCCAACTTCCATGAAAACAAGCCTAAGCCTTACATCATTAAGTTTAATGGAGTATTAAAACTCCCCATACAGAAATCCAGGGTTTTGACATGGAACCCAGAACCAACAAGACCAACACCAAAGAGAAACATATCCCTAAAGCATACCTTTAACCCTAACCAAAAACACTCGGCATCCAGGATGGGCCCTTGAAAACTATCAGCATCCACCTACAAGCACCAACTAGACACCAACCACAAACAAACCCAGAAAGATAAAAATAAAGGAAAACCAAGGGCTCCCTCTTCCTCAACTTTGATAACTGAGCTGATTCACATTAGCACCAAAGGAGCACCTCCAGTACTGAACTGGCACCTCACTATAGCCCATTCAGCTAGAAAAATAGAAGGGCCAATCCCCATCCAATTCCACCTAACCATCTCGTGGCTACATGAAGGGAGATTCCACACTCCACCACCAGCAACCTCCTCCTAGCAGTCGTAGACCACCTTAATAGGTTGAACATCCACCTCAATAGGATCCTCCAGCTCAATAGGAAGCAAGGGAGAAAAAAATGAGGCAAAGAAAGACTCCACCACTAGGAAGCCACTCGAAAACACCCACCTCAATAGGGGTATACCCCACCTCCATAGGGGTATAACACAGAGGAGAAAGGACAAAGGGGGAACCATCCTTGCAAGATAAAGCTTCTAAAAATAGGGGATAAACAAAAACATACAGATCCAACACAAAGAAAAAGGAAGAGACACAATCAACCCATAAAGGGTCCAGCCATTCAACAACCACCAAATGGACGGACCACCATCCGAGATTTTCATAACTTCTGCACCAGGGCATCTCTTCCACACCCAGAAGATGAGACTCAGAGCAGTGGAAAGGCCTCACACAAGCACAACCTACTCTCCCCACAACCAAGTAGACAAAATGAGATCCTTCTAGCGTAGCCAACTCAAAGCTCATCTTACCCACAGAAAATGGCAGAGAAATCCAAAACCCAATGCCACCGATGTAGGAACTAACCTAGAAAAAGGAACCTACACCAAACCCTTCAAACCCCTCACCTCCATCATCTTCATCTCCCTCAGCTGCCTCATCTTTTGCAGCACCCGTACTTGTAGAAGCACCCCCCATGAAAAATCTCCTCCCTCCCAAGAAAATCTTCCCTCCTTTGTTGCTAATCCTGCCTACGTAGGACTTCATGCCCTCGCAGAACTTCCCGCCCGCTCCTACACTGCTCTTCTCCATAATTGGGTAGTATTCCTACTTAGTATTTTTTATTATAGTTAACTTGGTGTTTAAACCATCCTTTTTTATCTCACATTGTAACCCTCTCATAAAATCCATATAGCATTTTTATTATTGCCTACCTTGTGTTGGTTCCCAAATCAACATATTGGAAATCCTATGAGCTTTCCTAACTCAATGCTTGGACTTTCTAACTAACTTGGCCAACGAATGGGAATGATTGATTATGGTCCTCTTCCCTTGCACTTTAGGCTCTATAGGACCAAGGCATGTGTACCTATTCCTTAACCCAAACTCTAGGCTTAAGGATTTGTATAGCAGATCTGTATTTGTATTTTTAATTAGGGTGATATTTAAGATTGCAATTGGGTCTTGAGGTAGATCGAATTGTATCCTTTATAATTTATAATCACTAAACTTATCTTTTGATTGTTGTATTGAGAATGTGTTGAATTTTTTTTATGTAATGATATCTCGTT